>OY282515.1:69641561-70841561 GCA_958296145.1 Hydrotaea cyrtoneurina
GCGCTGATATAGGGAAAGATATAGGAAAATCATAGGGCCATAGTCAAAAGGGGTCCTAAAAATCTCTAGTGTTACTTTTTCTCTAGTGTTATTTAATCATTTTTCAATATGAAAACATTCCACCTCCCCCAGACTTGTTTATGCCACTGCCCTTAATCACGCTCGGTTCATATTCCAATTAAAAAATGTCCATTAAATGGCGATAAAATGTGTTTGTGTTGTTTCCCGTACAATCTGAATATGCGAAGAAAGTGCAATAAAAAGAAAAATTATGCAAATCTGGGCCATTAGTTTTTTCCTTCTGAAAGATGATGACGATGACGATTTTCATTTTCGTTTCGAGCATAAACCTAGATATCCCTAAAAACAAAATGTATATTTAAGCGTTCCCATTACAAAAATATCACACCAAAAAACACAGCATCGGACAGGAAATTTAGTTCACACTTGCGAAAAAGAACATTTTTTTTGTTTTGAAAAAAAAAAAACAGATTTATTATAAATGACAGATAGTGAGAGTGGGAATGAATGATTGGACAGACCGACCGAATGACTGGCGGCAAAATAGTGTTCAGCATGAAAGTGAAATTATGCCGGGTATGAGGGACACAGGGTGAGACGGAGCATCGATGGGCATCATGTTGGTCGAATCTCAAATGATTAATTTAAAAATTAACCCCTTCGCTTTCATGTCTATTTGAAATTCAGTGGTCACAAACCATAACAATCTAACTTGAATTAGGACAAAATGGAGTGTTTAAA
The DNA here is from genome assembly GCA_958296145.1 of Hydrotaea cyrtoneurina. NCBI lineage: Eukaryota > Metazoa > Arthropoda > Insecta > Diptera > Muscidae > Hydrotaea > Hydrotaea cyrtoneurina. Next base: position 69,642,324 of record OY282515.1, read on the forward strand.
ACAGCATGTTTTTATGAACAACTTTGAAATTCAATGGTCACAAACCATAAGCACCTAACTCTAATTAAGACAAAATGGAGTTTTTAAAACCAGCTTGTCATTATAAACAACTTTTTGTTAAAAATAAGTAAGTAAACAGAAACGTTTCCGTTGAAGCTGTAAGAAAGGTAAACCAACAAAAAAACACACTCCTGATTTTCAGCGACGATTTAAACTGTTTACCTCAAAAAATATGTAAAAACAGCCTTAGGCTGTTCTGACTTGTGAACATTGCATTATTGTATACTCTGATAACCAAACTGACTAGAAAAGAATTGAATGGGTTAATACACAGCACCTCGTAATGTGAATTCATAATAATTTTTGAACGAAAATCCCGCCATTTTTTGTTCTGGTGTTTGGTGTTTTCTGTTTTCGTGTCGTATATAAATAGAATTCGAAATTTGTTAAAATCAAAATATTTATGTTTCGAGTATTCACTGGGAAAAACAACAATAACAACAACAGCGGCAAACAACACAACACAATAACATGTGTTGGGATTTTTCGCGTACAAGTGAGGCGAAACGAGAATTTTGAAAAATATTAATGAAAAAAAAAAACTCATTGGTAAATTGAAACCGATACAATTTTTAAATACAAACAGTGGACAAATAAGTTCAACAGAAATTATTGAAAAAATGAAGTTATTCTCATTAATCGAACTTAATTCAGGAAATATTTTATTTTAAATCTTCAAAAGAACCTTAGTTTTGATTTGTCTAAGGCAAATTGTTAATGCAGATCATAGATAATGGTGTTTAGTGTCAACCCCCGCCTAATCAAGTTCAGGTCAAAGCAGCAAGCAAAACAAAACCGCACGTGCCGACGACATATCGGCAGAATGACCGTAAGGTATAAGCTGATAAGGGGCATGCAATAGTTAGTCGGACAATCTGAAGAATAAAAGCTTGTCGGATGATTGAAACCTCAGCGTACTATGACAGATGGTCCAAAAAATGGGAAAACAATAGAACTACCGCGGATTACGCCTCTTCTCCATGGCATATCTACCATATTGTAGCAAAGATTGAAGCACAAACTCACTCTATGGGCGGATTCAATCCCAACAACATAGCTTCAGACTGAACAAATCAACTATCGATCAAATCTCCAGACTCCGCGAAATTCTGGAAAACATCCATAAGAAGCAAAGCGATACTTGCCGTCTTTTCATCGATTATAAAGCCACGCCGATAACAAAGAAAATTTTTTTGAAATTATGCCTGCTCAATATCACTGCTCTGAATGACTGAGATACCAGCAAATAACTCTGGGTGACACCAGATAGTCTGTAGGAATGGTGGAATACCTGGTTCTGGCTATCATGGGTGAGTGATTTGGATTATCTGTTATTGGGGTAAATGTATGTCTGATACTAAATTCGTTTACGACCAATTTTAAATATCCTCTAACCAACATGAGTCTGCAAAGTTATCGGCTTGGTTTTTTTTCGGACAGATTTCGTTATAGACAATTCTGTATTGATTGAAAGTTTTGGCGTTTCGATAGTAATTATATTGATAACGCAGAAGAGGTGTTGAGTATCTTAAAAAAAATTATCGAAATCTGTCATTGGTATGGGAGGCACCAGAGGGGTTGTGCTTCATTTTAAAATTTCCTTCGTATAGTTTAATGTTAATCACATTCTAAGAAAAGAAATATAGTCGTGAATGTGAAAATATTACAAATGTAGCCAATTTCTTCGTGTTTTTCTCTAAAGCTTAATGCGGACAATGGAACGACCTGAGAAAACAATTTTTTATCGAGATTTCCAATTTTACATTCAGCTTTCATAGAGTTAAACTTACCGGATTCCATAAAATAATAAAAACTAATAAAATTCGGTTAGAAAAAGAAATGTGGATTAGGGTGGAGTAAAATAAAAAAGTCACACTCGGAAAGGGATGTAGTTTGCGATCCTTAAAAAGGTAAAAACAGAGAAAATAATTTTTTTTAAATTTTAGATATTTGCGATCCTTAAGTGAAAGCAGGGCATTTTTTTTTAATTTAATTTTAATTTTTAATGTTGAATTTAGTTTGGCTCGAGGTCATATGGTGAAACAACGATATTGTTGCTTGTTTTAAATTTTTAGAAAATTTTCGCAATTTTGGTGTTGATTTCAATTGTTTTTTACATTTTTAGAGTTTCTGTTTGATAAGTGGTCACAATTTCAATTCCAAAAAGACTCGCTAATGAAAAAATAAAAAAAAATGTTATGGTCGAATAATTGCAAAAAGTGGAATAAATCAAAAAATTAACTCAACATTTAAACCGATACCAAAGCTTCGAATATTGTTCGATCGCCTTCTTTGCCTCAAATACTTTTACGTGGGAACTGAACAAGCTCAAACTTGTAAATTTTTAAAAAATTTTAGGAAAAATTTCAACATTTGACGTGACCTCTAAAAATATTTAAATTTTTTCCTGCCAAACTACATCTCTTTCCGAATGTGAAATTTTTAAATTAAAATAAAGGTATGTTTTCACTCCACCCTAATGTGGATGTCATGCCCAAGGAATGTACTCGAGATAATGATAAAATGCCATTTTATTGCCCTTTACACTTCATATCGAAAGCGATTTCTGGTAACCTGCGGTAACATTTCGTTTCATATTTTCAGTCAAGAGGATCCATTTTCATATGAAATTATAACTTTGACTACAAAAAAAAATTCTGTAATCAGCTTTGTGGATTTTAGTTAAGCCAATTCTTCGACTTTGTGAATGGCCTTTCATGGGGAAGGTTTGGCAAAACATATAGACTAACGTCTACGACATTAATTGAATAAATTACAATGTCATTTGAATTAATTAAAATATTAATTACGTATCTCTACTCAAGCCACTTATTGAAGTAGAAGGAATTTGTATTCCTCATATTGTCAATTTACAATTAGGAAACTACGGGAGCATCTTTACGGAAATCAATTAATAATTAATTGAGTTCACTAATTTGTTCAACTAATCACACCCTCCGAATGTCAACTATACTCAGCAAAAGACTATAAGTTCTTAATTACATATTTCTTACGCCATGACGGTACAGACGAGGAACTACTCCCAAAATGTTTCTGGTCTTGCCAGGATGCTAACCTGGGTTTACTGTGTGATAGTTGCACGAACTATCGAGCAAACAACTGCCGCCCAAATATACACACGTAAATTATACGGACGCCTTTTAATTGAAAAAATCGGATAATTGAAAGTAAATTTAAGTAACGATTGTTCTGGGTGATTTTCCATGCACTGTACTTCGCTTAAACGAAAATCCGCTTTATTGAAAATCCTTTTTGTGAAACACATTTTCAATTCAAAGACACAAACTTATATGATACGAACACCGCTTAAGAGAAACATGATGAATGTAAAACAAATGATCTGAAAAAATTTTGTGCCAACCCCATTTAAGACAACGCAACTAAATGAAAATAAGTGATTACTTTCTTCCAAACTCATTAATATTGAATTTCGACTTTACATACATATATTTTAACAGTTCAATTGTCGTTTCATAGAACAATTTGAAAATTACATACTCAGTTCGTTGAAATGAAAGAAGGTCCTTTTATTGAAAATCCCGCATAAGTGAAAACAATTTCTTGATTTTTTTTCAATTCCGCTTAACCGAAAACGACTGTATTTTATAAAATAGGTTAGTTTTATACATTTAATTCATGCCCGATACGAGATATGATTTGTTGTGAAAGAAGTTGTGATTCATTCGGCAACCTGAATATTTGGAGATCCCCGGCATGATCGAGATTATGCAAATTACAAGAATTATAATCAAAATAATATTTCTGTTAAGTTAATGCTGGCCCTAATATATATTTTCTTTTGATACATTGGAGCAAGCTGTTACAGACGTAATTACTAACTAATTAAACCCACTAGCCGGTATGATGAAGGGTATGAAAAGAAAGACAACAAATCAACAAAAACCATTTCTTTTTTGGCAAAGAAAACAAAAATTATAAAACAGTCCGTATAAACAAATTCTGCTTCTATATTATTTAAAAACGAAAACAATAACAACCTTCATATTCAATTAATATATATGTACATACATATTCTAAAGCAGATAAGTATTTTTGTTTGGAGAACAATTCCAATGGACACTTACCCTGAACGGGCTCATTTTAAAGGTTACATGTTTTTGCAACATTTAGTCCAATATGAAAATATTTTGTTTTATTGGATCTTTAAAAAAATTCACATGGTAAAAGTTAGCAAGAATATTTTATACAATTAGAGAACTACATGATATCGAACGATTTATTTGTTGTTAAATGTGAACATTTAAATTAAATATATTTGAATCGTTCTGTTTTTTAATTGAATGTTCTCGCTACAGAGATCGGAAGCAGACTGAATTTACGAATAGCCGACATAAACAGAACACCCAAATAAAAAAGATACACACGGGATTGGGGGATGCGATGGGACGCTGCAGACAATCTCTGTCCATGCCATAGCATTTTGAATACGATCAAGTGGTTTTATAGTATTTAAGGGAATGACAGAACATAACATAAACACAAAGCATCGAAAAGCGAGAGAGAACTTTGCTATAATAATGAAAACAAAAAAGATTGTGGAGATTGGAGAGCAACATCAACACAGATAGCAAGACTAGCATACATTTTTTAAACATTTATTTCTAAATTGTGTTTGTAAAACTTAGAAATTTTGCTTGGAGACTAAGCAAGTGTATGCTAACAATTTAAATCAATTTTTAAAACACTTAGTTCACCTTTGTGTTTGTAAAACTTGGAAATTTTACCCCAGCGATCTTACATAAAAAAAAGTACAAATAAACGGCTCACTGTCAGAGTAACTTCATCCATATTAATCAATTTTTGGACACATTTTGTTCCTAAAAATTAACTCTGCTTCTGATTTTTTTTTTTATTTGACTTCCACTAAAAGCATACAATCTCTTGAATTTCAACGAAAATTGAATTTGCTACGCTAATCTAGGAACATATTTTGTTTAGAAAAACTAATATTGAAAAAATATTGAAGGTACTCTGTGTATCATCACTTTAAAAGGTCAAAAGTAAAACTCTTTCAATTAAACCCATTAAAATCCTACCAGCACAAGATATGCCGACCGTTTAGAACACATTATACCTGAATATTCTGATATACAACAGTAATTCACACAATAGGTGGCGCGAATACTCACAAAAGCGCAAGCGTATGAGGTTCTGAAATTCAAATCAAGACTACTGCATTACTGAATTAAATATTTCATGTCTAACACATCGATCCAATGAAATAATTCGGGTAATTGAAATGGTTTTTAGTTAAACGACCTGAGGGAAAGATCTAACAGTTTCCCAATTTACAAACGTATGACATTTCCTAGACACAATTTATCTTACTAAGATAGATTAAAGTTTAAATGATTTCCTGGTAATTTAAAGTACTATTGCGAAATGCAGATCATCATCTCTCATAAGCGGACACTTCTCATAAGTGGACAAAACTCTCAGTCCCGTAGGTGTCCGCTTATGATAGAGTACACTGTATTTACTAATGGAGGGTATAGAATGATACGAACTGACCGAACTTAATTCTCATTTATTCATTCCATTCATTTCATTCCACAAAGTCTCTGTCATACAGTTGATGAACAAAATCCCTTGGCCATAAGATCTCAAAGGGAAAATCTGTCTGCTATAAAAAGCATTACCTAAGAACAAAATTTAAATCGGCGGTAAAAAAGCTTAATAATATATATTCGAAAGGTTTGTGTACGAACTGTACGTATTTGCGGAGAGCTTTTTATTAAATTTCCAACATCCAATGCTGAAAGCTTTCACCACAAAATAAATAAAGCTCTTTCTCATTCGCCGTTACAATACATAAAGTTCAACCCCAAGATTGATAATATTCAATTCAATAAATAAAAAAAAAACTACTTACCACACATGCCGTTCTCATCTGTGTCACTTGCATTTCCAAGTCACGTATACGCTTCACGGCCGCCTCCTCGACACGTGAATGTTTCGACAATTTCTCCAATACGCGTTGCACGCCCTCCATTGTCCACGAATGTTGACGTGGCGACGGATGTATGGGTGATCCTTGCGGTGGCGTTACTATGCTCGCTGGCAAAGAGCTGGGACCGGGACCACGAGCCGATACATCTTCTGGACAACTAAGACTTCCCACACTGCTGGCTGTCGATTGATGCAGAGCCTCAAGAATTTTCGTCTTCTGTTCCAGAGTATTTTCAATATCACGCAGTTGTTCGACCACTTGATCCATGATCAGGCTTTGTTCCGCAGTGGGGCGGATATTTTGCAGTTTCTCTTCGAGTTGATTAATGCGCATCTGATAGCCATGTTCAATTTCACCCTTCAACGATTGAACTTCGATCTGGAGGGCTTCGCTGGAACGGGATTGGGAGTTGATGTAGTCCTCCAGTTGCTGGAAAAGAAAGAAATTAAATTTTTGTTAATTTGCCGAGAAAAAAAATTTTAAATTAACATTCCATATAATTTGTTGCCAGGCGTACAACGTTGGCCATAGTCGTTTATGGTTGAAATCGTCAGATAACATCTTGGTCACCTGGCAACCTAAAAATAATAGTGATTTTTTTTGGCCATTCTAGGTAGCAGAAGGGCTGAAATGTTTCAAAATTCAGGGCATACAGCCAGACTAGTAAATCTGCCTGTTGTTCTTATTGGCGGATATACTCGAAATTTGTATGGTTCCTTCAGTCAATACCTCTGAGGTGCCTTAAGTCAGTCTAAGAGGTATGGGGTCTCATACTTCAGATAATGGGCTTTACAGAAAAAGTGTCTAATCGCCCTCAAGTGTCCTCTTCGTTTTCCTCCCATCATTTCGTTTAACAATACGAAATATATATGCCTTCAATGTGATTGTCCATTTAGTAGCCCTCATGTTGACTTCTGTTCACCCCAGTTACCCCACAGAATGTTTGAGGCTTTGTCCATATTCAATTGCTGCCTCATGGGGGCGGACGTGGTGTGAAGTGGAAGTGTGTGGCAAGACTAATAAAACATCTTTCCGCGACAGTTTCCACTTCGTCAATACTGGTGAGTTTACGCGAAAGAGAGTAATCACTAAATACGCAATTCCCTACAAATCCGCCGCCTTTTATTGCTAATCCAACATAATTTTCATTGCTAAGAATCTAAAAACTTATGATACCCTTTCTGGTAATGTAAGTTCTTTAATGCTCTCTCTTATTTAATTACTCCATACCCTTGGATATTATGTTCAACTTACCTTAACCTTTTCACCCATAACGTGTTCATTCAAGGCCTTGGTCTCCACCTGGGTCTCCAAATCCGATATAATGTCACGCAACTCAAAGATCTTGTCTATGGATGCCTTCAGTTCCACTTGGAATTTATCACGTTTACCATTGGATTCTTGTAGTTTTTGTGATAAATCACGAATTTGTGTCTCTAAATGTTCCACCTAAATTCAGAAAGAGAGAAATGTTAGAGATGTTATTCAAATTAAATTGAAATAAAATCTTCAACCTTTGGTTAGTTTCATTAAACTTACATTTAATAGAAAAACTTTATTCTATTTTTAGTTTTTAGTTTTTTTTTTTGAGATTTGTTATCGAAGCGTGCAAAAAACACAAATTGTTAGTAGTAGAAAATTGTAATCATTTTGAGTGCGGTGTTTTTCTTTTATTGTTTTTTTTTTTTAATAAAATATGATTGTTGTTCAACAAATTTCCGAAAATATTCAAATGATCTTTTGTTTGGTATTTGAAGTTGAGTGGTGTTGGATGAGAGTGGGGTTCGGAAGGCGTAAGAGAGAGAGAAAAATTGAAAAATATTTTTTGTTTTTATATTTGAACAGATCTTGTATCAGAACAACCTTGAGTTTGTTTTAAATGAAAATGTAAGCAGACAATATTTTATTATTTCTACATGTATTTAAGTTGTGAATGGATCGTTTTCTCGCGATAGTAAGGAGGGTGGGCGATAATGATGGATGATTTTTCAGATATCTGTGAAATATTTACAGCAGGTGGTGGGGGATTTTTTTTCTTTACATTTTTATGTACTTATTTTATGACTAAATATAACAATTGTTAGTAAATTAGAAACAAACAAAAGAAACCAATAGAAAAACAACATAAACTGTACGTACATGCTTAATAAAAACAAAATATTGAAAGGGTTGAAAGATGTAATTCATATGGTAGAACCTATTAAAAAAATAGGCCTCTATAGGAAAATGGCAGAAAGAGAATAGTTGTTTTAAAAACTGTTTTTTTTTAATTTGTTTAATTTAATCAATTTTCCTATAGAGACCTAATATCATGAGAGTTGGCTCATTAACAAATAAACTTACAACTAAAGTTTTTTTTTATATATTTTTTTTTAAATTGAATTGGTAGAATTTTGCTATTGAAGGAATGCCACGTTTTTAAGTATGAACTATCAATAATAGAAATATTTTTGGGATATTGAAATAAAACAGATTGGAAAATTGTCACAAATTGCAATAATCTTACAGAGAATTCTGTTACTGTTATTATAATCGTACAAACATTACAAACACTGATATAGGTTCTAAATGGTTAATAAGTACTTAAACAATTTTCAGTCCGTTAATTTTTTTTAAGAAAAAATAGCAAAATTAGGAATTAGCTATCAAATAATCGTGTCAGAAAATTGAGAATTGATTTCAAATACTCATTGACAAAAAAATGATAAACGCAGACGAAGCTACTTCAGTCGGTAAAGACCGATTAAGGGAAAAACATCTGTAAAACTTTCATCAAATCACAACAGGCGATTTAACGGATTTCTTGTCAAATGTACAATTTGTAGCTTTTCCTTACTGACTTTTATTTGTTATAACTATTTTCATGACACATAGTGCGATTCTTCATTAACGATTTAGAGAAATGTCAAAATTCTTTAAAAATATCGTTCATCTGTCGATCATATGTTACTATTCGATGAATCGTTCAGATAAATCGTACCATGTGACTATAAACAAATACTATTTGTATAAACGGATTGCCAATAGAACGAATTCAGCTAGTTTTTATAGAACAATTTTAAATTACTTGCAAAAATTCATATTGAATATAAAATGATATTCAACCACTTTCCAATCACTACGATTTTAAGTAGCTCCTGTCTAACAGCTTGAGCAAAATGTAACTTATTTTCCCGGATAATTATAATTCGCGTAAAGGCAACAGAGGCAAATTTACTAAACGTAGGAATTAATAGAGAGTGAGACCCGAAAGAGAATGAGTCCCTTAGGACCGTCAGAGATTGTGTCCCTTAATATGGACTTAATAGGCAATATAGTCATATAGAGTGGGATATTCCTTGTATTAAAATTGACTTGAATAGTTTGAAAGGAGACTAATTTAAGGAGACTAAATGCGTTAAATGTTCAACTTTAAATCTTCCGTCTTTTCCTTCATAACACTTCCAGGAGATTAGCAATATGTATTTAAAAAAAACATTTTTAAGAACAATATCTTCTTTAAACTATGATCTACACAACTCAATAGATTTACAATGAATGGCAAAAAAAAATCTTCAAAATTACCATTAAACTGAAAAAAAAAATATAAAAAGTATAATAACAAAACTTAGAATAAAGAAATACATACAAAACTAGAACTTTTCAATAAATTATAAGAATATTTGAACAGAATTTACATTAGAATCATATAAACCAAAAACCAGTATTCAGAGAAAGTCATTAAAAATGTATAAATAAATCAAGAAAAGTAGAACTTCAAACCAATTAAAATCATAAACAAAGTCATTTCCAATCAACCATATCAAACCAAACCAAAAAAAAAACAAAGAACAACAAAAGTAGTAATCCAAAACCAAACAGATGCAGGAGAGAGTAGTGGTGGTGTTGGATTGTAATGTAACTTGTTTTCAAAACTCACCTCCTCAGAGGCATTGGCATACGACAAACGCTCCTTTTCTTTGTCTCTTATCTGGGCTTTGAGATTGTCAATCTCTTTAAGGAACTCATCACGTTCCTGTTCACGTTCGATGGCTTGTTCCTCCAGGAACTGGCGGGTGGCTTTCAGTTGCTTGTCCGCAGTATCAATCTGATGAGTTGCGATGGAATTGTTTGTTTAATATCAGGGTGTTTTTTGTTTGGAATTGTAAATAAAAATTTTCATTTTACCAACAAACGCTTAAATTTTCAAATATTTTTGTAACATTTCAAGATTTTTACAAAATAAAAATGCTTAAATTTAAATTAAATACAAATATTGATTTACAATGAATAATTTAATTCTATTACAAATTTACAATGAAAAATTTAATTGGATTTTCTATTAGAAACTACATACATACAATAGAAAATTAATATCAGAAATATAAACGAGTCGATATCCAGAAAAACGTAATTGAAAGCCTTTTTCGTCTAACTAAGTAAATATTCAGAATATTATAAATGCAATGAGAAACATAAGCATCTCAAAAACGAATTCCTACCTTAAGGTATGCCTGTATTATTTAGAAAGTTAAAAGAAAAAACCTTTCATTTTTTTGGAATAACGGAAATTTAATCTGTGGCCTAAGTGCGGGACACACCTAAGAAAATAGGAATACATTTCCAAACCAGTATTGCATTCCAGTGGCCACAGACCATAACGGTCTAACCCTAGTTACGACAAAATTAAGTTTTTAGTACCATCGTGTTCAGGGTGTCTATAGATAAAGACAAATATTTTTTTAGAATAAAGTAAAATAATATTTTCCCTTATATCTGTGAGAAAATAAAACCAAAAACTCTACACATGATGTTCAGTAAAGAACTAACCCTTCAATTTGCACTCCTGAAAAATTTAAAAACTGGATTGATGTGATAGTATCAACTTTCACGACAAGGACTGCAATTTGCTAGTCAGTGAAAAAAAAACTCTTTTTGTTGTGGTTGCCTATGATAGCTGACATGTTCATAATAATTGTTGTGAATCCCAGTTAGGCTGTTATAACTTTGGACATTACTATAAGCTAATAATATAAAAGGTATCGAAATTACTGTGAAATTAATTACAAAATACTTATCATATGTCAGCCCAAATCAACTGTAGCTTTCCTTGCTGGCTTTCATTTGTTATAACTATTGTTCTTATTTGAAAGCATGAATACCTTCAAGTTCCAGTTTAGAATTCCTTTTCTAAAAAAAAGTTTAACATTCGGAAGACATACGGTACAAAGATCACTTCACATTTTAGTTGCGATTGCAGACGGCTTAACCGACTTATAAAGATATTCCTAAAATACCACAAGAAAATCAAAAAGGTGAAAACCGAAGCATTTGAGAGTTATATAAAGAGAAGATAACATAATCGGGCTGTGCAACAAATCGAATGTTCCGAAGGCAATAAATTCACAAGCTCTTTACTTATTGCCTTCGCAGCTTAGATGAAGCATGTGCCGTTTGGTTTACATATCTGGAAATTCCAATAAATGGTGAACTGTGAATTAAATGCCTTCAAAGTTGTTATACTGCTAACCTAGAAGGTGACGTCTTTGATAACCGAAAGATTCGCTTAACTCAGCATTACCACAAAAGATTATCTGGAAATAGGACTTTGATATTTTGAAGAAGTTTAGAATGAAAAAGAATTCTTACACATTTAAAAATGTGTAAGTTCTGAGTTTTGGTTCATTTCAATCGCATTCCATAAACAAATTATTGTGAAAGCATCTGCCGGTAAATTTCGTGAAAGTAAAAAAAATTCCATTAAAACATTTTAATGTCGTCTCAATTCTAGCAAACATAAATCCCCTTTCCTGACATAGGTGTATATAGAAATTAATTGTTATTAATCAAGTTTTAGAAAATACGATTTAGTTATTTTTGAAGTCCCTACTGATTCGAGAAACCAGCCGGAATACTTTTTTCTTATATTAAAAAAAATATATATATTATATACGACATACTTATATCTAACGTACTAGTCATATCATATCCCACAATTACAAATACATGGTGAGAAATATGATATAACTCTATACAGAAATGTTACATATAAACCATTTAAGGATTAAGGAGATTCTTTAAAGTATTCGTTTAAACAAAAAGTTTGTTGCCGTTATTTGTTTAATTACTTTGGCACAATAGCTAAGAAAAAACATGCTGGTGTTTTACAAAAATCTACTTACAAATCTAATATTTACAAAATATCTAAAACATATTATAATATCTTGAAAAAAGCAAATTAACAAACTTACCTGTGACTGCAAATCCTCACGATCCTTTTTACTGCATTCCACCACTTTGTCGCCCTCGCGACAAAAGTCCTCAATCATTTGCAACAACAGTACGGTGGAATCCTTATTTTGTTGTTTCTGTGTGGGGGTGGATAAAATATTGCGAGCCTTTTCCTGCAGCTGAGCAAAACCGGCCGAAGATTGATCGGATATGGAAAGGCGTTGGGGCGATTTGATGGATGTACCCAAGCCATAACCTTCATTGTACTCTACATTATTGAGTGAGGACAGCTGCGACAGTTGGTCTCTTAAGTGTTGTAACTCCTGGCCCAAGTCAGAGTTACGCGAGATGGTATGGTCGAGTTCTTGCTGTAACATGAGACGATCATTCTCCGATTTGATGAGACGATTTTTGAGTTCTGTCAACTGGAAGTGCAATTCGGCTGCATTCACACCATTCGTCGAGTTGGAGTTGTTATCCTGATACAGACGATTAAGATCGGGTGGCAATGAAATGAGATTCTGGGTATGAGCTATAAGGGAGGAACGATGTGTGGGCAATTGTTGTTCATTCAGGGAATTGACACGTATAAATTTGCGATTTTGCTGCAACTTTAGGCCATCCTCCTGTTCGCTATCATTCTTTTCCATTTCACTGGAATACGAATCTTTGCGACTGTTGCTGTCATCGTGCTTCTTGGCCAAATCCTCCGAAAGATGCAGCAAATATGAAGCCTCCGAACGTAGACATTCCAGACAATCCTTCAAATCGAAATCTTCGGCGAATTCATTATTCTTCTGTGATATGTATTGTACCAGACTGGGATCTTCGATCACCTCCATTAAATTGTGGACATCCGGTATGAGACGCATGCGCGTCGTGTTCAGTGTGTCATTGAGCAACGTTGTATTCAGAGTAAAATCGTCCATGGCATGCTCTTCCATAGTACGATTGCAGGATATCAAACGTTGCACTTCCTCCATTAGTGTTTCCGTTAGGTCATTTTCACAGTTGGCCACACATTTGAGCAATTCGGCCAACACCTGACGAAAGGCTCGGGAAAGTTCACGTAAGCTGTCACGTTCTGTGATGAGCTTATCGAAATCGCGTACCGAATCAAACGTGGAGTGCCGTTTGTTCTTGCGATTTAGTTGTTTTTCATATTCTTGCTTTAAGCGCGACATCTGAAATTTAGTTTAAAATTTAGTTTAAATTGAAGCATACAATTAAATAAAATAAAAAATACCTTAAGCCATAAAACTTGTTTTATGTATACGATAAATTTTGCAACTCACCTCATCAGCATGTTTAATTTGCAGTTGGGCAATTTCCAATTGACTTTTGGCCGTAAATTTCTCTCTCAGCAATATCAGTTCTTTGGGCCAATGTTGATCATCGGTTGTTGATTCCGACAGCAACGTCTGCAAAGATGAAGAAGAAAAATAAACATTTACAAAAATTTAATAAAAAACGGAAATAAACTTCCCGCGAACATAAGCAAACACGTCATGTAAATATTTATAAACTGCCAAAATTTTCAAACAAAAAAAAACTTTAATTTCTTTCTTAGCCAAAAAGTTTACTTTTTGTTGCGAGTGCCCCCCATTCCTTTGGAAAATATATAAACAGAAATATTTGACCTGTTCTGGAGGCGGGTGGCTGCACGTCTGCTCCGCTGTCCCGTAACACATGCACACAGTTCGTTCAATAAATGCGGCGTCGTCATCATATTGCATGACGGAAACGTTAAAGGCGAGAGCAACAAAAATAAAACTTTTTCTAAAAGACGAAAAAAGTTAAAAGAACTTTTTTGTTTTGTTTTACTTTCAGTTTATGGAAACATATGAGTTGCACATGTTTGTTCGTTCTTAACAAAGATCACAGACATTCGTCGTTTTAGATGGTTTTGATAAAAATATAAGTTCTTCTTCAGATCCCCAGGAAGGGAAAGTAAACAAATATTGGCTATTACGCCATTTCCAAATGGAATTGGAGAGTTTATTCGATAATGGTATTTGCCACTACAAAAATCGGTTCCCATATACAAAGCAATTTTTGTAATTCTTTTAAATAAATAAAAGGTACTTTTTGACACAAGTTTTTTTTACCATAGCGAAAAAGCAACTGTCGTCGAACTTTAAGAGATGTGTCTGATTCGTTTGTATGACGTCTACACGTTTTTCTTCACTCACTTTAACAGATTTTTTTTAAAATTTGGATTTGATAGGGTTTTTTGCAGCAGCGCTTTAAATTAGAAGAAGGCTAGGATTTTGTACAAAATACTTTTTGCTTGCCTAAAAAAGCATACAAATGACGTCACTTCACTTCACTTTTGGGTGAACTGAAAGTTTTTTCCTTAGTTGTGCTATTGTCATCTCTAAATGAGTGAGAGTATTAGTAAGTCGGTTATCCTGACTAAAGCTTAAAAGACTGGTTCAGTCGATCTTTCTGATTTCGGTTCCAATGAAGCTTTTAGACTGGTTTAGTCGAACTTTCTGGTTTCGGTTCCAATGAAGCTTTCAGACTGGTTTAGTCGAACTGTTTAGTTTCTCTCCCTTAAAAACGGTTTCGTCCGGCTGCAGTTTGTCTGTAATATAATAACGATCGCTGGATTTTAGCATTTTCCTAATATTTTGTAATCTTTTCGATTTATGCCTTGCCAATCCCATCCATCGTTATCGCCCTTCTGTATACCCTTTGTAAGCCACCTAATAATTCTCAACACCCACCATTTGCCGAAGACCAAAGTAAATTTCCAAGATCATTTTCTTTTACTGTTTTCTTATAATTCCCCCCATATATTTAATGGACTTGATAATGAAAAGCTTTCAATACATTTTCCACAACCTCAATGATAATGGTGCGGCTATTGATGAAAATGTAAAATATGTGTGTGCATATGTGTGAGTTTTCCATATGCCAGGGTCAAGATTATATGGTGGGTGGATGATGGGGTTGATGTATGGATGGGCAGTGTGGCGGAAATGAAAAATAAAACAAAATTTTATTTGTTTTTAAAATCACCCAACCGACACGTGTGTTGTATTGTGGTGTGTGTTGTTATTTATTTATAAATTTTCAACAAAAAAAACGGCCAATTTGAAAACAATCAATTGAATGCTGAACGGACAATAAAAAAAATCTAAAAATCTGAGTTTTTATTTGTGTTTTAAAGTTTTATTAACAAAACATTTGTCGGCGGCATGGACACACAATTCGCTCACAGCAACTGACACGCATGCCACATTTTGGTGTTCTGGGGTGGCGATTTTCAAATAAATCAAATTCAATTAAAACAAATTTCAAATTTTTTATTGAGGACTCTAAACAATGAGTGAGAGAGTGTGGTTCGTGTCTTGGAATCTCTCAAATGCTTGTTTAGAATATTTCTGAGTAAATTTATTTTCTTTTTTAATTTCTTTTTCATACCTCACCCTCTTTTGGGCTATTTCAAAGTAAGCAAACAAAACGAAAACAACACAGCACTCGAAAGAACTAAACATTTGTTCTGTGTTTATACGACTGTTGTCGCTACAAGAGCATTTAATTAAGAATTATGCTGATTGATGACCTACAAAACTCCACAATTTATTTAAATGCTCTGATGATCTGGGAAAGAGTCGTCGACGCCTGACAAATGTTTACACTCCTCCAATGAGACGTTGGTCTACAACACATTTGGTTTGTTTTCACGGAGCGACAATTTGGGGAGACAGACATTCAGACATACAGACATGTGTTCGATGTATGCCCTGGAGTTGCATTCAACTTTTGAGAAAGTTCTTCAGAATAGTTTTGAAGTAATTGACAGGTTGTTTGGTAAAGTGTCAAACACTCAGTCAGTTCAAATATTTGAGGCTGCATTTCATTTTTAGGTCGTTTCCTATAAATACGATTGCATTTCCTGTAATTTAGAATTTAAATTACATGGAAAATGTGAGAGAGTTAAAGGCCCAAGTGTTGGAATCTGATAGTTGTGCGAATGTTATGGAGTGGAGATTATGGCTTCAAAACTTTTTATGAATATGAATAATACTAAACTGAACTGCAAACTTCATTGTGGAAGAAAAACAAAGTGTACATATGAAACGTTCCAAGAAGAGAGAACATATTTAAGGATATATGCCAACTTTATCGAATGGTCATCCAGTGCGAAATTGTTAAGGCTGAACAAAATTTAGAAATATTGAGAAATGACTTCAGATCTTAATCTTAATGATTAGAAAACATATTGGCAAAGCATGAACTTTCTGCCGGATCCTCTCAATATTGGTAAAATTGTAAATTCATATCTAAAATTCAAACTAATTTACAATTAATTATAGCCAAACGTCTGATTTGAGTAAATCACAAAATTAAATACTGTAATTGAATCAGCGAAATCTGTAATTGATTTCGAAATTGATTTTTATCTGAAAAGACAGAGGAGTTGAAAACTTAGTCTATGGTCTCTTAGGTTAAATGTTACTTTGACAGAGGTGTTGAAGACTTAGTCTATAGATTTTAGGTAACCTTGTTTGGAATACACGAAACCGAATAATTCGAAAACTCTTTAATTGGAAAATTCGCTAAAGTTTTAAAACGACAGTTTTTATATATCGAATTCATCTGTGATGAACGAAAATAAATTCACTGTTTTTTCTATTATCTCGAATGAAAACCATTTCACTTTCGCTTCGATTAACGTCCCACTATCTTTCGTCTGATCCAAACAATTTTGTCAAACTAGCCCTTTCCAAAACAACACTCCAATTCGCAAAAAGAAAAAGCCAATGCGAGAAGTTAAAACGCCAAAATGCCATTACAACTCTGCGCCAGATAGAAACAGCTGATAGGAAAATTTGTAACAAACAAAACATATTAAAATACTTCACCAGCGGATTATTTACTTTGCTGTTAAAAGCCAAACGATCGCTCCAAGCACCAATTGCCCTGGAGATGTGTTGCATGAATAAATGGGCTCCGGAATAGCGAAACGCTTAAAGCTGGCAACCTTCTTGTAATTTGTGGCCACAGGGAGCTACCAACAAACATTGGGCAACGAAAGTTTTGCCGCAACGGGAGAGTGATTGGTCAGCAGGGTTATTGGTGAAATCCTCGACACGAAAACCCGAACACATGTTACTGCCTTTGAGATTTGTCACACCAGACGGTCGTGGTGTGGCAGGTAGTGTGTGCGACTATCATACAGAAGAACCCGAGTTCGAAGCCGGATAAGACCATCAAACATTTTTCAGCGGCTGTTTCCACCTCGTAAGTGTTGGCGACTTTACGAGTAAGAGATAAATATCTAAGCCATGTAAAACTTCTCTAGAAGAGAATTAGCCGTTCGGAGCCGGCTTTAACAGTAGGCCCCAGCCAGTGAGTATACACAATTATATCGTACACAGCTCACTGATTCGACAGAAGTTCCCCGTCTGTTCCTTCAGATTTAATTCCGCAGATTTAATCCCTGGAAACTATTATATTTATTTATTTATTATTAATTACAATACAAAGTAAATTTATATTCTAATTTTGGGTCCAAGGGTAAACCGGGTGACAAAGACCATATGTTTAGATTTTTGCAGCGACAGACCAAAGCCTCTGGTGGGAATCGAACCCACAACCCCCACGCTGATAGACAAGCACGCTACCAACTCGCCTACCGGGGCGCTTCCCTGGAAACTATTTTGATTACATCGACGGAAAAAGACAGATACAGAAAAGTGGTATAGGAAAGGGCGACAGTTGCAACGTCTGCACCGCCATCAATGCCGCCGGGGAAACGATTAATAGGAAAGCATTTCAGATATAAATATAAATAATAAATAATCTCGAACTCGACTAATAGAAACAAAACTGCAATATTTTTTTTGTTAAATAATTGCTTCAACCAAATATTGTAAATATTTTACAGAGAACAACCTAAACTCAAATTCAAATTTCGTTTGGAATGCTGTCGTTTATTATTTCAACTCATATTTTATACAAATATTTAGTTCGATATTAAAGTTCAATAAGTTAATTCAAGCTAAAAAGAAATCTAGAAAAATCTATTGTGTGCCATGAAAAGAAACCCACCACTTCCCATTCTTATACAAATTTTACGAGAATTACGCCAAAAAAAATTTACTATTTTCTATAACTTTTACTAAAAATAACACCAAAAATCCAACAAATTAACAAATTTGGTAAAAAAAAAAACTGTACCCCCACACAAATAATACGTTCAAAATCGTATGCACTGCACTAAATTTGAATGAAATTTGTAAAACAAACAAACAACAGTCTGAGACTGACATAAAGATTTGCATCTGCAATATCTAGTAATAAAGTCTACTATAAGTATATTTTTGGAAACTTTATTTTTAAATGTACACAGAATGGGAAAAACACTAACGTAAAACAGAAACTATAGTGCTGACAGACAGACACAGAGAGACAGAGAGAGACGGACACTGTACATTTGCATTCAGCATAAAATGCAAAGTTTCTTTAGCATATTTTTGGCGCAAACTGAAAACGCCTGAAATAGATGGTACATCCAAACATATCCATATGTAGGAAACATTTTTGTAAAAAAACTCTTCATGATATTTCAATTATAGGCGAGCCTAATAAACTGAGAACGAAGAGAAGTGTGCCATGTTAGATTTGCATTTCTTTGATGTTAAACTATTACCAAAATTAAAAAAACAAACTGTGCAGAATTAGGATTTTTATGCCTTGCATATGCACATTTCAAAGTTTTCAACTTTTTCCAATTTTGTCTATTTTTATAATACAAAATTTTCAATTTTATACAACTCCCTTAAAAATGTTGCGCCCTAAGTACACATAACATGCTGCGTATCTATACGGTTGTCGGCAATTTCTCTACGGCGATTCCTATCCATTGCCCGTTTCAAAATTAACACTCATCACCATCGCTCGTCTGTTTATGTGGTAAGTTGGGAGACTGATAAGAAGGTTTAACATTTGAATCATTAATTATTGAACCCTCCATCGAGACTATACGTTTTCTCGTTGTTTTTGTTATGGTATTTCAGTTTTCATTGCAGTTTATCTGCTCAATTATAAGAACATTTGCTGATAATGTTTTTTTTTTTAAATCAACAGATTATGGGAAAATAGCTAGCTAACAATTTGCAGGCGGACACAAGTACTACGAGCTGGAAAGGCAGACAAGCGGCACAGTGGTATCCAGAAAACCCATAGCAAATGGTTTATTTTGAAAGGACTCAAAGCAGCCTCGACCGAAGTATTTAATAGCGAATCAAATGGTTTAAGTCGAAGGGACACACAGTAGAATTTTGTGGCAAGTTTTAGAAGAAGGATTCATCGAAGATTGATTGTGTAAAATATTTCAAAACATAACATTTGCACAGTGGTCCGCAGAAAAGCAGAAGCGAAGAAATTAAGTCTGAAGGACACACAGCAGCCTCTGCCGAAGTATCGGAGAAATGCATTTCTCTCAGGTCGATTGTGTAAAATACTGGAAACCAATAGTTTGACGTTAGACATTTTGGGTCTCGTTTAATCCCACACTAAACCAATATACCGGAGTACCGGAGGAATGGATTCCTCTGAGGTCGATTGTGTAGAACATTTGAAACGAGTCGAAGGAAGTTGGACATTCAAGGCTCGTTAATGACTTTATAGTGCTTTCAAGTATATTTAACAAATAAATATATCAGACACTTCTTGATCCTCCAATAAAAACAAATTTCACAATTTGTTAAGGATTCCAAAAATGGATTCGAAATCTACGATGAAGGCATGAGAAATGTAATAAATGATTGTGATTAGCCCATCAATCTTGAAGAGAGTAATCTCTAAATACTCAAAGCAATTTCCCGTTTAACATGTATGTTCACAGCAATCCAAATATATTTTCTAGCGATCAGTGTAAGTTTAAATTAGAAGGACTTGCATCTATCTATACCAACATAATTGGCATAAGGTACATTATCCACTAATATGGTGACTCAAGTCGATCCTTTGTGAGTGTCCTTTAACAGTTTTAATATTATTCTTTAATTTAGTTTAAACTTGAACATAGTTTAAACTAAAACTTAGTTTAAACTTAAACATAGTTTTAACAAAAACTTAGTTTAAATATAAACTAAGTTTAAACTTAAACTTAGTTTAACCTTTAACTTAGTTTAAACAAAAACTAAGTTTAAACATAAACTAAGTTTAAACATAAACTAAGTTTAAAAATAAACTAAGTTTAAACATAAACTAAGTTTAAACATAAACTAAGTTTAAACATAAACTAAGTTTAAACATAAACTAAGTTTAAACATAAACTAAGTTTAAACATAAACTAAGTTTAAACATAAACTAAGTTTAAACATAAACTAAGTTTAAACATAAACTAAGTTTAAACATAAACTAAGTTTAAACATAAACTAAGTTTAAACATAAACTAAGTTTAAACATAAACTAAGTTTAAACATAAACTTAGTTTAGGCTTTAACAGAGTTTACATTTTAAATGAACAAACTAAAAGAATTTAACTTTAACTAAGTCTAAACTATGTTTGAGTTTAAACTAAAACTTAGTTTAAACATAATCTTAGTTTTTTTAAACTAAAACTTAGTTTTAACTAAAACAAAGTTTAAACTCATACATAGTTTAGACTTATTTCAATTCTTTTAGTTTGTTCATTTAAAATTTAAACTCTATTAAAGCCTAAACATAATCTGATGTTACATTTAGTTTAAGCATAAACTTCCTTTAAGTTAAATTCTTCAGGTATGTAGTTTTTAAGTTAAATCTCTGTTTAAGTTAGAAAGTTTGTTTCAACTGACACAAAACTAAATGTTTAAACTGTTGCCATTTTGAATTTTCTCTTACAAATCGAAATGGATTGTTAAAATTCTACTAAATGAAAAACAAATATCCATATAATAGCAATACTGCGTATTTTTAAATGAAAATCTTTTAAAAGCTTGTCATAATTTCAAAATGTTTAAAATTAAATAAATAATAAAAAAACACATTTACCAAAGAAAATAATCCAAAATGTGGTGATGACGTCGTTTTTTGTCTTCTTTTGAAAAAAATATTTATTTGTTCACTAGACTTTTTAAAACACTATTTGTCATTTGTTTAAATGGTTTTGTAGATTTTATTTTGACACTTGTGCAATTTATTTGTTATTATTATTGTATTATTCTTTTTGTTCTGTTCATTTTGCATTTAAATTCAAATAAACCGTTACACTTTAATTTAAAACACATTTACGCGCGATTCGCGACGCGGTTTTATTTGTTTTCCTTTCTTCGTCTTTAAGTTTCTATAAATTTAATTGAATTTTGTCATCATCAACAATTGACATAAAAACGTATTTGTGTGTTTTTTTATTTTAGGGGGGTGACGGGGGTGTTCATTCAATATTCTTTTTAAAATGAATTTATTTTTTAAAATACACACACGCACGTTTTTCTCTTTCGTCTTGTCAAGAATAATCGACGATGCGATGTTTTCCGTGTGAACACTTGGAAGATTTAAGTTAAACTGATGAGTTTTTCAAAAATAAACGGCAATTTGAAATCAACACATGGAAGAGAATGCAGAGAGTGTGTGAATGGTTCTAAAGAGCGTGTAGGTAGAGTTGATGCGAGAAAGAGAGAACTATAATATATTAATGTTTGTGCGAAACGTGAGCGAGAGAAAAAGAGGTAGCGGCGATCGAGGAAGGCCTGTCTGAATGAGTGACTGGGTTGTTTATTGAACCCACAGGCGAGCCACAGTTTAATCTCAATATTTGTTATTTAAAATGTTGTAAATAAATTTCAATTTTATATTCATGTAAAATATATGTGTTTGTTTGGTACATTCATATATTTTGTATGTCATTATCAAATCTATATTATACATACATATATGTAGAAATTATTTATGTACGTCTTCATATGTGAGTATATACGAAATATGTGACAAAGAAACGTTGCGGCAGTTTTTCATTATTTTTGAAAAGAATTTATTGCTGAATATTTAAAAAAAATATATATATTCTCAAATTGAGCAAAGCCAAAATTTTCTTTGGGTTTCCGAATTTTCTTTATTCTATTGTACGTTTTCCCCCCAATATTTGGCACTGTTTTTAAAAACCGAAAAACCACGGCAAAGCCATAGACAGACAAGCAAGAAAAAAACGATTAATAACTTTTAAAAAACCCAAAACATTTCAGAGAAACACAATAATTATCGTCTTAATGATAATTAATAAATCCATGCGATGTTTAGCCAATAGTTTCTATTTTTCACCGCAGTCGGAAGAAAGAAAACTTAATTACCTAGAGAAAAGTAACATTAATAACCTTAAGCTACAAAAAAAAAAAAAAAAAAACATTGGTGGCATCGACATGATACTCGTTCGTTTGATGATCCGATAAGTTTGGTTTAGCCGTTAGGTGTCGCCCAGTTTGCTGAGGGATTTCGATAAATCACATTTGTGGCTGGATTTTAGTTAATATCTGGCGTTACAACTCAAAATTTTCCAAAACTAATTTTTTTTATAAATTAATTAATTACATCTCTAACTACTGCAACAACTTTTCTTTCATCACTATCTTCTTTAACTGGCAAAATACAGTTATTTGTATGTTAATTCTTTAAATATTAAATATTAATTTTTACATAAACAGTTTTTTATGTCTCCTGAAAATTTAAGAATTTAGAGTTATAACCTTTTGTATTTGGGATGCGATATGTTTATGGTTTTTGTAAACGAAAAACGACCATGAAGACGTCTGTGTATAGTTATCGAAATTCTGGACTGCTGACTTTTTCCATGTGGAAAAAAGCGAGTGGTAGATGTAAGCCATAAATAAGACTAGTCCAGAGTCCACGCCATTCCCACATAAAAGTATTTGCGGTGGTTTTTTGTTGGCAAATGGAATTATTTTCAAGAAACTAAATTTATTATTTCTTCTTTAAATCGATAAAGAGTCATTTTCATTATTATAGATTAATTCAACCGATTTCGGTTAGTTTAGCACTCTGATTAGTGAGTCTCCAGTTGGCCTTAATGTTTGCACATTAAGAGGTCCCCCGGGGACCTTCTCACCAACAGAGGGTTCAGCTGATTAATTTGAGGAAACAAAAATGCAGTCCGCATGGCACGATAGCGCTCGCCATTTACCGCAACGGCAGCTCCTACCTTATTTGGAAAGAAATAAGGACCGTTGATGCCGCCAGCGTGTTAACCTCACGAAACAGTAAATTTTAACGGATGTCATGGGTTGAGGATTGTCGTCGCAACAACCATCAGCAACGTCTAAAATTCTTAAATTTTATGGAATAAAAACTGCATGATTTGATGAAAAATACTAGAATTTGCTAGATAACTTGTTCTCATTCAGAAGAAGATGTGGTCTTTTTATTCAATACAGACTTTCGGTATGTCAATATCATAAAAATCGGATATAGATTTTCTCTCCCTCCTTCTTTTTCTCTGAAACTTTCACTTAGCGACAAACTAGCGAAACTTTTAGCTCAAAGAACACAAATTTAATTATCAGTAGTCGCATCTGATATTCTGCACCGAAAACCAAAATTAGGACTTTTTTTTATTGAACACAATAAAACGTAAAATTTCATTAATAAAATAAAATGCTTTCTGTGAATAAGCTAATAAATAAATTAATGATTCGGAACCGAACAGTCTTTATGAGATTCCAACAGTTAACAACATTTTATGAAAGACAACCAAAATATTTTCATGGAAATCTATTTTTGGTGTTTTATTGTTTGAATTCGAATTTTGGGACTTTTTTAAATATATTTTTTTTATATTTTCTGACCTTTAGATTGTTAAATTAACCTTTTAGCTAAAATACAAAAACATTTATCAACTGGAAACATTCTTCTGCTTCACAGAAATTGGTAATTTTTAGAAGAACGATCTAAGAATTGTGCAGACTCCATAAAACCAGAAAAACATTTCGAAAAGTGCTCAAATTCGCTAAGAGATTTTTTTTTACAGAATTTTGTTTTATCTGCATTCTCTTAATTTCACCGAAAATCAGAACAGGAATGACGAATCTTGACCTTCGATGGCAAGGAAAAATTGTTCGGCATCTAAAATCTCTCTGAAATATTTATATTTATAAAAATTCTCAAATATTTTCCGTACAATCCATGGCGGTGTCTCCGTTAGTCAACCTTTTGGAAATGATAATGAACTTTTCTTTTCTATTTGTTGTTTTCTTGGTAAATGTTCAACCTAAACGGAATTTTCAGAAGATTTTTCATTAATTCCAAAAATAAACTTTGTTGTTTCTTGTTGTCTGTCGAAGATTTAGATTTACATTTGAAATCTTCTGTCTATTCGAATTTTCGAATCGCATCGTTCGGTTGATATTTTCAAAATCTCTTTAAGCACGTGTCGACAAAAATGGGAATAGTAAATCCCCAATTGTCATAGTATGAATATTGGGTGTATGTCCGTCCGTCTGCCGGAATGTAGAACAATCACACGGTGAGTGTGCTGAGTATGTGAGGTGTGAGAGGAGGGCGCTTGCTGTCAATTTGTTTTGTTTCGAATGAAACTGTCGGCGTATTGAACGCGTCCGTTGAGAAAATTGAATTTCACGTAATAGGGAAACCTGAAATGGAAAGTGTGAAAAGTGTCTGCCTGTGTGTGTGTGTGTGTTTGGATGTGTCTTTGACAGAGGAAACGTGTTCGTTGACATCATGGTCTCCGTTGCTGATCATGATTTGTTTTATTCTTCTCTTCGTTGTTTTTTTTTTTTGTATAAAAATAAACACATTTTCGAAGATAATTACTTGTTTGCTCATCGATGGGAGATGCTGATGAAGATGTGTTTTTTTTTCGCAAAACTATTGAGTTAAATGTAAACAATCGTATTTCCTAAGGCATGATTTCAAACCTTTCGAAAAACCGGCATTTATTTTGCGTATAAAGGATTAATTTATTAAAAGTTACTTTTACACTGGAAAATAAATTATTCGGAATAATGAAGTTTCTACAAAATGTTGTGGATTTTCGAAAAGGAATCGTAAAAAAGAAAGTGTCATAAACAAAATTTACCGTTTTAAAGAAAATATTTCATAAACTGAATGAAAGTTTTTCATTGGAGATTTTTATCAGTAAATTCTTACAATTAATGAATAATTTCATAGATTTTATCAAATAAAATGCACAAAATTCTATTTTAATCAATGTTTGTTGTCGACTTTTACAAAATGAAAGTCTTATTAATACAAATGAGTTTTTTTCGTTTCAAAACCAATAATTCAAATAATTCAACCTACATTTGGTCACACATGTATTGGGAATTGGTCAAACAACACGAAATAGTTATGATTCATTCCAAAAGTTATTGCATGGCTGGCAAAGTCGGCCACTTTAAAATTTTACAGAGGGCCAATGTCAAAATATAAAGTTTTGAGAAAATTGCAATTGAAGGTTTTAAAAAAGATTATTTTAATGATATGTGAAAGAAATCGGATTTGAATTACATTTATAAAGCCGGTTAAGAGCCCCAGTAGGCGAGTTGGTAGCGTGCTTACTTATCAGCATGGGGGTTGTGGATTCGATTCCCAACAGAGGCTTTGGTCTGTCGGTACAAACATCTTGGCATAAGGTCTGTGTCACCCGGTTTACCCTTGGACGCAAAATTACAATAAAAATTTACTTTGTATTGTAATTAAATACGAAAAAAAAACATAAAGCGGATTAAATTTGACACTGGCTGTTTTAGAATTATGCAACAGAGCAAGAAAATAAATCTAAAACAAATAGAGGTTTATCCATTTCGTGGTTTCAAAAGTATAGGGCTGGAATTCGACATCTGTCAAACTAAGTTGTTAAACAATTTTTTTTTTCTTTTCAGTTGGAAGTCTGACAGTGACGAAAATGGATCGCTTAACTATCACACAACGCGTACAAATTATTAAAACCAACTACAAAAATGGTGATTCTGGCACATTCACATATCGTGCTTTAAGAGGAGATTATGGTTTATGGTTATGAAGCACATTTCTCACTCGGTGGGTATGTTGATAAACAAAATTGTCGTATTTGGGGTTCTGAGAATCCTCAAGTAATTGAAGAGAGGCCATTACATCCACAAAAAGTCACTGTTTGGTGCACTCTTTGGTCCGAAGGTGTGATTGGACCTTACTTCTTCGAAAACGACGAGGGAACCAAGATCAAGATCATGCCATTAGAATTTTTTTTTTGTGGGACTACGCGAAAGGCCGTGTTTATGCAGATAAACCTTTAACTCTTGAGCACTTAAGAACCAACATTCAACAAGTTATGGCTGAGATACCGACCAATATGTGCCAAAAAGTGGTCCAAAATTACCTCAAAAGAATCAATGCTTGCAACACTTCGCGTGGTGGTCATTTAAATGATCTAGTGTTTCACACATAATGTCAACGTTCAAACTTTATAATAAAAACGAAATATCGGGGAAAAAAATATTTTAAAATTAAAAATTAAAATGCATAACCCTTTACTAACTCAAAACAAAAAAAAATTAGACATTGATACACACAAAGTCAGCAGCTATCTCCTTGGAATTTATACCAGAACGAGGCTAATCTTACCACTGAAAAAACACTACTGAAAAATAAACTACAAGTTAAAAGACCCTGTATTAAGAACCACATCTTCCTAATACAGGGACTCCGGGTATAAAATAAAATACATGGCTAGAAAAGGGCACCTCCCATTTATAAAATGTCATATTGGAATAGAGTCCATAACGTGATATCTCCGCAAAATTATCCATCAGGGAAATGTCATCAATCACCAGGCGATCTGTTGTTGTGCTGACTACACTCATGTTGACTTCTGAGGTTTTAATAATACTCGGCTATAGTAAATTGTACTAGATTTAAGTATGATTTAAACTTTATTTGTGTGTATGATACTGTGAAGCGTAAACCGCCATGGTCGAGGGCCCATTCGGCCGTTCGAACTAGTTTGCAATTTCTCTCATTGCAATTGGCCATCGAACGATTGAGAAGAACCTCTTACACATATCGCTGACATGAAGGTCTGGAAGGGACGCATTCCGGGTAACATAAAGTACATCGGCTTTTAGTAAGATGGATCTAAACTAGGGAGTGGAGTGAGTTTTGGAATACACTCTTAACATTTAATAAAAAAAGGTGTGAAAATACTAAAACAATTTTCCTAAATTTTTTTTGTTAGGAAGTTTTAGGTTTATAAAGATGTTATAAATTTTTTATGAATACGGGGGCTAGACCTAGCACTAAAGCTATGTGTAATGTCTTGCAGGCATTATGGCGGTAATATATCGATATCACTAGGCGTGTTTTCGTTACAAGCTTTGCTGTAAAGAAAATGCCAATCTCGCGATAGTATCATTTGGCACAAACTAGGCAGCATTTTTCATAAAAATCTGAAAACATATTTATGATACGAAAGTGTTTTGAAAAAATATTACAAAAACAACTATAACAGCCTGTTTTTATAAAACGTATACGTTTGAGACGAACAGAAACGTCTGTAGCCGAAACGAAACTGAATTGTGTTTCTATAACTCCAACGAGTCCAATTAGAAAATACACACAAAAATACATAAGAACAAAATTTCAATTAGAATTTAACTGAGACTTTCGTGTTACAAAAACCCAAACTGACGAAGCAGAATTTCTGTACGTTATTTTAACGAAACGAAAAACTCATTCGTTTTATAAAAACAGGCTGTAAATAAACTATGTATAATCTAACCATTCGTCAATAATTTTCGAAACAATTTTGTATTTATTTTCTTCTTCTTATGTGTTAGTTCACAATGAATGGTACCTTTGTTCATTTGGCACCATTAAATGTTACCATTTTGTTATTTTTTTTACTGGCAAAGCTGTGCCAACTTAAGACAAAAACATAAGCTATAATTTGTATCCATGTTTAATTAACTCTCTATACGAATAAAGGGAGTATGGAAAACACGCCTACTATGTATGATAATATAGGCTGACACAGATTTTCCATTAGTATTTCTGAATTCAAGAACAACTTGTTAAAGGTCAATCAGTTGGATATTCAAGTACTTTGCGTGACTGGGAACATACCGGGAAACGGGGAACAAATTAACTGACATCAGACCTAGAACATGAGGGCATAACTATTTATGTATACATTCATATCGGATTAGAAGGCTCTATGAAAAATGCCCCAAAAAAAAACCTCATACATAATGAAAACTTACCCAAGAAAATTGGGAGTTTTTCATAATTTTTAGGTAATATTTCGTTTTTGGACAATGAAAAATTCCCCAATTTTGTATTTTTAGGAAATTTTTCTCTTTTTTTTGGGATATTTTAAAAACAAAAGTAAATCATATATCGCGTCCGGGAGCGATTTTTTTGATAATGTTTTTTTTTTTTGGGTATTTTATTATAATATTTGGAGTATTTTGCATTAGATAGTTTTTCATAAATTGTTTGGGGGATTTTTCCGAATTTTTTGTGAAATTTTCATATTAGGTTTTTTAATTTTTGTTGGGGAATTTGGGACATTCTTAATGTTTTTAGGGGTCATTTTTCATAGAGCCGAATAGAAGATCGAGAGAGACCATAACATTATGGATGTAAGGGGAAATCGACCTTAATCGTCCAAAATCTTGAATATCCACTTACAGGGTAATACTTCGAATCTCGACCGATGATTAGAGGAGAAGCCAGCGTTTTATCACCTTAATCTCATTCATTCTAGAACAAGCCGAGCAATAACTACCAATAAGCTACCAATCTATCTTCTTATTGCAGAGGGTGCCGCTCCTTACTGTTTTTGTTTCTCAAAACATAATAAAACATTTTGTTTGTGAAAAACAAAATCATTAACTGCTGTCATAAAAGCTGCGTTTTGCATGAATCGAAAAACATGTTGTCCCGATATTGGTTTATGACGTGCAAATCCGTTTGTTTGTTGTTTGTACAAAAAAAAATGATAAACCAGGTAAATGGATACTCGTACGATTCGAAGTACAAACATGTTTGTGCAGAATCAAAACAAACTCAGCTATGCAGGTACTAAGTGTCATTTTTGGGATAACGAGTGGTGCCGTTTCCGAGGCAGAGGTACCAAATGGGTCGTGGTGCGAGTTTATTGTGCGAGTAAATTGGCCAAATATTGTCGCTGAAAAGTTGTCCGCAAAAATTTGATTTTCCATTTTATCTATCGGAATATTTCCAAACGATTTGAGGTATAATTTCACTCACTACAGTCTGTTATTAAGAAGATGAACGCAAAGGATCCTTTTTTTTTTTTTTTTTTTTTTTTTTTTTTTTTTTTTTTTTGGATATATCCATTAAAACTCTAAACTCCACAAAAATTTGGTTTTTAATTTTATCTATTGGCGTATTTCCAAATGATTTGAGATATAATTTCATAATATCAATCACTGAAGTCTGTTATTAAGAGGATGTCCTCATAGGATCCTTGTTTGGATATATCCATTAACACTCCCTTTTTTTTTTAGAAATTTCTATTTAAAATATAAATAAGTTTTCAAATCTCTGAACAATTTCTGCAGATGTCCATTCAAAAAACATAAGATTATGTTCATTTCAAGCATCTTCGATGTGATCACTTACAATTTCTATAAAATTAACTTTGTACTTTGGACTTAGGATGTTACAGATGTATATATACAACATAGTACATGGTGGATATATGTAAGTATGTGTGTGTGCGTATATGTACTAGGTGGTTATGGTATGTGTACTGTACATTGTATATATACATATAATAGGGTGTCCTGGGAAACGATTTTTTGTGAATCGTCTTAAACGATGCCATTTAAAGAACAGATTATGAGAATAGCCAGCACCATCTACTGGCGCTCTTTAAAAAAAATACAAAATATTTATCACAAAATAATAAAATTTATGTATACTGATTTCAGTTGATATATGTCGTTGGACACGTGGCATGTTGAACAAATAGTTCCGCAAACAAGTTTGTAACAAATCAAAAGTAATTTCGGGATATCCCTTCCTTTAAATTCTGTTTTGCTCCAGCTATAAATTTGCTGTTGTCCCCGACCGTCACCAAATCACAATATTTATCCCAAAAATAATTCAATCAGCGGTGTGAATGCACCAAATTTTAAAATCCGTTTTTAGACAAATGTAAAAGCAAAATAAAAATTGCTTAAGGGTCAATTTATAAAAATACCTTTGAACATTTCATAAATGTACATAATCCACAAAAATGTCCAGGCGTATACGCTAGTAAGGTAAAATTTGCAAAGTTTACCGGCGCACAGTGGCTCAGAACACATTTTCATCAGCCAAAAGTCTGTAACTTATGATCGGGTAAAAATTTTTAAGTTCTGTAAAAAGTGGGTTGTAGGCAAGGAGTTACCAATTATTTTAAGTTATCAACGTTAAAAATCGGATCATAAAATATATTTTTGAAATATATCCCAAAATTAACTACTTCTCTTATTTTTCAATTTTCTCGTAGAAACATTTTTTTGTTAGTTTTTTTAAAACATTTTTATAATATGAAAAACTATTTTTTTTTAAAAATGTAATATGAATAAATGTAACAGTCTTTCATATGGTGGACAATGAACCTAATTTTTGAAATCAAATTCTGATGATCGACTAGGCCTATTTTAGACTCTCTGGCAACAAATGATTGCATTCAGTGACTTTACGACAAATTTAGAACGGACCTTCTGAAAGTTTCCTGGTGACTGTGAGATCATTTACCTAAATTGCAGGTAGAGTACGACCTAAAGAGGTGTTACGTATGTCGGAGTCCCGTACCCTGAAGGGTGATTGGCCCTCACAATGAATTCTCGAATTGTCTCCCTAGACATATCGGGTTAACTTAATACCAGATCAAGGTAAATATTCCTACCTAGTGGTTGTAATAAGACTCCTACTACGAATCTGTCGCGACTTCGAAAAACTGTTTGCGGTGCAACACGGATGACCACAGACCGTTTTCGAAACCAGGTGATATGTGCCTGCAACTTGTTTGAGGGTCAATTAGTATTTGCTTATCAAAAATCTGTTAAATCATGTAATGTTGGACTAGACATTATTTGTTTCTCTTCGTGGAGTTTAGACTGAAATGCTTAAATTCATTTTTTTTTCTAACTTTTCAAAGTGTTAATGAAATGTTTACATTTTTTTTGGTAAATTTTGCCCTACACCCTAATATTTATCATACATACATACCTACTTTCAAATTTTGTTGTATGTAAATAATTTTCACTACAATTCACAAAGAAAACCAACAAAACTCATTTGTTTTCATTCTGTTCAAATGGAGAGCATAACATAAAATTAGATGACCACACGTTAAGTTTCTGAAACACTCGACAGCGTTGGCAAATTTTCAAAACCAAACACGAAAAAAATAGACGCAAAAAACATAGAAAAGAAATGTATACACCTCACGCAAAATCTTGTATGCTAATGATGTTCGGAGTGGTCTTTAAAATTACGCACAGTGCTGCGGAAACGATATTTGTTTTAAGTAGTGCTACACCGTGTCACAAGAATTCGAAAACAAACGGGTGATAAATACAAACAAATCTTCGAGACTCGTAATAACTAAAGTGTGTACACTGCCAGCAATTATTTGAATTTGTAGGCTAGTTCCATTTTTACAATATGGATATCAAAGCAAGGATGACATTCTGTCCAAAACTAATGCCGCAAATGAAAAACTTTTTCGGATTTTGTGCGAAAATCTATTACATTCGTATGCAAATTTACAAAGGCAATCCAGTGAATGTGAATTGCGGACCATATATCGTTTTTCTTCTGTTTGTTTCCGACTAGTGGTCCTTAAGTTCCTATAAAACCATGCTTGCTTTATTACATTCCTATAAAACAACACAGGGTTAGGAAAGAAATTGCTTGCCTACAAAAAAATAGCTCAAAATAATTTAAAAAAAAACGGTGGGACTTCAATCAAATGAATCTCAAATTTTCAAAATTGAGGAAAAATACCCAAAAATGTGATTTTACTAAACTTGTTATAGTTTCCACATGATAGATCTGTTTCCACACTAACTAACTATCATTACTTGAAAGAAATCAGACTTCAAATAGTTTTGTTATTAGCAAAAAAAAACTGAATCGGGTTTAAAAAAATATTTTTTTTTAATTTAAAATCCGTATATCTCGTATTCTCTTAGAGGCAACCCTAAAGTAAAAATATATTTTGAAAAGACGGTTATTATTCACATAAACAAAAATGTGTCGGATGTTTACTAAGAACTTTGCACCCTTGTAGCTAATCTCTGGTTAGGCCTGCTTTCATATGTCACACTTAAGCTGAAACAGACTACAGCTAGGTCTGTGAGAAATCAAAGCGGACAAAATTTCGAACTCCCTCACCGTGGCATGTTTGCCATATCTTTTAATTAATAATAAGAATATCTTCCACAAGAAGGCACTCGGTAATAAGTATGAGAAATTTTAGTACGAAATACAAGACATTACGAGGAACTCGACGTAATAATACGTGTGGTTTTTTAATGTTGAATCCCTTTCGGAATACCTAGTTTTAGAACACTTTTAAGAATATATTTTGATCATTCCTTTCGATAAACATTTTTGAGAAGACTTTGCTAATATACAAGTAATGTTTTTTGTTTTCAAAAGATTTCTTAATCATTTTCACACCACTGTACTACGTCATACAGTAATTGATGTTAAAGCATTAGAAAACGATGCAACAACAGCAACAAATGAAACACTGTTCAAAAAGACATTTAAAAAACATAAATTAACAAAATGAATCATGCACTCAAATGGAACACAAAATAAAATTAGAAAACAACACAGAAATTCGGAAAGTAAATAGAAAAAAAAACATAAAATAACAACAGAGTTGCTGGCAACTTGTTTAACAACACCTCAAAGTTATCGGCCAGATGGTAGGTCGGCAGTGGGGAACTGTTGTTGTTGCTGTTCACTTACCTGTATCTGCTGCTCCAACTCATGGACAATATCCTCGCGGGCCAGTGCCAATTGCTCCTGCAAACGTCGCTCGTATTCATCGATGATCTTTTGTATGATTTGCGTTTCATTATTACAATGCAATTCATCCGTATCGATTATAATTAATGAGGTGTTGTTGTTATTACTATTCGGTGCTGCCAATGGCGATGATGTGGCAGGCATTGATGATGCTGAGGTATGTTGGGTGGTGTTGCCGGTGTATGTGGCTTGTGGTATGACCTCCTCACCGGAATGATCGGGACATGGGTCATGACTTTGATTAGCATTGCGCACGGTTAGTTGTGTTAAGTCCTCGGTATTGGCCGAACTCTCATGTGTTGAATTCAATGTGGAGTTTTTAGTAGGCGACTGTTTTTCAATATTATTTATTTCGATACGTTTTTGTTGCATTTGTTATTATTATTTTGTTCAGGGGGGTTAGCACAATAGTACACACGCATGGCGGTTGTGGTGTTTGTTTGTTTTTTTTTTTTAGGAAAGAAAATAAAGAAAATTCATATGCAATACATGCGTGTTAAAACAACATCAAAAGTAATTAGAAACAATTCTATTAGTTAACAAACAAATCGTAGCTTTTTGGGAGAGAAGGGAAGAGAATTATTAAAATTTTTACTTCTTTAACTATTGAAGTATAAGTTTTGGCTGAAGCTTCAAAGTTTTATTTCATTTCTATCAACAATTATGAAATGTCCAAAATAGAACGGGAATAGTGAAAGTTATGAATTGCCCCAAAATACAGCATATACGAAACTTTATTTAAAGCTGCCATTTCTGCAAACGACTACTCGTTTTATATATTTCATTCAGAGGCTATTGTTCCTGTATCCAATATATCATATTAAAGGTCATTATGCGTGTTAAAAATGTTGTGGACGGCAATGGTGTTCTAAGTAGTGTGTGTGCGACTATTACAAATAAGAACCCAGGTTCGACACTGGGTAACCCAGGTTCGAAACCATCAAACATTTTTCAGCGACTGCTTTTACCTCGTAAATGTTGACGTGTAAGAGAGTAATCTCTAAGCCATGTAAAAGTTCTTTAGAAAAGCATTTGTCTTTCGGAGCCAGGTTCCGGTCAGTGAGCATCCACATTATATCGTACACTACTCACTGATCCGAGAGAAGTTCCCCGTCTATTCCTTCATGTAAAGGGAAATAAGTAAGTAAAAATGTTTTTTTTTTATAAAAATAATGGCAAAATACTAAATATTTATTATTTAAAAAAAAATCGTAAAAATTTCTTTATTTTTTTCCGAAAAGAAAAGAAATCTGCTCTGCGCGTACCTTTGATCTGCCATTATCAAAAAACATTGGCGCCAGCCTCGATATAAAAAAAAGAAGAATATTAACAAATAGGTGCTACTTCGGGATATTTGTATAGCTGAGAACTATTCATCTCTCTCGATCTCGAAAAACAAACACCTGACTCAACTGCTCTATTTGTGGCGCCGAGACATGGGTAATTGGGCAAACGCTGTCAGGAGTTTTTAACATACAGTCGTTTTCGAACTCATAAACGCGAATGGTGAATATCAACAACAAATGAATATTGTGCAATGTGAGATGTATGCCAATCTATTCGTTTGTGTGAATAGATTAATCCTTTTAAAACCTCCATATCGGGAGACAAGCTTGCGACGAATGCATCATTCTTGTACACTATAATGACTTAGATGCCAATAAGGGCAATTAATTTATTTCATTAATATGTCTTAAAGACACTACAGTCAGGATTAAGACCGTATTCAAAAACTCCGTACTTATCTATAATATTGCGATTCAAATTAATCGTAAACGGGGTTTTCCATGGTTTAAATGAATACTTTCGATTATTTAAAAGTGTATGGACAAAAACAAATGGAATTTGAGAATATGACCATAACCAGAAATGAATGAATGTTAAAAACGTTATTTGAAGAATAAAAATTGCGCCGCATAACTACGGAAGGAAACTGTGGCAACCTCGTATACATTTTCGATATAACTTCTTAATCCGATATTTCATGAATGGGGACGATATGTAACCAAAGCATCAATGATGTCTGTCTTGCCCTTCACCAAAAAGCATGATTTTGTTTGTATGTTTTTTTTTTATTATATGAAATTAGTTTGGTTTGTCTTGTTTATGTGAATGCATCAGCAAAACATGCCATTGAAATTAAGAATCGTCCTACGGTCTAATTGATAACTTACCATAAATTCATCTTCTGGATAACGCGTTTCATAATATCGCAATCTATCACTCAGTTTCTTGATGTTGTTCTCTTGGGAACGTTGAATTTCATGAATTTTATTTTGATAAAATGTCTTTAATTCGGTAATTTCTAAAGCCAACTGCGAAAAAAGAACATTCATTAGAAATATATTTTAAATTGAAAACTTCATAGACGTACTTGTGAGCCTTCATGAGGGGACGAATCTTCATTGAACGCATCATTGCCCGGTGTCATTTGGCGGTGTGAAGGACTTAATAGGAGTTCCTGTCTATAGCGTTTACGCGGTGATGTTTCTTTGGATCGCGGTAATGAGGGCGGCTTAAAGTCATCGGGTAACTGTTCTTGATCAGAAGATTCAGATGAGGACATTCCTTGGCGTTGAGATTTTTGAGAGAAGACATCATCGGAGTATCTGTGAAATAATTAAAATTAACTGTTTAGTCTTCGTATTATCTCGAATTGTCGTAGTTAATGAATATTACTTGTTAGTTCCTTTGTTGTCAGTGGGTAAGCTTGGAAATAAAATGTTTAAAAATATAGTATTTGGAGTATTTGAAAATTTCGGAACAAAAAAAAATGAACTGTGCAGCGATAGTTAAAAAAATACAATCAAGTTGAATTGTATTCACAACTATTGAAGTGAACTCATTTAAATCTAAATCGTTAAAATTATTTCATTGTGGAAGTAAGGCCGATCGATAGTTTCAACTGATTTTATTTAAGTGTTAGAGGCAAAATTGAAATAGTTAGCTAGAAAAATTGTTTACTCCAAATTGCATAAAAAAAAGTCACGGGAAAAAAACCAACTAATATCGGATTTGAGCCTGGTAAATTCACAACCGACTGGTTAGGGGCACAGTCATCTAGTGCGCCGTTAACCTGTAGCCCAGTGAATAATAAACAGAATCCCTCATTTCGAGAAGATTATTTCCAACCATTTCAATATCGTGTGAGTTCACAGTAGACAAACATTTTCCTAAAACATCAGAGTAAATACTGATAAGAAACCGAATATACAGCTGCCCTGCACCAATGAGATAAATGAAGCGGGCAGATCGGTTAAAACCACAGTCAGCTACTTTTTCTGGATACAGAACAGATTATCACCTAATTAATATACCAGATGTAGCAATACACGATTTACTAATGGACCTGGACAGAAGGAATTTAAGACTTGGTCAAGCCGGTCTAGCCGTTTTCGAGTCCATACGTTACATACATACACACATCCATTTTTATATATATAGATAGATTAAAAAACTTCCCAAATAAAGAAGTTTTCTCTGTAACGGTTTTTTATAATGCACAACCTAAAATTTCATATAAATTAATCTCTCCATAGCGATTTTTTTCTGTAATACAAAAAAACAAAATCGCTGTAAGAAACGTGCAATATCAACGATGAAGCTCCAAAAAAAACAGAAACATGTGTATATGAGAAGAAAATACCTTCTAGTGATCGGACGTAAAAGTCTATCCATGGAAAAAAGTCAATAAAAAAAGATGTGGCTACAAAATCAACAAGCTGACATTTGGTATCATGCAGACAATGTTAGTTCTGCCTGTTCGCACTTCTTGCTTTTGTGGATATTCTTTATCCTCGCAACTCCTACATAACCCTAAGCTCATTTGTACCAAAAATATAGCAATTTGTCGAAATTAACGCAATATTTGTTAACATCATCTATTTTGGGTAGCAATATCTACCAAATACTAACATACATCATCTTTCAATCAGGCTATTTCATATAAATGACCCACAGAATTATACAGCCATCACTTTATATATTCTGAGTCTCTGCGAACCAAAGTGTTAGATGCCAGTTGGCATCCTAGGCTCCAGCTGATATTTCCAGGGGAAAGTTTGAAATGTACTTGGAATGTTTTATGATGTGAGCTTCGTGCCGCAGTACCAACATTTTTTCGTATCAATCAAAGCCACAATATTAATTAAATCTGGTGACATCCGTCACATGTAGGCCAGATGGAAATGAAATCGTTAATAGTTTGTATGAGGGATATAGATAGATAAGATTTGTACAGGATTTGTTGATCCACATCAAAAGTAGCTTACTACCAATTATATCAGATGAAATACGATTTAAGTATAAGACTGCAGATTACTGAAATGTTTTCCACATATTATGAACTTCTAAAAAAACGTAACAAACAATAAAGGTGCTACGTAACCTATAAAAAAAACTTCGACTACTTATACTGTAATCCAAAACCCCACACTTACTGTTTCTCCATATCCGCACACTTTGTTTCAAAATACTTCCTCAAGTCCTCCATTTCCTGAGTATGCTTACAATCGCGTTCCTGTCGCTGACTCAACAAACGTCGAATCTCCTCATCCTTCTCGCGTTTTTCACTCTCCCACTGATCCATGACAATTTTCAATTCTTGTTCATGTTTCATTTTACATTTCTCCAGCTCTTGACAAAGATAATCGTCGAATTTCTTTTGAACCATAAAGAACAAACGAACCTCACTCGGTGTCAAGTACTTTTGGAATTGTTCAATTTGTTTGCTGAAGGGAGTTGTATCCGATAAGAGTTCGGGTTCAGTGGTGGCATAGTCAAACTGACGAGGCATGGATAGTTGTCGTTCACGAGAGTTGCGTGAGAATTTTTCTTCGTTATCGGTGAAATAGTGTCGATCAAAGTCATCATCACTTTCACTAATGAGGTCCATAGAGATTTCCGAGATTCTTTGGCCAAAATTACTTTCCTGATCGGCTCGGGGCCAACAGGGACGTTTGAGTGTATCCATGGCGTCAGTGAGTTGTTTGCGCAGCAGTTGTACTTCCGTTGATAGCTTTTCACTTTCTGTTTGGAGATTTTCACGTACGGTCAGAGATTGTTGTAGAGAATCTGTTAATTTGGATATTAGTTCATCGCGTTTGCTGAGTTCCATGTAAATGTCCATTGTCTGAATAAAAGCAAGGATTAAAGTAGTAATTTAATGGACTTGTTGTGAACTACTTACCGGTTGCCCAAAATCTTCCTGCAACGTTCTATATTCGGTGGAGTTGGTGACTAATGAACTTGTGTCTCTGCCGGAACCAGGCTGATCGCTCGAGTCTCTCCTGTTCATATTCTCCAACTGCATATTCAACGATGCCAAACAAGCGTCTTTGCTGGCCAACATTTGTTGAAGTTCCCCAACTTTTTGCTCTAGCATTTGAACCATATTCAGGCTAACTATAGAATTGGAATTGGATGATTCATAGCCATTTTGTGCTGCTTTAGCTTCCAGTTGTGATGCTAACGCCACCAATGTTGTTTTGTCTAAATTCAACGACTGTTGCTCCTCCTGTGTGGACAAGGAGTTTCGTTCACTTTCTTCGGTGATATCTTCGAGCACATCTTTGGCGAACTCCACCAAAGATACACGTTCCATGGGCTTGGCTTGAGCAGATTCCATTGATGTGGTAGCCTCTCCCGATGGAGAAAGTTGCTGATCTTTTGGCTGATGTTTCATGGCTAAAATACGGAGTTTCATCAACTGCAAAGATGTGTCCTCTTCATCCTCATCTTCGCCTGTGTCTACATGCAGAGCTTGTAACGTGTCTTGACTTTCGTTGTGTATTTGTTCCACATTATGGGATGATGCTTCATGGATTTTGGTGGAAGTTAATGGTTTGACTTCATGTTCCTGTAGGCTATCATCCAGATCGGCCACTATATCCGAGTTCTGTAAAGTCTGCTGCACCAAGTCACCACAGCTCTCGATCTGCTGGAAATCGGGTTTCATAAAATTCTCGGTGGCATATTGTAAATTTTGCACACTAGGATCAATTTGTTGGGGAACGATTTCTTGAAAACTCGTTATAGCCTCATTGGTTGCCCGCATATCAAGAGGTCTGAGTAGTTGTGTGATTTTCTTCTCAACAATTTCTACCTTTTCCGACTCTCTGGTGGTAGTATCAGCATTGGCTTTTGAAGTGATGTTTTGACTGGTGCTTGGAGGTTTTTCTTCCGGTGGTTTTCGAAATTTGTCCGGCGTGTCCGCCAACAATTCCTCGACCAATGTATCGTTGTTTACAATAAAACTGGGATTCAAAGAGCTAAGGTTATCATCATCAAATGTCATCTCAAGGGAGTGATTTGAGGCCATGATCTCTTCTATGGATTGATCTTTTTCACTGTGTATAGACGAGGCTCCCGACAAAGGTTTAATGTCGGGATTTTCAAATAATTCTGGCATGGAAGGTCTCGTTACAGTAAGCTTTGTGGGGTTTATTGTTTTCACCACCTCGGCATTAAGAACATGAGAAATAATTGGACTTTTACTACTTTCCAAGGATTCTTTTTTCCTGTCAGAGCTGTTAATACTGTGGGGAGTTTCCCCAGAAGCCTCTTGTTTCTTATCCTTCATTGTTTCTTCAAATCTAACAGACTTTTCCTGATCGCTTTCTAAGGCCTGTGCAAGATTAAAATTTTGAATTGTATCCAAAGATTTGTCTTCCTTTGGCGTTTTTATGGCGGACAAGGGCGTTGTTTGGTTTATAGAACGTAGATAATTACCGTCCGGCAAAGAGTTGTCCTTACTTTGATAATCTGCCTCAGACAGCTGTGAGTCCTGGGAGTCCATATCATTTTTAGGCTCTTCTTGCAATTCCGACACATCATCGGACGTACTTTGATTGCTTAAGCTCGGTTCTTGGTGATGACTCTCGACAGAATGGGACAGGGAGTCAACATTGGGCTTTTCCATAGGCAAACTTACGGATAACTGTTCACTGTCATCGTCATCGAGCACAAAATGTTGGGCCAACTTACCACCCGACAACTGATCATCATCGATTTTGAATTGATCATCGTCACTGGTACTTTTCATACTCTTTGCACTTTCCGGCAAATGTGCCGAGTCGCCTCCACTCGATGTATCGGAAAATTCTATTCCAAACAGCTGTTCAGAACTTATGGTTGGCTTTTTACTAGGACCCGGCAGGGAATCTAAAGATTCGCCCTGACCTTCACTTAATTCTATGGCTTCTTCGATTTCTTCTTCAATCTCATCCGTTTGTTCATCACTTAAACTAGAGGGAGGATTTGTTAAATTTTGTGGCACATTA
The DNA here is from genome assembly GCA_958296145.1 of Hydrotaea cyrtoneurina. Classification (NCBI taxonomy): domain Eukaryota; kingdom Metazoa; phylum Arthropoda; class Insecta; order Diptera; family Muscidae; genus Hydrotaea; species Hydrotaea cyrtoneurina. The sequence goes on from OY282515.1 coordinate 69,682,875, forward strand.
TTCTGGCTGGTTGTGTGAGGGCGGGCGTTTGTTGCTGCTGCAGACGATCGGGGATCTGTCGTCGAGTATAACGACGCTGACGCCGATGTCGTCGTTGCCGTGTTTGCGGTCGTTGACCGATCTGTTGTTGTGGTGTGTTGTGAACCCTCCATCATTTCTATTGAGATGGAACTTGTCGGCTCATCGAAATATGTCGAAAATGATGCGGTATCTGTCAAACTAATTGGTTGGACCTCCTGCTGCAAGAGCTCACTGGTATCTTGTGATGGCGATGGCGAATCTGTCAAGTGTTGTTGCTGCTTCTGTTGTTCTTCTGCAGCTTCGCTACTTGCTGTTCTCTCAATTGTAAATGTTAGACTAGAATTTATTTCAGACTCATGTTGCTGCGATGGTATGTCCACATGCGAGCAACATGTTCGTATACATTGCTGCAGGTGCTCATACGAAGTTTGTGGCGTTTGACTGACAAACTCAAGGGTTGGTATAAATTCAATATTATTTATTTTTGTTTCGGCATAGACCAGATGTGGACTCTCGTCGGCTTCGTCGTCGTCACCATCGACAGCGGCAGCAGCGTATACAACAATGTCCGGATTGGTGGTGTGGATACTGGAACAGGCAATGGCGGTTGATGTTGCGGACGAGGACGGCGTTTTACTGTATGTTGCACGTGGACGCAACAACGATGTGATCTGTGGATGAAAAGAAGAGACCATTGGTAAGAAGAGAAAACTCATCAAATTAAATGAATAGACCAACAACAGATGTTGCAGTGTTTTGAGTTTAATAAATAAAAATTTCGTGCGTAAAAATAGCATCGTACACAAAATGCACGGATAACAGAGAGATAGAACGCAATTTGTAAATCTTGTCTCCTAATATGTGTTTGTTTTTCCATGGAGGGTACTCACTTCAAGTAATTTCACTTGTCAAACAAATTGTTAATATTTACGCAAAGTGTTTCGATATCGCCTAGCGGATTTATCGGGTAGTCTGTAACTTTCTTATCGATATTCCTGCATTTTACTATTATTTTGATAAAAAATAATGTTAGGCTATTAATCGTCTACAGCGAAAAAATAACTATTGCATAATTTATGGACGAGAGATATGTAGGTCCATATTGAAATACGAACCGCGTGTGATCCATGTCTGTTCAACAGGGCAAGGCCAGTGCAGAACAGGTGATTTATCGAATTTTTCTCTTCATCTCCACATCTTGTACAGTAGTCACTAGTCGCAATTCTTGTCCAAAAAATCAATACACATTTATTTTTGCTTTTAGTGCTCTTAGAAATATTTTCATATGATTAAAAATAAATAAATAATAGATACTTCTATTGCAATTAATATCATAGACATACATCTTTTTTAAATCAGGAAACGGCTACGTTCCAAATATAAATTATCCACTTTTGTAATAGACTCCCTAACTACAAATCATAATTAATTTTTAAATTTCTGTTTCTTGAACACGCAATTCTTAGAATGAAATTGATTTGGCCAGGCCTTAACGACACTCCAGCATCATACACATTTCCCACTTCATCCAATTACTTATGACTGAGACAGACAACTTGTACTACTTCAGAAGAATCAGCAGCATCATCATCATAGTGCGGACCATGACATACGGAATTCCCACATTTCGTTATGTCTGCCAGTGACTGCAAAACGAGCACTTCAAAAAGAATAGAGTCGTCTGATATTAATTCTCTTGATATATGTATCTTTGTTCTGCAATAATTTCCAATTGATTTGACCTGCATTTCATCACACACAGAGAGAGTCATCATGCAAACAATTCAATTTGCTTTCGGATATTCTTTGGGGGGTATTTAATTACACTCAAGACGGCGGCAGTCGTATGCGGCTACAACATATTGGTCTAAGAGTTCTCTAGAAGGAGGTGCACCACCGCACCTCGGTTAGTCGTGACGGCATACAAATGATCATTGAAGGCAAGATGCAAGCATGAGTCCAATATTTGATGGATTACATCTGTTGAATATTTTGTAATCATACGAGCAATAATAGTTTCATGGTTGGGGGGTTGTCGAACAAATTATGATGAGAAATTATGGAAAATGTTCAAATTATAAATAGAAATTGGTTCGGCATAGTACAGAGAAACATCATAGAACGAAATATGGACAAGGGGCGCATGGGGTTTTGGTTAATTGAAATAAATAAAAATCAAGCGTTGCATTAAGAACTTGTGCAAAATATGTGTATTCATTGAGAATTTAACTAAATAAAGCGCTAAAATTGACTTCGATAATCCTGCTTGACAGTTACTGAATACTTTGATCTTGAGTCGACAAATAAGACTATTTTTTAAATTAGTGATTCGATAAATTTAAACCAAACACCCTCGATCTTATGGGCGTCAGTGACTACTTTGAATCATTATATATTTTGTCCATACCAAATGATGTTACAAACTTTCATATATTTTGTTTTTGAATTTGAGTTTGATTGTTGCGATATTTTTAGATTAGAAAAGCAGATATACAATTTCTGAAAGAAGTCGAGTGATTTATGGCAAAGATTTTGAATTTTTCCCTTGTGAGAAAAGGGCACAGCATGGCAGACAGGCATGGTGGACCATAAATATCATAAATTAAAAAAACATTTTTCCTAGTGAAAGTTGCGGGAAGATGTGTAGACAACATTCTGACAAATATTTGTGTTTCGGAAATATCTCCTCCTATTTCGATTCTATTATTATTACATTCTAAAAACGTCAATCCGGAAGTTTTGATTGCTGTTCTTCTCTCATTGGAATTTCCATTCCTCTGGGATTTAGTTGTTCGGTGGGAAATTTAAAGTATGTCAGTTTTTCTCCGTTTCCCATTGGATGAAAATAACTAAGCGATTTTATAGCTATGGACAGAAAACTACCCTTCTAATTAGAACCTTCCACAAAAATTTACGTTTCAAGAAATCTTGCTGAAATTTATTGGATAGGAAAAAATAATTGATCGACGGAAAAAACATGTGCCGCTCCATTTCCAGTATTGCCCACATTACTGACCTACTCCGTTGCTTTACCCGGACCGCCTATGTGTGAAGGTATATGAATGTAATTTAGCCCGAGTCAAATCTTTTATAACGGTCCAAATCTACGTACTGCTAAAACCAAAATGTACTCGTATGTATGTATTTGTTCAATTGACATGGAAATGAGTTCGTCTCACACGCACGAAGCCGTATGTAAATCTAAACAGTTTTTATTTTTTTAATGTTCTACTTCAATTATTCAAATGCATTTTGTTAATTTTGTAGTTATTTGTTTGTGTGTTCTTTTTTTAGTTCAATAATTATGAGAATCCGTGGGTATTTTCGTAAATGGCATAATAAGTTCAATGAATCAAAATGAGTTTTGATTTGAATTATAAAAGTAGTACACCAGCGGACTCTAGATCTCCAGACGTCTCTGATAACTAATGTGTTCCTCTTTCGTGGAGAAAGCTATAGCGACTTAAGTGACTTATGTGACTTATGTCGTCTGCCCTCCGTCATTCGTAGCAGAACGTTTGGAAATGTCTATTTTTTTTTTTAACACGCTAAGGTCCAATCAATTACATTGTAGTTAAACAACATATTTGTTAGACTCGGTGTTTAAACTTTAAATATGTTTTTGAGTGCAAAGTCAAAATAATCCAAACTTTCGACAATTTGTTTTATTATAAAACATATGCTTTTTGAAAGAATATGGGGTTAAGTATTTCAGATTTTTTTTTTTTTTTGAAAAATTCGGGTTTTCTGAGTTTTTCATATTTAAAGCACAAGTTGGTTAATAAAAAGCATTTTCAAAGTCGTTGAGTGATCATTTCAAAAGAAAAATGTTCGAGCTTTGATTTGATGTACAGGGCCAAATAACTTTTTTTTTTGAAAATTCTATAAAAAAAAACTACTGGATAATTTTCAAATATTTCATATATATTTCAAATTTCTTTTTTTATTTGAAAGTGCAATCCTTTCGGTTAATATCGGAAAATAATTGCATTCAAATGGCTGCCTCGGCTGGCCATGCAGTATTCTAACGAGTCAAAAACAGGGCGCAAAACATCGAGTGTAGCTTCGGCTGTGCGGCACGTAGCGCCGTCATGTTAAAAAGAAATGTTGTCAATATCCTCCTCTTCAATTTTTGTAAACAAAAATTCGTTCAACACGAACATAACAAAAACGAAAGAAGCGCTAGTTGAAAAAAAAAAGTGAGATTCTTCTTTTTCGAGAAATTTTACATAAACTAAAGAACAGTTAAAGTTATGTAACGTAACTTTTAAAAATTGCATGAAAGTGTAAAAAACTAATGATGCAGTTGAAAGCTGAAAAAATACTAAGTAATTTAAAAAGAGAAGAGTGCAATTATAAAGATTTAACCCCTTCAAATTCAACTACTTTTTACTGGTGGTCCACATGATATATTTTAAGGCTGAAATGGCAAAATTCTCTGGATATTTTCTGTTATTCATTTCATTTCATTTATTGGTTTCATTGCAATATACAAAGCCTATAAGGCCAATTAATCTATATTACATGATGTCTTAACAAGTATATAACACTATATTATTAAAAAATTCATTTCAACTCTCCGATTCTTCAATTTCTAAATTTTTAGAAACTAAACTATATTGTCCCATTGCATTCACCGATCTTACAAGGCTGCCTAAGAACCTACATTTAAGTGTGTCCCCTATATCATGTACGCCATTAACCTGAAAACATTCCCACATGACCCAAATAGTTGCCACAATCTGAACACACACATCCAATTTGCAGTTAAACTTGTTCCCACAAAAATATGAAATGAAAAATATTCGCTTGCAAAAAAACTAACTGAGATAATTAGATCATTGCCCAGATCATTTGCTAAATTCAAATATATCAACAATTACATATTTTAAGTGAAATACCAACGGATCAAAGTCGGTCATAAAACTAGAACAGACAAGTGCACGCACAAACATATGTTTGCACAATAAGTAAAAAAGAACACAAATTACACATCATTCAGTATGCATACAATTTGTTTCTTTCACAAATGAGTTCACATTTGTATGGTATGAATAATTTGTTTTAAAAATTAAAGGGTAAAGTTTGAATTGTTCTTAAAAACTCATATATAAACCTTAGTAGTGATGTGCAGTGTGACACTAACTCTTGCCTAAGTTGTCAATCTAAACGTCCTTGAACTTGTCACCCACTTTCACTTCCTTTTCAAATGCCTGCATGCGTGTGTGTGAGGGAGAGCGCCAGTGATTGGAAAGTAAACAAAAAGGTCGTTATGGAAACCGCGATAAGCCGCATGTAATTCCAGCCCTGCTAAGGAACTCCTTATTTTTTCTAAATTAAATTATTTTTTGTTTTCGTTAAAATTGATGGTATTTTGTTGGTGATAGTTAATCGTGTTGCCGGAAAACAGATACCAAGTTGGGGTATGTCATGGTAAAACAACGAAATGATTCCTATTCGAATTACGAGGGTGGTGTGTAAAGCAATGAAACTATTACTCTAGGTAAAGGGAAAAGGGAAGCTAATACTTTTTCCATGGAAAAACATTTGCTGGAAGAGTATTCCACATACGAACACGAATTTTCTTTATAGTGGGTCGTGCGGTCAACAGGTCGTTTGATAATGAACAGATAGCTACGTATCCCGGCTAAATATGTTAATATCAGGGATTAGATGATGGATATATCGCCAGCTGTTATAATATATATACCGTTAAAATACCTATAGAACCCAGACTCAGGTGGATGAATTTTGGAACTACCATCTGTAGGTCGCGTGCACACGATAAAATATCGCAAAATAGCGATAAAGTAGCGCGACTAAAGACCTATTGCGACTGGTTGTTATAAGTTGTAGGTTTTGACATTCTTGTCTCTTTTAACCAAAGTTTTAAAGCACCAAAATTAATGCTGTATGAAAGACGACAATGTCACCGGTTGACACTCCCAGGTCACATACGTAAAAACAACAAACATGAAACTGTCAAAGAAAAACAAGCCCAACGTAAAAGTTTCTTAGGATTCAACATAGAGAAGCTCATTAAGTTTCTACACAGACTAATTAGAAAAGCATGACAAACTAAAATTAGGAGGATCCCTTTTTTTGTTTCTGTTAGCGGATAATCTGTGACCGTGTCACGGATGAAGGAAGGGTGTCGCCGTGTCATGCGCTTGGAGATGGCGTTTTTATTGACAATTATTATGAAACCGCTTAGACGAATTTACGCGTTATTTTCTATATGTCTATGCTCATGTGGTGATTTAACGGATATTGACACGAAAATATTAACAAAGGACATTTATGTTACAGGACAAAGAAAGTAACGGTGATAATTTTCTTTATCCATTGTTAGGAAATATTTGAAGTACTGATATAGAAAGTAAATGAAATTATTGTCGTTACTGGGTAATTAAAAATAAAGGGAAAAAATTCAATCACATTAGAGACCGACCCATTTCGATTTAGATAGCAAAATCTGCAGTGGTTTGTGTTTTGTCCGGCCATCTCTAGTTTTCCTTTTTTGTGTTTGTAATGTGTTATTTGATGTAAATCGTTAGTGCGGGCAATAGAGGAAAATCTAACAACTCTGATGTGTAACAAGAGAGTTTGGTGTTAAACCAATGATTTATAGAACTTAAAAATATGTTCAAAAATAATCCCAAATAGGACAGAAGTATAAACTCTAACCACAATATTTATAAAAACTGCAAAAAAAATGTATGTTAAGAAAAATGTGTGAAAACTGTTTTTGTATTTTCATACAAAGTTTTTTTCTTAACAAAGGTTTTTTTTAATTTTTTATGAATACGGGGGATAGAGTTTAAACAAAAGAAGACCTAGCAAAATTCCAAATGTCTTTACCGGACACTACTAAATAGCCAGGATTGGATATTTCATTAGGCCTACGACGGCCGTGGTGTGGTAGGTAGTGTGTGCGACTATCACATAGAAGAACCCGAGTTCGAAACCGGGTAAGTCCATCAAACATTTTTCGGCGGCTGTTTCCACCTCCTAAATGTTGGCGACCTTACGATTAGAAGAGCAATCTCTAAGCCGTGTAAAACTTCTCTAGAAAAGCACTAGCCGTTCGGAGCCGGCTCTAAACAGTAGGTCCCGGTCAGTGAGTATACAAAATTATATCGTACACAGCTCACTGATTCGAGAGAAGTTCCCCGTCTGTTCCTTCATGGAATGTTAAGGGATATAAGTACTACGATAAAAGCTATGAAGACGCAGACGAGGAATAATCGTTACAACATCCGGTGGACCACTGTCAAAGTCTTCTGGAACATTGACCTACTTATGTTGGTTGCAGGGATTTCCAACAGACAACTGGCAATCTCCAAAATGTATTAGAAAAAAATCTAAATTTATCAGAAAAATTTATTAGAAAAAAACTCTTTGATTTAATTTTCTTCCTACTCATCTAAATCTTCTCTAAAAAGTATATGTTTCTTCGCATCCAAGTAAAGGCCATAAATATTCAAAAAGGTGATTTTTTCTGAGGTTTTTTAAGTCGTTCAGATATTCAGTCTGTTAGATATTCGGCTAGGCATCCTTCGGTAAGATATTAGTCAGTCAGATATTCCTTCGGTGAGATATTCAGTCAGTTCATCTATTCCTTGGGTGAGATATGCCGTGAGTCCAATATTCAGTTGCGGTCGTCCGTAGTGTCGTAGGTAATGTGCGAGCCAATCACTCAGCAAATCCAGGTTCGCATCCTGGTAAGACCGTGAAGGAAATTTTTCAGCGGCTGTTTCTGCCACGTAAACGTCGAAGACTTTACACGTAAGAGAGTTATCTCTGGGCAATGTATGGATTCTCTCGAAAAACTATTTTCATCAGTCAGATATCGCTTGGGTGAGTTATTCAGTCAGTCAGATATTAATATATATTTTTTGGGTCAGATATTCCTTGGGCCAGATATTCAGACAGTCCGATATTAATATTCATTCTTTGGGTCAGATATTCCTTCGGTCAGGAATTCCTTTGGTTGGATAATCCTTCGGTCAGGCATGGTGTCATTTAGATATTCCTTCGGTGAAATATTCAGTCAGTTCATATATTCCTTCGGCGAGATATTCTGTGAGCCTCATTTGTGTGGTTGGCCGTGGTGTCGTACGAAGTGTGCGCGTTTAGTGGAACCGAATACTGAAATACAAAATGCAAATCTGGATATTGCCAAATGATGCCAATAAATCGCGTATGCGAAAACGAAAATTTGTAACATATGTAAAAAAATTTGTCAAATGCAAAAGCGAATACTGAAATATTTTTTTGGCGAATTTTTTATTTTCGAAGCGAACTTCGTTACGTCCCTTTTTCATATAACCTTATACAATTATGTATGGGGATTTTTAAGTTGGGAGTTTAAGTTTTCTAAAATATCAGTCTAGAATGATGTCTAAATCCAAATAAATTTACGACTGATTTTTAGAAATAGTTCTCTTGTCCTCTTGAAAAAAAAAGAACTGATACAATTTTCTGCGTTTTCTTCAACATGCAAAAAACAGACGCTTAAAAAAATCACCCTTTATGTATCACCCATTACACTCGGCAACCCTTTATAGATAAAACATTGGAATTAGGTCTCATTCTTTAGAGAAATTCTTAAAAATAAAATTCCAATCCAATAAATAGTTTGCCATGGAAAATATGTTTTTTAAAAATCCCCTTGTTTTATTACAACGAATGATCATGAACCTGGCTAAAGAATATTTATTGTTCCATTGTCACAGGCAAAATACAATGCCATGCATTGATGAATTGCTCATCGTTAAGCGGAAACAGAGAAGACAATTAAACTGAAATACGAAACCAAACATTCATTATGAACGACACAACGGCGAATTTATGTAAATTTAAGTAAAACGATGTAAATATTAAATGCAAATGACAAAGAACATGTGCCGAATAATTTCAGTATTCAGACTAGAAAGATGAAAATATATCCTAAGCGACCACCTAAAGTACCTTCAGATTAAAAAAATTACAGTAAGAGCTCGATATGCGCAACCGATAGGAATTCAAGCCTGTTGCATTTACTGATGCATTTTTGTTGTTGTTGGAATAATATAAAAAAACCGGGGAGTTGCAATGATCGGGGGTTGCGGAATTCGAGCTTTTACTGTAGTTTATAACTCACCTAAACTAATTTCTTGTGAGTTACTCACTTGCGATCAAGTAGCCGCAGGGAACCAACGATGAATGTTCGATGGCACCTACCACAACTTTTATTTTGGTGGGATGATATCAAGCCTTATGGAAGAAGGGAAGTAGGAAACCCTTTCCCCTTTCAGTTTTATTCTAAAAACCGGCTTGCAATCACATTGTCTCAAAGAAGAAAAGATAAATATTTATATGCAACTGCCATCTCTCTTCTAAGCAGCCACATAGATCAAAGAAATGAATTTATGTGAGTTCCGCATAACCTTTTTTTCTGCAAGAAACTTTCGAACAGGTACATTCTGAAACACTTAATAAAGTGAATTGATGTGTGTATTTTGCCATAAAATTGTCTACTGTAGGGTGCCATAAAAACATAAACACTTTCATTTCAATTGTATTTTATTCACGTGCTCACCTCACACTTCGTTAGAGTATTTTTATGGTACACATTTCACTTCGCACTTTACAGTTGAAACAATAAAACAAGAAGCGCAAAACAAACAGTACACTTAATGCTAAAAATGTTTTGAAAATAGAATTTTTGTGCAAAAAAAAAAAACAAGAAACGATCAAATAAAAACAAACCGGGTAAATATTGAGTCATTACGTATTGAAAAGCAGAATTTTTTGTTTCTAAGTGTTTCACTTTGGACCTTACTTTTTCGAAAATGAGGTTGGATCAACAGTTACGGTGAATGGATTGCGCTATCGAGAGATGATTAATGATTTTTAATGGTCGGAGTTGGATGATACTGATCTGGACAACGTTTACTTTCAACAAGACGGCACTACGTGCCACACAAGCAACGAAACAATTGCTCTTTTACGAGAAAAGTTTCCCGACCGTGTTATCTCTCGAAGAGGTGATGACAATTGACCACCGAGATCTTGTGATTTAACACCTAGCGACTTCTTTCTTTGGGGCCCCGTGAAAGATAAGGTCTGCGCCCAGCGTCGATTCAAGACCTTAATGATTGAATTCGTGAGGCCATCGAGGACATAGGGCAGCCATATGCCATGGATATGGTCCTGTAAGCGTGGTCGTGGTGGCCATTTGGCTGATGTTGTTGTTCATTATTAACGGCATAAGTTCCTCTTTATTATGAATTAAACATCCGATCATTTATTTCACAAAATGTAATTTTTCTTTAAATAACAAAATAACACCACTTGTTGGAAAACCCTGTAGATGCTAACTTCGTGTGCTCAGTTTAGTTTTTAATGGAACCTAACAAATAAAAATCAACACAAATGTATTGTTTCGATTTGGGTCGCAGTTTTTCGGTCCCAATTAGCGACGCCCACCGGGTTTTGTAGAGTTTTAACAAGTTTCGGTGTAAAACAGCTTATATGCTCTTTGAATATGAGATTTCACCCAATATTATTAAAGTTTTTGTAAACGAACTCAAGTTATTACAAATTTGCTAATATAAATACATATTAATAAACAATTAAAAACCTTTGTTAAGAAAATTGTTTTTAAATTTTCGTAAATTTTTCTTGACAAAGGTTTTTAATTTTTTTTTTTTGAATACGGTGCTAAATATTTATTAATTTTTAGTTCTTATTTCCTGAAGCAGATTAAGTTTGCTCTAATTTATCGCTTTTCTTTCCAAAGTTGCAGAACAAATTGTGAAATTAGACAATTCTTTTCATAATTTAAAAAGCCCATAAAAGGTACAACAAATTCTGTACTCTTTAAAAAAAAATTACAATAAAATTACGTCTTCCCTGAATTAATCGCCACTTTGCAGTTCAACCCACTGTGCGACTGTCTGAAGATCTGTGGACTAATCTACTACAAAAAGTTACATATTTGCCTATTGAAATCTGTTCGTTTGTCTATTCATAAGGAAATGCAAGACGAAATGAAAATTGTTGACTTTGGCCCATGTCCCAAATCCGGTGAAGTGACAAAAACTTAACACTGTTTTTTACAGCCAATAGCCAATGGGTCACTTGAATCCCCAATTCGAGTCATGATTTTGTGATGACTCAAAGATCTGGAATTTTTTTTTTTTTGACAACATTCAGAAAACCTTTTTTCTATTTCCTTAGTCATCCCCAGACATGGAATCAGGAAACCGCTGCCAAACGGACATGGCTCAAAATAATTTAAAACCCTATTTCAGGCAGATGCTCCAGAAGATTTATGTTGTTTGTTAGCCAAACAGAGACAACAATTCATGTTTGAACATCACATTTAATCTTTAATACGGTTTATTGATTGTCTTTCTCGTTTGTCTGACTTAAGTTATGTTTTTATTTCTGATAACATTTTGTTTGAATGTGCGTGTTTGTAAAATATCAAACTATTTGTGTAAGTAAACACATAAAGTGAAATTAAATCATTATGTTCAATAAAAATATATTTTGTAATCAGAGTAAATAGTTTGTTTGTATTGAAAACGTGTATCAAGACAGATATGATTTTACGATTTTTGAATACAAAATCTGATGATTTTTGAAAAAATGTTGCTGGCAAGATTTATAATTATATTTTATTTTGGAGATATGCGCTACTAAACAGTAGTTCTCGTTTAATGGCGAAGAACTACAGCACATATAATACCAATAATTGGAGCAGACATTATTGCAAATGGGTAGCGCTGAAAATCGGAAACGGATCCGTAGTAGACCTGGACTGTAAGCAAAACAAACACAGCACATGAAAACTTTTAAACATTTCTATTCGACAAAAAAGAAATAGAAATATAAATATACATGATTTAGAACCCGCCAGATTGGCTCTTCTGGGGTGCTGGGTTTGCTTGGTTGGTTTTCTGGATTTACTGGGGCTGACGGTAGCTGTTTCCGACTCCCAGTGCAAAATGACCCCTAAGCGAAAAAGCAAAATGGTCCCAAATTTTTGTTATTACACGAACATTTGGGCCACGAAATAAGACCCAAAACAACCATAGATGTTTGCTGAACTAGGGGACATTTCGAAGACAGGTGTTGAAAACATTATTAGTTATATAAGGGGTATTAGATGGTTGAACAACGGGGGATGCGGGTACTCGATGGACTAACAGACTTACATTAACATTACACCATGGACTCTCACACGTTTTTCTCTTTTCTATATATTTTCTATGCTGTAAATAGAAGGGATTCACAATGGACCCTATGGGACTCCGAGTGGAGGTGCATCTTAGGATGTACCACCCTTCCTAACCTAACCAGAAATAAGTCTCTAAAAAATGTACAGAAAACAACAAAAACGTTTTTAGGGGACTTATTTATTTTTTCATTTTGTTAGTTTGAAATTATTTCGTATGAAATATTTCGCCAAAAGTATGTAATGAAATAAATTCAAAAAAATAATTTTGACGTTTTTTTTTAATTTTAAAATTATTGAAAAATCCAATTCAAATATAGTCATACCAGTTAGCTAAATATTATATAAATTGTATGCGTTCGCGCGAATTTAAAATACAATTAATTAAATGGAATATAAATCGTAAGCATTCGCTCGTGATTTTTTTGGGGTTTACGACACTTTTCCTCATAATACCCAAATAAAACCGATCGTAATCTTAAAACATTTTCAAACAAATATCTATGGCCTTATAATACTCCACCGTTATCGTATTTCTCTGTAATTTACACACTGAAAAATATGTCTTTTTGTAAATGTTTGCACTCAAGCAAATAGTGTGTTTGGAGCTTGTATCAAGTGAAGGCTATTTTCTTTTAAACAACGTTTATTTGGCTGTAAATATATAACTCATTTGCTATTATTTACACGTATTTGGTCAGAAGAAATTGCGTGTTTGAGAAAAAATATGCAGAAACTTATTAACTTCAAGAAATTACAACATTTGAGTGCGAATAAGTGTGTATTTGCAGCCTTTTTTTCCGAGAGTAATTGTTATCGAGAGAATAACATATGTCGATATAGAGATTCAGAAATTGAAAAAATTAATAAGAAATAACACATACATATGTACATACCAACCCACAAACAAGTTAATCTTGTGGTACGGGCAAATATACAGGGTTCCCCAACAAGAGGTGTTATTTTGGTATTCAAACATGAAATTGTTTGAGATAAATGATGGGATGTTTCTTTCATAATAAAGAGGAAGGTATGCCGTTAATAACGAACAACAACATCAGCCAAATGGCCACCATGACCACGCTTACAGGACCATATCCATTTCATGAAATGTTCCATAACCAAATCGCAAAGTGGCTGCGCTATGTCCACGATAGCCTCACGAATTCAATCTTTGAGGTCTTGAATCGACGCTGGGCTGTTGGCCCATATCTTTCACGTGGCCCCAAAGGAAAAAGTCGCAAGGTGTTAAATCACAAGATCTCGTTGGCCAATTGTGATCACCTCTTCGAGAGATAAACAATTTAGTTTTGCGAACTGTGACTGTAAGATTTTCACCATTTTCGTAGTGAATTTTAATAATTTCACTGCGTTGTTGAAAAGTGTATCAATTAATTTTTAGTAATGACGTAGTTTCTACTTGTCCAATGTCAAAGAATAAATGTTTCAAAAGTGACAGCCACCGAAATACCGGGTGATTCAAAATAACACCTTTTGTTGGAGAACCCTGTACATATTTATGATGCATAATTTTTGTAAATGATCCGAATTTTTTTAAATTTTTGGGATCTTTTTTCTTCTACTAACTAAACGCCACTAGATGAGCCATTTCGGCCACTGTGCGTTGGGGACTTTCTGTATTGTGATGTGTCGGCTCGACTTGGTTCAGGTCTTTACGGTGATAATTACGTCAAAATCACGCAAATCTGTGTGATTTTTCAATTTAAATATCTCAATAGCCATTAATCCTTGTCTACAATCGGTTTTTAACAGATATTTGTTTATTAATATTCTGAGGCAGCTTCCACCCCCCACTTAATCGCAGAAGGAATATCCAGTCTTATCGAAGAAGGCAAGGGGAAAGGGATTCCCTTTCAGTTCAGTTCAATTCTAAAAACCGGCTTACAATCACATCGTTTCAAAAAAGGTCAAAAACGCCTTAATTGAAATATAATCTTTATTATTTTTAAAATTTATTATAAAATGTTTCTTTTATTGAAAAAAGAACACCTTTCATAACTTTGTAGGGCCTAGGTGTAGTCCGTCGTATATGGTGAGAAACCAGCGTCATTTGTAGTCATAAAAAACTCCATGACACATGTTTCAAGGCTATACGGATTTAAATCCAAAAGAAGTGGTTGAACATTACGATCACATTGTACAACGTAATCGTAAACATTTAACTGAAATAACATTTAACAAGTAAATGGCAACCCTTAAAATAAACGTTAGCTTCTTGTTCAAAAATTATTGAGTGTAATTCAGAATTAGAAGAACTTACATGTATTTTGGGCATTTTGAAAGTTTTCAAATAAATTAATTTTCATTAATTCAAATTCACCGAAAATGTGCCTCCAAATTCAGAACATTTTTACACAGCCAAAGTCAAACAATTCAAAAACCAAAGGTAGTGTTTCACTTTATTTGTAATATTTTTTAGACGAATTTTTGTGTTTTTTTTTATTTTACATTTTTACAACAGGTATTATTTTTTTGAATAGCTTTTTGTAAACCGAAAAATGTTTTTTTTTAATTTGAATTTTATTTATTCTCAAAATATATTGATTAGTTTGTTTTAGAATTGAATTCTTAAAGTATTAACTGAACACCGATAGTTTTTTATTTCATCTTAATTAATCCTTATAGATTGATAACTATTTTTAATTTTTATTTTCTAGCGGTAAAGGATAGAAGTTTTGCTTTTGACCTGATGATTTCATGTAAATTTCAAAATTCCACAAATATTTTTTTTTTTTGTTGTTTAGTTTTATTTTTATTTTGAAATGAAACTCAGCGGTATTTTTAGATTTTGTTTGTTTTCTTTGTGAACGGTGGGATCCGGATTTAAGAAATTATGATTGAGTACTTTCTTTTTTAAAATTTGATTCCAGATTTATAAACTTTAAAAATCATCTGCTAATAATTTTGTATAAATTGTAGAAGTTTATTACAACATTTTTTTTTAAATAAACAATTTTCGATATTCTCATTCTTTTGAAAACTAATTTTCCTGTACTTTTCAGGATATTTATTTTATTTTAATTTGTCCACCTTTGTGTTTATTTTTCAAGTATTTTCATTTCTTCTATCAATTAAATAATAACCGCTTCATCTTCACTTGATTCAATATTTTTCGTTCTAAATGGCCTCACGTTGTATGGAAAACTAACCGTTTCACTTTCTATTACACGATAACAAACCCCACCAAGAGCAGCGCAGCAGAATCAAACGAAGACAAATGGATGAACGAACGCAACGAATGAATGAAGGAGAAACAGAACACACAGGCAGACGGACACGCTCGAAAATAATCGCGGCAACACATCCATCCATCCGTCTATCCGTTGGATTGGGTCGGCCAATGCAAACATCAACAGCAACAAATCGAGAACGAATATGAAAAAGAAAAGCTATGTAAAATTGGCAACAACAAAACAAATATACAGACATACATTACAGATGTATAGAAGCAGAAACAAGTTGGCGGTAAATGTGGAGTACATGGGAAGACTCACTGTGTATGAAGTGAAGTACGAATGATAGTACACACTCACACACTTGCATATCGAAATACCCCAACAATATCTTTCGGTTATTTTTGTTATATTTATTTATTTAAATTTATATAAACGTAAGAAAAACATGCGGTTCCAAGCGGTTCCGTGCACCACCAGCCATCCACTCAAACAACAACAATCGAAAGCAACCAACATGTGTCTGCAACACAGAGTCGCGCACACTTTCGTTGTAAATATTCGACGTTTGTTTTGTATTTTTATCATTTTCCCAAGTTTATTATTGTATGGGTGAGATTGTTTGTTGAGAGTTGTTATTGTGTTCGGAGTACAGTGGAAACACGGTTGGAATGACTCGAAGGCACCGGTCAGAAAGACATATAACATGTACAGTCATTCACTTCAATAGTGTCACAATTCAAAATTCAATTAAAATTTTTTTGCTCAAGAAAAAGCTGTAGGACGCGAAGGGGGTATAGAAGCAAGAGGGATCACTATCAGCCATGGAAAATCTCGCTTTGTGAGGGATATTTACATTTTAATCTCTAATTTTGTAAACTCACTTTTATGCATAAAAGTTATTAAAAGTCTTTATCATCGACCTTTAGGTAAATTTTGGTAAATGTTAATAACAAATCTAGCTCGAGGTCTGATGTTATATTTTTATTTTTATTTCCCAATACAAACAACAGACGATGGTAGTCACACTACACCAGTTTAAGAATCTGTTTGTACTCAATTTATATATTAACCCCCGGAAGATGAAATTCAAAGAATTGTCGAAGACAGTCGAAAGTTAAATGTGGCTTACAATGATTTAGCAAAATATGTGTTAATTCGAAAGCGACATGATCACATCTCAAAATTTGCCCATCGAATATTTAATATATCTTTCGATAATCTGCTTAAAATTAACTGCCTTAAACTGCTCCACAAGATTATCTACAATAACGCACCTGACTATTTATATAATCGCCAACAATTTGCAAGTTCTAACAGAGGAATGAAACCTATAAATCCAAGAATTAGCTAGAAAAACCTCCCGTCAAACATTCAATTAATATGCAATGCCTCAACATTCCAAAATAGTTCGCCATTTCTACTGAAGGTTTACAAACATAAATATGTCTTCATACTTCAAATTACTTTCACGAGAAAAAATATACGGATGTTTAAAGTTAACGCAAATTCCACACACATTACAATTGTAAAAAAACAACAACTTATTTTTTTATACGACTTCAGGTCAAACTAATACAAGAATAGGGTATAGTAGTCTTTCATGTTTTTCCGTAAACTGCAATGTTTGTCAGAAAAAGCATGAAGAAAAAATATATTTCGAACTTTAGACGAACCCACACTATTTGTGACCGATAGTAAGGTTATTATTATATATTTTATGCTTTGCTAAATATTCGGTTTGTTTTCTATATATTTCCGTATTCAAAAAAAAAACGTTAAAAATGTTCGGCTTCTATCTTCTTCACATGTAACTGATAAGATTTAATCGGCAGGTAAAAGTTATGTGAGAACCTGGAAAATCAGTTCATCATTTTTTTTAACCAACATAATTTTTCCCGGTAGATGTGTTGTCTCACAGTGTAATTATAATGTCGTGCTGAAACATAAATATAACAAAAACAAATCTGTGGAGTTGAGAAAAAGAAACAACTCCCATATATGGGCAGGAGCTCCAGGGACATCTTTGCAGCTTCTGGACGGTGTATCATCAGAGCGGTGGTGATGATAGGGAATGGAAGGGTATCCAACTCTATTGTCTCCCTACATCAGCGCCGGAATGTGGGTTGTGTTTCTCTATTCTATAGATATTTTAATGCTATCTATTTACAAGATATCTGTCGTCTGGTCCCTGACGTTAGACATTTAGCCGAAATAAGCGGCTATCCAGGGTCTCTCATCCGTTCATTGTCATATGACCGGTTGACCGAACAACGCACTATAGAGAAAATTCGTTCTTCAGCCGTACTGCCCGCATGTGGAATAAAATTCCAACAAGTGTTTTTCCTGCTGCTTTGACATTATCAAATTCAAGGCAAACATCAACAAACACTAATCCCTCTTTCCTCCCTCCAATACCCTTCTTTCCCATCGCTAGCACAGTGCATTGCATTCAAAGGGGCATCCCCTGAGTATTAGTCAAAAAAAAAACTTATCTTCAGATAAGAAAAATTTCCAACATTTTTGTTATAAATATAACTTTCCTCTAGTCCTTCTAGATTAAAAGATATTAGAGCTTTCCAATCGACACATTTCAATGTGTTATCTAATGAAATTTGACAAAACAAAAATGGTAAATTAATTTTAACAGTTTTTAACTTTTCGTTTTAACAAATACAAAGACAATTTATCGAAAGAGCTTAAGTCTACGTGAGTGGGTTGGGTTTACAGTTTGTGTTCGGATATTTTCTAAAAAAAATCCGTTTCTATTACAATTAAATTTCAAAGTGATCATTGATTATAAATGTCAGCTAGTAACTTTGTTATACCATTTAAATAAATATGAGACATTTAAAATTGTGTCCCCCTCAGAGTGTAATGGAGAAAATATTAACGTGGGATTTCCAACAAGAGGTGTTACGTTGAATCACCCGGTATTTCGGTAGCTGTCACTTTTAAAGCATTTATTCGTTGACATTTGACAAGTAGAAACTACGCCATTACTAAAAATGGAATGATACAAGCTTCAATTATTGAAATTATTCAAATTCTTATGAAATTCACTACAAAAATGGTGAAAATCTTCCAGTCACAGTTCGCAAAACTAAAGCATTTTTGGGTCGTAGTCAAGCACCTTGTGGGACCGCAATACAGAAATTGATGGAACAATTCGAGCTGTTGGGACAAGTTAGTGATGTGAAATTTTCCGGACCGTGTTATCTCTGTGACTTAACACCTGGCGACTTCTTCCTTTGGGGCCACGTGAAAGATAAGGTCTACGCCAACAGCCCAGTGTCGATTCAAGATCTCAAAGATGGAATTCGTGAGGCTTTCGAGGACCTCATGAAAAGGATATGGTCCTGTAAGCGTGGTCGTGGTGACCATTTGGCTGATGCTGTATTTCATTCTTAACGGCATACCTTCCTCTTTATTATGAAAAAAAAACTCCGATCATTTATCTCAAAAAATTCCATTTTTCTTTGAATACCAAAATAACATCTCTTGTTGGAAAACCCTGTATTTATTAAGGGGACGATATAATATATGGAGATTTTTTTTCCAAATATCCGCATCTGCTGCTTCCTTAGACTAGACAATACGTCTGCTTCGTTTGCCAATTCCTTCCGTTTCACATCACGTTGTCCGGTTTGTCAGGGTGTCTGACGACACCTTACACTTGTTAGCCAATGTAGATCTCACCGAGCGAGATTGTACGGTCACAAGCTGTGACTTTTTTTAAAACTTTTTTAATGTGTTATTTTCTCAACAAGCAACGATTTATCTTCCTTCCGTTTGACGAACAATACATACCCAATCGTAGAGTGAAAAAAGATCCATAATCAAAAGAGCACCGAAACCGCCATTAAATGTTGTGGAACGTATGTGGATTGGGGAGAGCCAAGAGAATAACTCATTGAATTGTTTATAAAAATTAAAATAAAAAAGTACACTTTCGAGAAGTTGGGAGCGTGTATATTTTAGGACCACACAAGAGATACACACACGCACATGATAATGATCACCGCTCGTATGAAAAATGACGTTTTACGCTCACACAAACGAAAGGGCAGCCAAAACGAAAATTACACACAATCTGTCAAATATTTTGAACTTTTAAAATTCGGCGAAACAAACACACATTCGCGGCAAAGAGGGACAAATTTGTCATAAATTGAATGAAAAAAAACTGCAGTTTTATTTTGAAACACTTTTTTTCTTGATTCGGAAAATTTGTTTATAAAATTTTAAAGGTTAGATTTTGCACAAATCAAAGTTCACGTAATTAACGTAACAAATGAACAAATAATAAAACGCTGCACGAAACGATTCTTTTTTTTCTTCTAAAACTACAAACTACAAACTAATTTTAAAAGAGTTTTCTTTAATTTTCCATTGTTTTGGGGGGGAGTTGTTTTTTGTTTGCTAATTTCCAAAAGGGAAATAAAATCAAAATAAAAGAAAGA
The DNA here is from genome assembly GCA_958296145.1 of Hydrotaea cyrtoneurina. Taxonomy (NCBI): domain Eukaryota; kingdom Metazoa; phylum Arthropoda; class Insecta; order Diptera; family Muscidae; genus Hydrotaea; species Hydrotaea cyrtoneurina. The sequence continues at coordinate 69,702,782 of OY282515.1, forward strand.
AATTTTCCAATTTCTCGCCGAACGAACAAAACGACGAAACGATTGTTCTCTAAATAACGCGCCAATTGAAACTGAACTAAAATTGAAAAACATCCAAAAACCAAAAGCCCCCAAATCAAAGAAAATGCATTCATTCAATGTTGTGGGGGGAAATCTCATGAGATTGATTTGCTTTTGCTCTGGTCTGCTCAAATCTTGAGAATACTCAAAATGTTTTTCCAATATCTGCCTTAATCCCCAGTATACACACACTACCACACAGCCACACATGCATGCTGTCACTCTGCCCAACGAGAATGTCGGTTGTTTATCATCTTGAAATGGCATTTTTTTTTTTTTTTGGAAAATACACAAAACTCATGCAACACGAGTCGTCGTCGATAATATGCGTGTGTTTTCTGAAAATGGAACAACTGGTGGAGAATTTTCCGGCATACAAAAAAAAAAGGAAAAGTGATGGCAAAGTGACAAAGTGTTGAACAACGTAATGAGATTCGTTAAGAATAACACAAGTTTACAGGGAAAATATGTTTTGTTTTTGTATTGTCACTTCGGATGAGAGCATCTTGTTGGCGGCATTTCAGTGTTTGCAGTAAGAACATGAAATGTGGGTCAAACCAGAGGTGCGATGAAGAAGGGTGCATCTTTTAAAATTATAAATTTGATCTACTGATTACTTTCTCCCATATTCATAAAAATTTAAAAAAAAAAACCTTTGTTAGGAAAAATGTGTGAAAATTGTTTTTGTATTTTCATACATTTTTCTTATCGAAAGTTATTTAAATTTTTATGAATACCGGTTTATGTTTGACATTTGCAAAATGGAACGCTATACGCTCAAACAACATTGGGAAAGAATGTTGGGCGGTAATTTTCATCTGGGTGGCTATGTCCATAAGCAAAATTGCCCCATATGGGGTTTAGAGAACCCACTCGTGACTATTGAGAAGATAATGCATCCACAACGAGTCACTGTTTGGTGCGGATTTTGGGCTGAGGACATCATTGGACCATTCATCTTCGAAAATGAGCATCCATTAAAGATAAATGTTACAATTGACGCGTTGATAAATGATTGAATTAACGAGATTCGAACCGAAATCATCGAAAATATACTGAAAAATTGGGTTGATCGGATGAGGAACTGCCGAGCCAGTCGTGGTAGTCATAGGAATGATAAAACCAGAAATTGGAAGAAAAAAAAAGGACTGAGAGTTATTAAAGCAGCCTTTATACATGTGCAGTACACAATAACATGTTAATTGGAAGCCGGAATCAGATCAACATTCATTTCGAAAACAACTTAATTGTCGGCAACATTGAGATTTTTGCCCAGCTGATTAATGAAATCGACTTTAACATAGGACTCACACTGCTAGTTGTCTAGCAGGATCTGTCGGATTCGCCACCGCAGATTCGCCACCGCCTCCTCCGGCGTGCTGAGAGCATATTGCTTAAATCTACTGCCACTGGTGGGCATTACATTCTGCTTTGTTTGTTTGTGACCAAACATACGCTGTGTTTTTATGATACACCATACAAATTCAGAATCTCCTTATCTTTTTCAAATCTCCTGGGTAAGGGAAAATATTTGGTATGTCGTCCCGTTGTTGTTCAAAATTACTTGGAACAGTGGCCAACGTTATGACCTCTCGAATTGTCTAGTTGTCGTTGTATAAGCCAGACAACTAAAAGGGGCGGGAGGATATTAAATACAGGTCGAATTCTGTATAAAAAATATTTTTATTTTATAAATTGTACAAATATTTGTGTGTATACATTTTATAGATTTTTACACGTTCTTCCATAAAATTTGCTATAAAAAAATATAGAAAAATATATATTTATATATGTATAGATTTATTATAACTATTTTTCTGGTAAATATTACAAAAATATATTATTGTCTAAAGTTAAAAAATAAATGTTTAAAAACAATACAGACATACACAGATTTTGGCAATACATTTGAGCATTACATTTAGAAGTAATTATATATATTTTTTTTTATAAAAATGTGTATTATTAAATAGTCACTTGTTAGTTGGTTTATAAGGCAATATCAATTTAAAATAATATTTTAAGGAATTTCAAAAGCTTCCTTTGGGATGTTATTGTTTTCATTTCATTTCGTTTTTTTTTTTGTAAATAGTTTTGAGAAGACACTGGTATTTCATTAAGAGTTGGTTTTTTTTTCATTGTTTTATTTATTAGAGAGGACAACACAAAATAGATAACAACAATAGGCAAATATATTTCGAATAGTAAACAAATTACATACATTTATAATTACACAAATAAATTTTAATACAATTACATTGTCAAGTTTAAAAAAATTAATAAATGAATGAAACATATAATTTTGTACAAAGTGAAAGAAAAATAATTTAATTTAAAAATATCTTAAGATTAGGACTGTGTGATTGCAATTCGATCGTTAATTAGAATTTATGATAATCTAATGTATGAAAATAACAGATTTGTAGTTCTACTAAGGTTGCAGTTTATTTACTTTATAATCACAACATTTAATTAAGCAAAAATCATGATTATTGCACTTATCCGAAAGTAGTTCATTTTACTTGCATTACCTTTTTTAAATCAAATAAAACAAATTCAAATTGTAAAAACGGGTCACAACATCGCTTTTTAGTATCATTTTAAAATAGCAATAACAATTTCAAGCATCTTCTTAAGCAAGTTAAAGAAAATCTAGTCAGAAATCTTTTGTAAAGGTAAAAAATGGAAAACGATCTGAAGAATTTCCCAAGTAAATTTCTTATACATTTGGATGTAGAACAATGTTTAGATCCAAAAAATTTTTAGATGCTCATTCGTTAAGAGTCCTCGTTTTTATAAAAAAAAAAAATAGTAGAAAAAAATGCATAGCATCCAGACTAAAAATGTTGAGGTACAATCTTTTCCCAGTAATATTTAACCCACATTTTGACGAAACTTATAAGAGTAAAATACAAACAACAGACGATGGTTTAAGAATTTGTTTGTACTCATGAAGATGCAATACAATAAATTGCGAAATATTGGGAAAAAATAATAAAAGCTTGACTTTTATTAACATTTACCCAAAGGTCAAAGATAAAAACTATTAAAAAATTTAAGAAGTAAAAAAATAGTTAAAAATTGTAGCCAATTTAAAATGTAAAAAAAATGTAATAAATTATTATTCTATTATTGTCTATTTTTTATTAAATGTAGGTGTGATCCATTTGCTGACCTATTGCAGATCTATTTTGAAAAGCAAGTTTAAGAAGAAACCTCGTTTAAAAAGAAATCAAGTTTAGAAGAAAGCGCTGTCGAAAATTGGGGAAAAAAATCAAAACTGAAGGATTCCATTGTTCCATTGTTTATTATTCTATTATTGTCTATTTAATATTGGATATGATCCATCTACTGGTCCGTTTCAAGACTAATTCTAGAATAGCTTTAAGACGAACTCACTATTTGTTTAAACAAAATCGGCAAAAAGTTGGGACCAGTTTAAAATTTGATAACAAACTAATTATTATTGAATAGACTTTCGTATGTGGTATTTTTTGACAGCCCATACTAAATGTGGGTAACCTTTTTAGATAAAAATAAATACCCTGCTGGAAGCGTGGGATGAAGTGTTTCCACCTCTTTTGTCTAATGTTTTGGTTGACTATTGACCATAAATCATCTACACATTTTACTCTGCCTGTGATGGGTAAGGGCATCTGTGGCTTCTCATGTTAAATATCTGAAGCAGGAGAGTGTACTCTGGCTTTACTAACAACATTTTGTGCAAGGCAAATTTTCAAATTTCCTACAACGGAATTTGGTAGCAAGATTCCGAACTAACAACGAACAAACAGGTTCAAATCACAATAGGAATACAAAACAAAGGCGAATATTTTGGCAACAAAACATTGGTTTCCTCTTTCGAAAAAGGAACAGTACCTATGTGATTCAAAATGAGAAAAAATAAGAAGAGCACTTTTAGGAGCTGTAGGAGAAAGTTGTTTGAAATTGTGTTCAACGATAAAAGTATTTCTAAAACAAAGTCAAGCGGGAAATGGAAAATCGGCAACACAGAGTTTGGCTCAGTATCTCATATTACAAACGGACCAGTTTTGCTGAATGTCCTCCGTTATCTGTATTATGTTTTCTGAATTTGCTGTGCTGTCCATTCAATAATTAAATATGGGTTCAACCTTGGATATTAATTTCAATAATTTAAAATATTAATTTTGTAATCAAAATCTACAACAGTCCTAATATTTGTCATTTACAAGACAAACAAGTAAATGCACGATTTGTTAACACTACCAATAAATAATTCAAAACTAAAACAAGTTGGTCACTTAATCCATTCACTATGGATTTCATTAGTTTGTCAATTGGTTTACAATTCGCTAGATCGCTCTCTAGGTTAGTTTTACGCCACTCTCATCTACGTAACATTTGTGTGTTTCGATGTGAATGCGCGTTCGGTCGGTCTCAAGTGATGTTAAAAACGTGTTTAACACATTGAACAAAAAAAAATATTACATTAAAAAATAAAACCTAAAATGTTTACATTTTTAATTGAAAAAATCACAATTAAAAGTAAAATATCTTCACATAAAGCCAACAATTAGAACATGAATCTTATTCATGTTTTCTACTTTTCGTTTCGTTATGCCACCCAATATTTGTGGGGCGTATATTTTTTTGTTATAGTAACATCGGGAACCTGTTCAGTTCTCCGCCTGTGTAGCATTATTTTCTTTTTGGCGATACTTTGTCGAGTATTTATAGAAATCGGACATTTCAAAAGGTTTAGTAACCTCCTTGTAAGGCTGAAATGTTGCTGGCTGTACAACAGTCATATTTTTCGGTGACTCTATGCGTATGTCCGGCGATAGAGCCGACGAAGAGGCCACCATCGTTGTCACATTACCGCTACTTACATGTGCCGTGGGTGAGGCGGCCGATGACATGTGAGATGGGCCAGCGTTTATATAAAGTGGTGGCCTGGCTGGCGGTTTGTTGGCGTGATTGTGATTACCCGGAGACGCGGGTAAATATTTATAGGCGACTGGTGTTTGGGGTGATGCCGTTTCCACATTATACGCTTGCGAAATAGACGGTGTGACTGGTGGTGTGGGCTCCATTTGATTTAGATACGATGTGGATTGACTTAATTTCGTTGTCTGCGCATTGCTGGCCAAGGTGGAGGTCAATGGTTTCGCCTGGGCCGAAGACATCGAATAATGCCTAGAGGTATTCAGGGATTGTGATGATAATTTGGAGCGTTGTTGCGTGTTGTTATTGTTGTTGGCGTTATCATCTGCATGGTGTGGGGTATGACGTATGGCGGGACCGTCTAGTGATGACTCTAGCCATTGTTTGGATTTGGTTTTCTTTTGAGTTTCACAAGTGTATGAATTAATCGATATATCATCCAACGGTTTAAAGGGTTTCACTTGGGTCACATTGGGAGGGTGTGTTGTAGGTGGTGGTGGCGGATTCAAAGTTGAATTATAATATTGATTGTTATTCAACATATCACTAGAGTGTGATTTCATTTCGGCCGAGGCCATACCCATGGCCGCCGACGATGGCGGTGGCAAGTTCGTTTGCGATCTCCAACGTAAATTGTTTTGGTGTTGTTGTTGTTGTTGTGATGTTGTGGGCATATAGTCGACCGTTTCCATAGAAACGTACGAGGGTGCCAAGGATATGGCGTCTATAGACGGTGTATTGGCCGTACCCCGATTGCTTAAATTCGTCTGTGATGTCATTCTCTTTTCCCGTGACGCAATCAAAAGTTGTTGCTGCGGCGAATTCATTGGCGAAATGTACTCCTTTATATTTTGACTGGATTTAATGAAACCGCCACCATCGCTGTGTGACACATGATGAGAAGTTGGCGAAAGATAGTACTTATCGCACTGCACTATTATGGGCTGTTGCTGTTGAGCCTGTCGGTGCAGGGTAGCAACATTGTTTGAATTTAGGGAATACAATGAAATGTTATCCATGTGTGCGGCGCCCGAATGAGGGGGAGTCAAGAGAAGTTGTTGGTGATGTAGCACTGATGTGGTTGGCATTTGTGAGGTGGTGTATTGGACATGATGTTGCTGTGAGTGATTTGGTGATTGCTGTTGGGGATTTTGCGGTACATGAAGGTGGGCTTTTTGATGATGTTGTTGCTGCTGTTGCTGGGGCTGGGCTTGAGCCTTAATGTAACGTCCATACTGTTGTTGTTGCTGCTGCTGCTGTTGTTGTGCAGCTTGAGGCTGCTGTATGGGTGTGGGCTGCAAAGTCGTATAGTAAAACTTTTGCGTGGCATACTGCAGATGCGGCATTAGCACTTGATGATGTTCAATGTGTTGTTTGAACAAATGTTGCTGCGGATGATGATAATGTTGCTGTTTATATAACATGTGTTGCTGTTGTTGTTGCTGTTGGTGCTGTTGTTGCAGAAGCTGCTGATCCATGTGATGCTGTCTGATCATCTGCATGTTACCGGTGGACTGTTGTTGCGTTGTCCCAGCGACCGTAGCCGAACGTTTCTTCAGTGCCGACTTGGCACTGTATTGCTGCTGTGCTTGAGCATGTTGCATTGTCATTGATCCACCTGCCACACTTCTACCCGCACTACTGGCACCTTCCGAGTGCGTGGACAAATTATCATGATGCGGATAGTTGTCGTACTCCGAAGACCGATTGGAAATCTCCGACTGACGTCGGTGTAAAACATTGTGCAGATGTTGCTGATTCTCCTTGGCTGCCAATGGTTTCCGTCTGAGAATAGCTTCTTCGCCGGCGGTAAATTGACTTCCTGCACCTATGCTGCTACCGGTGTCCGCCGTTTGATCCTGTTTGTATTGTACGGCCAAATCTTGTATGAAATCATTAAAGTTCAGATAATCAAAATTCCCATTTAATATCTGCGTCTCCTGCTTCTGCAATTGCTGCAGTAGCCAATTTTTCTCATTGAGCAACTTCTCCAACTCTATTTTGCGTTGCTGTAGATTTTCCTTTTTCAACTTTGCCTCATTGCCGTGCATTTTGGTCGTTGAGGAGTTTACACTGGTATGCCCGGCCGTATTATTATTTTGTTGATTCAAACAAGTGGAATTGTTGTTATTGTTGGCTGGCTGTTGTTGCTGTGGCTGCTGTGTATTGCGCGTCGTAGAGCTGGCATTGTCCTCGTCATCGTTTACCAAACTACTGGCCATATTTTGGGATTTTCTATTGGAACGTTTCTGGCTACTGTCTATGGAATCTTTATTCGATTTCAAATGCATTTGTTGTTTGTTTTTATATGAGTTAGCACATCATGACAGACAAAACATTAATAATACAGACATTACATTCTCTGTACACTTCGCCTCTTTCGATCTTCCCTCGCTCATCTAACCTGAATGTGCACCCTCTGTTTTCTGAAACCCTCCACCCGCTCTTCTTCTCTTTCGTACCCTAGAAATAGAATAATAAAGCATTAAAGCTTCCGATTTTTGTTTGTTTTTTTTTCAATTTTGTTAAAGATTTAAGTTTAGTTAGTTTTCTTTATTCGTATATTAGCATGCAAATGAAATATTAACAAGGAACCCATTACCAGTAACAGATATTAAGAAGAAGTCACTATAACCACATATATTTAAATATATACAAACATACTTTATACATGTAGGTGGACAATGGTCGCTGAATTCAACGCATATACACAGCAGCTTACAACATACAACGGCGCTCTCAATCACAGTCAGCCATTATTTCGCAGATTCGTTTAATTTATTTTGTGTAGTCAACGTGATTAAAGAACAATTGAACAATTGTGATGGTATGTGCACGGCTTAGAAATTAAGATCGAAACAGTGGTTTTGTTTTAGTTTACGATTTTTATGATTATTTGATTAATTCTGATGGAATGTTTTACTTTCGTAATTTGTTTTAGATAGAGGTTTAAACGACTGCGAGCTGTCCCTTTTAAACAAGCTTAACAAGAATTTTATATTAAACCGGCCGATTTTTCCGTTACTCTCTATTTGAACATCAAATTTTTCAACAAACTACCAATGTGGAGTGTTACTGCCTGTTCCATAAAACGAATTTGTTCGTAATTCAAATTTTCGAGTTAAATTAACTAAAACTAAATTTAAAAGTTAAATTACCAACGTAATAAGTTAGCTCTACACTGTCTATGGCATTAAAGCTGCTATTGAATCTCTAGAATCTGTCCGAAACTCCAAACCAGACCTAGACTGCTGTATATCTATTAAAGGGATGGCACAGCAGTTTATTATTCACCCTATCTGGTTACTGGCTACAGGACATACCAGGGAGAGCAGAAAAGTTAGACAGACTCGTAGGAAAGGAACTAACAACAATAGGTGGACGTCTGTTCCAAGATTAATTTAATATAGTCAGATTTGTTTCCGCTTAGTTGAGATACGTTCTATCAATGCTATCGTCTGTTCCATGCTGAATTCAATATAGACAGAACGTTAGTTGAGAAACGTTCTCGCACAATGCTATCGCTGTCCAGACCCGAGGTTTCGTTAGTTGTTCTTGTCATGGCAGGACACTGTCTGATTGAAAGACATGCAATTGGTCACGGCACTAGCTCTGCCATAGCGAACACAAGGTTCTTACTTCTTTATATACTCACGCGATCTGGTTAGTATTGGCCAACTCAGAAGCTTTTTAGGTCTATGCGAACTTAAGCAAGAATTAATCATGCAACTTAGGCAAGAGACTGTGTAGGAAGATGTCCACGACTATCCGGTATGTGCTGGACTTCACTTTATTGCCGAGGAGACTGTCCTTCAAACAATTCTTGTGCTGGATTTAACAATCACTAAATTGGTTGTGTTTCAAAATCACTTTCAAACACCATGGTGATTGAGAATATAAATCCATATTTTTGTTCTAAACATGAACCAAAACATGAAATAAACAATTCTAAAACAATATTTAATATGTTCTGAACCGATGTGCCCTTAAAAAACGCGTTTTGAAAATATTTCCTTTTTATAAGTTTGGCTCATTGTGATTTGTTGGTCTGGATGAAAAGAGCTAAAGCAAAAAAAAACAGTACAAAAATGACGCATTGATGTGCTTCGCTTTTTGTGAAGTCCAGCACAACTAATTTTTTCTAAGGTGATTTGACAACCACATGTAGTTGACAATCACTAGAGATACCCAGCACATACCTGTATATCTTCTGTAGTGATAGTTTCCCCAATTACTATTTAGCTAATATTGAACACTGTGGCACAGCAAATGACTAATGTGTGTTGCTCACACAACGTTGTCCATAATCTAGAACTATTGTCATTGTGAGAAACAAACTGCAAAAGCTCGAATTGCGTTGGATTAGAAGGACATTGAGCTAAAATGATCCATTGTGAGTGTCCTTACCTGTAATACTATTCTATTTGCAAGAAACTTCCCCTATGACGAGGCTGATCGTTCAGAAATGTATCCTGTCGTTTAACAAGAGGCTAACAAAGTTCTTCAGTCTTTGGATGGATTTATTTTTTTGGGTTATATCTTGAATTACATCGTACTAATTTTCAGAAATTGTTATGAAGTAGAAAATCTTAAAGGGCGCTCCCTGATGTTTATGGATTTGTTTTTAAGTTCATTATTGGGAACCTTATGTTTTCTCAGAGCTAATTTTTCTCGATTCTTTCCCTTGCCTATTTCTTTGGTTTAGAAGTTTTAAAATTCCAATGTCTCAAGAAAGTAGTAAAGATTTAGAAACATGTTCAAGAAAAACCATAAATCTGTAATTTTCTCAAAGGACCAACATAAGTTATAATAGCAGACTTCTCGTGAGAGCGAAAAGAAATATTTTTTTTTAAATTGCAGCTACTATGAAAATATTAACTTATGTTGTTATTAACAAAGAAAACATAGCGATAGATTTTTATTAAAAGACAAGTTTACCCTTTGATAATGTAGCACTTTGCCAGCAATAAATCAAAATCCCCTAAAATGCAGTTTAGCCAATATTCGTTAGATAGCTACGAATGCCCGCATCATATTTTTTTTTGAGAAAATAAAAAGTATCGATTCAAACCAATAAAAAGAAATGGGGTGACAAACCGACCACCACACCTAATGCATTCTCCAGAAAGCATGGTGTGCTATAAATAAATACACAAATGTTCACATACGTTCCGATTTCCGATCAGAATAAATGTAAACAGCATAAACGTTTACCAACACTGAATTATAAATAGTCCAATCACAAAAACCAACGCCATCGATTTTTCTTTCTTAATCTTATGTATTATTCATTATTCTTATCTTATAAAAAACGAACGCAAAGAAGTATTGACAAAAACTTACCTTGTCTTCGATATTGTTTTGTTTCAAACAAGAAGCAACTTCAAGTCAGTTTTGTGATGACACCAACATTAAAAATACCATCATTCCAACAACAATTATTCTTCAATTCTTCAAGCCGCGACCAAACACCAATGCAACCACTACTTTGACATCATTTCTTAAATAAACAAATGAACTGCTGGAAAAATATGACAGAAAATTATATTAAAATCTGTATTTTTGGGAAAATTAATAGCAAAATTTACCATAAACACGAATACTCCTGTTTTGTATTCTATAAATTACAAATTAACAATATAATTTCGTTGTTGTTGGTGGTCTTTTCCTTTTGTGTGCAGCTGTTGTAATGGGAAAAATTTTCATGCACACACACATTTACAGGCATCATTTGAGTTTGTTTCGACACACATATTTGTTCTTTTTTGTAGCATCATTTAACAACTTTTTTGCGATATTTTCGTAATAATCAATTAAGGAAACATTCTATTCTTTGTGGTGCTTAGTAATTAGTAAAAGAATCAACGCAAACTAAAAAAAAAACAATTAAGACTGACAATTAAGCTGAAGACCGACGATTTTTTTATACTGTCACAGAAAATGAAGTCGGCTAGAAATTTAAGGCGTTGCATTGTGTTTGGCAAATGTGCGGCGGCGGCGTCGACTTTATCATAGCGGCGGCTGAAAGGTTGATTTTTAATTCAACATTAAACAGCGTTCACACTTTATATTGTGTTCCTGTATAGATTATAATATAAACCATCTCTAATGGAATATAATGGGAGCGATGTTGAATTATCCTAGGAGTTATGACAGGACACTTATGATTTTTAAACATTTTGTGTGCCTCGGTCGTATCTCCATAGTAGATTGCACAATAATATATGAGGTAGAGGTGAAATCTGGATCATATTTCCTTCACGTTTGTTATAATACAAACGTATTCCCAGAGTAGCCCAAATGATTCTCGACATTTCATGAATCCATTGACCACTGGAGAGATACGATTTATTCCGACTTTTTTGTGGAATAACGAGCAAATAATTCAGAGGTAGTGCCAGAATCCGACACCTAGGTCTTGGAAAATAGGGTTGACGGGATACGTTACTGCGATGCCTGACAAGGTTTTCACATGAACGATATCTTTTTTAATAAATAATGGGAATATTTTCTCTTTTAGTTAAACCAATTTTATGGTAATTTATTTAAATCTGAGTGTATTTGAACCGTCATTTACTTTAGGGACGTAGTCGATAAACCCGTGACTCGGATTGTGAAATCTCGACTGTCAAAGCATAGAGTTTGGTTGTATCGGTCGGAACGAATTCACTCCGTACCTTTTGCTTCCGTGATTGAAAACACTTCTAGCCTAAGTCATGCTACATCGGGTCTCTGCCAAAATTCACTTTTATCACATTTTGTTCACTATCGATTCGATTATATTGTTTGTCGTGCAACTCTGTGAACGGCTAATTCTTTTCCGGAGTAAGTCGCCAGTAATTACGAAATGGAAGCAGCCTCTGAAAAATGTTTGATCAGCTTCCCAGGTATTGAAACTGGCTTCTGCTGCTGTGGTAGTCGAACACACTATCATGAACGTCTACATTCATTTCGATTTTTAAATTTTAGCACACCAATGCAATGTCTTCTCACTCACATCATTTCTATTTATACGATAAGATAAATCAAAATATCAATAACAAATCACATTTTCCGTATTTATGCTTTGATTATTGATTACATTTATCGGCGCCTTGACATATCTCAAAAGGGCTTCATCCCGAATAATGAAATTTAATTACGACCTCTAACGGAATCCCAAATTGTCATGAAATAATACTATCTTGACATAAAACATTTATAACTCCAATAAAAAAAAAAAAAATAACAGGCTAAGCCGCGATGTCAAACGGCAACTTTCGCATGCATTCTGAGCGACAAACAGGTGATTTCGAAGCCACTAATCAGCTGTTTGAAAGCAAGCGATTGTTGTAGTCTTAATAAAATTCAATGTTTTATATTTATTTATCAAAACTACAATTGAGTATGGAATTCTAAAGGGAATTATTGAGTATGGAAATATTATATCGGGCCATGTTGAACGAATTTTTGTTTACAAAAATTTAAGAGGATAATATTGGCAACATTTGGTTTCAACAGGACGGCGCTACTTGAAACTACACTCGTCAGTTAAAGGTTAACGAAGAATAAAACATATGAATAGTTCACACAACTCCAGTTCGTAACTGCATCGTCTTTATTTTCGGTCAATCAAACATTAACTACAATGTTTGTCCCTATAAGAGAAAAACACATGTTTACATGTTTGTGAATGAATATTTCGTCGTATCTCTACCGGCCTTTAAATAGAAAAACAAATTCGAATAATAAAAACCGTATGCGGAAACTGTTTTACCGACTACATGTCATGTGGTTACCGACATATTTTCACAGCTGTCAGCTTCTCATCGTATTCTATCCGGGACCAACCGCAAGATACGAATGAAAGCTCAGTGCTGTGAAAATGTGATAGTTTGGATCAGGTCAAAAGGGAATGGGGAAAAATCCGAACAGGCGATGGCGAAGAAGAAGAATTCTATTTTATTCATTCTCAAACTTGACAGAATCGTTAAAATTTAAATTAAATAAAGTTTGTTGGATTTTCGTTTGGTTAGAATAGTTAGACATCAATGCGGAAGTGCTGCGTGGTAAATTGTAGCACTGTCCATGGACGAATCGCCCTCGAATTATATATCGTTGGCTGGAATTGGGAAGGTCTGGACGTCCGCGCATCAACTTCCTCCCCCCATAGCATTTCACCCACAACGACCCAACGATGAACCCGCTACGCCACTATGGTCCTGTATATGTAAGTATCGATAGAAGAATGAGGAAAAAATTCCGTAACACGTCTGCCGCCTACTGTCACCCTTTAAATATAAAATACCATTTTAATGTTGAATGGAAAACTCTACCTTATTGACGTAACTAGACAATTGGCCTGAGGGCTATAGCCCCCGTTGTTGGTGTATTGGAGGGTGCTAAGCACCCCTATTCCAACGCCAATGCTCTACCTTCTACGAAGATGCCTCTGCCAATATTTAATCCATCAGAATATTTAAAAAGTTGCTCTATATGGAAAAGAATGATTTATAATTTATTTGTTTGAATCATGAATGGCAGGCTTGTCAAAATATAAATAGGGTAAGTGTACCAGTAGTCGGCACTTTAACAGTTTCTCTTTTTTGTACCTCGTGTCCCAAAGTACGTGAATATCAGATTGGTGTAACGAATTCCACTTCCAGAAGGTGTATTGTTTTATATCCAATTTACTGTTTTCAAATAATTTGACTAATAACCAATAATATATTTTTGTATACCCTCACCCTACGGGTAGGAGGGTATATATCATTTGATACGACCCAAAAGTGTAACACATAGAAATATTCACATTAGAACCCAAGTGTCTTTGAACCAAACTCGATTCATCACTTTCTAAATCATTTGAGCCATGTCCGTCAGTCCGTCCGTCTGTCTGTCCTACTGGTACGCACGATAAGAGTTAAGCAATCACTCTGAAATTTGGCATGGCTTAATATTTCCCCAAAACTATTTATAGGCTATATGGCCACACCCCTTCGGGTACCTCCCATACAAATCGTCGCCCACTTTAGAAATCCTGTAATAATATCAATATGACCCACGCGATCTTGCCCAAATTCTGCATTTAGTATATAGACCATTTATAGGTAGGCAAAGTTTCGGACAAAAAGTTGGAAGTCTGGCAACTCCCCTTCTGGTACCTCCCATACAAATGTAACATCCCTCCTGCCTTAGAAATCGGCTAATAATATCAATATGCCCAACGCGATCTTGCTTAAATTTTGTATTTAGTATAAGTATCTATAGCCAGACAAAGATTTGGACAAAAAAAAAGAAAGTCTGACAACTCCCCTTCTGGTACCTCCCATACAAATGTACCATCCAGCCCCATTAGAAATCGTGTAATAATATCAATATGACCAACGAGATCTTGCCAAAATTTTGTATTTAGTAAATCTATAGCTAGAAAAAGTTTTAGACAAAAACTTGGAAGTCTGGCAACTCCTCTTCTGGCACCTCCCATACAAATGTACCATCCCCTTATAAGCCGTGTAATATTATCAATATGCCCAACGAGTTCTTGCCCAAATTTTATATTTGGTAATTCTATAGCCAGGCAAAGATTTGGACAAAATCTTAGAAGTCTGGCAACTCCTCTTCTGGTATCTCCCATACAAATGTACCATCCCGCCCCATTAGAAATCGTGAAATTATATAAATTCGCTAATCGAATCTTTCCGAAATTTAATATTTAGTAAAGCTTCCAATGCTGGTAGTCACGCTCACTTTTGACTTTCCGATACTTTGGAATATGAGACTTGAGGTGAGGGTATATATGAGTCGGTTCACCCGACTGCAACTTTTTCACTGGTTTTATTTTTTTTTCTCTCGTGTGATTTTTTTCTCTCTTGCAACTTATATGCTAGCCTGAATTACATTACTATATTTTTGATGTATATTGTAATTTAGCTTTAATTACAAGTTTAATGAAAGAAATGTTGACACTATTGACCCTATTTGGACACATTTAATGTGGCACAAATTACATTTTTCAAAATACCAACACTGCTTTGGATGTGCATGGAAAGTAAGATCAACAACCCATCCATATCAATCCATATAAGAGTTATACCATATAAAACATATTGCAAATTTCATACAAATTGTAATAGAATTACCTATATGTAATTGATATTAGTTTCAATTGCCAAAACGTGTTGCTTTCTATTTAGATATTTTGTTCCTGGAAAGCGCTAGAATATAAAACAGTTCATCATAAGCAATGTAAACTTCTTCTGAAATATTTTGTAAAACATCAACAAGGCTCAAAAATCTACAACTTTCTAAAAAAAAATCATCCAAGATTCTACTTCATCTTTGTTCATTTTGTTCTTATTTTGACACCTAAATCCTAAATGGTTGTAGACGTTGATTTTTATCATAAAGGCCAAGAGAATTTAGTTTAAACCCAACAGAATTCTTGTGTTACATCCGTGTTGTTGTAGAGTTTACAACAGTTGAAAAATCATTGCCGGTTTTTTGTAGACTATATTTGAATATGGAGTCGTATAATAAGGTTTTGATTCATCTCTGCCTTAGTTTTCCTATTGCAGAAATGTCTAAACCGAATAGGATTTAAAACATCGACTTCAATTAAGTTGGTATTGGATGTTTCCAGTGAGCGACTTGTTAACAAACCCACTTTAATTTATTATGTAATATAAAGATAAACCAAATAACCGGTTATTTTGGATAGCTACCAATAAAACACATATTAACCTGCTTGACTTTAGAGATATTCCCCGTCTTTCTTTCGTGGAATGTTAAGGGAAATATGGACGGATAGACGTGACAAAATTTCCGCAATTGGTCGGAGAAATGTAAAATTATTAAAATATTTTATTTAAATGCATAAATTATCAACATGTTAGTGGAGACAAGAAAAAATACAGTAGCAGCACTTCGTATGGACGTGAAAAGATATGAAACTATCAAAGTATCAAATAATATGCAAGGCAGGTAGTACCGCTTTTGAATGCATCAAGAATGGAATTTTTTATGGTAGTGAAATCCTCTAAACTTGATCATATATTAGGAATATTTTATGATGGGAGATTTTTATTTACATAGGAGTACAGTCAAACTTCCATAACGTAAAAAAGTTCGACTTAGGGAGACTTTCAGTTATGGAATTACTTATACAACTGTTTAACACTGCTACTATGTTAGGGTCTTTTGATGACCCAAATCTTATTCAACATTATCGTATTTCTAACCGGTGGAATATATTGGAAAGTTCTTACTACTCAGTGCATCTATTGGGGAAATATATTGAATTCAATGAATTGAATTAAATTTTTAAACTGTAAAATTTTGTATTTTCTCAGTAAAAAAAATGTGGGGTCAAAATATGACCCGGAACACAGCATGTGTTATTTTTTTCTAACATAGTAGCAGGGTTAAGAGAATTTGTACCGCTAACTGCCACTAGAAGTGCTTCGACATAAAGAAAATTGGACTTGTGGAAGTTTCACTGTATTTGGGTTTTCAATGTTCAGTTTTAGCCAATTCAGACGTGATTCTTGAAATGTGTCAATGCCAAGAATGTCCAGTTTGTTTTTCATTTTATCATTTTCTATAATTATAAAAAATCCGATAGAATCCTTAACACAGGTGTCTGCCTTTAGGTTTCTCTGTATTGAAGCGGCCGTTTTTTTTTTCTTTCCACTAAACAGTTTACAGACATTAATCGGATCACTTATTTGGAAACTCAATAACTGTTCTCTGCGCTATGACTTATTACAATTAACGATCAAAAACTTTAAGAAAACCATTCTCGACAAGGAATTCTGTGGCAATTCTTTCCATTTTATTTGAATGCCAAAATTGAAAAGGGATGACAAAGTTTAATTATGAAAACATCAAATTTCCTGTAAAAATTACACTTTATCCCGTAAACTACACACATATGAGCATCACTCCTAATTGCGATGTGTGGAATTGGGAAATTACTGAACTGAGACACACACACATTACATACCTGTTGGTTCCATGGAACATCATCAAATGCATTACGTTGGAATGGCTGAACATAAAAGGAAGTAATACATTAAGGTCAGGATATGAACTGGAAATGCATAAAGAAAAAATTGCCAGGATAGAAAAGAAAACAAAAAGTTAGGTTTGGCAAAAAATTAATCTCAGAAAAATGTTTAATTACGTTGTTGACATAGCAGAGGTATATGCACATATATCAGACAAAGGTCGAATTTGTTATTTTTTTTTAAATAATTATTCTAGCATTCTATCTTGCAGATGGAATTTGAATATCTTAAGGTATAGTTGAAGTGAGCTTATGTCTGGACACTTAACAACTGTAACAACTCGTCTAGATCGATATCTTAGAAAACTGGATATAAATAAAGAAGTTGTTATCAATACCAAATGCAATACGAATCGATATGAGAGCATCGTGCCAGACCCTATTGAATTCCTTGGAAATATCCAGAATAGAATCGTTGCGAAAAGAACGCCGTCAGGCCTGTCGTAGATCGGTTTTTGGCGGTACATCTGGTTGGTGTTATTGTCACTTTTATTGAGATTTTTCTGTGGCACCGTAAAACCAGTAATTGGTGTTGGAGCTATTGGACTTCGTCTATGGTATACTCCTACTTTAATTCTAACATTAAAATCAATTAGGTTGTAAAGATTATTATACTCTTTGCCCATTCTAATTAACGGAACGACATTGCAAGTCTGCTGGCATATGAAAGTAGGTTTAGGGGGGGTTGAAATTCAATCCTCGTAGAAAAAATACGAGAAACTGCTTTTGAACCGATTCCAGACGATCGACATGCGTTTGATAAAATGGATCCCAAATTATAGATGCATATTCCAGAGTCGGCCTTACAAGTGTATAGATCTTTTGGTTACATACAGTTTTTTGGTTACAACCCAGTTAATCATAATCGAAATATGAAAAATGAAAGTCGGCTTTGTGTCCAGTAGCACGCCAAGACCAGGGATGTAATCAACTTGTTTTAGTAGAAGCCCACCAAACTCGTAACTTGCAACAATTAGTTGTATTCGTGTCAGACGCATATATTTGAACTTTACAAGATTTAAATCCATTAGATTCAAATTCCATAATGTAATGAATGACTACGGATCATTCTGGACGCAAATGTGATTCGAGATATTATGGTAACTTCATCACCTTACATCAAAATATTTTTGAGTATTTTCTGATATTAGGCAAATCATTTATAAGAATAGAAAACAATAGTGGTCCCAGACGGCTGGCTTGTGGGACTGCTGAAGGAACAGTAATTCGTTTAGAAGAAACTCCTAGTTAGTTTCCATTCTAACCATTTTACTGTAGGGTCTGTTAAACCGATAAGATGTATTTTCCTCAAAAGAAGATTGTGGTTCACCGTGTCAAAAGCTTTGCTAAAATCAGTGTTAACAGCATCAGTATGTTTTCCTTGTTGAACACCTTGATTGACGAATGTTGTCAGTCGCAGCAGATTCGTAGAAATTCAGTGGCATAAGTTAAGTGACATAATGAGCTAGGTTGTCGATTATAGTTTTCTCAAAGAATTTGGGAATGACTTTTAATTTGGAAATTCCCCGGTAGTTACGGTTTTCCAATTTTCCTCCAGTTTTAAACCGTGGTATGATGAATGAATATTTCCATTAAGAGGGGTGGCAAATGCATCGGCACAATGAATTCAAATACGGGAGGGAATTTTATAAGGGCCACTATCGCAAGAAGAGGAGTTTGAAGCCAATGAAAATCAATGAAATATCAACCAGTGGTATAGATATTGATTGATTAGTAGTCAGAAGAAAAGGATAGTCATTAGAACCATCATAAGTAGAATCAGAACAGGTAGTGGCGAAGAAATCAGAAATTTTACACTTCTATATCCAAAATTTACAATTTTATAGGCGACTTTCTCAACGATGTAACAAGAGTGTTTAGATTTTCCAACGGTGTTTGGTTTCATCTGTGAACTTATGAAAATGCTTGTTAAGTCATTTTGGATTTCTGGTGACGTTATGACTTCATCACGGCCAGATTCAGTATGCAGAAATTTTAGAACGCTAGGAAAGCCAATTTTTAGCTTACGCTTATAATCAGTTTTTATTTGTTGAGATAATTAGAGTAGTTGGATTTATTGAAGCAATTGTATTCAGTGCGGCAAATTGAATATTTTCCATAAACAGTAATAGAACCAGATTCTTTGAATTTTTTGTACATTTTGTTTTTAATCCTAACCAGGTTTTTTTTCGTATTCCAGGAAGGACCGGACAGTTTTTTGGTGATTCTTTCGGGATCTTGTTAAAAATGGCTTGAGTCATACGATCAACATCAGCAGACGACTTAATATTGAATGATAACAATTTGTGTCAGTAAGTGTTATGTAAAAATTCATTGATATAGCCTAGTTCGTATTCTTAGAACAGAAATCCGTGTCACGTGTCAGAGAATGTGTTTACTTGCGGGACTGATAGGTTGATTTCAAGAGTAGGATGTTGGAGGTAACATTTTATTGTTAATCCTTTTTTTCGTATTCCAGGAAGGACCGGACAGTTCATTGGTGATTCTTTCGGGAGCTTGTTAAAAATGGCTTCAGTCATACGATCAACATCAGCAGTCGACTTAATATTGAATGATAACAATGAGTCTCAGTAAGTGTTATATAAAAATTCATTGATATAGCATAGTTCGTATTCTTAGAACAGAAATCCGTGTCACATGTCAGAGAATGTGAGGATGTGTGTACTTGCGGGACTGATAGGTTAATTTCAAAAGTAGGATGTTCGAGGTAACTTTAATTGCCAGATTACACTGACCAGAGCAATCATGGTACCGAGTTTATTTTGTAATATCTGAGCATGGTGTTCATCAATACCCAATACGTTCCTGAACTAGTTGAAGTGGTAATAGACAGTGTTTCCAAGAACCCGAATGTTTCGTTTCCTCACCGGGCTCAGCAATTTGGCGTCATTAGAACTATGGACCACGACCACTTGATTGGTGTTGTATTCAAAAAGTACTTCATTACACCGGAGATGTTATTCATATAGAATAATTTTAGATGGACTTTCGATCAAAAGCCAATTGCAGAACACCCCTGATTATGGCGGGGTTCGTGTTACTGCCAATTCGCTTAAGACCATAAAAAAAATTGTATGGCAATTGAATACAACAACAACACCAGCAGCAGCAGCAGATAAGATGAAAATAAATGCACTCAATATGAGCTGTATGTATCTGTTGGAATTGCGAATTGAACCTAATACACACGCTCGCTCCTAATGCCATCGAATGTTTGTTTAAACAACTCTACCAAAAGGCAAACGAAATTGAAATAAAACAAACAACATTCAGCAACAAGGAAAACCTCGTGTACTCGTTGTAGTCGATGTTATTTTTTTTGTTTGAAAAAACAAAAAAAAATTGAAATAAAATAAAAAACGACACAAAGTTTACATCTCTCGAAGTACGTGCAGTCAATATTAAAATCGTTCTTAAACCCCCTACCAACCAAGCAGTAAAAACAACACACACATACACACCAGCATCAAACGGAATTCGAACAAGACACACACGGATACTCACTCTAATATTTAAACAAAATATCGGGGGAAAAGTGCAACAGGATTCGCAATATGTGTACAACAACACACACATACAAGCACACACGTGCCCACTCACACTTGCACACGACGAAAGGACGAATACAACACCACTTATTCAATAAAATCAACTTTGTATCAATTCAATCGATGCTGTTCCTTGTTGCTGCCATACGGAGCAACAGCTGCACTTACAACCATTCCATAAAGTTGTGGCTGCTGCTGCATGAACGATGTGAGCCATGACCACCCATCTCCCTGTAGCAGCAGCATAGCGAAATTATTCAACAAAATGAAACATGAAAGTAAATTGAACACGCTTCACCAAAAAGGTGAAGAATATAAATATCCTTATGTAGGAGTATATGCCAGAGTATGAGTGTGTATGTAAGTACCCAGGTGTGTACGTAGTCTGTCTTCGGGCAGAAATTGACTGAAACACAATAAGATTCGAAACATTGTTTTGTGCAAACGGAAAACCAAATATTCAGAATGTTTAGAAATAATAATACAAAAATGGCAATTTCCATTGCGTTTCTTTTTTATATCATCCATGGAACGAAGTGGATATCTTGAATTATTCCTCGAACAACACATAATATATACAGGGTGCGCTATCTTTTATGTCGGTATGATTTTATTTATTTTGGTCTTTTTATTTGGACTAGATTTTGAATACTGTGGCTACCCAAAGCATAATGTGCCCATAACTGCTTTTTTACCGACTGTTTCAGGCATCTCCGGAGGTATAGCAATGATTTCGGAACGAATACTGGCCATGAGTCTGGCGTCCACTTTCCAAATAATCTCACAACGATAATTCAAATGTGGCCAGTCAATATCACCTATTGTTTCGTTGGAGAAACGGCATTGTTTTATGTAAGGTGCGGAACGTATTGAAACGAATAACCGTCCAGACTATGTTGACACAGTTGCCGACAGACTTAATGCGACATCATCCACCGATATGGACTGATTTGCCATCTCTGGAGAAAAGTTTTCTGAAGATGGTTTTGCCGCAAACGCTTGTTCAAACCTTGTCTCTGTTAAAACGTCTTAGGTGTTGATTGCTCGAAACGACGAATGCTTGTCGGCCAAGACATTTTCGATGACACGCTCCATGAGTTTAGAACAGGACAAAGCCAAAATAAACCATTTACAAACACGAAGAAATCTATACCTTTACAGTCCAGAAAGTTTTCTCTCATGAAATGACAGTTTATCTGCCACTTCGCCACAATTCTGATTCCTTGCAATTCAAAATATTCGCCACCACTTGTAGTTTAACCGGTGAAATCAAGAGCGGTCTAGGTGACTTGAAATGTTTGCAGATTTTAATTGTACATGCTATTTTGGATTCAGTTACAAATTATCTTTCCAACTCCCGAAGATGGAGATATCACAGCACTGGAAAGTGAGTATCCAGAAACAACTCCATTGACTATTCACTGGATGTTGCCCAGTCTCCCTGCGGTGTATTGGGATACCCCAACGTGTATTGTGTTGTGGCCAGTTTCATTCTTAGCTTTTTAGCTTCGGATGTGCCTGTGAAATTCATCCAGGATTTATTCTGAGACGATTATCTTCTCTCTCCCTCTTGCGCAGCATGTTTAGGAACTTCCAATGTAATGTTCTGCGATTTACTAGATTAGGTTGTTGTGGCAGACTTTATCAGCAGTCTCATTTCGAGCCAACGTAATAAAGGGTGTTTTTTATTGAGGTATAGAACTTCGAATTGAAATAAAACACAAGAAAATCGTTTTAATGTCCATCGATTTGGCTTTATTGGAAGGATAATTTTATGCCATTAATGTTTAAATATGATTTCGGGCTTGTGGCCGCCGCGGCTGGCTCGAATAAAGCCAATTCTACAGGTCCAATTTTCAACCACTTGTTGGAACCACAACTCATCCACATTCATGCCATCCAATTCGGGAACAAAATAGTCGGTTATCATGGCTCTATACCGGTCTCCATTAACGGTAACTGACTCTCCAGCATAATTTCGGAAGAAGTATGGCTCAATGACTCCACCAGCCCATAGAGCACACCAAACAGTCAGTTTTTGTGGATATAATGGCATAAAATGGACGGAGCTTGCGGTGAACTTCGCGAACTGAACCATTATTTTCGAAATAAATTTGCACGATTTGCAAGCGTTGTTCTTTTGTCAACCTGTTCATGATGAAATGGCAAACCAAACTAAATATTAATCACTTGACAGCTGACAAAATGGCCGCCAGTTAAAAAAGTGATGCCAACTTAAAGTTCTATACCCCAATAAAAAACACCCTTTACAACGGAAACTACCAAAAAAAGTACCTCGGTCTCATTGCAGACAGTGTCCAGTCAAGCCGACTAATCAGATATGGGGTCGCGATTGCGACATCAGTCTGTACGAATGATTCCACATCTATCTTCGATTTTCGAAAACTGTTCCTCCATGGAATGTTAAGGGAAATAATTAACTAAGAAATAAAAAAATCGGTATGTACGTAAGAAAAACCGAAAAACCAACTAATCGGTACAATTAAAAAAAACCTTTTAATCCGACTGAATGAAGGTCAATAAAACGCCATAAGACAATAATTATGTAATTTTGTTAAAAAAAAAACAAAAAACGTACCTTGCACAGAATGCCTAAAAGGTTTCACTATTTCGATTATATGTATGGCAGATTTGTTCCTTGGCGTTCTCAACGTCACGTCACGTACCCTACTTGATACTTCATATACTCCCAACATCTAGCAATGTGTGTTTATTAACCCTTGTCCTTTCTTCAATCCCAAAATACGATTGCAAGATATCACATCATCTAATGTCTATTAAATTACAATAATTTCAAGCTAATGGCGTTTAAATATAAAAGTCGTTCATGGCATTCGCAAAAACGTCCATCCCACATTGTAACTGAGTACTACCACAAAAAAAAATCCTTTAATGGCATGGTGTTGTTATTTTCTTTTTCTTTCAGCCGAATTTGGCTTCCAACATATGTATGCTATTCACAATTCATGGACTGCTGCGAGTATGTTCTCAAGGATGTTCTGGTTTTGGTATTTCTTCGTGTCGTTTGTTTGTGAAAGACGGATGCATGTATCTGTTGGTGGAAGAGTTTCTTCAACAATTTTGTTAAGCGTTATTGTAATAGCCATAAAAAACAATTGTTGGCAAGTAGTCATAACTAACAATGCCCAAAAAGGCCAAAACTGAAATGTTATTTTAAAAAAAAAAGCAAACAGCACGCCAAAATTTGCCACATGATACCGGCCTTGTGGCTGCAGCGGACAGTCCGACTAACGAGAGTGCAACAATCAGGGGTATTTGTAACCGGAACCCACGGGAATCCCCTACTTGTATTTGAAAGCAACTCTATACGAAAACTAAAGAGCCAGTAAAATTCTATTAGTTGAAGGAATTCAATGACACTCTAAGTACGATAAATTGACCCACCACAATGCCCAGAAACGTAAACTTAATTTTGCATCATAGAATCTGTTTTGACAGATCAGGTCAAAATATGAAGATATTGCATTTTGAAGTTCCTTTCTTGCTGATTTGGTAACATAAAACAGAAATCAATTCTGCAAAATCCCCGAAAGAATTTTAGAAAATTCCCCCTTAAAAGTCGGCCCTACGATAATGCAACAAAGGCAATATTTATTGCAGAACTGGACCGGCAAAAGTTGTTTCGTCTTTCTTCAACCCCAACTCTCATATAATGACTTACAGAGATGGAAATGTGCCTCACCAGTCAAGATGATTTTCCGATGGAATTCCGGATCGTTTTTATGCATTTCAAGCACCCGGCTTGAGTTCTTGTGTTAACTGAACTTTATAAGGCTTAAGACCCAAGTCTTTATGCAAAATACGATGTAATGACGTTTGTGAAATGCCCAATACCAAAGATCGACGAGGAATGGACAAACCTGGGTTTTCTTCAACACTCTGGGCTACAGCCCTGTTGTTCTTGAGCGACGTGCACGGTTTTTATTCTTCACATCACTAACTTGTCCAAACAGCTCGAATTGTTCCACCAATTTCTGTATTGCGATCTTCACGACGACCCAAAAATGCTTTAGTTTTCCGAACTGTGACTGCAAGATTTTCACCATTTTTGTAGTGAATTTCAATAATTTCAATGCGTTGTTGAAGAGTGTATCCTTCAATTTTTAGTAATGGCGTAGTTTCTACTTGTCAAATGTCAAGAATAAAAGCTTCAAAAGTGACAGCTACCGAAATACCGGCTGATTCAAAATAACACCTCTTGTTGAGAAATCGTTTACTTGGCCTTTCCATCTCAAGCCATCGACTGTCTTACCACAAGTACTGAGTAAATGCTGCCACACACACATACATGTGTGTGCATATAACATTTCAACATTCTTTGGAAAAGCCTACGTATTTGTTTAAATCATAAAGTTAGCAAAATGAAATTTGGAAAAAATCACGCGAAAACAATATTAAGAAGATATGCCAGCATTATGTGTGGCATGTGGGCAACAACAGCAATGCAATATAAAATAACAATAACAACAACAACACACATCACATTCTCAAACAAATGTAAAACAACACTTTACACTCTGGTGAGGAAGAATGACTGACAGAGCGAAAAACCCCTGGCGGGTAGTGACGATATCATAAAGTAAAAGGGTTAGTAAATTATAATTTCTATACTCGAGCAGGCCTAGGGCAACTTAAACTGCCCTAGGCAAATTACTGACGCCATTTAAAGTCCTTACTTTACCCCTTGCCGGTTACTTCATCCACCGCATGTTTGGAGCTAGTGATTACACCCAGACCTCCTCGCCTTCGAGTATTATTTAAAGTTTAGACTTTATTAAGCATTTCCGTTTATGTTTGAAACTGTGTACGTTCCATTTGAATGAAGGGGGCGGACAGAGAGACCGGCATGTAAAGAGGGGTCAGAAAGAACTCTGTAATAATAAAAACAACCGGAAGTTGGTCATAACAAAATGTGTTATTTTAAAATACAATTGTTGTACTTTGAGGTGAGCGCAGTAGCTCTTATGGGGACGAACAATGATTAGGCAGAGAATTGTATTTATTTCCATTCTAAAGAAACGCATTCTGTGAACAGTACAAAAAAAATACATTTATTCACAACATACTGTAATTTCTAAACAAAGTGTACGAGGTGGGTGCAATAATTAAAGGTGTTTTTTTTCGAATCAAAGTGATTGGGAACAGCTTATGAAATCTGTGAAGAGTTAGACAAATGTATGCCAGCTGTCATTTTGGTGATAGCTGTCATTTTAGTGATGGGTTTGATATTAGAGAGAGCTGTCATATTAGTGACAGGTGTTATATTAATGGTATATTAAGTGATAGTATTAGTGATAGTTTGTCACATTAGTGAGAGCTGTAATATTAGCTGTAATCATCTTAATATATATTTACCCTCGACACTGATTCACTGATTCATTGACTCTGTCACGCAGTACGTAGGAATTTAAATAGGCATTCTATAATTTTCTATAAATAATAATAATAAAAAAAAATATTTTTTTTTTGTACAGAAATTGTGTTTTCCCCAAATTTTTTTTTACCAAAATTTTTTTTTTCCAAAATTTTTTTTTTCCAAAATTTTTTTTTTACAAATTTTTTTTTTTTACAAATTTTTTTTTTTTTACAAATTTTTTTTTTTACAAATTTTTTTTTCCACCAAATGTTTTTTTTTTTTACAAAATTTTTTTTTCAACAAAAATTTTTTTTTTTCAGCAATATTTTTTTTTTCATGAAAAATTTTTTTTTTCATGAAAATTTTTTTTTTCAACAAAATTTTTTTTTTCCACAAATTTTTTTTTTTTTTCACCAAATTTTTTTTTCCATATTTCAACGGGCGCCATAGGCGCATTACAACTTACTAGTATTATATATTAGGTGTTATATTAATAACAGCTGTCATATTAGTGATATTTGTGACATTAGAAAAATTTTTTTTTTCATGAAAATTTATTTTTTCAACAAAATTTTTTTTTTTTCACCAAATTTTTTTTTCCATATTTCAACGGGCGCCATAGGCGCATTACAACTTACTAGTATTATATATTAGGTGTTATATTAATGACAGCTGTCATATTAGTGATATTAGTGACAGCTGTCATTTTAGTGACAGCTGTCATGAGTCGTATCCCCTTCCTATGGTGATGTTGCCGAAGATGGCGATCGCACTATCAAATGGATGTAACTTGGGGATAAGCCAATCGTACCTTCTCCCGACAAAAGAAAACAAGGCTCTAAATATAATTGTGCTCTTTTATCTAGTTGAAACGAGGAATTCGCCATAATGCGATACTGGTCGTAATTTATTAAATCCTCAACAAAACTGCAATTAACAAATCAAATATGTCTCCATCTACTGCCAGCCAGCCTTTTCGGCCTTACCTCGTCTTGCCGACGAGTGCGTAAAAAATCGTCTCGAACAATAACTTTATAAATCATTAAACTATGACATTTAATATAAAAGACCCCTGAGAAAATGGATTTTTCTTTCTCTATCCTATAAATCCTGTGTTTCTTTGCTGAGCATTTGCTATTGTTTTCAAATTTCTTAACTGCTGCTCGGTGGTAATGTCAAGTTTTACTACGTCTAGAATTACAAGTGAATTGAACATGTAGGCCTAGTTGTTTTGTTCCTTTGTCGGCATTACTTGTTTCTTTGGTGAGCGTACGTATACGTAACAATAGGGAAAATGTTGCGTTTTTAATGTCACTATGTTCATTTCCGGTTTGGCTTTACATTTCGCCATATAACAGTACTTACACAGTACGAGGACATACTTGGTACGAGTATGTTCACTGACGCTATGTTTGCAACACGTATTTGTATAGACTATGGGTGGAAATCAAAATTGTTTCATCGGATCGGATTTAAGTAGTAAATATATTTTATCTTATTTGTTGGTTAATGACAATACCAGTCAGCAGTGGAAATATATTTCCCACAGAGGCAAATGAAAAACTGGTTATCGAAGCGAGCGGAGTAGAGGAAAGATAGACCTGTGAAGAACGCTGCCCATAACGCAACGCTGTAGGGAGTAAACTTGTTATTTGTGTGGGAGAAATATAGAAACAGGAAATCTACTATTCCGATACCCATGGTCGAACATCGACTATGAGAAAGTCAGACCGGTGAATAAATCCGCCCACATAACACAGAAGAAAGAAGTGATTTTTGAAGGTGAGAAAACAGAATCTTCGCTTGTTCCTACAATGCTAATGGCAATTCGCAAGAGTAAGGTGATTTCGATACAGGAGCAGAAGTTATACCGAGAAATTTGAATACAAAAAATTCAGACATCCGACTGTGGAACCCTAGTTGGCAATGGTATGAACTCCTATAGAGACGAACATGTAGATATGGTGACACGTTATTTTGAATCACCCGGTATTTCGGTAGCTGTCACTTTTGAAGCTTTTATTCTTTGACATTTGAAAAGTAGAAATTACGCCATTACTAAAAATGGAACGATACACGCATTGAAGTTATTAAAATTCACTACAAAAATGGTGAAAATCATTGTCGGACCGCAATACAGAAATTGGTAGACAAATTCGAGCTGTTGGGACAAGTTAGAGATGTGAAGAATAAAACCCATGCACGTCGCTCAAGAACAACAGAGAATATTGCCCAGAGTGTTGAAGAAAACCCAGGTTTGTTTGTCAACAAGCCAAATTGTCGCACCTGGGGCTCGGAAAACCCAAGAGTTATTGTTGAGAAGCCTCTCCATTCTCAACGTGTAACTGTTTGGTGCGGTTTATGGTCCAGCGGGGTCGTTGGACCTTACTTTTTCGAAAATTAGGTTGGATCAACAGTTACGGTGAATGGATTTCGCTATCGTAAGATGATTAATGATTTTTTATGGTCGGAGTTGGCTGATATTGATCTGGACAACGTTTACTTTCAACAAGACGGCGCTACGTGCCACACAAGCAGCGAAACCATTGCTCTTTTACGGGAAACGTTTCCGCACCATGTTATCTCTCGAAGAGGTGATCACAATTGGCCACCGAGATCTTGCGATTTAACACCTTGCGACTTCTTCCTTTGGGGCCACGTGAAAGATAAGGTCTACGCAAACAGCCCAGCGTCGATTCAAGACCTCAAAGATAGAACTCGTGAGGATATCGAGGACATAAGGCCAGTTTGCGACTTGGGTTTGGAAAATTTCATGAAAAGAATATGGTCCTCTAAGCCATTTGACTGATGTTTTTTTTCATTATTAACGGCATTCCTTTCTCTTTATTATGAAGTAGACATTCGATCATATAGCTAAAAAAATGCCAGTTTTCTTTGAATACCAAAATAAGAGGTGTTATTGGAAATCCCTGTACAACAATTGTGAGTGGTTACAAATTCGTTGTCTCTAAGAATGTTGGACGTCTAGTTGACGGGACCTCGACTAAGGGTACTATCTAAACTCCGGTGGACAGCGAATGCTTAAAAAGATCAGATGAATTTTGATGTAACTAGTGGTCACGCTCACCGAAGTGGTATTCCTCTTTGGCGCTACGTGCCACACAGCCGAAGCTACACTCGATGTTTTGCGCCCTGTTTTTGAAGAATCTAGCGTTTTTTTTTCAACTAGTGCTTATTTCGTTTTCGTTATCATGGCCATATTGAACGAATTTTTGTTTACAAAAATTGAAGAGAAGGATATTGGCAACATTTGGTTTCAACAGGACGGCGCTACGTGCCACACAGCCGAAGCTACACTCAATGTTTTGCGCCCTGTTTTTGTAGATCGCATTATCAGCCGCAGAGCTGATGTCGTTAGGCTACTGCATGGCTAGCCGAGGCTGCCATTTGAATGAAATTATTTTCCATTATTAACCGGAAGGATTGTTGAGAATTTTGAGAAAATATCCAGTAGTTTTTTTTTTTACAGAATTTTCAAAAAAAAAAAGTTATTTGGCGGACCCTGTAGATCTGTTAAGCATGTAATGTTCTGAGACAGACCATTGGCAAACTTGACTTTTCCCAAAGTCAAGATATTTTTTTAAAACCATCGACAAAGAATATCTCACATTTATGTGAAATTTTTGATTTTCTTCCATACATATGTGCCATTAATAGGTACATATGTATGTAAGTATGTATGTGTGTGGTAGAAGTAAGTGGAGTATATAAAGACAACAGCTATAATATGTGCAACAACGCTTGTGCCAGTTGTACTCCTGACTGCTGTTGTTGTTCTTGCCCTTGTTGTTGCTGCTGCTTATTATTATTATTGTTGCTTGCCACCTCACCCCTACCCTACCCCACCTCGCCAGTATTTTATTGTAAACATTTCAGGCAACGTTGCTCGATTGTTGCATTATTTGCATTTGTGCCGCACAGACACATGTACATACATGTGAACTTGCATGCTCGCAGAAACAAACACACACACGTTGCACATTATGCAGTTATGCTGTTGCATGTTTGAAGATAAAAGACATTATCATAAATTATAATTAAATTTATGCGACATCATACACAATTTAACATTTCATTTGTTTAAATACGACGGTGACGACGACGATGATGATGATGATGATGATGGCGCTGACGATTGTGATGACGCTGCCGCCAGCTATGATCGGTGCAGCCAAAAAGCAAAAAAAAACAAACGGCAAAACTCACGTTTATGGCAAATTTCCATTGATAATCAGATTTTGTTTTCACTCCCTCAAAATGTCACAGAAAATTGTGAAAAGTTTTTCTATGTCATTTCTTAATTAGAAAACAAATGGTGTTTTTTGTTTGTTATTGTTGTGCTGTGTCGAGGTGTCATAAAAACAATAAGAATCCTGTTTTCTGTTTTTGTATTAACGAAACATGATATGAAATCGGAATCTGAATGGAATTGGTCACGCATCTCTTTGGTATTTATTTAGCAGAGTTGTATGTGGCGTATGTGTTATCGGAAATGTGAGGAAAATAATTCGGTCAGCTTGATAAGGCTAAATTGCATTTTTTATGAGGTGGCATTAATGTTCGAATTAAGAACAAAAAAAAAAAAAACCTGCATAACCCGATGATTGGCTGAGATGGCATATCTGAAGTACAGGTTGGCATGGAAGAGCTGAATAAAGGTTTGCAATCTTAATATATATTTACCCTCGACACTGATTCACCGATTCACTGATACACTGATTCACTGACTCTGTCACGCAGTACGTAGGAATTTAAATAGGCATTCTATAATTCTACTAGTAAGTTGTAATGCGCCTATGGCGCCCGTTAATTTGCTTGAGAAAGTATTTGTTACTTAATTTTAAAAATTTTGTAAAAAAAAATTTTGTTGGAAAAAAAAATGTTTGTCGAAAAAAAAAAATTTTGTTGAAAAAAAAAATGTTTGTTGAAAAAAAAAGTTTGCCGAAAAAAAAAAATTTTTGCTGAAAAAAAAAATTTTGTTGAAAAAAAAAATTTTTGTGGAAAAAAAAAATTTAGTTCAAAAAAAAAATTTTGTTCAAAAAAAAAATTTGTGGAAAAAAAAAATTTTGTGGAAAACAAAAATTTTTGTAAAAAAAAAAAAATTTGTAAAAAAAAAAATTTTGGAAAAAAAAACATTTGGGGAAAACACAATTTCTGTACAAAAAAAAATATTATTTTTTTTTATTATTATTATTTATAGAATTATTATAGAATGCCTATTTAAATTCCTACGTACTGCGTGACAGAGTCAGTGAATCAGGGAATCAGTGAATCAGTGTCGAGGGTAAATATATATTAAGATAAATAATAATAATAAAAAAAATAATATTTTTTTTTGTATAGAAATTGTGTTTTCCCCAAATGTTTTTTTTTCCAAAATTTTTTTTCTACAAATTTTTTTTTTCAACAAATTTTTTTTTCAACAATATTTTGTTTTTCAACAAAAATTTTTTTTTTCAACAATTTTTTTTTTCCACAAAAATTTTTTTTTTTCAACATAATTTTTTTTTTTCAACAAAAATTTTTTTTCCACAAATTTTTTTTTCCAACAAAATTTTTTTTTTTTTCGAAATTTTTTTTTACATAATAGTTTTCTCAAAATATTTTTTACAAAATTTTTAAAATTAAGTAACAAATACTTTCTCAAGCTTATTAACGGGCGCCATAGGAGCATTACAACTTACTAGTGTTTATATAATTTGCAGAGAAACATGCTGTCACTGGAGATGAAGGAATAACAGTAATGCAGTTTTAAAACGAAAAAGAGGAGAATTTAAAGGCCTGGCCTCAATAGTAGTACCCTCCCTCTCTATTTCTTATTTTCATTGATGACCTTTTGGGTCATACTGTGAACCCTATGTTGTTCATATTGACCCAAGTCGAATTCTTTTGGAGTACGCGGACAAAGGCAGACAATGAATGACTCCCTCAACCGCGAGTTGGCGACAATTTATGATTGGGGTCAAATGAATAGAGTCGATTTTAATGCCCTCAAAACCCAGTGCTTTTGTGTTGTCACACAAACGTTCCACTGATCCCGCATCGTCCTCATACTGTACGGGTGGTATGGATGTCGACGCTCTTGATGTTCTGGGCATGAAGATACAGGGTGATGCTCGCTGGGCTAGCCATATTTTCGAAGTGTCGAAAGAAGCCTTCAAGTGTTTGGGCTGTTTAAAGCGGTGCAAGAAATACTTCACCACATCTGATCTCGTAAATATTTACACCACCTACATCCGGCCAAAATGGAATCCATATATGGGCAGGAGCTCCAAAGACTTCTGTGCTAGTTCTGGTCCGCGAACAGAGGAGAGCGTTTGTGATGATGGGGATAGTAGGATAACCAACTGTATTGTCTCCCTTCAGCATGGAACTTGGTTTTTATATCGTGGCTAACGATTCAGACACGGTTGTACGATATCCACATTTTGCATATTTTCCTTCATTAAATTGGCCAAGATCATCCGTTTTCAATTTTCATGGGATATTTCCGAATATATATGAGACTTGTTTTTCTGGTTTTTAAGTTCCCTATTTCAATATCCGTCATACACCATGATAATCCATTTGAATATTTGTTGGCAAATCTTGAAAGTTCCTTTCAAGAGGGAAAATAAAACAAATGCAGTTGGGGAAAAAATCCGTAATGATTTGTATTGTTTAAATAAAACATTAAGAAAAAGCGTCGATAAATCTTTTTCTATAATTCAGTTAAGCAAACTTTTGCTAGTTGGAGAGTTTGTTCATCCCCCCTCCCCAACCCGCGTTAATTCTTTTCATTCGAGCGAATTGTAAAATAAACTCTATATGACCATAAAATGGAATAATGGAAAACAAAGGACCACAAAATCTTTTCTTTACCGACAAAAAGAAAAAAAACCGGTACCAGAAAAAAATTAAAAACTTTTTGGAAAAAAACCCCGAAGATTTTCAAATGAACTGCAAAGAAAATTGCTTAAGAAAAGTTTTAGTTAAGGGGGTTTTCTTGCACCTCCACCACCGTTCGCTGTTCGCATTTCGCCAAACCTCAAACTCATTTATACCGGATACAACAATGGAGAGAAAAAGATAAATTTCATTTAAGCGGTTTTCTATAAACATATCCGTTGTTCTTGTGTTGTCCCGTAAATAAGTAAATTTTTTTTTTCGTGTGCTGCATAAACATTTTGTGTACACTACCCAGAGAATGGAAATTTGGCATATGGAAGATTGCTTCGGATTGTTTCTGTAACATTTTGTTGAACCAACGTTAGGAAATTCTTCGGGTCATCGATTTTCGGGAAGGAATTTTCTCAAAAACACCCGGGACCGCTTAATGTTTGCCTAACAGCCAGCATACGATTTGTCTTGTTCTAGTTCACAATCAGAACCATTTTCACCGATTCCTTGTCGATTCTGGAAAAAAAACTATATTTTTGATTATTCTGAACTTGACCTTTGGTGTTCACTATTCCTGTTTTTATTAAGTTCTGCTTTTTCCAATATTTTCTTCCTCAGTATTTTAAAAAAGTTGCCCTGTATAAGCTCTCCCTCAGTCAGAGACTTCTTATAGCGGTGAAGGATTTGAAGAGATCAGACAATATTTTTGATAACGATCTAGTATTTACACATTTGTTTATCATCGGAGATGAATGCTGTATTTTAATCGATTGAGAGATGGTAGTATCGATTTGCTTCTCATGGATCTTTTCCAGGAGTTTGGGCTTCAGCCTTTCTCACAAATATCCCCGTCAGTATAAGAGACTTATTCCGCAGTAGGTAGATCAGTCAGTTTTGTCTTCTTTCTTAATAATCTATAATTTTTCCAGATTGTTCAGACTAGCCGATACATGTACCTTATCAGTTCATCTCCTTCGATCGTACAGAATTTTGCTGGTGCTCTGTCGTTGAGCTGCTTTTTGTTCTTTAGCCGGGCTAATGTTATTTTGATCTTAACTGGGATATGCGATCATCCTAATCATCCTTTCCACGGTTCTTTGGCATCTCACAAGCTGGAGAAATGCAGCTTCCAAAACCCCACCATTCTTCAATTTTCATCTCTACATGACATTCTGCCAGAAGGTAACCCTGAAATTTCCCACCACTTCGTAGAGCGACTTTAGGAAACGGTTGCAGATGTGGAATATACAATGAGGAAATGCGACTGTTGGCTCATGTCTTCGAGCTAATCCAGAGGACAGACAAATGTGTTCAAGGGCAACTCCAGATACTTGACCGAGAGTAAATCAAAGGATGTAGAGTCTTTTATATTTCTTAGCAACTAATGATGCAGGACCAGTAGATCAGATAGCAAGGGAGGTGTAGATCAGGCAATGTAATGTCTGTAACTTTTGATCTAGTAAACATTTTTGAGTTCTATAAAAAATGGATTCTAGGCACGAAATGAGCGATAACACTTTTCATATTTTTCGATTTAAGGGGGGACATTTTTTTCTTGTAGTTTTGTTGTTACTCGAATTGAAGTGATTGCCCATAATGCATTTTAAAAAATTTCCAGTTTTTTTAAATTAAAAGTAGTGGAGTTCGGCGTGCCTTGTTACGCACTTGAAAGAAGCTCGATCCACCAATTGAAAAACGCAAAATACGGCTTTAAATTGATCTTTTCCGTTGCCATCAGTATATGAAAATCCGTCTTAAAACTGCGCATAAACCGAAAATCCAAAATTAAAAATAATCCAGAATAAATTGATCTTCCTTGTCTTCCATACTATATGTTTACCAATTCTCTTCTAGCTCTAAAAAGACTTATGCCACGCCCCTGCCGCCAACAAATTTCCTTTCTCCCAATGCCGAGTTTTATCCAAATCGGAGTTTATTTACCGGTGCCATGTCTAAAAAATTTCCGCATTGTCAAATATATTTTTAACTGTCTTTCGAGATGTAGTTCATATCAATCGGTGTTCATTTGAGGGTTCTTTGAATAATTCTTCAGCTGGAAGAATGTTCTCATATACGAGGTATGTTTTGGCCATAGTACCCGCAAATGATATAAAAACCAGGTGCTATAGAAACTGATTAAAAACTAAGGAAATGAGAGCTATATCGTTTACCCACTCCATATTTCCATTCTTGTTTGAGTGATAGGTTCAGATCATCAGCCATTCATCATACAATTTGTTATTGGCCATACAGTTGACAGGACCCATCTCTTCCGCTCCTTGCATCTTCCTTTATATACCAAGTGATGCCTGTTTAACTGCCGTTTTCCGTAAATCGAATTCTTTCGTTCGTTAGAAATTTTAAACTTGAAGGCGCAATAAAACGAACATTTGTCAGTAAGCAGAGCTCATTCTTTTGGACCTGTGTTCCATATCGATATATATTGAGGCCAATATCTAACACATATCTGACAAGCAGAATTTAATAGATTAAGAAACCCATTTAAAACGCTTTCTATATCGACGATTTGTAATGAACTAACAAATTCGTTGTATGGAATCCGGCACTGGTTCATCAAATACTTCTCCGAAGGCTTTGGTTTTAGGTTGGCCTTTCGAATTTCAATTGATAAGACCTTTGGCATTGCAATTACTCGGCTCTCCTCCTAACATGGACATTGAAATCAACGGGACCAATTTTAATGTCATCAAAAACAACATTAGCTAAATGGGCACCACGACCACGCTTATAAGACCATATCCTTTTCATGAAATTTTGCATAACCAAATCGCAAATTTCGCGAATATATGCATTAATTTCTCAGTTCAAGAAATTATTCAAATTATTCGAATCCCCCGTCAGGGTATTACAAATTCACGTAGGGTGCTGATATATGGCA
Organism: Hydrotaea cyrtoneurina; assembly: GCA_958296145.1. Taxonomy (NCBI): domain Eukaryota; kingdom Metazoa; phylum Arthropoda; class Insecta; order Diptera; family Muscidae; genus Hydrotaea; species Hydrotaea cyrtoneurina. Next base: position 69,738,580 of record OY282515.1, read on the forward strand.
GCTATGCCCGTTTAAAGTTGTTTTCCCTTTATCGGCCATCTATTTATAGACAAACAATTGAATATGCAGTCGGTTACCTCGTCTTCTACTCCTCGACAGGATATTTGTTTTTCGCAGAAGGTGGCGATGAATATCAGCACCATTCTTATACGTTTTTTTCTTCTCACTGTTGTAAAGTTTATACGTGCGTTTATAATGGATTTTATCTGCTTTTCTTATCTTTGAGGCATTTCACCATTATTTGAATAATTCTTCTTCTCCGCAATTCAATTCCCCTCTCTCGCCCCGTAGTGTGGGGGAAACTATTTGCTGAGTATGGATTCTTGGTGGTTTATTATTTATTTATGGTATGCGTAGGCCATGTTTTGCATAACAAAGCATGCGGTTCTCGGATTTTCTTTTTATTCCACTTCATATTGTTTTTCAATAGTTGTATTGAAATGTTGTTGTGGTCGCTGTTTTCTGTTGGTTTTTCTATTTTTTACGTTCCTTTTATATTATTTACAATTCTCTTGTTAATCATCAACGATGAATTGCACAAATAATGGATGGTTTTATTGGCGTGCGAGATGGGTGAAGCCATTGACGACGTTACAAGGATGAAGGGCTCTTTCAGTTATTTTCTATGTTTCTATTCATTTTTTGTACTTCTCAACAGATTTCTGGTCTACGGGGCGTATGATTATTTCTAGTGCTGAGGGACTAGACTTTTCAGCTCTTTGCTGTTTCACCATGATCTGCTGTGTTTAAAGTAGAACTGGGATGAATTCCATAGCACCGTTCTGGCCTCGCCAATGCGGTGCCCTCTTGTTGAATTTTTCCTGCGGTCATGTTTTTGTGTATCTACTGAAAAAATTACACATTTAGTTTAAATTAAATCCAATAATTTGGTTAAACTTCACCCTTACCTTGTTTTTCATAAAAATACAAAAATATTGTGCACCATATTTCGTGCCATCCTAATTACTCCACATAAACACTTAGAAGACCATTATCTGCATAAATACTTTATAAATCCCAATTAGAAATCTCGACAAAACTAATGTTCACCTACAAAACAAAAAAAAAGAAAGCAAATGTAGCGATGCAAATACAAAAAAAAAAAAAGAAGTACGAACAACAAAAGAGGACACATGCTGTGCAACATCAGCATTACGAAAGCTGCATGTAAGGACCCAGGGCCGAGTGTAATTATTATTAATTTATAACATAATTGCGCTGTGGACGTAGATTTTCGGGCACAGGCAACTCTAATTGAAGTTGGCATTCCAAATCTGGGTGTCCGGCGAATTTTGCCGGCGAACGCTGTCGCCGTAGGAGCTGGTGTTGCATATGTTGGCTGTTCGTGTTGCTGCTGTTGTTTTTTTGCTGCAATTTTGTTGCCATAATCTGTAAATGGTTTGCTTTGTAATGATGCTGTGCAGCGCAGCAGCATCACAACTAATCCTACTCAACAACAACATAACAACAAAAACAGACACTCGCAGTCACACAGACTCGCACTAAGTCGCACATGGAAATTATACCGCAAAAATAATTTGGAATAGTGGAATACTAAGTGGTTTTGTCTTTACATACATTTTCGGCTTTATAATAACACATCTCTTTTGGGTTTTTTTTTTTATTTTTGTTCTGTTCCATGTTGTTTTTCTCTCTCACACTCTCTCTGGTAATAGAATGCAGCTCGATGTATGAGCGTATGTCTTCTGTCGGTTCGTAGGCCTGTGTTTGATGGTGTGTGGTTGCTTATACTAAATCCACACTTACATACATACTCATAAATGTATCTACATTTGTATGTGTGTGTGTGTGTAAATGACATTTTGGAACGGGCAAACCAAAAAAAAACCCATCCAATGTGTCAAATTTTGTTAAAATAAATGCCCTCTTTGGCTGTCAGTTTGTGTGTTTGGTTTTGTGTGACTGAGTCGTTTTTTCCGTAGGCTTTAATGGCTTTTTAAGAGTTTCTTTCGCTTTCGCTTGTGGGATGTTAAGCTCTACAAATGATGACACTCAATTTTGTTTTGGCAAGAACCGGAAAAATTACATGTATTCTCACATCTACAATTATATGTACGTACATCCATACATGTACATAACTTAGAAGTCTAAATATTTCCCTAGAGGAAAGGGGTTATAGTGTGATTTGTCTTTGGTTGATATAGAAAGTTGTTGTAAGCAAAGCTGAAAATGGACTATGGACCAATCGGTCAACTAATTTAACTTGAGAAAATGGATAATCAAATAATATGCAGAATTGTGCTGGCTGAGTGATAAATGCATTCGACTGTACGAGTAACAAAATAATCTCTAAGCCATGAATAATAGCTCTTGAAAAGCATTTGGCCTTTCAGTCAGCATACAAATTATGGATATCATGTCTCTAATTCTAGAGAAGTTACCCGTGTAGAGAACTTCATGTAATGTTAAGGGAAATAAAAAAGTGATATTCACATTTGAAATTTATTTTTTACTAGCTGACCCGGCAAACGTTGTATTGCCGAAAAATTTTGATTGAAAAATTTGTTTACTGAATTTTATTTTAAGTACGATGTACCTTAATCAAGTTTAAAGGGAAGTAATACCGTTATTTTCTAACTGAATTTTATTTTAATGCTAAATTGCAAACATTACTTGTTGATTAAATTTAAATGTTTTTGATATGCCATATCGCTGCCCCTGTGAACGTATTTGCATATGTATTTAATCGATTTCACAGAACTGCAAAATTCAATATTTATATGTGCCTTGTATGTTTTTGACAATAATGGACAATATGGAACCACCCATCTGTTGTCAATTTCAATTTGATTTGCCTGATTCCGCATATTTAATTGAAAAGAATGTCCGCCTTGTTCTGTTGAGCGCCTGCGATATAAAGGATATCCATCATTTCCTGTTAATGTATCTCTTAGAAAAGCTTTTGGAAAGCGCTTTGTGCAACTTCCATTATCCATGCAAGGTGAATGTGGATTGATTGCTCCACATGGTCCATGAATCATACTCGTTGTCACTATGTCAAACAATTCGGAATCAATATTTTCATCTGGTATTTCAGCTGATATTATTTTGTCAATATCCTCTGGTCTTATTTTTTCAACGCACCAAATTAGAATATGTGCGTGAGGAAGACCACGTTTCTGCCATTCTATAGAATACATCCAACATTGCGTTTCTCCAAATATATGATGTTTCACAATGAAATCGATCAGTGATTTCAACTTTTGTTTAAATACTCGAGTGGTTACGTCATGGCGATCAGATGGAGATTGGCCAGGTAGTAAACATTTTTTTATTTCATCCCATAGGTGAATTTTATGAATAAATCTGGCCTTCCAAATACGCGAACATATGTCATCGCATCCTGAATATATTCCTGCATGTGACGTGGACTTCCGGTGTAAGATGAGGGTAGAATACAGATATTACCTATTACATTAGGATTCATGTTGCCGTCGGCATTGTTATTAAGCGCATCTCGCAAGTGTATATACTCCTCGGCCCTCAGTTTTGCTTGATTGAATCGAATGAATCGTAAACGCTCGCTCTCTATCTTTGCGTACATGTCTACAACATACTGATGGTATAAATGGCGATATTGTAGAATGTGGTTTGTTTGATTGCTTCGAATCATAATACGATATGCATAAAAATTCATGGCGCTTACTTTCTTTTGCAATTCTTCACCTGAAAAAGTGCGAAAATAGCAATTGTTTGAAGGTTGTTTTAAGAAATCAAATTGTAACCTGTTTGTGGATTAGTTTGTTTAATATTTATGTGGTATCCATCATCTCCTTCCCAAAATATTAAAGGATATTGTAACGCGTCGTATGACCGATGTGAATCATTTATGACTTGAATACTGCTGCTTCTGCGCATAATTCTAATGTCTCGTTGTTCAAAAGCATCTCCTACCATAACTATTGCAACTTCATTGACCGTTGGAGCATTGAATCTGCGTGTGTGTTCTCCCAGAGGTACTTTATCCGCTTTTATTACAATCATATAATTGTCACTGATCATTTGTTCTGATGCATGCTTAAATAATCTAATAAGTGAATTGTTTTCGGCCAGAAATGTTTCCAAAGACGCTACTATAGCTCGTTCTTGTATCCGTTCAATATGATTGTATGCGCATCGAAAACTAACTTGATCATCTTCATCAACCAAAAAATAAATTTGCACCTACGCGATTTCCAATATCGTGATTGCGTCGCAAATGCTGCTCTGCTGTTAAATTTGCTAGTACTTCCCTTTGTTGTTGAGCATGGCGAGTATTTCTTCCAATGTTCCCTCCTCTGGACCGTCTCGGCATTATTATAAAACAAATTGAATGTTATATTTGAACATAAAATTATATGAAATGACAATAAATAAAATTCCAAAAATCATAGACAACGTACATCTGATATGAACAAATATCAGTAAATGTAGTTTTTCGTAAATATCTCGACTCCACCGCCACTTAGCAGGTCCAAATTTTATCAGCAGTCTTATATTTATTTATGAAATGTATTTTGCGAATTTGAGCCAAAACGTTCCACAAATACGAAAAATTTAAATATCGCGACTTATGCGCCACCCATCGGGACCATACTGAAGAGAAACCTTCTCGCGGACTAAACAAACATATTGTCCAAGTTTGGTAACAATCGGTCCAGCGGTTCTTGAGTTTTAGGCGCTCTTACCCGGAACGAACGTTTTTATATATTAAGATTCTGATTGCTCTAGGAAAACGGAGATATCATTGAACCAACACAATTCCGCATATTAATTGATTAATCGGCCGCTGTATTTGTTTAACATTCCGCTTGAAATCTTGACTGGAATTCAGTAACCTCGTGGAATAAAATAACTCAATGTTGTGTAGCTCAAACATTGAATTTATTGAAAGGAATTTACTTACTTAGCTAACAAGGCTCAACAACCCGTTGATGGGCTTGGTCTATTTAACAAAAATTATTACCAAGTCCTTTGGTTGATGGTGGTGTACATCACAGAGTAATGTTATTGATCGGTTCAACTTGGTGAATCAATTTGTTGAATCGACTACATCTCAAGTCGTCTCACTGACCTTCGCGTGGTAAAAGTTTCCGAACTATGTTATCTCTCGAAGAGGTGATCACAATTGGCCATTGAGATCATGTGATTTAACACCTTGCTACTTCTTCGTTTGGGGCCACGTGAAAGATAAGATCTAGGCCAACAGCCCAGCGTCGATTCAAGACCTCAAAGATAGAATTCGTAAGGCTATCGAGGACATAGGGCAGCCAGTTTGCGAATTGGGTTTGGAAAATTTCATTAAAAGGATATGGCCATGTAAGTGTGGTCGTGGTGGCCATTTGGTTGATGTTGTTTTTCATTATTAACGGCATACCTTCCTCTTTATTATGAAATAAACATCTGATCATTTATCTCAAAAAATGCTGTACACAATTTTGTACAAAAAATTCGTGAGACGGCCATGCTGGTGTGTCGCCGCACGCGGTGTGGCTGCCGTATGACTTTGTCAGGGAACCTCGTAATGTGTCCTCGATCTTAATAATTTAAGATATCAGGCACTATATTGATGCACATTTTGCACAAAAACCTCGCATTATTCGCCTACAAGGTCCAATTGCCTCCCTCAGAAATTAAAGATACACGAGCATCCTTTTCGTTATCGCTTCTCAGTTTATGCCTTAAAGCAGTTCGAAATGGAAAATCATCATTTCTGACGAAGCGAATTTTCTTTATAGATGGCTTTGTTCAAAAACAAAACTGTCACATATGGGGATCGAAAAAACCGCACGTGATCTGCGAAAACGAATTCCTCCTTAGAGAGGGACTTTGATACGGACTTTCTTTGAGAATTCAGCTAAATCCGCTGTTTCAGTGGTAAGCATTACAGAGGCATGATGAAATATTTTTTAAGATCGGGGACTTTGACGATGTTTGGTTTTAGCAGGATGGCGAAATCGATCTTTGCGCACCATGTTCGGTTATCGTTAGACGTTTTCTTGTGGGGCACCGTGAAGTAGCGATGTTATGCGAACGATCCATTAACAATTCAGGCCCTTAAGGCGAAAAATTGGGTCTGATATGATGCGAAGTCAGCCAAATGAGCCACTGGATCGAAATGCCTCACAAGAAAACGAAAGATGGCCCCAAAAATAGGGGTGTTTTTCCTTTGAAAATGCCCCTTAAAAAAGTGGGATATTTATCATTATGAAAAATAGCCCCGACATTTTTTTTAAAATGTCTCAAAAAAAAAAATTCCGAATTTTTCATAATTTTTAGATAATATTTAATTGTTCGATTTCGATTGTTCCATTTCTCATAAGCAAAATAACCCCAAATCTTAACAATGACAAATTTATCAATTTTTTTCCGGGATCCTACAAAAAAAGGGTTCATCAATTTGATGAATTCTTATATAAATTTGATCATTTTCCAACGTACTACACTTTTCTTCAATTTGATGTAGAACTGTTCATTAATTGTTCTTCTTCTTGTACATCAATTTGATGAACATTGTACATCTAGTTGATGAATATTGTACATCAATTTGATGAACATTGCACATCAATTTGATGAACTCTGTCTTTTCTGCAAAAGACTTCGAGACTTCACAGAAATCATCATCTAAACCATTCATATTCCTAGAGAATTTGGTTGCTTTAGGCTTGATTGGAGTGGTCTTGAAAGCTTTTGTTTAGTTGATGCTCGCATTACCGATTAGCCGGCACGGTGGTCCACTAGGAGTTGGTGATTTGAAAATGTGTCTTGTATTAGTTCGACACCGTTGACAAGATTTTGTCTTTTCTTCATTCGCTTCTACCTCGACTGTATTTTTGGTGCTGATGAGGACAATTTATCAAAGTGTTAGAGAATTTTACGAATTTCTTTTTCTAGCTGATCCAATCGCAAACTGCATTTAGTACATAATTTGCAGTAGTAGTGAGGATGTTCGGACACTTGTTACTTCTTAACAAATGTGGCCCAAATCCTCTTCTGTCCTTTGAAAATAATTTGTAAGCCCAAATTGCATTCGATTTCATATACAGCACTTGGTGTTATAACAAGTGCTCCGTCTTTATTGCATTTACAAACAATCGCAATCTCATGTTTCGTCCCCTAAGTGACAAACTGCGTTGTGACATTTCCTTGGGCTCTGGCATCCTCCGTCCGTGTTATCAAATATCGATCTTAAATCGGTTAAATTTATATTCCCAACTGACGAACACCACAAATCCATTTGTTGTGTACTGCAACCTCCGGGCCATCTACTTGAACGTCTTCCTTAGCCCACTGCTGCATGGGTTACAACAACAAACGTTTGCATGTCTGTTCATGCATGTTTATTAACATTGTTTACAAGTTAATATAAACAACAATCATTTTCAGTAACAGCAACAGCAGACAGACAAACGAATGGGAGAAGAAACAAACAAACGAAAAACCATACGAAAGCTGCGAAAATTGTTGCTTATTTCACTCATTGTTACCAGTCTGTTTGTCTGTCGGTGTTGGTTTTTCCGTGCGGCACTCTCCGTATCCACAAAAACAAGAATCCGATTCCTTTTGGATATATGCCAATGGCAATATACGCTCGAATATGAGAATAACAACGACAGCAACAATAACATGGCCAAAATGCAAAAAGCATCGGTGTGTAAGTGAGTGTGTGTGTGGTAATGCCTCGAAGATGTTTTGTGTGCCTGTGAGAGCGTGTGAATACTCTCGTACATACACATAAACAATTTATTCTTTGTCGCTGTCACATTCATTTCCGTTTGCATGTTGTTCTTCCGACGAGAGAACATATTAGACACATGTAGGCAGAGTACATGTGTAAAAACGTGTGTGTATATGTATGCCCGGGTATGTTGTCCGGGAATACGAATTGGAAAAAAGGAGAGGGGGGAGAGGGGGAGAACAAAAATAAGAAAAATGCAAGAATGGATATATTGCCGGTTGTTGCTGTTGTTATTGTCTTGTTTCTTATCTCATTTGGCAAGCCACATATCATGTTTTCATGGGGGCCACACAATTGCATGCCGCCTGTGGTTATTTATGAAAATTTTCAGTTTAGTTCAGCTCCTTTTTTTCCTTGGGCTCACTAAGGATACAATTACACCCCGAAACAGGCACACATCTCCAAAAAAAAACCACACACATACACATGTGTATGTTTTCTGTAATAATTTCTGTGATAGAGAGTGTAATTCCGGCGCAAAAAAACAAAAAAAAAACAACCGAAACAACAGCGGTATGGTTCATTATTTGGCAACTTTGGATGTGGAAAGTTTTTATTGGTAGTCCTTTTGCGAGGCTTTTCATGTGGCGCTGTTGTGTTTTTTGTTTGTGTGATAAAACCAACTTTGTTTCGTTTAATTGTTTTTAATGAGCTCTAATGAAATATTTGTTTATTTGAAAATAAGCTAACAAATTTAAATGTGTCACATTGAAAAGGACAAGGTTTAATTCAAACGAGAGAGAGAGGCGATAATCTGCATAAATTAATCTATTTGTTGACTCACCAAATGTCGTATGTTTTACATACGAGTTATTGTAAAGACATAGACTGGCCCGTATAGACAGGCATCCATGATACCTGACATTGATCTATGGGCGATACAACTTGATTTATATTAAAACTACAGTACACACAATTGTTTCCGAAGATCCGCAATATCCAGTAAGGTAGGAACCAGTTCCGTTGACTCTGGCAGATTAAGGTGTCCCGTCAGCTCTGGAAACCCCAACCGAGTTTCCTTTTTAGTTACCAAGAACGAATCAATACATCCTCATCCATACCACATACTTCCCCTCTAAAGAATCCTCTAATGCGTCGGTGTATTAAGACACCCGTTGTTTAAATCGAGGTCAGTGGAGAACCAAATGGTCTACATTCTCATTTTTCTTCACACATCTTGGATGAGCTATTTGTACAAATCTGTGTAGGTACTTCCGAAAATATCCACAACATTGCTGCACGAGCTCCACGTTCGCTATCAGACGGCGAGTATAGTCAAACGCTCTTCCCTGGCTATTTGGGATATTAAAGCTCTATCGCTTTCGTGGCTAGGAGTTGTGTGGTTATAAGAGCTATGACTACTCCAGCTGATGTTTCGTAGTATGCTGAGTCAATAAGTCGAAGTCAACTTTCTCCTGGAACATTCCACAGCCATAGCTTTCGCATACACCGGGGAAGGTTTGGATGCTTTGCTGTTTGACAGTTTACTGGATAAAGAAGACTAACTTTTTTTTAATTTTATTTTCTAAAAAATAATTTTGTCAGTCTATTGTCGATCATCACTCCCAGATATTTCAGGAAACGGGTTTCCCATTATCTCGTTCCTATTCTCACTTTGTTATCCATTCTCACGTTCATATATTCTACCGATTTTCGACTCGTGCCTCTTTCTTGTATCCAGTGCAGGATCATACATAATACATTGGAGGAGAGGATCAAGTACTGATCCCTGTGAAAATCCAGCTGTGATGTCGTATTGTTCGGATACGTCTTTGCTGTTGTAAATAAGTTTTTTATCTGTAAAATCTAAACTATTGGAAAAGGTTCTTCTGCTAAAATTATGACCTTTTCTCGTGTCGAAAAAAAGGTAATACCAGGCCACCAGTTTGGTTTCCGGGAAGGACATAGCAGTGTGGAACAGGTCATCCGTCTGACCCAAGAAATCGTCGTCGCCTAAGCTTTGATAAAGTCTGGCACGTTGGATTGAATGTTATTCATAATTTTTAGGTAACTTTTCCATTCATGAAAAATTCCCCAATTTTATATTTTTGTGGAATTTTTTCGTTTTTTTTTGGGGTTATTTTCATAACATTTGGAGGAATATATACTACGAACTTAGTATTATATATCATACATTAAATTTAAACTTCAAAGTAGAAAAGGAAATTAAATTTCCTAAACTCTTAAGTTCGTAGTGTAATTTTTAAAATTGATAAATTTGATTTGAAAATGGTAACAGTTTATTTTCTATTTTTGGGAAATTTTTGAGATTTTTTCATAACAGAAGTCAATTTGTTTCTAATGTGGTTTTTATGGAGCATTTTTTTTTATAATATTTGGGGGATTTTACATTGGGTAATTTTTCATAAATGGTTTGGGGAGTTTTTCAAAATTTTTGGGGAAATCAAAATGGGCTTTTGGGCTCATTTATTTTGGGGAATTCTTCATTTTTTTCGGGGCATTTTTATAGAGCCACTCCTACCCTATATCAGGCTCTATGAAGAATGCCCCAAATGATAAATGTCCCCAATTGGGGAATTCTTTTTTTTTTGGGGCGTTTTTCATAGAACCCCTATACTTACATCCACTTTTTCAAACGTGTCCGCCATTGAAATTAAATAATATTTCTATTTCACAATCCGATACTGTAACATCTGGGCATCCATCTGAATCGAAGACTAACCTGGAGAAAGCACATTGAAGCCCAGAAGACTCGGCTGAAGTTGAACGTACACTAGCTACACTGGCTGGTCAATGCAAACTCGAAACTGAGTCTGGAATACAAGATCCAGCTCTACAATAGTAAAATCAAACCAAAATGGTTATCTCAGCTATTCGAACAAAGTCCAAAGAGTCCAGTCGAAAACTCTAGGGTTAATTACCAGTGCACCCTGGTATATGAGAAATGAAATCATCCACAAAGATTTGAATGTACCTCTAGTCAAAAATACAATTCGAGACATCAAGATAAAGCACCAAGACAAACTTGAACGTCATCACAATATAATGGCTAGACAATTATTAAGTAGACCAAGCAACTCAAGTCTTCGGAGAAGTGAGCAACAAGTTTTCTTAACTGAAATTAAGTATTCTGCCTCCACTGTTGGACAAATAAGTAAAATAGTGCAAAACAATCACTCGAATCGCGATGAACATCGGGATCGTCATAACAACAGACTGTGTGGAGTTGTCCACTCTAAGTCTCTACTCCACGTTCATTAAAACAACTCACTGTGTAGAGTTGTCTACTCTAAGTAATGACAGTCTAGAAAAAAGCTAATAATACATAATAAATACAAATTTGCTGATCGGATATAACGTCTTTCTCCTCTACTATGATTAGCAGCCTCTTATATATTATCGGCTGTTGTATTTTTCCTATTTTGTCCAGCAGACATATTGGCCAATGTAATAAAGGATCTTCCGGCAGTTTTTTGCCCTTCGAAATCAACACCTGTCGATGGTTTTTACACGTGTTTGGAACTACTCGTTCACATGGGCATTTCTAGAGTGTTTCCAGAATGATGTCCTTCCCCAGGTTTATTGTTTTTTAAGGATAATATTGTTGATGCCATCTGGCCTTGGTGCTTTACAACCAAACTGCTTACTTCCATATTATTTCCGGAATATCCAACTGAGCCAGGATGAGACTGGGCTGTATACCTACAAGGGCCTGTAGGCCATGAATTCTGTCAGCTTTTTAGTTTATTTATCGGTGCTGTGATTGTGATACAGCGAGATACAAGCACAACTCCAACCTCTTAAACTAAGGTAAGGCGTCGCTTCAACGTCATACTGCAACGTCCTCAAAAATAAACGATGCCCAACTAAGTTTCCATTTGAAAAATAATCTATTTTGCCTTTATTTCATTTCATTAAGAAATACGGAATATTTATGATTCTAAAATTTATTACTTTCGTATTTTTCTCTAATTGGTGATTAACTTTGTTAACTCTGTTTACGGGAATTTGGTTATGTGTGCAATTGTGAAGTACAAATAATTCTGTGGCTTGTTGCCAAAAGGGCCAATGTCAAAATTCTTTAGTTTCGAGTTAATAGTTGTATTTGATGTTTTTTCAAGCGCCTTTTCATAATTCTAAAACCAAAAATGACAAGTTTAACACATAACAGTCAAAAATAAATGTAATTTTAATTTAACTTTTTTCAGATAAAATTAAATAGATTTTCTTTCAAAAGTGAATATTTTGACATTGGCCCTTTTAGCACCAAGCCACAGAATTCAATACACTTTCAGCATTGAATAATATTCTTAGTTTGATTGTTTGTGAATGTGATTGCCTGTGATTCGACATGTACAACTGCGGGAGAGTTGAGCCATTTTTAAACGAATTTCCTTAAATTTAAATCTGACTTTAATTCCGTTATTTCCTATTTGCCCTGCCCCTCTCAAAACTAAAACCGAAAATAGAGAATTATAACACCATTTACGACGTTCTAATGATTTACAGCAAATAACAACAACACTAACAAGACTTAACAAGGCAACAACATTTGCCACAGCCCAACATACAAATAATGTATGGCACACATGCAAGTGCAAATTAAACACACACAGACGCACGCATAACTTACCCTCATATGCCGCCATCGCCATCACACCACCAAAGCCCACACAAACACTAGCTGATCTATGCAGGAACAAAAACAACAACATACACATTAACTAAAATATAAAACAAACAAACACACAGTAACGACATGGGCGAAAAACAACAACAAAAAACAATCTGTTTCGCTTTTTTTTCACTTACGATGAGAATAACAACAGTATGTGTAGTCTACTTTTAGGCTCATGTTGTACTGGTGCCATTGCTCGTAGCACTCGAAACATTCACAACAGCTGTATATGGCTCACACACACACAAACACACATACACTGGCACACGACACATCATGCATGTCCTTAAATGCTCTTAAACAAAACATGCACACACATACACATGCACGCATACACACATCCATACAAGTGTACATTGATAATGTTAATAATTTTTACAAACAATAAGAGCATCAACTAAAAAATAAAATTAGACAAAATGGCAAACGGCACAAACAAACACCAACAACAGCAGAAAAAAAAAATCCGAAACGAAACACAGAAAACGTTTTTGTTGTTGGCGGTGAGAAGCACATCCAAAATGGATGGAAATAACAAATGTGGAAATGCACATGCAACATTTTACTCATAAGCATCAGTAACCGTGTGAATGTAATGGAGGTGCCTATGATGAGGGTGGGAAATTGTGATAAGGCGGGTTGCTGAATATCCCTTTAGGATGAGGGAGTTATGAGAGCAGAATATACTATCGAAGTACCATTCTTTAGACGCATATCAAAATCTTCAATTTTGTCATAATGGAATTTACTAACTTACTTAAGTTGGCTCTTTAAGCTGCTGCAAAAAGATTTCAAGTCCACATTTTTGTGAAATGGTCTTAATGACGCCAAAGAGTCTAAAAAAGCCATAGTCTATGCCCTCTCAATCAATCCCATGTCTATTTAAGATAGTTTTGTAGTTGTTGTATCAAAACAATTTAATCTATGTTCAAAACACCCCGAATGTAGGGAGCATAAAAGACCCAAGTCCACGTTATTGAAAATGTAAAATCCAATGTCGCGACTTTTTTATTGAAAGCTATGTAAGTACAGGGTTTTCCAACAAGAGGTGTTATTTTGATATTTAAAGAAAAATGGAATTTTTTGATTATTTCAGGAGGATTATTTCATAATAAAGAGGAAGGTATAATGATGAAATTGGCCAAGCCAAATGGCCAACATGACCACGCTTACAGGACCATATCGTTTTCATAAAATTTTCCATAACAAAACCACAAAGTGGCTGCCCTATGTCCTCGATTGCCTCACGAATTCTATCTTTGAGGTCTTCAATCGACGCTGGGCTGTTGGCCTAGATCTTATCTTTCACGTGGCTCCAAAGGAAGAAGTCGGAGGGTGTTAAACGACAAGATCTCGGTGGCCAATTGTGATCACCTCTTCGAGAGATAACACGGTCCGAAAACTTTTCCCCCAAAAGAGCTATGGTTTCGTTGCTTGTGTGGCACATAGAGCCGTCTTGTTGAAAGTAAACGTTGGTCAGATCAATATCATCCAACTCCGACCAAAAAAAATCCTAAATCATCTCCCGATAGCGCAATCCATTCACCGTAACTGTTGATCCAACCTCATTTTCGAAGAAGTAAGGTCCAATGACCGCCGGACCACAAACCGCACCAAACAGTCACACGGAGAGGCTTCTCAACAATAACTCTTGGGTTTTCCCAGCCCCAGATGAGACAATTATGCTTGTTGACGTAGCCGACACCGAGGTGGAAATGGGCCTCTTCAGTCAGGATGAGTTTTCGATTGAATTCCGGATAATTTTCATGCATTTCAGGGAACCAATCAGCAAAGGCACGTCATTGTTGATGATCGGCCGGCTTGAGTTCTTGTGCTAACTGAACTTTATAAGTCTTTATGCAAAATACGGAGTAATGACGTTTGTGGATTGTCCAATTCCAAACAACGACGAGCAATGGACAAACCTGGGTTTTCTTCAACACTTTGGGTTACAGCAGCAATATTCTCAGTTGTTCCTGAGCGACGTGCACGGGTTGTATTCTTCACATCACGAACTAGTCCCAACAGCTCGAATTTTCCTACCAATGTCTGTATTGCGGTCCCACAAGGTGATTGACGACGACCCAAAAATGCTTTAGTTTTGCGAACTGTGACTGCAAGATTTTCACCATTTTTGTAGTGAATTTTAATAATTTCAATGCGTTGTTGTATCGTTTCATTTTTAGTAGTAGTTTCTAATTGTCAAATGTCAAAGAATACCATGTGATTCAAAATAACACCTCTTGTTGAAAAACCGTGTATTATTTTATTAGCAGATCTTCTTTCCCAAATCAAATTTCTCTTCGACTTCACTGAACTCACAGTGAGTTTTTTAATTTTCCATAATTATCATAACTCTACCCTTTGGCCAATGCAAAGTATACATGTGTTTGTGTGTGTGTTTACACACAGATTCTCGGCATTTACTGCTTTGTTTTCCTAAAACACTCTACTTACTGGTGCTGTTCGTTCATATAGACTCGTAAACATTCCGCTATGCCTGATAAAAGCCTACGTATCTGTGCGTTTATATGTGTGTGTGTGTATGTGGCTGTGCAAGTGGAAGTGATAATATCATATAAGTCCGTGTCTGTGCCTCTGATGTCTGTGCCAAAACTGCTGCCGCTGCTGCTGTTGTTGTTTTATTTTTAATGAATGTATTCACATGAGTGTATGTGTGTGTGTGTCTGAGCAAGTAAAAGTATGTGGCAAATTTAAAACAATTTACACCATATTTTCTATGTGTATTTAATATACATTTACGCGTGTACATGCAAGTGTACATGTGTGTGTGTGGAAAAATGTTCAACGGCACAGTGCAACAGATATTTTTGGGACAAGAGCCAAATTCTTTTTTTTTGTCCAAAGACGATGAGGAGGATTCTTAAAACCAGAGACAAACGGTTTCTAAATTTAGGAAAACCGGGATTTTTGAAAGGTAGAAGTATCATAACAAGTTTTATTTCAAAGTCTATACCTAAAGGAAGAGGGCTAATCGCTACAACTTTGCCTCAGAGATTAAATCAGAATTCCAAATGAATTTGCATGATATGAGCCTGAGAAAATGATTAATTTGTTGCAAAAATGCAAAACTAGGAGACAAGGGTCCTTGGTATTTTATCACTTAGTGTTCTCCGTCAAGTAGTGTTACCCGCTACTTCGTACGCGTAAATTTTCCCTCACAGTAAAACTCAATATTTTTGAAATTTTTGGCGTTTGATATTATTTTGTTATACATGTTCACATTTTTTTAATTTTCCCCATTTGGGCCCCTTTTTCTACTTATTGCAATTGCTGTTGTCAATCCCGGAACAATTTCCAAACATTTATAAAATTTATTTTCTTTCTACTTTTATAGGGTTATCCATTTTGCATTTTTAAAAGTAAACGTAAATAAAACACTTATAAAATATTTTTTCGTCATGATACTTAATTTTTATTATAACACAACATCATTTGAATGACCACCACGCGAAGTGTTGCAAGCATTGATTCTTTTAACCCCTTGTGGACAAAGACTCGAAGGGGTTGAAAAATGAAATATTAATTGTTATAGAATTTTAAAGATAAATTCTATATTTTTAAAATGTTCAAGGATCTGCAAGGATATTATTTATGACTGGTACGTTGGGCCAAGGTGAATCGAAAAGAATGAAAAAAACCTTAATATTTTTGTTTAACTTTACAAAAATTAATAATAATGTCATTATAAATTCAAAAATAATTTCTAGACATTGATAAAACCACTCTTTCTATAAGACAACTATTTTTCAATAGTCGAAATTAGTGCCACGTTTTCGCAAAGAGCTTCAAATTACCGTTATTCTGGGAAGAGAGGGCTACCAACAATTAAAAAAAAATTTATTAGATAAATTTGAGTTTAAATTAACGTACCTAGGGGGGAAGTTATACAAATATTTTCGTTTGAGTATTTATGAGCTGATAATTGTAATGGTACTTTTAAGTACCGTCGGTCGACAAAGGGTTACGGTAATTTTGGACAACTTTTTGGCACATATTGGGCGGTATCTCAGACATAACTTGACGAATGTTGTTTCTTAAGTGCTCAAGAGTTTAAGGTTTATCTGCATAAACACGGTCTTTCGCGTAGTCCCACAAAAAAGACTAATGGTGTCAAATCGCATTATCTTGGTGGCCAGTTGATGTCGCCACGTCAAGAAATCACGCGGACAGGAAATGTCTCTTGCAATAAAGCCATATTCGCTCGAGTTGCGTGGCATGTGGCCCCGTCTTGTTGGCAAAATAGCAGGCAAAAAAAATCGGTTACATTTTTTTCACACATTTTTTTTAACGTTTTTTCCCGTTTTAGTAAGTTTTGGCCACTTTTTCGTCCCTTCTCTAACTATTATCCAGATGTTTTGGCCAAAAATTTGTTTCAATCTCAAATATTTTCCCTTTGTCTGTCCCTTTTTTTATCCCGTCTTGGCCCCTTTTTCGTCCCATCTCTAACTCATTTCCAACTGTTGTTGCCAGTCGTAGTCAGAGACCAATTTTCTAACAAAAATCATAATAAGGAAGGGCTGCAGACTTCCCAAATTTCAGGATTCCAGCTTCAGCCGTTTGGTCAGTACCATGATGAATCAGTCAGTCAGTCACACAACAGTTTTAGATTTCCATGAGTTAGAAAATTACACACAGTGTAATAAAACGACAATGGACCCAGCTCATAGATGCAAATTTTCAGATATTTTCCGCTGTATTCATAAAAATTTGTTGTTAAATACAAAAACAATTTTCAAACACTTTTCTTAACAAAGGTTTTTAAAGCTGATTTACATCTTTATGAATAGGTGGGTTTGTGTTTAGGAAAACTTTTCTGATACTTCTCATACATACGACCCTGACCGAAACTAAATCAAAACTCATAACTTTTACTCCACAGCATTTTTTGAAAATGTTCGGTAACGTTGTTTTTTTTTGTGCATTTCACCAGCAGCAGCAGCTTTGCCAGCAGAACAGTTGGCACCACTGTCTGTAGTTAACAATTCTCGCATGTCTGCATCTACAACAACAGTATGTGAAGACGTGCGATTACGTGTGTGAGTGTGGGACACGAACGAATACACGCCATATGTATTTGTTCGTGTTTGTTTTTGGTACAGCTGTGCTACATTTCCCCCCCTACATTTGCCTTTGTTGTTGGTTGGTTGTGTTGTTATTGTTGTTGCTGTGTATATCACAGCATCATTACTAAATTATTGCATTTATCTTGCAACGTGCAGCAGCACAGTCAGCCTAGGTTGGCTTTCGATGCTGTTGTTCTGTTTCCTCAGCATGTGTGTTTTTTCTTTTTGTTTGTGTTTGGTAAAAGATAATAATTGAAATTAAAGAAATTTGAATTTTTAATGTTTTTTTTTGTAGTTTATTGTAAATTTTAGATTTTTTTTAATTACTTTTTACTATTTTATCGTCTTGTGTGTGAGGAAAGACTAGGATTTGCCTGTCTTTTGTTTTAGATTTGTTGTTTTTTTTTTTGGTCTTCGTTCAGAAATTTATGGATTTTTATTTAAGATTTATTTTGTGGTTTATTTAACACAATGAATTATTGTTTAAAAGTAATTTGCAGCAAGTGTGTTTTCACATCATAAACTTGCTTTGAAAAAAAATCTAAATTGGAGATTAGGCACATATTTTTGAACAAACGATTTGTTTTTTTTTCAAAACACAAATAGTTGTTGTTGAGTTGGGACTTCTTTTCAACCATTTCACTGTAGAAAAATGTATTTCTCTCGGTGTTACCTTTTTATGGAATTTAAAAGACTCTTAATGTATTTCTTTAAATGCGTCAATAATCCATTTGTTTTACCACAAACCAAAATTCTTGCAATATAGGAATAACAGAAATTTAGGTAGCTGCATGTCTTCTTCCACTTGATGCTTCCACCGGAGGATTGGTCTCCCATGCGTGCGCTTTCCATGGTAGTTGTCATCCAACGCCTTTCTGTTGCGAGGGTTTAAATTCATTCGACCGATATGGACCAGCTTAACTAAGTTCATATCGGCTGTAGCCTTTTTCGAGAGATATATCTTAGCAATATCATTCCCTATAGTTTTCCTACGGGATTTATCCGTAGCATCAGCTAGCGCTTTAGTGAGAATCTCCACTGTATATTCTAGGTTAGACTTGTTATCTATAGATTCCGGGCATAAGGGCAGTTCGTTCGCCAGTACCTCAGCTCAAGTGGACCAGTTGGTTTTGCGTCTAATTAGAAATTGTGTTTCAGAAGCCGCGTCAAAAGAAACATCGAAGTCGGTGTATATGTATCGTATATCGTATATTCCACTTTCTGATGAGGTAATTGTATTTGTCCCTAATAAGTGTAACATCAAGAACTTCCCTACTGTTAGTAAATAGGAAGGTTGGTTCATTACCCCCACTAGCTACAGTTGTTTTCAATTATTTTTGATTAATTATACAATCAAAAAGCGAAATCAGATTTTCCTTTTGTTGGCACCCGAGCTTCCCCAGATGCTATCCACAGTCGCTTTCTTTGCGATGGAGCTTGATGAGTCCACTGCATAATCATCAGCCATGAACTACAATATCCGTCTCTTGTTCTCAAAGGATATAGTGCACGTATCCTTATGGCTAAAATCGTTAAAAAATAAAAGCTATAAGGTTGTTCTTTGCATAATGCAGGGTCTTGTTTAACCTCTTAGTACGGCTGCCTGCAGAATACTATAGGCATCCATGTTGAGTCCTCTAACCCAGTTTTTGTCCAGCCTGGGTTCTTGGGTGCAACTGATCTCCTCTCTGCCTGAGGCATGCCACAGAAGCAATGCAGCTGCTTTTGAATATTGATCGTCCATCTGGATAACCTTCACTAGGCCATGTCTGTATCATCGTCAGATTCCAGCAGCGTCTCCATCGACCACCAGTTCGGTGGCTGATTGGATATCTTTGATGGCAGCGGTTTCTACGTCTCGGCTTACTGCAATGGTATTTTTCAGAGCATGAGGCTTCTTCATGCTGTCACTCATGTAGACTCGGAGGAAGGTGATTCCGAAACTGTAAAACACCTAACCCTGAGCCACGTTGACTGGCGGCAGGGAGTCACTTTTTAGACTGAGTGTGACCTTACCAAAAACCTCTTCAGCATCACTAGTTCATTTCAAAGCACTTCTACAGATGAATTTTCACACACAAGATTATTTGTCTTTCTCTCTCAGAATATAAAATTAAACTTTCGTAAGGGTTGTTTTAAGGAGTGAGATTAATCCTTTGTTATCATTCGTGAGAAAGACAGAGAGATAAACAGCGAGAGAGGAATACATTTAAAACATTTATTAATGGACGGTAGGTAGTGCACAGCAGAACCCAGTTTCCAAACCTGGTAATATCAAACATTATTCAGCGGTTGCTTCCACTTCGTAAATGCTGGCGACCTTACGAGTAAGCGAGTAATCTCTAGGTTGTTAGCGGCTCGAAACCGGCTATAAACAGTAAGTATACAAATTATATTGTGTAAAGCTCACTGATTCGAGGGAGGTTTCCTGTCTGTTCCTTCACGGAATGTTAAGTGAACTAAGTATTAATGACTCAAGTTGGATAAAAAACGACAATTTCCATTCACGAGAATTATTTTTTTTGTCTTAGAGGAAACAAAATGAAAATAGCTCTCCTGAAGTCAGATTTCCCGCACCATGAGTTATATCTCCTTCCTTTTAACCCTTTCCGTGGCAATTAATTTTTTTTTACGTGCTAAACATAATATGAAGTGTCGAATATATTTGACAAAGCCACTGAAAGGGTTAATTTGAAATTATTGTCCCAATCCGTTGTATTTTTCCTCACTATTGATATACTTTTTTTCATATTTTGTTTTTTCATTTGTCCTTTTACTGATATAATTTATCATTCATGTCTCTTGGCCTCAGCGCCAAACATGGCCCATCACTGTTCGACCACTGTGCAACGATCCATTGGACACTGAGACACACATAATTTTAAATCCTAAATCCTGCTTTTCCTGTATTTAGCATTTGCTAAACACACTTCACTTATTCCGGAGGATATGTAGGATTTAGACAAGCATAAGGCAAAACTTCTCCGTGTTCACAGTGTAATTATTGCCGCCTAAGACAGCAGCGAATTTATATTCAATATTAATTATACGCTCCTCCCGTAAATGCATGTATTTAAAAGTTTCATAAATATGAAAGTTATTCCTCGCACAAATTCACAAATACGTATGAAAAGTTTTCATACATTTTTTTCCTTTGTCGAATAATGTCCTTTATTTGCGTTTTTAAATCCGTTTGCATTATATTTGCAATTTCCATTTATATTCTTTGGCGTTTTTCAGCATCGCCTGCAGGCGAATGAAGGAACAACAACGCATCGGCGACACACAGTGAAACTTTGCATGCAACAGCAAATGCACACACACACACACACGTACACTTTCATTTAAACATGGAGAAGTTTTAAATAAGAATCCTGTAAATATTTAATTAATTTTCGCTTATGACTATAAGAGGCTTTTGTATACGGAGTACAAAGCGCAGCAACAACTGAACATTGGAATATCCTTAAAATACACAACAACAACACCAAGTCTCCAAATGCAAACACACACACACACACATATATAGTCTTAAGCAAATAGTGCAAAGAAAAGTCCAGCCAACCACCACTACAACGATATAAAATATTTAAAACAAACCTCGAATAAACCGGAGAAAGTAAAAAATAATGCACAAGAAATATGTGGGTAAAGTCGAGGGACCGACCCATTTGACTTTTAAAATAATAAAAATGTTCCCACACTTACAAGAACAACAGAGACGCTGTCGGTGTGCAGTACTCGAACATTTGGCGGCGAGTTGCATGAGGCAGAGGGTTTTCGAAGATTTTCACAAAATTTTGCATAACAACAAAAGCTTAATGTAAACATTTTCATCTCTGGGAAAATCTTTGGCGAAAACAAAAGCAACCAACTGCTGCTTTTAAGATCTAGAAAATTTAGTTAAAAGGGTATTGACGCAGAGGTGTGAAATAGTTGTGGTTATAGTTTGGGCAAGTCTTCGAAAATGTAGGCAGCAATTATTCGCATCTTTGTCCACCAGTTCCATTTATTTTGCCAGGGACAAAAATGAGAATATTGGAGGGAAAAATGCCACATACAAAGTTCACATCGCTACCTAAAGTCGCAAAGGGTGTAAGTCCAAAATTTAAAATTTTACAAGAGAGACAAATAACTTAATTTTATTCTTCGACGATTTATTTTTCCAAAAGTTTTAATGCAATTATGTGTAGGTTATTCATGTTGTTGGTAATATTAAAAAAAATTTTGAAAAATAAGCTTGGTAGTCTTTTTTGAGCATTAGTAGTCTTAGGTAGTCTTTTTTGAGCATATAGGGACTTAGAACAGTTTCTTTTCAGTTATAAAAGGTGACAGGGCATATATTTTTGGTGGTTTTTTTCTTCAAGCCAGATGCGTTTTCAACTTATCTTGCGTTCTACATCAAAAAATACATTTAGCCAAAAAGTGGACTTACAACCTTTACGACTTTAGGTAGCGACATTTCACCTCCATATGCTCTTCAATTAAATTTATTTCGAGTTTTTAAATTTTTACATTACAACAAGAAATATTTACGCCCACCCGCTCCAATCATGGCCTTACAGGGAATTTATTATTCTTCATCCCTCCGAAATCAAAAATCCTGTGCAAAAAAAGTCTTCTGCCAAAAACACGAGGACTTTGTCACTGACCATTTTTCGAAAATAATATGTTTGTTGTTTGCTCTCGGTTTGTCCTTTGTTCTTCTTATAGATTTTTTTTTTTGACAAAAATGTACATTAACCAAACGAACGAAAAACACAAAAGAAAAACGAAATAAGAAAATATTAAAAAGTTTCAAGGTCAGTAAAATGCTACTTGCCCCAACAGCAAAAAAGTCTGTCCTTGGATTTTTGTTGTGAAACTTAAAATTTTCATAAATTAACAACAGCGAAAAATAAAAGCTTAGAATTTCTAGAGACTGGTTTTGTAAAGTGTGTTTTTGGACTGAAATTTAAATTGAGGAATGAAAGCAGAGCATTCCAATATCCTTTAAAGCAGATAAAAGGATATTTTAAAAATGTAATGTGTTGGTGGACGACCGTGATGCGATAGGTAGTGTACACGGCTATCATAGAAGGTTCAAAATCAAGTAGACCAACAAACATTTTTGGGTGGGTGTTTGCCAACTCGTAAATGCTTGCGACTTTACGAGTAAAGGATCAATCTCTAAGCCATGTAAAACTTCTCTTGAAAAGCATTAACCGTTCGGAGATGGACTTGGAAACAATACGTCCCGGTCAGTGAGTATACCCAGTTATATCGTGCACAGTTCACTGATTCGAGAGACGTTCACCATCTGTTCCTTCATGAAATGTTAAGGGAAACAAGTAAGTAATATCGCGACTTTAGAACCACAAGGTTCCAACTGCACAAAGATAGTTTTAAGCAAACTTAACATCATTTATTAATTAGGACTGGGATTAGGTTAAGTTAAGTGATAGTCTGTACAAGTAGACTCAATGAGACTTTGAATTTCATTCTACAACGTATTTCTAGCTCCGCCGTTGAGTACGAGTCGGTCAATGCAAATAAGTAAGAGCCATTTTGTGGCTTAGGCTGTTTTTTTTTTTTTTGAAGGCCAACACTCAGGGGATGCCCCCTATAAATGCAATGCATTGTGTTAGCGGAAGGAAATTAGGGTATCGGAAGGAGGAAAGAGGGAGTAGTGTTTGTTGACATTTGTTTTGAATTTCTGAATGTCACAACGGGCAGGAAACACATTTGCTGGAAGATTATTCCACATACGAACGTTTCGGCTAAAGAACGAATTTTCTCTATAGTGTGTCGTCCGGTCAACCGGCCATTTCACAATGAATGGATGAGAGACCCTGGATAGCCGAGTATTCCGATTAAATGTTCTAACTTCAGGGACCAGACGACGGATATCTGACGAACAGATACCGTTAAAATTTCTACAACCTTTTGATTTTTTCTTTCCTTTTTGCTATAGTGTTCAAGTGGCTAGAGTCATACCTACGGATTCCAGTTTGGCAGGGATCTGTAAGGTAGTCCGGGTAGTCTTGTCTGTTTAGTCTAGTCTTCGTCCCTGTAGTCCGGCAATCACACAATGATAATCGAGTACCTGTTTGCCAGTATTTACTGGGATTGGTTTGTCTTCGCCTAGGTTTAAGGGTTTATGGGACCAAAAGCTACCCTGCAGAAGAAGTGCATACTTGGCATCGAGAGAAAATATTATTCGACCAATATATAAAAATATGTGTATAATTGTATTCTGAGTAATTTGTCAATAACTCGCTCAATTACTAACAGATTTTAACGATAAGACCAGGTATGGCTTCCCAGGTGAATTACTAACGGATAAAAAAAAAGAATGCGTCCTCAATAGTCGTGCTTTGGGAAATTCATGTTTTGAGGAAGATCTTTTTGTACTCGACAAGGAAAATCGTACGTTTTCCCAGGTATTTTACCTTCATTATAGTTGTTGTTGCACTGCCAGTGTTTTTTTATTAACATTCTCAGTTATTGAGATTCCACAAAGGCAATTACTGTTTTGACTTGATTTTTTGGATGAGGTGTCGCCATGGCGCAAAAGGGAGGGATTGGGAATTAACCCCAGCGAATGAGGTGTCGTCATGGCCCAAAAGGGAGGGATTGTGAGTTAACCCCAGTAAAACAGAACTAGTAATTTTCAATACAGATATAAGGTACATTTACATTATCGTGGCTGGACGAAGTGGCGCTCAAATTGGCTACGGAAACAAACTTTCCTGGAAAATAAATATAAACGAAAGACAAAATAGATACATAATACCTACTGCACATAAGCGCCCCGGTAGGCGAGTTGGTAGCGTGCTTGCCTATCAGCGTGGGGGTTGTGGGTTCGATTCCCACCAGAGGCTTTGGTCTGTCGCTGCAAAAATCTAAACATATGGTCTGTGTCACCCGGTTTACCCTTGGACCCAAAAATTAGAATATAAATTTACTTTGTATTGTAATTAATAATAAATAAATAAATAAATAAAATAAATACCTACTGCACATGCAGAGCACAATAATATAATAGAAATAGCTGCTTAAAATGTATTCATTTTGACAGACTTTTTATTGTCAAACTCATTGTTTACATTTTAATTGTTTGTTAACATTTTTTTCAAATGTCGAATACATTTTTGAATTAAACATTTTTATCAAAATCGAAGAAAAAGCCAAACAAAGAATTTTGGGGGCACTCAAAACTATTAAAAGTTATTGTTCTCTAACAATAAACACCTTAATAGTTTTACTGAGTAATCATGGCAAAATAATTCAATTTTTTAATTACATTATGTCACTAGTTGTAACTGTCTGACGTCTGTCATTTATCTGTCAGAATTTGACAGCCAAAATACCCAGTGTTGTATCTGAGTTTTCCTGTTGGGCAATTGTCAATACCTTATATTGTTGTGCCATAGGAAAGAACTTGCCGCGGCGGCCAAGGATTGCCAAATGGATCTACGGTGGCAGGCAACAAGGGTAGAACGTTACTAGAAAACCGAGGTACAGAGGTGTAACGGGGGCCATCGCAAATACACCACAGGCTTCACTGGATATCATACATCACCTACTATACCCCAAAGATTTTATAGTGGGTGAGGCAGCCAGAAGTAACGTTTGACTCCATCAGTCATCCCCACTCAGACCTATGCAAATAGGTGTTTCCCGATTACAATCGAAATTCGAGGGACAATCGGACTACAAACAAAGGCAAAAATAATTTCTGACCCTGCCAAACAAGAAATCCTTGCTAGGGATTCAGGGGTAGGAGTACATAACTTGCACGAGGTTTAAGTGGTTTTTATCGTCTCCAATCGAATCCAAAATGGGTGTAAGCAACTATTATGAAATCGTTCTGACTTCCCGATGAAGGCAGCCTCGTTTCACCCGAATGAACCTTGTTTTACATAGAAATTAGCCCTTTAAATTCTGTATGAACAACGAAAATGTTCTCACATCACTTATGCGCCCCACGGCCTCCAAACATTCCGCGCCCAACAAACCTTTAGCAAATTTTCAAATTGGAAAAAAAGAACAACAAAAAAAAAAAAGAATCCGAAAAAAACATTGCCAACAAATTGAAACTATTTTTCAGTGCTTGCCGGGCCTGGCTGCTGAATGTTTACACTCGGTTGATTAATCGAAAAATATTAATTTCCCCAAATGATGTGTCATTTCCAAAACAAAACATTAGATTTGTGTTTGTGAAATGCAACTGAAATATTTATTTCTCGTTCAGATGTTTTTTTTTTTACGGTCGTTTTGTTGTGCTGCACCGACATTTGCACACATACATTCAGCCGTATATCAACAACAGCCGCCTTCCACAGGAAGGCACCGACTGCACAGCGATTTATTTTCTTGTCGCCCGTCAATGGGTGGGGGACAGAGCAGCCTACCGGCAGACGGCCTTAAACGGGGTGAAATTGTTCAAATTTTATTGAGGCATGTTTTGTCACATGAAATATTTTGCCTTCAGCCGCACCCGAAATGATGGACGGGAAAACACAAGCAGCCGACTAAGAGAGCGTAGCCAGCATGAAAATCCTTTATAAATAGAACAAGTTAAAACACTTCAATTTCATTGGTATTTATGGAATACACAGCAAGCGGACGAGGCCCAGTCAGAGAACAACAACAAGAACGGCAAAATAAATAGACGAACGTAGCGAATGGAAAAATTAAACGAAACGAGAAGAGAAGAGCTTAAACAGGCCTCGAACGAATGTTTACTACATTCAGCTTCAATGCATTTCAAAAATATGACTTTTTTTTGTGTGGGGTGCAAGCACAACAGTTTGGCTGCTTATTGTAGCCCATAAAATAGCTGCAGGCTCGACATTTCGTATTTCGTTGGTGGTGGCTGTGATGGAGGAGTGGCAAGGAAATGTTGGAAATTGGGAATAAAGTAGTTTGCCGAAGCGTTTGGCCAAGTGATTTTTGGGATTTTTCACACTGAGTGACAGACAACAAAGCATCGGTGAATCAGGTAATATAGGGTAGCTTTTTAGCAGACTCTTTTGCCTCAGCTGTTAGAAATAGTTTCCATGCTCTTTTGAAAACTGTGAAAAGCATGGAAAATAAGCCAAGGTAGCTGTGCTCCTAATCAATACCACTGGAGTATCGGTCTTCTCAGCACGTTCTGCAACCCAATTTTCCATTCTCGTAGGTGCATCCAAAAACATTTTTCCAGCGTCCATTTTTCCCATCGTATTTTCGTATAAGTGTGTCGCCGACTGATTTGTAAGAAGTTCCCCGTTCATATCGGTATGTAGCTCATACAGCTAGCAGTTCGTTCGACTCCTATACTTACTTATTTCCCTTAACATTCCATGAAAGAACAGACGGGGAATTTCTCTCGAATCAGACCGGATCCGTACGGCTAATGCTTTTCTAGAGAAGTTTTACATGGCTTAGAGATTGCTCTCTTACTCGTAAAGTCGCCAACATTTAGGAGGTGGAAACAGCCGCTGAAAAATTTTGTATGGTCTTACCCGGTTTCGAACTCGGGTTTTTCTGTGTGATAGTCGCACACACTACCTACCACAACAGGGCCTTCGTTCAACGCCTATACTCCTGGTTAACACAGACCTGGCCGTAACTGTCATCATCAGATATATCACTACGGTTCTCTTTGCCGATTCCTTCACGAATCTGCAAAAAGCACCAGTTAAATCTCACTCTATCTTTCCCACAAATTGTTCACCTATGTGAGATGGATGTGGCTATTAGTGTTTACTGTGTTTACTGTGTTTACTCGATTTATTAATTTCCAAATTTTTCAATATTTTCTCCTTTGGTATGTTGAAGAAGTTGTACGATCCTGTGGCCCTTTCGGAGACCTCTTCTAGGGCTGAATGGTTCGGAGAGGTTTAGCAATGGTTTCAAACAATTGTTCTCTTATTGAAGTGCCGCAGCGAATAACCGATGCTTCTTTTTCAGAATTTGGTTTGGTCGACCGTTGTTCAGCCTGAAATCTTCTGAGACAGATGAATCGATTCATTCTTTAATTTGCTTTATTTATTCCAGAATTTATTTTCAGAATTTGGTTTGGTCGACCGTTGTTCAGCCTGAAACCTTCTGAGACAGATGAATCGATTCATTCTTTAATTTGCTTTATTTATTCCACGGCAGTTGGAGCAAATTCTTTTTTTTTTTGGGTCATCAGAAAATTCTCTCTTCTCAATCATCAGAAATTCTCTCTTCCAGATGGCTCATGCATTTTAATATGCCCTTGGCACTTGCTACCTTGGGATCGAAATATATACAGGATTCTCCAACAAGAGGTGTTATTTTGAATCACCCGGTATTTCGGTAGTTGTCAATTTTGAATCTTTTATTCTTTGACATTTGACAAGTAGAAACTAATCCATTACTAAAATTGAAACGATAGACGCTTCAACAATGCATTGAAATTATTACGATTCACAGTTGGCAAAACTAAAAACTTTCCGGACCGTGTTATCTCTCGAATTACAGTTGGCCTCCGATATCTTGTGATTTAACACCTTGAGACTTCTTCCTTTGGGACCACGTGAAAGATAAAGTCCACGCCAAAAGCCCAGCGTCGATACAAGACCTCAAAGATGGAAATCCTGCGTCTATCGAGAACATAGGGCAGCCACTTTGCATTTTGGTTATGGACAATTTCATGAAAAGGAGAACACAATAAGATATTTCTCATTTTTAAAAAAAATATGTGTACAGTTTATTAAAAAGGTCTCTTTAAAAACTTAAATTTTAAAATATATTTTGAAAATATATTCAATTTTTTATATTTAAGTAATTGTGTTTTTGGGACCCCAATAATTATAGAAGTTATGGACGAAACACTTACGGCAATCGTTACCCACTGCAACATTTGCACGCACATTTTCCATAACACAGTGCTACAAAAAAGAATGAGGATTAATTATCTGGGAAGTCCTACTATTTTTCTTGTAGGTCTTGCATGGTAGAACAATAATCGGTCTGTGACATTTCCCAAACACTCCCAAAATCCGAATCAAAAACCGGGTTTGCGCACCTTGGATAACTTAAAAGCCTGAATTGAAAATGATGAGAATTAGACCTTTCCAACTATATATACTTTATGGAAGAATATTTGAGAACTGTGTGTAAATCTCTCACATTTCTTGTGGCTCTATGGAAAATAACCCAAATGAAAAATGTAAAAAAAAAAAATTAAGAATTCTCCAAACTAAATGAAAATGGGGGGATTTTTCAATATGAAAATTTCACTAAAAATTCAAAAAAAATCCCCCAAATAACAATAATAGATTTTCGTAATTTAAAAAAAAGTGTATTTTTTAACAAAAAATATCAAAAGTACCATAATAATCGCCCCAAATCTAAAATGTGAAAAAAACCCAAACAAAAGAGAAAAAATCATATATCGTGTGCGATTTTGAGAAAAATAACCCCAAAATTTTGTGGTATGCCTCAATTAAGAACAATTTTATTTTATTAACCACTAAGCATTCTATTAAGCATTAATCTCACTCTGCGACAAATGGTAAGGGTCAGTGATCGGTTTGGAATGAAACCACCGGGGAAAGTTATATTGGTAAAAAAAAAGTCATACGTGTTCCAGCGTTTCGCTGGGTCTCATCTAGGAATCGAGATATATCGATTTGAAGTTAGTAAGTATCGTATAGGGGAATTTGTCACGTTTTAGGCTCTTTTGTTTGACATAACTCGAGAACCACTCGTCCGATTTAGCTGAAACAAATTTAGAAAAATTAAGAATTACAACTCCTCTAATCTGTTCTTAAACCGTTTTCCTACTTAAGCAACAGTTTCGCAATTATAAATAAATGTATGAAAAAAAAAAATTATTTTTGCCTAAAAATTAAAATTTTTTTTTTTTTTAATTCATAAAAAATCCAAAACGGTAAAAAGTGTCAAGTCCTATTACTTTCACGTAAAGTCACATAACCTATGACCAAAATGAGACATAAATCATGAAAATCGATGCACGCGTTTCTCATGTATTCACAATTAAGTAAATGTATGAATTTCAAAAATTTGCTCGAGATATGCTCAAAATTCTTTGGAAAAAACATTGATGACTTTTTATGATTCTCAGAATTAAAAAAAAAAAGTTATAAACAAAAGGTTATTTGTTTTTTATGATTGCGGTAGCAAAGCAATAAACGCATATAAATGTGCATGAACAATTAAAAGGAACCGTTTGGATATATCTCGATTCCTAGATGAGACCCAACGAAACGCTGGGACACGTATGACCTTTTTTT
The DNA here is from genome assembly GCA_958296145.1 of Hydrotaea cyrtoneurina. NCBI lineage: Eukaryota > Metazoa > Arthropoda > Insecta > Diptera > Muscidae > Hydrotaea > Hydrotaea cyrtoneurina. The sequence continues at coordinate 69,768,298 of OY282515.1, forward strand.
GACCGATATAACTTTCCCCGGTGGTTTCATCCCAAACCGATTGTGGCTGTCGCACAGTGTCTTTAATCAATATTATGGTAGATGTTGCAGTTTTGCAATATCTTAACGTCGTGTTCTTTCCTTTAAAAAGTGCAGCACTAACGTCAAAATGCTGAGCCCGATGACGACACAACACATTGAAGTTCTCGGCAACACTCTCTGCTACAGTTGCAGCCAGTTCATTGGAACATCTTGAGTGTTTCTTGATTTCACGAAGTAGTCCGGATACTTGAATTCGATTTCTTGTACTCGATTGACCATAACCTATTATACCATCCCTCGTTTGGTAGAAATAACAACAACATGTGAAAGTGTTTGCCTTTTTATTTTTTTTTTTTTGGTTTTGTTTCGTTTTTGTAAAGGCAACATAGTGTATTACAAAATAATATTTTTTGATCGTTTGTATTTGAAATGTTTTTACGTTATTGTACGTATGGTGTTGCTGCCTCGTTCTGTATGCAAGTGAACCGCTCTCTGTGAGTGTGTGTGTGTATGGGTATTCATAAATGTGTTTATGTGTATGTAAACTCAATGTGTATGTGTGCTTGTGTTTGTCTGCCAATACGGACAGATGCTTGTTGGTTGGGCTTGGGTTACTTGCTAACTAATCGCAGGATATTTTGTATTTTATGCTCGAAAATTTTGTTGGCTCACAGCCAAATATTTGACATACATTCAAATACATACACTTGCACACACGCACACACACACAGTTACTATCAACATCGACACCAAACACTGGCACTACGACTACTGCCTAGCCTAGCCAGGCCTATCCTAGCTGGCCGGCAAAAGTAAAAAGCGGCATCGACAACGTGAAGGTTTACCCAGTTCCATGCAAAGAAGCTGCCCGTCGACTGGCTGAGTGCACTGGTTGAGGCCACATGAAGCACCGGCAACAGCACCACCACAAGAACACTAAGCGTTCGTCCACCAACGCCATCCGCCACCAGCCACCCGCCAACAAGCAACAAACGGAACAAAGTAAAAGCCCAAAGTTCACTCCAGCATAGAGAATGTCGATTTTTAGGCTTAACTTCTCTAACTACTTGAACTCTACAATAACATAAAACAAATGCAAATATTTTTCCGACATACACTGGCAAACGGCACCCAAGCACAACTCAAATATGCAACGCCGGTAAAGGCAACATGCAGCGGCAAAAGGGTAACGAAGGCCATGGCGGCTCTTTCGACCGGCAACAAAAATACTGGAAATTTGTGCACAAAAGTTAAGGCAACATCGACAAAAAGAGGCTGTTTTGAATATAAATACTCATATGTTTTAAAGGTGGTTGGGGGAATGGTTGCACCAATCACATACACTGCACACACCCAAAAAAGACAAAAAAAAAAGGAAGAAAACGGACAAACGAATCCTTGGCATACTGCCTGCCACTCAAAATTGCACAAGTTGCATTTACATTTTGCCATTTATAATACACAACAAAAACGACATCAACGGCAATGGGAAAATACCAATTTTCATACAACTCAAGATCATGTTTTAAACGTTGCACAGTGGAGCAATCGGATAATTGTTTAGGAAATACACCTGATATTTCGAAAAGGCTGGTACGATTTAAATGGTCTCAGAGAAAGTGGAAACCACAGATAACACTGGGCAACAACATTTTTTTTTTTTTGAATTAATTTTTTTGGTCGGTTCACATGCCACCCACCGTCAGAAACAATAATTAAACTGAGGCCCTAAAATGTTGACAACCCCAGCAAGGGTAAGGCAAATGATTTACGGATATCTTCGTGGAATGTCCGAACCCATAGTTGGAATGTATAATGAAAACTCACCCCTTTGTATATTTTCATATGTAACAATGGTTACACAAGAACACCATCGCACAGTGGTCCGGGTCCTATTCCATCGGCCAAAAATCTGTAACTTTTGATCGAGTAAACCTTTAAGACTTTTTAACATTTATTTTTATTTTTATTTTTATTTTTATTTTTATTTTTATTTTTATTTTTATTTTTATTTTTATTTTTATTTTTATTTTTATTTTTATTTTTATTTTTATTTTTATTTTTATTTTTATTTTTATTTTTATTTTTATTTTTATTTTTATTTTTATTTTTATTTTTATTTTTATTTTTATTTTTATTTTTATTTTTATTTTTATTTTTATTTTTATTTTTATTTTTATTTTTATTTTTATTTTTATTTTTATTTCTATTTCTATTTTTATTTTTATTTTTATTTTTATTTTTATTTTTATTTTTATTTTTATTTTTGTTTTTATTTTTATTTTTATTTTTATTTTTATTTTTATTTTATTTTTATTTTTATTGTTATTGTTTTTTTTATTTTTATTGTTATTGTTATTTTTTTTTTTTATTTTTATTGTTATTTTTATTATTATTTTTATTTTGTTACAATACGAAGTAAATTTATATTCTAATTTTGGGTCCAAGGGTAAACCGGGTGACCATATGGCTAGATTTTTTTTGAAGCGGCAGACGAAAGCCTCTGATGGCAATTGAACCCACACGTTGATAGGCAAACACGCTACCAACTCGCCTACCTTTTTAAGATATTTTTACAAATTTGTAGGCAAGGAGTGACTGACTATTTTAATGTTCAAGCGCCCCGGTAGTCGAGTTGGTAGAGTGCTTGGTAGAGTGCTTGGTAGGGGTTATGGGTTCGATTCCCAACATATGATCTGTGTCTCCCGGTTAACAATATAAATTTACTTGGTATTGTAATTATTGGTATTGTATTATTTCAAGGTTTTAACACTAGAAATGGGACAATTTCATATATTTTATAAACATTTTCGTATTATAAAAAAATTTCTTTTTTATTACACCGTGTTACAAAATATAGATTTTTTTCTGTCCCATGAACCAAATGCACATATTCGGAAAGAGGGGAAAAAAATAAAAATACACGTGTATCGGTGATTTTCATGTACACGTCAGAATTTTTTTTTTTAAGTTTGAAGTATAAAGCTCGAAGTGGCCTGTGTGAAAGCCTTTCGACCGATTTTTAACTCTGTTTCAGTGATCCAATCGAGCTGATTTTTGGCAGGCAGACTCGTGGAAATGTCTGTATCACGTCAAATTTTTTAAAAAAATAGATATCACATGCGATTTTCGAATCGCCAATAAATTTTCTTCCTGTCATTCACTTAACGCGTTTTACCCCTTTACCTAACTTTAGAAAAAGCAGAAGAACTTTTGCATCAAAGACCTAATGAAAACATTAAACATTTTTGAAAAAACATATTTATAATCAATTTTTTTAGAAAAACATATTTTTTGGTGATCATATAATAAGAAAAAATATTAAATTGTACAAGTGCATCGTTTGTTGACGCTTTTAAAATAAATTCGAAGCAGCTTCGGAAGCTAGCTCGCTATCGCTACCCTTTGCAATGCTTTCTACTACAATTATAGGTGTACTATAAGCAATAGTTCTCATTGTTCAAACGAGAATTAATCATAAGTAGCGCATATCCCAAAAAAAAAAAATCAAGCAGTAAAGCCAAAACAAACGCTTGCAGAAACTTCTTTGTTGTTGTCGTTGTTAAAAAGGCCATGAAAATGCCATAAGAACTAAGTTCTTCAAATTGAAGAATTTATTCATACAGTCTATGAATTTATGAATAAATTTGAAGTAGATTTGATATACACTTTTTTTGTTTTGGCAATGGGTCCAATATTATGGTTGATAATTCAGAAGAAAACTGCACAAACATTCTTTCTGATACAATATCTGAATGGTTTTTTGTTCTGATACAGAGATTTTCCTTCCTTTGAACCGATTTGCAATCCAATACATTTGATGGTCACTAGGGTTTTTAAGACTTTTTCCGATTTTTTTTTTGGAAAAGTTTTAGAGATGGCACAAATCGGATTTCCGCGATAAATAAGGGAGGTTCGGAGGTTCATCACAAGTTTGTCAATAAAAAGGCATTTGTTGTGTCTTTCAGCCAGCAAGTGTTTTTCCTGCCTGTTATTACAAATTCAAGGCAAATATCAACAAACACTACTCCCTCCCTACAATACCCTTCTTTCCTATCGCTAACACATTGTATTGCATTCATAGGGGGCATCCCCTGAGTGTTAGTCAAAAAAAAAAAAAAAGACCATACAGAGGGCAGACGTCGCAAGTCGTTTTCTGATGCATTAGTTCGGAAGCACACTCCAGATGTTACTAATTGGCATGGCAATATTTGAAAGGTTTTCAAAGCAAATAATGTTTTTTTAAAATCATATACCTACGTTTTTAAAACCAATACTGTTTAAATACCCTCTTGGAAATGTCTAGAAAACGACTTGCGACGTTTGCCCTCTGTATGATCTTTGCTTCAAGTTGAAATATGTGTTGGCAATTTTTTGCTCTTTTAATTTATTGGGGAATAAGCTGACAAAGCTTGTCTCAGCCACTAGGGAACTCGACTGCTTTTTTGGACACCCTAGCCCTTAGCTCTTATCATGAAAATACTAACGGCCCACCGCTTTCTGTTTGTCCGACCTGGTGCTTTCCACAGCCGGTCTTTTATTAGACCGCCGTTTCAAGTTTGTACATATGTACTTTATCAGATAAATACTTCAAGTTGTTGCAAATGGAGTGGTAAAGGGTTGAAAAACAAAACCAATCCATTTGTATTTTGATTTCTTCCGACTGTTGTTATTTAATAATTTTTTTAGCATACATTTGACTATTTATATATGTAGAATAAATTGTAAAAATATTCAAAACCTGATGGGCTAAGCTCAATGGCACATGAAAAAAAAAATAATATAAACTAGCTTCACAATATACGAAGGGAGGAACGCCAGTAATGGAAAATAGTCATTGCGAATTCTATTCTGAGAAGTAACTGCGTATTTATGAATTTTTAGGGAATTCAAACAGGGTGGCTCAAATGAGATGTGAGTGCGTAGAGTTGGCACAGATGGATCATTTGCAACATTCTGCAGCACAGGGGCCTTTTCGGAAATGCAACGTTGCGCTGAAATTGTTGCAAAGCTGCACTGCAAAAATTCCTCATCTGAAGTCAGTTCATCAAAACTGCGGACTAAACTTATAACCATAGAAGATGTGGGTGCTGAACTTGAGTTAAATTTATGGCGATAATTCCGCCACGTCAGACAAATTTGTCGTTCATAAGAATAGAAAAACTTCATAGTTTTACTGTACGTATTTATTTTAAATCTCCCAAAGTTGGACGCATTTACTATTCTGATCATCGGAAATACCTCTTCTATACGACCCTCGTACCAAAGGCCATGGGACAAAATACACACAGGCATAAAGGTAAAGATATAAATTTAAGCATTAATTGAAATTGAAGTTCCTGCTACCATTTGGCATTGTCGGCTCTGTCGTTGACCACATACCTGTCGGGCATCCAACGATTTCCATTGCAAGATTAAATGAAAAAGATTATTTTAAAAATAAAAAAAATACATATAAATTAATTTCAGTTTGTCTTTTATTCGTCGAAACACAATGATGACGATGTTGATGATGATGTCTTTATGTCCTTATGAAAACATTTTTACTTTTTTTTATATATTTTGTTCACACATACACATTTAAATGACTACATACATATACACTTTCCAGCCTATAGACTTAAATTGACTTTATATACACTTAAGGGTCTAAGGACCGATTTTCAATTGATTTAATTTTGTATGGGCCATAAAAAATCTGGGATAAAATCAAATCAATGCCTTCGCTTTACTATTTTTTTTATTATTAAATTGCAAGAAAGAGCACAGCTATCTCCGGATGAATAATAATTTCAATATGTGAAAAAGATTTTCTTACAAAATACATTTTCCCTGGCCCCTGGAGCGTATGAGTGTTCTTTGTTTTGTATTGGTTTAGGATGAGCTTAGGAAATGTGGCCAGTGTTTGTTTCCGGTGGAAAAGTTATTTAAAATTGGTTTTCGAATAATATGAAAATCTTAAGAGAGTCTTTCAGTTACCTTAAGGGATTGTTGATTTTGTGGCATCGCATACAATGACAGGTTATTTTAATATGTTGGCCTATAATTTCACATCAAATCAAACATGAGAAGCATGACACAGTGGTAGAATTGGATAAGTTGGTTGGAAATAAATATGAAATTTCATACAGTTATAAATAGAGCGGCGTAGTAGGATTAGTGACGGCCGTGGTGTGGTAGGTAGTGTGTGTGGCTATCACACAGAAGAACCCGAGTTCGAAACCGGGTAAGACCATCAAACATTTTTCAGCGGCTGTTTCTTCGTCGTGAATATTGGCGACTTTAAAGTCGTGAATATTGGCGACTTTACGAATAAGATAGTTATCTCTAAGTCATGTAAAACTTCTCTAGAAGAGAATTAGCCGTTCGGTGCCGTCTTTAAACAGTAGGTCCCGGTCAGTGAGTATACTAATTCTATCGTACACAGCTCACTGAGAGAAGTTCCCCCTCTGTTCCTTCATGGAATGTTAAGGGACATAAGTAAGTAAGTAAATTGAAGAATGAATCGATTCATCTGTCTCAGAAGGTTTCAGGCTGAACAACTGTCGACCAAACCAAATTCTGAAAAAGAAGCGGTTATAAATTCGCTGCGGCACTGCAATAAGAGAACAATTGTTTGAAACCATTGCTGAACCCTTTCCGAAACATTCAGCACTAGAAGAGGTCTCCGAAAGGATCGTGCAACTTGTTCAACATACTAATGGAGAAAATATTGAAAAATTTGGAAATTAATAAATCGAGTAAACACAGTAAACACTAATAGCCACATCCATCTCACATAGGTGAACAATTTGTCGGAAAGATATAGTGAGATTTAACTGGTGCTTTTTGCAATATTTTACATTATTTGCCTTTGTCCAATTTACTCCTTTGGGGATGACAGCAACCTCTGTCAGTCACACTCATACCCGGCCTAGTCATCTGTAGGGTGGGGGACAAAATGGAGATGATAAATAACCCACTAATAACCCACCCGCGATTTGGATACTATTTATGAGTGGAATCAGATGTACAGAGTAGATTTCAATCTACCCAGGACCCAGTGATATTCTTAGACACACGATCGTTCACTGATCCAGAATTGTGGTCAACCACTTTGGGTGTTGTTTAAAATCGACAATCTTAAGCTCGCTAATCTTATTTGCGAAGTGTCGAAAGAAGCATTCAAATGTTTAATTTTTTTTGGAAGCTGTGCCATCAATATATCAGTCCATCTGATCTCATAAATATCTACACGATGTACATCTGGGCCAAAACTGAATAAAAGACCAAAGACATCTTTGCAGCTTCTGGACCGTGTACAGAAGAAAAGCAGAGGAAATTCCAAAGAACGACGAGGAATGGACAACTGTGTTTTCTTCATCCCTTGTGAAGAAAACAAGAAGAATGAATTTTAAAAATTTCAATGCGCTGTTGAAGCGTGTATCGTTCTAAATAACACCTCTTGCTGAGAAAAACCTTTATTATTAGAATGCATTTTTTTTTATTACATTCTGGTACATAATAGCATGGCTTTTATTTTTTTTAAATCTGATTTCCGGCATATGTCCGCTGTGGCTACGATTTGCATGGTTCATTCGATAAGTCCAATCATTGATTACTTTTTCCAAAAAAATCTGCTCGGGTGGCGTCAATGGTGGCTGGAATATTGACTTCCAATGCTTTAAAAGTTGCTGGTTAGTCGGCATAAACCAATGACTTTGTATAGCCCCATATAATGTAATCCAAAGGCGTTAAATAACACGAACGAAATTTCAGATAAATAAATGAAATAAACTTCTCACACAATTGGTTTTTCAATAAATCGACTGTTAAGCGAACTGTATGGCAAGTTACGCCATTTGTCGTTGAAGTTAAGCTGATTAATTTTTGAAAACATAAATTCAGTCCGAAACGCAAGCTCTTTCCACCAGATGTCGTCACCGTGTAAACCGCAACAAACAGTCACGGTTAATGGATGTAATGGTGATTCGTTAATGACTTGAGGATTGTATTCGCTCCAAATACGTCAATTTCTTAATTGGCGTAGCTTGCTGGCTCACTAGGTTAATTGCGAAACCTTACTGAACAGAAATGTCAACACAGTTTCACATTATCAGCTGTTAAACCATAGTTATCGATATCGATAGTTAACATGCAGCTCAAAAAAACACCCTATACACTATTTATCAGATTGAGAAAAGTCTAAATGCTGTTAAAAAAGTAGCGAATTTTCTTGTTTGTAAATTTTCTCGTCTACTCTCGGTTTTTTTGCAGAAATCAAAAATGTCGGCTATATCAAAAGTTCTTGAGTTTTGTTGTAGGACAACGATACTCTGAACGCCATAAAATTCTCTCAATTTTTAAAACAAATTGGCAAGGAGGGAATTGCGGAAATTGTTGAAGAAATAACAAAGATTTAATATCCATAAAATCATATACGTTTTTTATATCAGCTGTTTCCATAACTCCTAACCACCAACATTTTTGTTTTTTTTTATCAAACTAAGCTGATCACAACCAACATCCATGGAGTGTCCCTCACATTTGCCCCGACAAGTAATGCAAACATTGCAGTAATGCCGTATCTATCAATGGAAATCAACATTTCTGTGAAATGGAATAATTGCTGCTAAATATTGTCTTAGCCGAGTAAAAATTAATCAAATATTCTTGGCAATATTCTGATGCCTGTCTGTCTTTCTCCGTTTAATATACCAATTTCCTCTTTGCGTTTTTTTTGTGCTCTCCTTTTTTTTTGTTTTTTTTTTTATCAGTCATTTCTGGTTGTCGCTCTCTGTTCATATTGATTTTCAAATTTCCTTTAATTTGTTGCAATCAATTCTAAATATTTATAACCCAATTTCTGTTTTTTTTCCTTGCTCTCTTTCAATCTTTGCTTCAGCCGGCTGCTGTGGCTGACAATGTGGATGCTTATTTTCTTTATTCATTTCTATTAGTTCTACAATTTGTTTTCTTCCTGCTGCCTCGGTCTCTGTCTCTCTCTCTCTCTCTCGCCTTACTGTTTGGACGATTGTTGTTGTTTTTTTGTCACTGCCTGGGCTTCGACTCATTTGTTTTCGTTTTTTTTTTATTGTTGTTGTGCTAGGAACTCATTTCCGTTTCCGTTATAATTCACTGGCAGCCTGTGCGGGTCCGCCCAGAGTAGAGAGTGAGCATGAATGCGAGAGTGTTTATACATATTTGCATCACGATGTATACACACTGAAACACACACACACACATACGTATACAGGGACACAATTATTTTAACTATTGCTGCTGTTGCCGCTACTGTTCCTCTTCTGTCACTGTCAATGCAATTAAATACGAGGTCGGAAGTAAATGTTTCGGTATTTCCAATACGAGTGAGAGGGGAAATAAATAGTGATTTGATCTCGCCAAACAATAGATGATAACAAGATCAGAATGAATTTAGAAACTTTTTCAAAAGTAGAAATACAACAAAAGTTAAATAAGAGAGAGACGGAGAGAGAGTGAGTTAGGGCTTCACATTAATAACGTTATTTGCCTGCAATTCATACAGAGTCAGGTCATTACCAGGTGATACAAATGAAAGTTGAAAGAATTTATTGCATTTTTGTATTTCTCATGATAAACCATTGAACAGGGGACCACAACATGCAACGGCCAGCGCCCATTTGAAACAGTCCGGGGCGAATCACCAAGATCGACCTGGCTTTCCCAGCTCTTAGATAGAGGTTTACTCCTACCTCTTCAGTTCGGCTTAGGTGAACGGCATTCATGCCAATGTTACCTTACCTCTTATGTGACCTGATAACCCTTTCAAACAAACTGGCGAGAACGCGCTATGGTAGAGTAACCCACAGAACACCAGATCCAACTATGAAGTAGAGATCCCAGAAATCTTAATATAGTTGACAATGGCAAGGGACATACAACATGCAAGATAACTACAAACCAAGAAATCACTTTGGCCCCCCGAATTAAAAAAAACATTCACAATCCCATGCCCAGTCTGCGAGAAACCCAGATACAGGCCAAAGCTAAACTATGAATTACTGTGGACAAACCTAACATCACGGATGAGCCAATACGGCTCTATGAATAGTGCCCCAAATGAAGGATTCCCCAAAATAAATGAAAATTCCACCCAAAAGCCCAATATGCAAACTTCGCCAAAAATTCTGAAAAATCCCCCAAACAATTTATGAAAAATTACCCAATTACTTGTGTTGTGAAAATATCCCCAAAAAAACGAAAAATTCACCAAAAATAAAAAAGGGACATTTTTCATTGTCCATTTCCAATGCCCCAAAAACAAAAAATGAAATGTTACCCAAAAATTATGAAAACGTCCCAAATTTGTATGGGGGAATTTTTCATTTTCTTTTTGGTGGGCATTTTTCATAGAGCCGCCAATACATCACCCGAACATTTACGTGTCACTCCCATCTACATTGCCCCCTTGATGAGTTAAACTCTCTCAGGCTTTACCAGCGTGGCCAACCTCCCCTTGATCTTGAAAGCAATACCACAAGGTTTCACTTCCAGATCAAGGATCACAAGGATCACGGCAAGCTTTTAAATAGAATCCACCAGCTGTCTCTGCCATCTTACAGCAGACAGGAGACTCATGACATGTGCCGCACGGCCACTAGGATCCCAGAGCACCCTTAAAATAAAGGTATAGTGTCCAGTCCATCGATAGACATATGGCAAGAGTCTCCTGAGTTTGGTATGATTACCGACGTGAAGGTCTGAATCATGAGGTAACTACGATGCGGAAACTTAATTATTTCCCTTAGCATTCCATGAAAGAACAGACGAGGAACTTCTCTCGAATCAGTGAGCTGTGTGCGATATAATCTTTATACGTACTGACCGGGACCTACTGCTTAAAGCCGGATTCGAGCGGATAAGTTTTATATAAGAAAGATACCTCTCTTACTCGTAAAGTTGCCAGCATTTACGAGTTGGAAAACAGCCGTTAAAAAATGTTTGACTTCGAACCTGGGTGCTGCTGTGAAGTAGTCGCACACACTATCATCATAAACCATTCTGCCGAGCTCAGCCGGTAAACCAAGTAAACCCGGTATACAATGGGCGAATTCTTCCTCTTAGTGATTCAGTTTTATTTAAAAACTCTGCTGGTCAATGAGTTGTAGCTTCCTGGTTGAGATCGCCACCACATGACGAGCTGAACTCTCCCTGTGATTTTGGTGGCAAATCACAACCACCGCCGAGATCTTTTCCCTTTGGGTACTTCGATGCACTTACAAGTCAATTCCTAAATCACAATTTCTAGATCCCATTGACGTAAGCAAGGATTGCCCTGAAGTTGAGTTTTATCCTCGTATACGAACAATTTAAACATCAAATTCAGAAATGCCACTAACACTGGCAACTGGCAACTAACAACGGCCACGTCACAAACATATTCAAACATTCATTTCTGTCCACAGCCAACGGATCCATGGATGCATGTGTCCATGGCTATGCACGAGAAATCTAAGTTGTATTTTCATTCAGTGTGTCAGTTGAGTTAACTGCTAACGTTTTTATGCTGTTGACATTTGTGCATTGTCTGCCACTCATTCATTCATTCGTTCCTTCAGAGTATGTGTGTGTTTGTCTGCCCATTCGCATAGACGTCGAAATAATAACACACCGAACAAAAGCAAAAGCGATGAAAAAAAATCTACACTGGCGGCCTGGTCCGCATGCCACCCTCTCCACACACAGAGGTTGGATGAGCCAAGTTGGCCCTGCAGTTCTATGTGAGATCGGTAGAGTTGTACATTCCTTGCGAGGCCATTTCGGGCATTGTTGGGCTGTCAGTTAATATGGCGGCAGCAGCAACTGTTTGTGGCCCGTCACCGCCATCATTCAATGGCAACGAAGAGGCCGCCGGAGTTGTCAGAGCAGCATGGATGGATGGTTGGTGATGGAGTGTTGGCAAAAATCAAAATCAAAATCTGAATCACTGGTTCTATGTTAAGTTACTGTTAAAATCATAGATTCATACGTTCTTTTGTTCGTTTGCTCGGTGTATTGGTGTCTGTGTGTGTGTGTGCTGACGAGAACTGTATTCAAATTGTTATGTTTAAATAATGAAAATGACAGGCAAATGTCAAAAAAGGTTTTTAGTTTGCATTGCTGCCGCTCTTTTTGCTATTGTTCGGTTTCACGTGAATTAATTTTTAAAAAGTTGCCTTGTTTTTTCTGTTCGCAACAACAGACAGAAGAATAGTGGAATGCATAAATAGAGCAATCAGGCAATATTTGAATTATTGAATGGAAGTTCTGCAACCTTAAAACTTCGGTGCAATTTATAAGTAGGCTAAACTTGTATGGGGTTGGGTTGAATGTTACGGTGCAGATCTGAAAGTTACTTCGAAAGTACCAGAGTCTGTGGACTCTGTAAATAAAGACGTCTCTAAGCGCCCCGGTACGCAAGTTGGTAGCGGGCTTACCTTTTCGAGTGGGGGTTGGATTCCAACAGGACGCCTTGGTCGGTCGTTGCAAAAATCTAGCCATATGGCCTGTGTCACCCGATTTACCCTTGTACCCAAAATTAGAATATAAATTTATGTTGTATTGCAATTTAAAAATATACGTCTCCACGGCATTGTGTTGGCATTGGCAAATTTTGAAATTAGTGTCGGACAAGATTGTTCCCTTTCAGTCCACTATTTCTTTGTAACGCAGCTCCGAAGTGGCCAATTAATATTGGCAATGATCGAACTTGCTACGCAAAACATCGATGTGGCCTGTGTGGTATGACGCGCCATCGAGTCAAGTCCATGTTTTCAATCGTCATTAACAGCGCTCACCGTTAACCGAAATCCTATTTCAAGCAGCATTTTCAAAAAGGGACCAATAAGGAACCGCTCCAAAACTATTAATCCGGCACTTATCCTTCGATTTGCACGATACTTTTTTTTTTACACGATTTCACTTCTACACAACTTTTTTTGGGTTTAGTGTAAATTCAAGGGATTTATAAAATTCCTGGATTTACACGATTTTTTTTTTCAAGTTACATATTACAGTACACATATTTTAGCCTTCAATAACTCATTCGAGTATTTAATGAGGTTCTGCAGTGGTGCGTGTCGCATTGTAAAATTTTTGTATGCGATTACTTATTTCCCTTAACATTCCATGCTGAAACTGACGGGGAACTTCTCTCGAATCAGTGAATGGCTAATGCTTTTCTGGACAAGTTTTACATGGCTTAGAGATTCTTATTATAGTTCTAAACACGCCAGCATTTAAGAGACGACAGCTGACACTGAAAAATGTTTGATTGAACCTGGGTTCTGCTGCGTGGTAGTCGCACACACTACCTACCACACCACGGCTGTCCGCGTTACTCGATTCCGCCTGAATTATCGATTTACACGATTTTTCACACGATCATTTTAAAATTCTATTTACACGATTTCCACATGAACGTATCTATCGTGTAAACCGAGGGATAGGTGTATTTAAGTAATATTTTTCGATTTTTGGGGCAACATTTTTGTTTTAATTTTAATTTACTAGTGGATTCTTGTCTTTATTATAATGTCAACGTCAATCCCAGCAACCTTAATGTGGAAACTATTTTAAAAAATAACGATTATGAAAAAAAATTGACTTTGGACCACAACATGTTACAGTTAAGAGTTTTTAATGAAAGAAATACTGATTTAGAAATGTGAGAAGGTTCGCCCGAAATTGCACACTTCGAAAATACATGTAGTGCAAAAAGTCAAAAGCGAAATAAATCTGTTTCTCATTAACTTTTCCGAAATTGTTACGCCCTTGGTGAAAGCAAGGCTTTCTTCCAGCATTATCAGGAGATTTTATTGAAAAAGGATTAATTTGACATCATATAATTATTTATACTATTATAAACAACTGGACTGCACAACACAATTAATAAATTATAATAGAAACAATCACACAGTTAAAATATCACAGTTGCAACTTAAGCTAATATGAAAAATAATTTTTCTCGTAAGTACTGTTTGTTTTTTTTTTTATTGTGGGGTACATTTTCATATCAAAAGTTCTAAAATTTTGAAGCATATCTCATTTCCTTTCCAATTTATCGTTATCAAAATAACACATTTGTCATTTCTTCCGTTGCAGCCTTTTGCACTGGAAATATTTTTCTGTGGAACCATTTTTTTGGGCCCAATTTTCATTAACAACCTAGGCTTTATTTCCGTGGCTACTAATTTCATTCCGCCAATTAAAAAAAGGAAATTTTGATTATTGCAGCGGTACCGATTCTTCACATTTCAATTTTAATTATTGTTAACTAGTAAGTTGTAATGCGCCTATGGCGCCCGTTGAAATATGGAAAAAAAATTTTGTTGAAAAAAAAAAATTTTGTGGAAAAAAAAAAAATTTGTTGAAAAAACAAATTTTTGTTGAAAAAAAAAATTTTCTTGAAAAAAAAAAAATATTGTTGAAAAAAAAAATTTTTCTGGAAAAAAAAAATTTTGTTGAAAAAAAAAATGTTGTGGAAAAAAAAAATTTGGGGAAAACACAATTTCTGTACAAAAAAAAATATTATTTTTTTTATTATTATTATTTATAGAATTATAGAATGCCTATTTAAATCCCTACGTACTGCGTGACAGAGTCAGTGTATCAGTGAATCAGTGTCGAGGGTAAATATATATTAAGATGTTTCATCCGCCTCCATAACACCGTGTTACACACATTCTGTCCTATGAACCAAATTTACTTTTTCGGGAAGGGGATAAAAAATAAAAATACACATGTATCGATTTTCATGTACTCGTTTTTAAGTTTGAAGTATAAATCTCGTAGTGGCCTGTGTAAAAGCATTTGGATATTTAACCCTTTTTCAGTGATCCAATCGAGCTGATTTTTTGCAGGCAGACTCGTGGAAATGTCTGTATCACGTAAAATTTTTTAAAAAATAGATTTTTATCAATTCTCAGATTTTCCAAAATTTTTTTTTTTTAAATGGTTATTGTTTTTTTAAGGTTTCAGTTCAAAAAAAAATTTTTTTTCGTAACGCTTAAGTAGTTTAAAAATTTGGAGTCTCTTCAAGTTATGCTAAGAAAAGTGAAAAAAATATTTTTTTTTCAAAAATAATAAAAATTGGAGAAAATCTGAGAACTGATAAAATTTTTTTTTTAAAAATTTGACGTTATACAGACATTTCCACGAGTCTGTATTTTTATTTGTTCCCCTCTTTCCGAATATGTGCATTTGGTTCATAGGACTGAAAAAAATCTATTTTTTTTAACACGGTGTTATGTACGCGGGCCTGTTTTACAAGAACAGGCTCACTGGCGATCATGTCTGTATCCACAGGGATTTCCAACAAGATCTGTTGTTTTGGTATTTAAAGAAAAAAATGATTTTTTTGAGATAAATAATGTTTATTTCATAAGAAAAAAATGAAAAACAACATCAGCCAAAGGGCCACCACGACTACGCCTACAAGACCATATCCTTTTCATGGAGTTTTCCATAACCAAATCGCAAAGTGGCTGCCCTATGTCCTCGATAGCCTTACGAATTCTATCTTTGAGGTCTTGAATCGACGCTGGGCTGTTGGCGTAGATCTTATCTTTTACGTGGCTCCAAAGGAAAAAGTCGCAAGGTGTTAAATCACAAGATCTCGGTGGCCAATTGTAATCACCTCTTGGAGAGATGACACGGTCGTTGCTTGTGTGGCACGTAGCGACGTCTTGTTAAAAGTAAACGATGCCCAGCTCAATATCATTCAACTCCGACCATAACAAATTATTATTCATCTCTCGATAGCGCAATTCATTCACCTTAACTGTTGATCCAACCTCATTTTCCCACAAGGTGCTTGACGACGACCCAAAAATGCTTTAGTTTTGCGAACTGTCACTGCAAGATTTTCACCATTTTTGTTGTGAATTTTAATAATTTCAATGCGCTGTTGAAGCGTGTATCGTTCCATTTTTAGTAATGGCGTAGTTTCTACTTAAATAATGTTAAATAATCAATGCTTTAAAAGTGACAGCTACCGAAATACCGGGTGATTCAAAATAACACCTCTTGTTGGATAACCCTGTATATCAATATTTCGCGGTGTTACAACCGCCATTGAAAATTAGATACTAACTCCACCATTGTAGGGTCAATCGAAACACACCTGCCAAATTTTATTGATATCATGCAACAGTTGCGATCTGTACTTCAAAGCAGCTGCTTTAAATAGACAACACAGAGATGACCAGAAAATGGTTCTCATGCAAAACCCTTTCATTGCTAGAAACGAAATATTTATTTCTGCCCATATTATAAAAACAAACAAAAAAAAACTCAGTATTTCCACTGAACTGTGCTATGATATAATCTGAAATATGTAATTATTTAAATGATGTTTAAGTAAAATATGGAAAATTAAAAGAGTTTTTTGGGAATTGTTTTTTTAGTACTCATCCAACCGCACAACGATCAACAGAACATGTTTCTGAGTAATTATTTTTGGCTCACGCTGTACTTGAGTGCTGTCGCAGTAAGTCCATATGACGAATGTAACAAAACGAAATGTAACTAATCGGTTTGCTAATTTGCATTTGTGTTGCATTATCTAGATCACCTATGGTGAGGAATATTTTAAAGCCACAAATATAGAATGCGCTCCCAGTCCTAAATATTTTGCCAATCACACCTGTCGCCTGAAGGCTGTAAATCGCTACAAAACGTTGGCCTACATGGAAACTCACATCAGGCACATGCTGCGCAATGTTTCCGTAAGTAAGACGTCAGATTAGGTCACTTACGATTTTTTCGATTTCAGATTTATCCCGTCTGCCCTTGGAGAAAACACAAAAATACATTTGACATTTTTCCAGGTTAATATCGGCATATACATTCGCAACGATGTGAACATTTTTAAACCGTTCCTGGTCAACATCACACAAAATATGTGCTGGTATTTGGAAAAACGAACATGGGGTCCTTATCTCAATATATTTATGAAGACATTAGGTAAATTTTCAAATGTCAATCATTCCTGTCCCTTTACGGTACGTTGTATTTGAAAATTTTTGCATTTTGAAAATTATAAATTCGTTTTTTTTTTGTTTCTTTTAAGGGCCCTCTCATTGTCAAGAACCTATTTCTGGATCGAAACTTAATACCGGTGGCATTTCCCCGGGGCGTCTATAAGATTATATTTGTATTTTATGAAGGACATCCCTTTGATTACATTGGAACGGTGGCCTACTATGTGGAGCTATTAGAGAAGAAGTATAAAAAAGTTGCAACGAAATTCTGAAATCGAGGAACAATGAACGTAACGTTTGGGAGGCGCTGTGATTTGTTATAGTAATTTAATAATTATCTATTGGAAAATGTTCTCAATATATTCACATGACACCGTGTGCTTCATCTGGTAGTTTCTTTTTGAATCATATGCGTTTTTAACATTGAAGCTCACCCGAAATCCTGACGAAAAGTCAGTAGCGTATCTGCATGTAACAAAACATTGCTTTACGCTTGAAAAAACGTTTGGAAATTGCGGATTTTGTAGGCGGTGACATCATTGATCAATTTTTCTTTGAAAAAAACTGGTGGAAACGTCATTTTGCTTAATTGTGAGCACTACAGAGGCAGTGTAAGATATTCTTGTGGACGGAAATGGAAGTCATAAACTAGGACGGTCTTTAGTTTAAGCAGGATTTGACGCTGCGATTTGACGCCGTTAGATGTTTTTGTGTGATGCCGATTGTTTAATCCTAAGTGTTGCTCTCCTCTTTGGATTCACACAAGCTTTCCCATTGTGACATTTTCATATTATCCTCCTAAAGCAAAGACAGAGAAGGGGGTGTTGCCGACTTTTGGTCGCATGCTTCATCCTTGGTTTCGCTCTTGCAAATCATTCGCTACTGTTTCGTTGTTCCCATCAGAAGTCACGTACTGATTACTTCTAATCTCAGTTTTGTGATCCCTCATACAAAAGGTAACAAACCAATCCATTATTATTGAAACAACTAATAATTTCTCGACTTTTATTATAAAAATATATTACGCACACCAACACCGATATTATGCGAATAATGCATTAACAATCCGAGAAGATCTAAATCTATCATCGCAACAACATGAAGGATATATCTAGAATGCAATCCATACTCAAAGGACACTGGTTGATCTACAGTGCACTAATACCCCGATTTGCGTCGCTCCGATTAGCGTTGATTCGATTTGCGTCATCAAAATAAACATTGCGTGGCTTTGAACTGAGCCGCTGATGTTTCGTTTTGCGTCGCAAAAAAAAAAATTGTGGCTTCGAATTGCGTCGTTAATGTTTCGTTTTCTATTACATTTTGTGAATATAAAGGGTATTCCCCTTTTTATTTGCTTTTCGTCAAACACAAGACATCTGCTTACCTCGTTTTAAAATTGTTGGTGTCAGTTTACAAGAAATATTAGTGCGATAAAGTGTAAGAGCAATTTCTGCTCCGTAAAAAATAAATAAAATAAAACGAAAATCGTAGCAGCAAAGTTTTAAACGCTGTGACAGATGCTATTGATTGTTATAGAGAAATTTATTTACAAAAAAAAATCAGTTAAAGTTCAACAAAAAATAACCGGATTTTTTCAAAAAGATGGGCAGCTATCGAATCATAACCCTGATGTGACCATTGCCTTGGAGTAACACAAATTATTTAATAATTGAATTAATTATATGTGTATGTTGATTTTTTACATGTATGAATTGGCTTTAATTTATGTTTTTACTTTACGTTATTTTGTTGCAATAAAATATAAAAAAATATGTCTATGTATACATTTATTTATAGTAAAAATTTTCAAATTTTCGAATATCGAACTGAGCAGCCTTATTAAATTCCTCAATCTGACGAACTGGATATGAATAAACGTGACAACAGGCGGTTTCAGAGCGGTGTGGTAACAAAATTCAAAACGGTGTCACTAGACGCTCCTCTGTTACTTAAGCGGACACGTAAACCAACCAATCCATTAACGATTCACGTCATTAAGATAAGGATCGAGTAAACTATTCGTTAAAGAGTATTAGAAACCGTCCTCAAGTTTATGTTAGGTTAGGTTGAATGTGTTGCCTTCTGATGAGAGCGGATTCACCAGTAAGCCATAAATGGACCCGTTGTAATAGGATGGGGGAGTAGTAGAGGTTTGTTATGGGCGAAGCTGGAGTATTATCCAGAACAATTTATTGTTTTTGCCGCACAACTCCTTAGATGGACATCCATGGTTAGGCCTGCTTGAGAAGCTCCATTTTGTCTTTAATGTCTTTCTGCTGGTATAAAAAGTCACAGCGGTCTTTCTGCT
The DNA here is from genome assembly GCA_958296145.1 of Hydrotaea cyrtoneurina. NCBI lineage: Eukaryota > Metazoa > Arthropoda > Insecta > Diptera > Muscidae > Hydrotaea > Hydrotaea cyrtoneurina. The sequence continues at coordinate 69,787,612 of OY282515.1, forward strand.
TTCAGGAAAGTTTACAGTCCAGCATAATGCTAGATATTTGGATATTTTCGAATAACACAAAGTTTCTCACGCACTTTTTATCTTCGATCGGACAACACCATATCGTTGATTTCTTCGGCATTTTAGGGTGGATTTACGTCAATTGGCCGTCAAGAACGTTCAGCATCATTTGTACTTGTGCGACCACAACGAAAGTCAGTAAACCAATTTTTTACCATTGAAATCGATGGTGCAGAGTTCCCATTGTAGTTGGAAGAGTCACTGAATCACGGATCAGCCCTCGTACACTATTTTTGAAAAATTCGGTGTTTCCCGAAGGTGGAATTCAGAGACTTTGGAATTTTGCTGAGGATTTGCCCAACTGAAACTTTCTCATTTGTTTGAAGTACTCACATTTGGGGGCCGAAGAAAATTGCACAAAACACGTTGGATGAGGTGAAAATTTGTTTCTATTCTATACGGAATAGATTTTTAAAACAAAAGCTAAGAAAAACATTCTCGAAAATTAGTCGGTTTCTCTCTCTCTATCTCTTTTATATTTAATACAAAAGCTACGAAAAACGATATCGATAAATATAAGTCACTAAAACCGTTTACATTTTGCTAACATTTGCCTCAGTTTCCGTTTACTTTGGTAATATCTCATAAACTAAAAAGGTTCTAAGAAAAACCCATTATAGTTTTCTTCAGTCCCTGTAGTTTGATCACATTGAGTGTCCGACAAACTCCATTTTGAGTTGGTTTGGTTTTATCCTTTCATCAAACATGCATAACTTTCAAACAATTCAGAATTCTGTTCACAGAAATTTATTTATCTCGAAAATTTCAAACATGTCTCTGCAGCACAAGTTTTCCCCATACATAGCGTCCGTCCATCCGTTCGTCTTCTTCGTATGGAAACCACTTCACTCATTTCGTTTTGCTTCTTGTATTTTTTTTTTTTTTTTTTTGGTTTTTCTTTTGATTACATCTAATTTTCTTTTTGGCAAACTGTTTTCCAAACCGGAAAGTTTAAACATGAAACGCGGAGTGGGAAGCGGTGGCGTGTAGGGTGGGGGAGATGAATACGAAAAACTTTCTCGAATTTCGCGACGAGTAGATTATTTTACTTTAACGGATGTTGTTAATGTGATGCAGCGCAAAATTAGTATTCATTGCCTGCAGTGTCATTTCTTGCGCGCTTACAACATAAACTCGTCAGAAAAAAAAAATGAAGAAACGGGGAAAATGCTGAAGAATGAAACTTTTTTCGCCTGCGATTCCGTTTTTTTTTTTGCTGTTCATCAGTTTTGCGTGTGATTGATATGATACTTGGGCTGCTGCTGCTGTTGGTGGTGGCGATATTGTTGTTGCTGTTGTCGGTAGCTGGAAGCAGTACTGCTGATTTAAGCACTTGTGCTTCATAAACTTGTTATATTCTTTATGGGGTTGTTGGTGTTGCGGCTCCTGCTGCTGTTCAACACTAGTAAAGCCACAGTTAGTTAGTGTTGGAGAAAGAGTTGTTGGCTGCTGTTAGTGGTGTTGTTGTTGTGGTTGTTGTTGTTGGCGGTGTTGGCGGGGATGCTAGTTGTAGTGGTGCTCTTGGCGTGGCGAGTAATGGTGTTAGTGTGTGCGCCTCAAGATCCTCTAGTGTTCAGCACAAATGAACTTTAAAAAGCTTTGACTATTAAGGCATATTAAAATAAAACTTTGTTTTCCAACCGGCAATAAAAACAAGAGCAACAACAACATTCTGAAATACATACATACAAGTGTGCTGGGTTGTGTGGTGAATACATGCAACAGGGTCGTGGTCAACGTCTGAGGTCGAAAATTCTTCGCCTTATTTTGGTCGAAGACAATATTGAAAACTCAAATAGGATAATATCGGTGGGGTTCTATTATATCGGTTTGGTTGGGCTGTATATTCAACCAAAGGTCAGTTGGTAGCACGGACGCGTATCAGCCTAGGGCTCGTGGGTAATACCGATCACGTTTGAAATATAGACAATTATCTGTCGCTGGATAACGTCTTTGTCTCGAACGTAGACAAACTTGCCACACAGAGTAATCCGTACTTCAATGTAGCCATAGCGATGTCAAAAGTATGCTAAGTCCGAATTTGCTTAAACCATGTTGAAAAAACTTGATGGAGATATGGGTTTTCTGGAACGGAATTCCTTATTTTATCCATGAGTTGAGCCCAAATCTGCCTCTACTTACACGAAACGAATCTTATTTTGAGAAATTCGGAAAAAAAATGCAAGTTCATAATAGAATAGAAATGAGTTCGAAATCGATTTCGAGAGAGTAAATTTTTTCTCTCACATACGAATTTTTTCTCTTAACCCTTTCCGTTACAAATATTTTTTTTGACGTGCTAAAAATCATGTGAAGTGTCGACAAATGCACAAAAAGAGTTCATTTAAGTCAAATTACACTTACTTCTTGCTAAAATCATGTGAAGTGTCGAATGTATTCGACAAATCCACAAAAAGAGTTCATTTAAGTCAAATTACACTTACTTCTCCTTATACGATTTTTTTTTTACTTCACTTGAATCTGTATTTTTGCAAAAATAAAAATATTTTAAAAAGGTTTCATGTATTGTATTTGCTTTGACTGCAGGTAACCTATACGAATCCGTTTCGGAAGCTACCACACTTCTTCATCGGTGATTTCTAATATGTGTTAAAGTTTACCATAATTAAACGAGAATTACTGGAGGAAAGCAGTAAACCTAACAAAACAAACCATTGTTTTTGTATTTATTATAATAATATCGGGACTTGATATTCTAAAACTAAGCCATTTATACTTGCTTTAAGAATAACAAAGTACGAATCGTACTTTTTTCTTCAGTACGATTTTACTAAAAAATAATCATATTCGGCTTTCTTTCTGTGTAGTGTAATTAATATGTACGAGTGCGACTTTAAAAAAAATATTGTAATATTTAAAGGGTAATGAAATCTTTATCTTAGGCCAAAGTTGTACGAGTTTCCAATGTTGTTGATCTCGGGTACTTTTTTGAGGAGACATCTTCTTTCGGAGTTGGAATAAATTCGGAACGCGAATGCAGATTAAAACAGTCTTGGTGTCATCTGAATGGTGTTCACCTCCTCTTTACGATTACAAATGAAAAATATAATGTCATTATGGTTCAAGGACTCCAAAAAGTAAAAAAAAATGTCCTCAATCCTTTGATATATTGAACAACTCATGTGTTTTTCTTTAGTTTTTGTTATACAGGGTTATTTGATAAATGATCGGATGTTTATTTCATAATAAAGAGGAAAGTATGCCGTTAATAATGAAAAAAAAAACATCAGTCAAATGGCCACCACGAACACGCTTACAGGACCATATCCTTTTCAGGAAATATTCCATATACAAATTGCAAAGGGTCTGCCCTATGTCCTCGATAGCCTCATGTGTTCTATATTTGACGAGGAATGAGTAAACCTGGGTTTTCTTCAACACTTTGGGCTACAGCAGCAATAATATCAGTTGTTCTTGAGCGACGTGCATGGGTTTTATTCTCCACATCACTAACTTGTCCCAACTGCTCAAATTTTTCCACCAATGTCTGTATTGCGGTCCGACCAGTTGCTTCACGACGACCCAAAAATGCTTTGGTTTGTCAAACAGTGACTGCAAGATTTTCACCATTTTTGTAGTGAATTTTAATAATTTCAATACGCTGTTGAAGCGTGTATCGTTCCATTTTTAGTGATGGCGTAGTTTCTACTTGTCACATGTCAAAGAATAAAAGCTTTAAATGTGTTAGCTATTTATATACCGGGTGATAACACCTCCTGTTGGAAAACTCTTTATTACAGTCCGATATATCCATTCCACGATATGTACAATTTATAATGGGGTGACAGCGGATTCAAAAACGTTAGCATTTTTCCCAAATTGCTTACCTTATATGAGTTGGACACAAAGTTGTTATGGAAAAATAAATATGAATGGGAATGAATGATAGGTCGAGTGTGTTCTTAAAAGCAATATTTCTCCAGCATGTAAGCGACCAAAGAACCATCTGAAGAAAGCAATCATAGAAGATTGTGTTGAATGTCAACGCCCTATTGCATATGAGGTCAGGGAAGCAATAAGGCCGGCTGGGCCGTTGGTACAGATGGAATACCGTCAGAACGGTGACGGCAGTAGTTGAGCTGATGATGTTTATGAATGAGCCAGTCTACACCAACTGGAATGTCTTATGATTGGAACATCAGCTAACTATTTGCACCAACTATCGCTCAAGAAAAAGCTATAAATCTGTATTTTCATTAACTTTTATTCTACTGTGTATTATACAAAACATTAGTCAGGACTCTAGTTTATTCGGGAATCCTATGGTTGTTTTTTTCTATATTAGCTAAGTAAGACGCAAATGAAACTTTAAGCCACTCTCTTAAAAAAATCGTGTTCACTATTGAAGTAAATGAGCGGTTTGTATATTCAAATATATATTTATGTAAAAAAAAAACTAAACGAACAAAAAAAATTAATTATAAAACTAACAGCCTGTTGTTATAAAACGTATACGTCTGAGACGAACAATAAACGTCCGAAACGAAACTGAATAGAGTTTTCATAACTTCAACGAATCCAATTAGCACACAAAAATACATAAGAAAAGAAAGACCAATTAGAATTTTAACACAGACTTCCGTGTTACAAATACCCAAACCGACGAAACCAAATTTCTGTTCGTTATTTTAACGAAATGAAAGACCCATTCGTTTTATAAAAACAGGCTGTAAGACCCAATTTACACGATGACCTTTTGCTTGATTTTAAAATGATTTTTTAATTGGGACTACAACAAAACAATGGCCGTATATTTTCATAATAAAGGGAAAATAAAGAAAATTTAACGTTTGTATTTTGAAAGGGAAATATCAAAAAAATTTAATTTTATTATTTGTTTTAAAACAATTTTCAAAACCTTTCTATAGTGAAACCGTATCGATCAAAGCAGTGCTATGCGGGGTATTTCTGTATCGTCCACGGAGAAAAAAATATGTTAACAATATGATTGCCTGCAATCATATATATGTTTGTGTGTAAATATATTATGTTTGCACACAATCATAAATTGTTTGAAACACAATTCTAGCATTTCATTATTTTTTATTATTTCATTTGAATTTGTGAATCTCTCTTTATCAGTATATCTCATTCTCTCCGTTAGTGTTACACTCGTAAAGAGCGTAGAGACAGGAAAACAATACGCAGTAAATACTGACTTATTCACACTTAAATATTGTTCTTTTATCGCTATTACCTTCCAAATACATAATAATAATAGCAAATGCGTTATATTTGTAGCCAACTAACTTTTGTTAAGAAGCAAATAAGCTTGACTTGATACAAGCTCCAAAAACGAGATTTACTTGTGTTCAAACATGTAAAAAATACATATTTTTCAGCGTGTAGATAATCAAGTAAGCGTTTTCTTCGATGATCATGGACCAGATCATGTGCCAAAAATGGTAGAATTGTATTTGGTAGACACGTTGTGTCTATAGGCCGGACACCATGAATCAGTGAACTATTAAAAACATTGGCAAAAAATAATCTTTAAAAAGTAACTGACGGAGATTGATTTATGATTCCAAATTAATATTTCATTCACTTTTACAAATTTAAAAAAAATAATGAAAAAAACGGGTTAAAACATTAATTATTTTACTCGAGTTGGTCCAACCCTAATCACCCCCACAGCAACATTTCGTCGTTTTCTCCGTTTCCGTCACTGTCTTCTCCGTTGGTGTTGGCCGGTGGTTCTGATGACGATGATGTTAGTCATGCGTTGCCAAACAAACGTATACGTCCTCGTAAATGTAAATCCTTAATTATGACAATATTTTGCATATTAGTAAGACAAGTTTTACTGACACGTACTACTTACGTTCCCATACATTTGCCGACAACACATCTTGGAAAGTTTCGTTTTTTCTTTTCTTCTCTCCTCAGTTTTCCCCAGCTTGCTGAGTGGGTGGGTTTTTCTAGTCGGGTTTCTTGTACTTTTCTTTTTCGCTTAATTTCTTTCGCAGAACTTAGAGAGATGAATAATTTGATGAAGAAAATTTGTGAAATGTGTTTATTACATAAAATTGCATGGAAATTATGGAGGAAATGTGGAAAGTTTTCGTTTTTTTTGTTGTTCTTGACGAGTACCTCTAGTTGACATATGCGTCACATTACGGATGTGTGCATATTAGGGTGGAGTGAAATTCAAAAAAAAAAAAGTTAACCTCGGAAAGAGATGTAGTCTGGGGTCCTAATGAGGGGAAAAATAAAGAAAAAAATTTTAAAAAAATTTTAGCGGTCGCGCCACTCCCTCCAAGTTTGGAAATTGTCGCTATTTTGGCGTTGATTTTAGAAAAATCCTAAAAAGTTTTATGTCAATAAATGTTTGCAATAGCGTAAACAATGAAATAAGGGCATGAACAAATTTAAAAAAAATGTTCTCATTGTTCAAAAATTTCAAAAAGTAAAATAAGTCTAATTGTCCCTTCTTCAAATTGACTGAACAATGAAATCGCCACCAAAGCTACAAATATTAGTCGATTATCCTCATATTTGCCTCAAATACTTTTGTCTGGGCACTGAACAAGCTCAAACTTTTAAATTTCGAATAAGTTAAGTCGTTAATTTTTAGGATTTTTCTAAAATCAACGCCAAAATAGCGATAGCGATTTCCCAAATTTCAAGGGAGTGGCGCGACCCTAAAATTTTTTTAAAATTTTTTTCTTTATTTTTCCCCTCATTAGGACCCCAGACTACATCTCTTTCCGAGGTTAACTTTTTCAAATTAAAAAAAAGCATGTTTTCACTCCACCCTAGTGCATATGTTTGGTATGGGAAATCGTTGTGTGAAACTTTTCCTATGCGGATTATAAATGCAATTAAATAATTCGTTAATATACATGCAGTTATGACAAAAAAAGGCGTAAGATAAAAGATATTTGAGCTGAGGACTAAGCAGCGTCAGCGTTGGAGGTATTTTAGGGGAATGTTGTGCGTGTGTATGAAACAAATTTGGAACTTCTTTCAGACTATTGAGCTGGCCCCGATATAATTGGTATATGCAGTGGCCAGGTCGCATAATTTAGTTAAAGTGTCGGATAAACTTAAATGGGTTTTGCTTCTTAATTCGAAGACATTTGCAAGGTCAGAGGTTATTACACTGATTTCAATCTGGCTTCCAAGTGTGCTAGTCCGGAATACTGACTAGCACATAGCATTTGTCTGTATTTTAAGTTGACGACTTATGTATATCAGTTTTTCCCAAAGTATTTCGTCATGGACATAACCTTACCTAATAACATTAATCATACCAATTTCTTGAAAGTTAATATAATTAATGTTTCTGAGAAGCCTTTCGTAATTTACTCTGTATTTATTTTAATTTCAACGGCGTAAATTCCTCAATGAATTCATACGTCTCTAGCACTAGTGATCATGCTTTTATTTTGCTTATCGTTACACGCTTATCGAGAAAACCCTTGAAATACTTAAATTATGTCCAATCAAGTTCAAGGTTATTCCGTTTGTTTTTGTAAATCACCCATTCCTGAGTCAAGCTCTGTTGATGCAAAATCGTAAAACTCATTGGAAGAAAAAAAACAAAACAATTAAATGATGAATGAAAGCAAATGTGGGTTACATGCGCCTATTTGACATGTATTGTATTGTGGGTTGATAGAGAGAATCCAACGAAATGGATGTAATAATTCTTATCGCTGTTTTCTTGAAAACATTTTATTAGAATGTGATAAAAATTTTATTGGTGTGTTTTATTTTACGCATTTGCTGTGCTAGTACGAGGCGCCTTTTACTAAGTCTATGTCTATTCCTGTTGGAAGAGACTCTGGAGTTACTACCTAAACCACTCTTCGGTACTGGCAATTAAAGGGTGCACCCTTTAACATTTTTTTGGCTATCAAAAACGATGTACTGATCATTTTTGTTCATATTCTAGTTTTATTGGAAAGGTTGAACTTTGTCATTTTATAATGGAACACAATATTATTGCAACCACTACTCGCTCGGCAATAGATGAAGAATTGACCGACACGGAGCTATGATTTGAGTCCATTGTATTATTTTTTGTCGAGAGACATTAAGGATAAATGTTACACAAATACATTAAGGATAAATATTAGGTTGAAACATGAAATCGAAGTTTCCATTGAAAAAGATTCGATCCAAACAGTTGAAAATCTACTGAAAAATTGGCTTGATCTGATGTGGTACTGCCGAGCCAATTGTGTTAGTCATACGAATGATATTGTGTTACATTACTAAATGAAAAAGTTTAATAAATTCACCAAAAACCGATCGAGTTGATACGCATACTTATTCATATTTGTTATCAATTTACATTCCAAGCTCAGATTTTACATCCATGCGTTGATTTTTTCTAGAATAATTCATTCTTTGTTCTCGACCCAAAATTGTTTGGATCAATTAAACTTTTGTAGCATTTTTTCGAAATCGATTTCGTTGACTGTGCTTTTTAATTCTAACGCCGGAAAGTAGAGAGGCATTTAATAGGATCACTGAAACATATATTGGAGACATTGAGCGGACGGTGCAACAGATCATAAAGGCTCGGAGTGTCTCTCTGTCAGCCTCATGTTCTAAACCAAATGTAGGCAACGATTGTTGTAGTTGGACCCGGTAAATCTCAGCAAATACTGTATAAGGACAATTATAAAGGACAAAATTGAGAAACGAGATAGCAGGATATCTCTAAATAAATTCTGGATCGAATTCAATAGTACGCCAGATAAAAAGAAATTAAAATCGTCTTTAACCACGAAAATTGTATATTTTCGCTTTTTTATCAGTACATTTTCTGTCTTCTCTAGAGCTTTTCCAAAAGTTTGCTTGCAGCAATCTGACACATATCCCCACTATGTGGACAAAGAAATCAAGGTACTATTTATTAGAACATTGCGCCGAATACGTTGTCGGCGACGGGGGCTTCAAGCCGTTTCCAGGCGACCTGTTTTTTCATTAGCCCGGGCTCAACTGGAGATGTGTGCCGGAGTTAAAGGAAACAATAGTAACTCCCCCAAAATATCCACCGCAGTCTGCAATTTCTTCTGCCACTGCAACTGGTCGCCTTATCACTGAATTATCTAATTTATCTTTCACACAGTCAGCCTCTTCGTTTGACGATCCTGCAGAGAAGACCGTACCATACTCTTCATCCGTTTCAGGTATCAGGTACCAATGATCCCACAGAGAAAACACCAGTCCAGTCTTCAGACACTCACACTAACTGGTGGTTTCGTGGCGCAGCCTGTTTACTTATTAATGACCTATACTTATTTAGTATCAGATAGGAAGTAATGTAAACGTGACATAGGCTACTATTTTGGTTAATTGTTCATAAAACGTTTTGAATTTGTATTCAAAATAAAACAGCTTATGCAGAGAATACAAATGGTCCGAATGCATATATTTCTCAACCAGTAGTGTATAATATGATAAGCTATTTTATGAGTTAAAGTATTTATAAATTATCCTATTATTATCCTAATTAATTTGGAGAGGCAACTTCAAGAAAAAGTAGAACATATCAGCTTATACATGTATTAAATGAAATTCTTGAACAAGAAATTATATAGATTTTTTCCCAAAGACCTTTTAGAATTTGACGAAATCTTTTCCGGTTATGGAGATTCCATCATTTGATACGGCTCAAAAGTGTAACACATAGAAATATTCACATTACACCCCAGGTGTCTTTGAACCAAATTCGATTCATGACTTTCTGAATCGTTTGAGCCATGTCCGTCTGTCCTGCTGGTACGCACGATAACTTTCGAAAGCGTTAAGCAATCACTCTGAAATTTGGCATGGCTTAATATTTTCGCAAAAGTGCTTATGGGATTGCATATGGGCTATATGGCCACACCCCTTCGGGTACCTCCCATACAAATCTGCTATTTCGCCCACTTTATAAATCATGTAATAATATCAACATGCGCAAGTTCGATCTTGGCCAAATTCCGTATTTAGTAAAGGTATAACTGGACAACGTTTCGGACAAAAACTTGGCAGTCTGGCAACTCCTCTTCTGGTACCTCCCATACAAATGTACCATCCCGCCTACCTTAGAAATCGTGTAACAACACCAATATGCCCAACGCGATCTTGCCCAAATTTTGTATTTAGTAAACGTATAGTCAGACAAAGTTTTGGACAAAAACTTGGAAGTCTGGCAACTCCCCTTCTGGTACCTGCCATACAAATGTACCATCCCGTCAATTATAAACCGTGTAATACTATCAATATGGCCAACGCGATCTTGCCCAAATTCCGTATTTAGTAAAGGTATAACTGGACAAAGTTTCGGACAAAAACTTGGAAGTCTGGCAACTCTCCTTCTGGTACCTCCCATACAAATGTACCATTGCATCTACTTTAGAAATCGTGTAATTATATAAACTCGCACAACGAATCTTTCCAAAATTCTATATTTAGTAAAGCTTTAACTACATAAAGGGTGTTTTTTATTGGGGTATAGAACTTTAAGTTGGCATCACTTTTTTAACTGCCGGCCATTTTGTCAGCTGTCAAGTGATTAATATTTAGTTAGGTTTGCCATTTCATCATGAACAGGTTGACAAAAGAACAACGCTTGCAAATCGTGCAAATTTATTTCGAAAGTAATGGTTCAGTTCGCGAAGTTCACCGCAAGCTCCGTCCGAATGAATCGATTCGCCACCGTTCACAGCAATTGGAGCTTTGTCCATCAACTTTATGGAAGATTTTGCGCAAAGATCTTGGCTTGCGACCTTACATGATCCAGTTTGTGCAAGAATTAAAGCCGCGAGACCATGCAATGCGTCGTGATTTTGGTGTATGGGCCGAAAATGGGATTCATCTCGATGCTGATTTTCATAACAAAATTTTGTTCAGTGAAATTGGACCTGTAGAATTGGCTTTATTCGAGCCAGCCGCGGCGGCCACATGCCCGAAATCATATTTAAACATTAATGGCATAAAATTATCCTTCCAATAAAGCCAAATTGATGAACATTAAAACGATTTTCTTGTGTTTTATTTCAATTCGAAGTTCTATACCTCAATAAAAAACACCCTTTACAATTTTCTAGTGAAAACTATGCTTTATATTCCGTCCTTTTTGTAAAAACATGTAATAAAATATTTTTCTATAACATTCGGTATTTTGAGATTGCTATTATGACATTTCATCAGAGGTTACATCCAATGATGGTAGCCACGCTCACTTTTGACTTTCCGATACTTTGGAATAGAGACTTGATGTTTTACTGAGGGTGAGTGTATATATATGTAAGTCGGTTTACCCGACTGCAACTTTTTTACTGGTTTTTATTAAAAAAAAAATATCTATTTCCCGTTTTATTTACGATTTCTCAACTCCGTTGGCTGAAACTTCTATGGGAAGAGCCTGTTAGGCATCCATTTCAATCGGGATGAACTCATCAACATAATTGTCGAAGAAACCAACTCTCAGAATATTCACCTTAGGCCTCATGACTTCAAGCTCTTGTCACTGAGATTTGTACATTATTTCCAAAGATAAGGTTTAAAACAATTTTGTTCTCAGTTCTAATCGTATGAAGTTGGATCTTTAATAGACAGCCTGGAAATAAAATTATTTCTCACACGCGGAAGTAAAATATGGTATTCTATTTCATTACGCTTAAATATTAAATCAAAATGAAAACAACAATTTTTAAATTGATTTATTCTTAATTTTCAATTGGTTTCAATTATATTTCTTAAATAAAAAAGTATAAGTTTTTTCCTCCAAAGGATGTCTGCTGTTGTTGCGTTCACTCTCGCGAGACACATACGAATGGGGGCCACTGATTGCTTATATTGTTGGCCAAGGATAGATGATCGGCACTTTATTTGTGCCACACAACAATCTTAAATCTTAATAGAAAAAGCTCTCACTAACAATAGAAATCCATTTTATTGCGCCTTCAATGTTGACAATTTGTAACGAACTAACAAATTCGTTTTATGGAAACAGGCAGTTAATCTAATTCAAATTATGAGTCCAATTTCATGTTACATTAGTTGCTGCCACCAATTGTGTGTTACAGCGACAATTTACTATCAGTTGATATTTAATGTTATTGCAAAACTGACCCGATTTCAGATTCATCACTCACCCCCATCCTCTTCATTAACACTCCTATGGTGGTGGAGGACCACTAGTCTACATTCAATGTGTAAAGGAAACACACATACTACATTGTAATTCAAACTTTTGTTCCCAAATTCAATTTCCCTTACACAGAAATAAATCGAATATCTGCTGCACACACACACACACAATTACTGTCCCTGTAACATTTAAATCCAAAGATTTACTCTGTGCAACATTTGAACAAATTATCGTTTCCCTGTTTATTTGTGTTGCCTTTGTCCTGAAATTTCTGGTAAATTAAACAATTGCTGATGATTTGAAATCAAATCATCATTCCATAACCAACGATTACCCAACACACACACACACAGACTGACAAAATATCAGTGGGAACACTACCATTGCCGTAGATAACCAGACCGGGCAAGTGTTAGCAGCTGCCCCGTGCTACTTGTTACCATTTACTACCACCACCAACAAGCCCGGGATACAATTCAACCACAGACAGGCAAGTTGATAACAGAGTTTATTATGTTTGATATTCCAAATAGAAAATTCAATATGGATTACTATTCATTTGAAATGTTAAGCTGCTTGTATGGCATTTTGTCATTTTGATTTTCTTCTCTGCCGTACGTAACAAAAACACAGATGCAGATATGGCTGGTGCTGGTGCTGCAACATCCGCTTCCTCTGCCCACCACTGCAATCACAATCACAGGCCGGCACATTGCCCATTTCACCAGTGTGTCCCCATTCGCATCGTCTCGATAAAGACAACAAATTCCAATTGAATAGTCCAAAACAATAATGGCAGCAAAAATGGAAAATAAAATAATCAAATGAACACATTTTTGTGTAAAATGCAAAAAAAAAAAACAAAATTAAATCCTCCTACCTTTGCCGAAGACTCTGTTTGTATGGAGCACAAGGTTTATGTGAATGCATAAACATGTTATGTTAGTAGTACATACATACATACGTGTGTATGTAGTTTAGTATATTAGGCTGGAGTTGAAAAAAAGTAGAAGTCCTCCAAATGGACTAAAGAGTGTAGACAATTGATGACAAAAAATGTGATACAATTTATGTGCCATCGGACAACAATCCATGTTACGGACTTTTAACAAATACCCATGGTAAATACGACATTGAAAATCGGGTAATTGTCTATATTATAAAAAAAAAACTAATTTTGAATACGTTTCTTATTTTTCGATTTCAAAACCCTTAAATTTGTGTTTTTTTTTTTCGATTTCAAATTGAAAAATCGAATGACTAAAAAATGCAATGGATTCTCGATTGAAAAGACACTCGATTCAACATATTCGCTAAATACAAAATCGCCCACAAAAAAAATTATGAAAAATGGCCACAATATGAAAAATGGACCATAAAGAAAAAATTCGCCCAAAAATTAATGAAAAATCACCCTAATGAAATATAAAAATATCCCAAAAATTCGGACAACTGCAGCATAAGAACTCCGCCTCCTGAATGTGTTCCTTAAAAATTGCTAAGGCGTATCCTCATGCTGTGTTATTCCCCACTGTATCCTCCTATTTTATCACAAGAGTTGTTCGGTGAATTTTAGAAAAAAAAAAAAACATTAAGGGACTGAAGACGTCTGGTTCTTTTTATGTTATTTTCATTAAGAATGTATACACAGAATGGAAATTGAAAATAGGGAATCGGAAAACAATTACGCCATTCAAAATGTCGCGAGTCTCTAGGACTTCAATATTTTAATTGGCTAAGATTTTTTGTCTCCCAAAAAAAGACTGGAGAAAAGCAGATACGTTGGCGAAATTGTTTTACAAATAATGGGTTATCCATTTTGTTTTTTTTAAGTAAATGCAGATAAACCACATATAAAATATTTTTTTGTCATGATATTTCTTTTTTATTATAAAGTTTGACATTATGTGTGAAACACTAAATCATTTAAATGACCGCCACGCGAAGTGTTGATTCTTTTACGGTTATTTTGGACCATATTGGGTGGTATCTCAAAGATAACTTGACGAATGTTGGTTATTAAGTGCTCAACAGTTAAATGGTTTATCTGCAGAAATACGGTCTTTAGCGTAGCCCACAAAAAAAAGTCAAATGGTATCAAATCGCATGATCTTGGTGGCAAGTTGATGGCGCCACGACAAAAAAAATGTCTCTTGCAATAAAGCCATATTCGCTCGAGTTGTGTGGCATGTGGTACCGTCTTGTTGAGACCACATATTCTCCAAGTCGTATTCTTTAATAGCAGGCAAAAAAAAGTCGGTTATCATACGACCTTCCCTTGTCGTTTTCGAAGAAGTAAGGCTCAATCACACCTTCGGACCAAAGAGTGCACCAAACAGTGACTTTTTGTGGATGTAATGGCCTCTCTTCAATTACTTGAGGATTCTCAGAACCCCAAGGACGACAATTTTGTTTATCAACATACCCACCGAGTGAGAAATGCGCTTCATAACCATAAACCATAATCTCCTCTTAAAGACGATTACTCATGGCACAATAATAGAAGGTTGTGGCAATTGTCCAACAACAAAATCTCAGATACAACCTTGGATATTTTGATTGCCAAATTCTGATATATAAATGGCAGACGAAAATGTATTCGACATTTGAAAAAAAAACGAACCAAACAAACGAAATGTAAAAAGAATGTTTGACAATAAAAATTCTGTTAAAATGAAAAAAAATTAATCAGCTTTTTGCATGACTCTACCTTTAGTTATTGTCCCATGGTTTTATGTTATTTGCATTAAGGATGCTTACACAGAATGGAAAGTTGAAAATAGAGTCGGAAGTGGAAAATAATCACGTCCTCCTAAAAGTTTCTAAGTCTTCAATATTTTAATTGGGAACGAATTTATGTATACAGAAAAGACTGGAGAAATTATTTGACGAATATTTTATTTTTTCAATTTTTCAAATTTTTCGAATTTTGATTTTTTTAAAAAGTTTTAAATAGTTTTATTATATTTTTGTATTCATGAAGGAAAATGGAAAGATCAATACTCGTGATATTGTAATGTAACATTTTTCTTTTTTTTTTAAATGAGTCATTCAAAGCGGCGGGATTTTATGCAAAAAACCAGTGATTCCATTTACTACTCCGTAGCAGCAAGAGCTTAACAAATATTGCTATGCTCTCGCTACCGCTCCCACTTTGAACAGAGCCCTAGCAGAGCCATAGCCGAAAAATGAAAAAGTATATGCTCTGCTCTGCTTGTAGTTATGTCGCGTCATAAACTATAGCAATAGAAACAGGCAAAAATCAAATGATGTGCTCTGCGTAGCCATAGCGGGAGCTGAAAACTGAGAGCGAGATGAGAGCAGATCAAGTGAAATTGTTTTTATTTACTATGGCTCTTCTGCATTTTTGTTTTTGCTAAAAGTCTGTGCTTGTTTGCACGTTTTTGTTTTTGCTACAAATCTGTGATCTTTATTTTATTCATGTGTATGTTAATAAATTGAAAAATTAAAACCATATTAAAATTAAATTCAATATTTAAATTAAATCAAAGTTTGTAGGTTAATAAATCGAAAAATTAAAACCATATTTTATTCAGTCACAATATTTAAATTAAATTAAAGTTTGTATTAAGTAAATAGGAATAAGAGCTTATACGAATAGAAACTTATGTATTAATCCTCGTCTTCAAATAAACTTAAATTGTCGATCGCACTATCTAAGTGTGTCGAATTAAGCCTGACAAGAAGTATATTTTCCAAGGTTTCGTGACTTAATTGATTTAAATATTGAATTTAATTTTAATATGGTTTTAATTTTTCAATTTATTAACCTATACATGAATAAAATAAAGATCACAGAATTGTAGCAAAAACAAAAACGTCCAAACAAACACAGAATTTTAGCAAAAACAAAAACACAGAAGAGCCATAGTAAATAAAAACAATTTCACTTGATCTGCTCTCATCTCGCTCTCAGTTTTCAGCTCCCGCTATGGCTACGCAGAGCACATCATTTGATTTTTGCCTGTTTCTATTGCTATAGTTTATGACGCGACATAACTACAAGCAGAGCAGAGCATATACTTTTTCATTTTTCGGCTATGGCTCTACTACGGCTCTGTTCAAAGAAAGAGTGGTAGCGAGAGCAAAACAAAATACTACGAAGTAGCGTAGCATTTTCAAACGCTGCAAAAAACTTTTTAATTGTTTCTTTTTAAATTATGCGTTCAAAATGGAAGGTTTTAAATAGTTTTGTATTCAGACAGGAATGCGGAATAAAAGCGGCGCAGGTTTTTTTTTAAAAAAACAACATACAATTTTTTTTATTCAAAATGTATGATTTTTTTAAAATAAGTTTGTTTGTATTAAGTATTTTTTGTATTTAGAATGACAATCGGAAAGTCTTCTTGAATTTCCAGAAATGGAATGATATTTTTGGGGTATTTTTTCACATTTTAGGTTGGAGTGCATAATGAAAAATCACCCCAAATTTGGGGCGAGTCTTCATTTTTGAATTGGGTTTAC
Organism: Hydrotaea cyrtoneurina; assembly: GCA_958296145.1. Lineage (NCBI taxonomy): Eukaryota > Metazoa > Arthropoda > Insecta > Diptera > Muscidae > Hydrotaea > Hydrotaea cyrtoneurina. Next base: position 69,804,275 of record OY282515.1, read on the forward strand.
TGTTCACAAAGCCATTGCAGTCAATATTGATAAAATGAAATGCCCATATTACCGGAAAGACGTTGAAGATATTTTGACACTTTATGCGTAAATGCAAAGTACATATAATGTATAAATTTGAAATTAAAAACTTTCTCATACTTTATTAGTTAGTAATATATTCATTCATCCGAACGACTTTCCAGTTGTGAGAAATGCTTCAATGCATTTCGAATCCAAACGATATTATGTTATTCTCAGTTCAGCCTAATGTTGATGTATGGCTGCATATCTGCGTATACATCAACATGCCTTTTGAAATAGGAAAAATAAAATATTTTTGCAAATGAAATTTGCAAAATTTTGCACATTTTCATAGAGTGAACATCATAAAGGGAATTATCTGATGATACAAAGAGCCACGGAGATGTATCTGAAATAGAATTCGTTTTTATTGGAACATTTTAACATTTGAGCAACATTTCATGGGAACCGTCGTAATGCAATTCTTTGCCATACTTTAGAAATTATTTCAAATTAAAATAGCATGTTCGAAAGTGAGGCGATTTACAGCCGTTATTCATATTTTATGTCAATGAAATTTAAATATCTTTCGGATACTGCACTTAGATAAAAAGTGCAATGCCGATCAAATCGAATTATCTGTCTGATTCTGCACTTAGATAAGTGCGTGATTAAAAAACTATTCGGCAATGAAATTTCATTAGTAATACTAGCGTTTTTGTTCTAAAAAACGAATAAGGTTATACGCAATGTGTTTTCCATGCAACTCACATATATTAATCAAAATATCGCTACTATTAATTGATAAAAACTTCGTATTAAGAAGAAATGACTGTTTGAACTAAAGGAATAACTTTTTCCAATAGCGTTAAAAAAAAAATTTTAGTGATAACTGTACAATAATTGTATTACTATAATTATTTTATTCTACATGATCAAGTACTAGTTGTTCCAGGAAGAAGTGTAGAAGTTCCAGGAAACAAAACGCCAACCAATTGTCACACAATTATTCGTTGACATTTGACAAGCATTACTAAAAATGGAACGATTTGAAATTATTAAAATTCAAACAAACAAATTTGCCTGCGCAAAGATTAGATTACATTGGTGATCGAGAAGAACATGCTCACAAGGTTCATGAAAAACAAAATATGAATGCAACAAAAAAAAACCGTTACTAAACAAAATATGAATGCAACAAACAAAACCTAAACTTTGCTTGCTTTCGATGTTCTTAACATAGATTAATTGGCTTTGGTTGGGTCTGTTCAAGTTTACCACTCAAAGGCAGATTAAGTTAATGTGTTCTTTGAAATTATAACCACAGTATCAGTTTTTTTTTTGAGATTACATATTTTTGGCAAACAAACCATAAAAAAAAAAATTGCAAATTAGAGCAAACCAAACTGGCGAAGGAAGTGTGGTGATAAACCAACCAGAATTTGCAAAAATAGCTAAAAATATTTAAATGTTGTTTTCTTTATTTTTTTTCTCAACACAATTTCAAAAAAAAGAAAAATATATAGTTCAAGCTCAAAAACAAAGTTTGAGATAAAAAAAAAAATAGTATGAGAAAAAAGAAAGATAAGAAAAAAAATATTCTAAACACACAAAGTGGCGATATACAATTTTGTGACTTTGAATTTCTCGGCATCAAAAAACAATAAATTCAGCTCACTAGTAATTTGCGCACTGTGGTTCGTTTTTAGTGAAAACAAATTACAATCAAAGAAATTTATGATTAATAACACAGTACGACAAAATCAATTTTTTTTGAAAATAGGCTTAAAATAAAGAAATACGTGTCTCGGCGTTTTGCTGTAGCACGTCAGAATTTTGAGAAAATCGATTTTAAAGATTCGAAGGACCGTGGAGGTTCACTTATAACGTAGTACTATTATAAAAAGTTCTATAAAAACAGAATGGGTGAACCGATTTAAGTGCTTGAGCCAGTTTTGAAAAGGGAATTAAATTTGGATTTGTTTTTATTAAAAAAAACAAAAATTAATATGATATCTTAACTATTATTTTGTGTCAAAAATGTTGGTCGTTTGGATATTAATTTTTGTATTTTTACATTACATTTACCTTACATTGAATTACATTACATTTTTGGATATTTTTTAATTTTACATGAAAATTAAAGCGCCATCTAGCGGAAAAAATGTTTTTTTAATAAAAACAAATCCAAACAGGATTTCTAATGGGGCGGGATGGTACATTTGTATAGGAGGTACCAGAAGGGGAGTTGCCAGACTTCCAACTTTTTGTCCAAAACTTTGTCTAGCAATAGCTTTATTAAATACAGAATTTGGGCAAGATCGCGTTGATCATATTGATATTATTACAGGATTTCTAAAGTGGACGAAATAGACGATTTGTATAGGAGGTACCTGAAGGGGTGTGGCCATATAGCTCGTATGCAATCCCATAAGAAGGTTTGGGAAAATATTAACCCATGCTAAATTTCAAAGCGATTGTTTAACTCTTTCGAAAGTTATCGTGCGTACCAGCAGGACAGACGGACATGGCTCAAACGATTCAGAAAGTCATGAATCGAATTTGGTTCAAAGACACCTGGGGTCTAATGTGGATATTTCTATGTGTTACACTTTCGAGCCGTATCAAATGATATATATCCTCCTACCCGTAGGGTGAGGGTATAAAAATAGTCCAAATACAATTTTTTTTTTACATTTCAAAAATTAACAATAATCCATATTTTTTGTCGAAAATGCAAATTTTTCCATTATTAATGGGACACGAATTCCTTTATATGGCTGTTTCTGCTGGCTGCCACCTTGGTGGCGATTTCTGGTTCTATCGCTTAATCGATATTTGTCTGAAGAGCCAAAATATTAAGTATATCCAATGATTTTGGCATTTCTACGACTCTTTCAGAAATGTACCACTGTGCGCATTTGTTTTATACATTATTAAATTAAAAATCTAAGCCTATGCCAAACTAAGAACAAACACAACAACAATGGGTTTGCGATAAAATTAAAAAAAAAACAATCAAGCGAGTCTCAAATCAGCGGACGTCGCTGAATTTGCTATAAAAGACCCTACCGAGAGATTAGAAAATTATAGTGTGCATTTAAATCTTTAACAGCAACGTAACTCTGTCCGAACGGAAAGTGGAAAGTGATTTCTGTGTTCATAAAACAAATCCATATTGAAAACGATAACATTTCAAGGGATACTCTGCAATTGTGGATTACCATTAAGTGTTCCTTTATCCTTAAAGGATAACAAATTATTTAAAAAACCATTTTAGTGCGTTTAGCCTAAAATTCAAGAAGAAAAAAAAAATAATGCTTAATTGATTGCATAGAAAAGTAAAGTTTTGTGTGTTTGGGAACAATTTTACCCTTTCGGTTATCCTTGCAAAAGGATAATTGTCATATAATGGCAAAAGGATATCGCTATATCGGTGTCCTTTTAATAATTAGCTCTGCGCTGGCCAGTATCGACGACGGCGATGTTGTGGACACCGAACATATTAAGTGAGTGAAAAAAAAAATAACAATGATAAATGAATGATATTTGAAAAAAAGGCGATTTTACTATTTGCGGGTACTATTTGTATGTAAATTAAATAGGTATTCGAAATCGCCTATACTGTTTAATATTTTCGAAAGATAAGTGTAAAAGAACAATTTTGTTGTGGATTCTCTGGATAGTAAGTTGAAGTTTACCATTTTTAGTTTCACTACAATTTCCCAAAGCTTAAATATTCACGATAAGTTTTGTGTTCATTACTAGTTATTGCCGAGCTGAAAAAGTATCTCAGTAATTTTTTGTTTTATTTGCCGGAAAATATCCTTTTTTTATATATATTTTGAGAAACAGAAAATACTAATAAAAAAAAATATTTTTATTTTAATTTTTTCCATTTCATCTAAACACATGTTGTTTTTATGACGAAAATATCATTTTTGTACAATAACTTTTTTTTTGGAAAATTCTATAAAAAAAAAACTACTGGATATTTTCTCAAATTTCTTTTTTTATTTGAAAGTAAAATCCTTCCGGTTGTATGGCGTCATACCAAGGTCTTTATGCAAAATTCATCTCAATGATGTCTCCGAAATGTTCAATTGTTGAGAACGTCGGTGAATTGATGTTGAGGGCGCATCACGCACACATTCAACCACAGCAGCAATAATCTCGGGTGTACGCACTGTTTTTGGCTTTTCACGCTTTGGCTTATCGATGAGGATGCCAGTTTCTTTCACTTTTTTCACAAGATAACGAACGGTGCTTCTATTCTTCCAAAATCCGTACGCAATTTTCGCACACGTTGAAAAAAAAAGTTAGATGGCGGACCCTTTATATGATAAATGATAAAAAAAATATTAAATAAATTTAAAATAAAGTGGTATGAATAGAAAATATTAATAAAAAATAATATTTTTATTATAATTGTTTTCTATTCAGGCCAGAAATATGACTTTTTTTTGGCGAAATATTCTTTTCGAAATAGAATATTTGCAGAAAAATATCCTTTTTAAAATATATTTTGATAAAAAGGCTCCGGGTGTGAAACAGAAAATATTAACAAAAAAAAATATAAAATAATATTTTTATTTTAATTTTTTCATGCCAGGAATATGAATTTTTTTTTTTGGAAAAATATTCTTTTCGAAATAGAATATTTGCAGTAAAATATAATTTTTAAAATATATTTTGATAAAAAAGCTCATCTGCCTGGTGTGAAACAGAAAATATTAATAAAAAAAAAAATAAAATAATATTTTTATTTTAATTTTTTCATGCCAGGAATATGAATTTTTTTTTTTTTTTTTGAGAAATATTCTTTTCGAAGTAGAATATTTGCAGTAAAATATTATTTTTAAAATATATTTTGATTAAAAACTCATCTGCCTGGTGTGAAACAGAAAATATTAAAAAAAAAATTAAAATAATATTTTTATTTTAATTTTTTCATGCCAGGAATATGAGTTTTTTTTAACGAAATATTCTTTTCAAAATAGATTTTGATTGAAAATTGGAATTCGGTTGTGTGATTGAATCGACACCACACTTGTAGAGTAACTAACAATGTTAATCCGGAAAATTTTGTAAAAAATCGATAATAACATAAACAGTCTAGTTTCAGTATTTGTATGACAAAACCACATATCTTACATTTAAAATGAGAATGGATTACTTTCGATTTTATTCACAAAGTGTTGGCAATGTGTGATTTATAAAAAAAAGTCTTGTACAGGAGATTTCAGAAGTGCCCTCCAATAATTCGTTATTAAAATCGCAAATAGTTTATCGATTTTAATGACCCACAATCCATTTAAATTGTAAGATATGGGGATTTTTTGATAAACTACTAAACATTAAAAATTTTTTTTGTTTTTTTTTAAATTTTTATAATTTTTTAAATTGAAAAATGTACGCAAAAATATATGTGAAATATGTGGAATTTCTAAAATCTTTGCCTTTAGAGCATTTAAATACACATCACACTTTCAGAGTAGTTAACAAAGTGAATACGGATTTTTACACACAAAGATTGTTCTCTTAGTTTTCCTTTACAAATCGTTTACTAAGTAAACTTGTATTAAAATCTCCGACTCTAAAACTTATTTGTAGTAAATAAATAAAATTATGCAAATAATAAAAGAAATAAAGATGAACTGAAAAATTTTAAATTGAAAAAAAAAAAAAAATTCCGAGAAATTTAAAAAAAAAATCGTTGATAACAAAAAACCTGACCATTTTCATTAATTTATCATAAAACCACATGGAACATTATAATGAATGAAGTACTCTCGATTTTATTGACACATTTTCGGTTATGTGTGATATAAAAAAATCATATTGAAAATTGAAAAAAAAAAAATATTTTTTTTTGTGAAATTTTAAAAAAGTTGTTGATAACAAAAAACTGACCATTTTCAGTAATTTACCATATTTTACTATTAGAAAGAGGTATGGAACATTAAAATGAATGAAGTACTTAAACCATAATCTCCTCTTAAAGCACGATATGAGGCTGTGCCAGAATCACCATTTTTGTAGAAGGTTTTAGTAATTTTTAAGCGTGTGACAGTTAAGCGATACATTTTCCTCAATGGCAGACTTCCAACTGAAAAGACAAAAAATTCGTTTAACAACATAGTGACAGATGTCGAATTCCAGCCCTATACTTTTGAAACTACGAAATGGATAACCCTATACATTTCTCTCCTACTGGTAAAATCGCCAGCATTTACGAGGTCTTGTCAGGTTTCTGCTGTCACACACACACTACCTAGCACACCACGGCCGTCAACCATGTATTTCTTAACATTCTTGGAATTATGCGCTAATTTTTGGCACTATCTTTACAGCCCTTTGGAAGTCCTACAGGAGGCCCACGATAAGGAACGCGATGAACGTGGCATTTTTGATTTCTTTCAAAAAGAGAAACCAGCTGCTGCAGCCCCATCAACCTCCGTCAATGTGTAAGCCTATGTGCAGTTCTTTGTTAACTATTCAGATTTGTAATATTTGCGGTATTCCAAACAGAGGTTACGGCTATAACAGCGGTGGCTATGGTGGTTACGGCGGTGGTTATGGTGGTGGCCTCAATCTGAACGTTGGAACAGGCAGCAATACCGGATATGGTAGTTCTGGCGGTTATGGCAAGGGAGCTGCTTTAACATATGGTACCGGCATGGGCCCATCAGCCGGCAGTTACGGTTTTAAAACGTAAGTTTGAATAGTAGTTTTTAATTTAAATTTCTTCAGATAATTTGCACATCTGCCAAACATAATGATTTCAAATGCTAATCAGTCCACAGCATCAGAGTCCTGTTCATAGTTCCGGCTATGGTCCGAATCACTACCACACTGGCCATAACATACAGCATAACCCCTACAATATGTACCGGCCGAAAGGGTAAATTTTGGAAGAAAAAAAAGAGAAATATAAATTCTGGGAGATTCGGTAAATTCACATTCGATCGAAGGTGGAAACGCTCTGCTCTGCCTGGTCAGCAATCTAAAGTGAATTGCCGAACAGCCCCGATTGATATTTACTTACACCGACTTTCGAAATTCCAAAAATGTTATACAGAATTTCGTAACCCTCCAACGAATTGGCTAAAATATTCGACCAAAATCAATCAAATATTTCTATAATTTAGCATTTATTGAAATGTTTTATACTTCTAGTCATGCCGCTCATGCCACCATGGATTTCCTGCTGAACGCCCGCTCACAGTTGCCTATGTATGGCCGTTGTGCTGCCTACCTTTTGCCTCCCAATGTCCAGAGCAGCTGTCGCAATGACCAATGCGAGGTGACCTGCCCATCACCCATGTACAGCTTTCCCGATGGCAAACATAGTTTGAAAATGGTTTGCATTGGCGATTCGTGGATCATACGGGACTCGGAATATGTTAGTGTGCCGCCCTGTCTGGCTTCGTGCAATCCGCCCTGCGAAAATAATGGCATTTGCATTGACACTGGTGTGTGCAAGTGTCCGGAGAACTTCTCGGGTGCCTTTTGCCAAAACAAAAAGTCAATATGTTCCTCGAAGGTGCCTGTGCCGAAAAATTCAAAAGTCAGCTGTTTGAATAGGTTGGAAATACTTACTAAAGAAAGTCCCCTACGAATTCTATAGTTTACTCTTCTCTTAGCGTTTGTAATGCCGAATGCTTCCGCGGTTTCCAATTTCCCGATGGCTCTGCCATCACCAATATTGAGTGTCAAAATGGTCAGTGGATCCATAAGAAATCTGGCCTATCCAAGCCACCCGACTGTGGACGTAAGTATTTCGAGCAACTGAATTTATGAAGAATCCTTCATGCCTGTATTCTTACAGCAATCTGTGAGCCTTCCTGTGACAATGGCGGTCGCTGTATCTCCTTCAATGTCTGCCAGTGTTCGAAGAATTATCGTGGCAATCATTGCCAGTTTAGCATTGCTGCCTGTAATGTCACCAAAACCAACTTCAATGGCAACTACAAGTGTTCCTACGACAATGAGTTGGCCAAGTGTACGTTTACGTGCCCGGATGTACCCGGTCTCAAAGTGGAGGGTAGTCTGGACATCGATTACAAGTGTAAATACAATGAGGGCCAGTTTTTCCCTATGCCTTTGCCGAAGTGTATTTATCGTAAGTATTTAGTTGTGAACGAGAGTGAGATCTACAGTCAGTCTAATAGATTCTATGACCTGTTATTTTCAGCTTCTGGTTATACCATACGTCAAGGTTCGCAGTCTTCACATTACAGTCAATCTCAGCCTTATGTGATGGGTGGAGGCGGTGGCACTTATGGCTATAAATATATGACGGAACATGAAAAGATTCTGGCGATTATTGCCCGATATAAAGAATATGACCAGAGAAGTGTAAGTATCGATTGGGAAATGTTTAGTATTTGAGTTTTCCAAACAGTCACGATCTGTTGTGGAATTTAAGTATCCGACACAGGATGCTGGAAGTCAATGGCATGTCAGAACGGAAATACTAATTGGATGGTGTTCGGCGTTTATGACTTGACGGTTTCCCAAGGCCCTTATCAATCCGTTGCCATTACACCCAAGAGGGAATTCTTCCAGTTACTTAAGGACTTCCAAAGCTCATAACTACCTGCTCCCTGTTACATTTGGTGTATGTTCGATGTTTTCGACGCCTCCATTAAATAAATAGACGCCCAGACTTAAGTTGAAAGTCAATTTATCTTCGACTGATGTTCGATGTTTTCGGTGCCAATTAAACCCATGCTGCCATTCTTCCAGACTGAATCTCAAAGCACTTTAGCTTAGACGGATGTTCGATAACTCGAGTTAATATTTCGAAATCGATTAATATTTTCTAACTTATTTTTTCAAAACATTAATTTTCAAAAAAAATGTATTTTATTTTTTTAAATTAACCAAAACGATGTGTGGGCAATGTCCTCGAAGACGTGTCAGCATGGCTAACTCGAACGCCTACGATAGTTCGAGCACAAGAGTACCAATCTATCATGCTGCTTGCTTAGATTAACATCGCGTTATTTATGTGTGGTCTTGGAATGCTGCACAATCGTTGTACTGGGTTTCCCACGGAAGCCACGCTGATGTTCAGCAACTGGGAAATATCCACTGAGGCTAGGTGGGAGTAAAGGATATTGGCTTGCTGGTATTCTTGCCAGGCTTCTGTAGCGAGACCACCCTGCCCTTTTCCCAGGCTTCGAGTACAATTGCAGTGGTCTGAGTTCTCAACTCCCGGTTGTCCCAATGGCTTCAACACCAACATCAAAATCCCTTCATATCGCAATGCCTTTAATGACTTGACATAACGAATACATGGACTCCTCCTTTCAGACTCCTCGTTTCAGAGTCCATGTATTCGACGCATCGCACTCCTAACCCTCGGGGTGCTCTGCGAACTGTTGGTTAAAATAATACGCGGCCCTCATCAGATTAGTCACTGTTCTTTCACCAAATGTGATTACAAGCTGACCATTGCTTTTCTTCGAATTCGGGAGTGATTGAACCATCGTCTACAACTTGCTAATGCCGAAATGCTAATTGATTCAAATAATCTAGCCACTTCATCCGCTTGGATTTGTCGACCAATGTGTTGATTTCTAATCCGATTCCCTGATCATGGGATCGCCATGAGTTGACTGGCGAATATCACGCGAATCCCGCTCCCTCTGCTGGGAAATTTGGTCCTCATTCAGGTATTCGACCAACAGGAATGAAACCAAAGTAAGTCGGTTCTATGTACCAGATTCACATGGAGAACTCCGACCAAGGGTTTTCGCCTTAGTAGAGGGGAGAATTTTTTGTTGTCAAGCCAAAACGAGTGTGGCTCTTTCGATATAATTGAATTTGCTATACATTTTTAATTTATAATATTTTGAGATTAAGAGCTTTGGATATTTTCTATTAAATTTCAGTAAAAAGCGAGTCTTACGTTTTTTTTTTTTTTTTTTTTTTTTTCAAAATACTTTCAGAAGATTATTTTTTTGTAAATGATTTATCTGCGGAAATCGCATTATTATTAATAACCTACACAATCAGAAAATCGACCTGGATAGCAAATGTTGTCAAAAATGTATCAACGGAGAAAAAACTCGTGATATCGATTGAGATTTAAGGGCTTTATAGACATTTGAACCAAACAGATTATTTTGATACCGCTGACATCTGTTGGTGAACTTTCTCACAACAGGCAATTATTTGTTCGTGACCATTTACCATTGGCTAACCCTTTCATGTTGGTGTTAATTACTTCTCATTCATCTTTCAGGAATGGTGGTCTTCCGAAGAAATGGTTATTTCTCCCAGCAGCTATTCTTTGTATGTCGCCGGTGATATGAATGTTATGATTGATCGCACTCCAAAGCCGGCATTCTGTACCACTTGGGGCGGCATCAACATGAAGACTTTCGATGGTTTAATATTCAAGTAAGTTCCGTGAAATGGAAAATATCGACAATTTTGACTGAATTAAGTAAATAACCCAAAATCTTTCAGAGCCCCACTTTCCTGCTCCCACACTCTGATCAATGATAAACAGGATGCCACATTTGACATCACGTTGAAGGGTTGTCCCTATGGCTCGGGCTACGGTTGCTCTCACATACTCAAGGTTTACTGGCAATCGATTATGTATACCTTTGAAAATATAAGTAAGTTGTAAATGCGGCTCTCCCAGGAAAACTAACTAATATCTCCTTCTTTTTGTAGACGGCTCCGTTCACCTGTCCACTCCCACCAAAGTTCTTCCCATTCCAGTGCAGGTTATGGGCATGAAAGTTGTCCCAGTGGCCCAGCATTTACACATTGATTTGGAATCCATTGGTTTGGTACTCGATTGGGATCATCATCAGTATGTGGGCGTCCATGCCAGTCCCGCTTTGTGGTCTCGCGTTGGCGGTCTATGCGGCTCCCTGGACGGCAATTACAAAAATGATCTCATGACCAAGACCGGAAAGATTGTGGAAACTGTTAAGTCCTTTACGGATTCATGGCGTGTCGAGGACCGCTCCGAGTTGTGTGCCATGGAAAATAGTGCCGAGATCGAATTCGACTCGAAGAACTGTGATCCCGCTAAGCGACGAAAGGCCATTGGCATATGTGAACGTCTGTTGGCCAATGAAAAGCTGGGCGAGTGCATTAAAGCATTCAATTTCGAGGCTTTGATTAAGACCTGCGTGGATGATTATTGTAATTGTGCCAATCAGGAGCATCCGGAAAAGTGTAACTGCGACGCCTTGGGCATGTTGGCCAAGGAGTGTGCATTTAAGGGCATTAAACTGGAGCATGGTTGGAGAAATTTGGAAATTTGTCGTAAGTATTTTTGGCTAATAAAATATTTTAGAAAAACCCATAACAGCTTTATAAAACTTTGATAAGAAAAATTTATGTGAATTGTTTTTGTATTAAAAGTAACTGAAATAATGAACAGAATTGAAGGCTGTTTTCTATTTTAAACGAATACCCACCTAATTTTAACCCATTCTTTCCTTTACCAGCCATCAGCTGCAGTTTTGGCCGCGTCTATTTACCATGCGGTCCCGATGTTGAGCCGACCTGTGATTCAGCCGTCACACCCACCAAAGGCAAATGCAACGAAGGCTGTTTCTGTCCCGAGGGCACCGTTCAATACAAGGACGATTGCATATTGCCCGAATTGTGTCCGTGTACGATGCGTGACAAAGAATTCAAACCGGAAACAAAAATCAAGAAACAATGCAACACCTGCACCTGTAAGAATGGCCAGTGGAAATGTACGGATGCCAAGTGTGGTGCCCGTTGCGGAGCCGTCGGTGATCCCCATTACCAAACATTTGATGGCAAACGTTACGATTTTATGGGCAAGTGTTCGTATTATCTCCTGAAGACGGCCAATATGTCGGTGGAAGCGGAAAATGTTGCCTGCTCTGGGGCGATTTCGGAAAATTTGAATTTTGTCGCTGCCGACAATCCGTCGTGCACAAAGTCGGTTACTGTGAAATTCGTCCAGAAGAATGGCGTGGCCACCAGCATTCAATTGGGACAAGGTCTTGTGGCCCATGTGAATGACAAGGAAATAACCAAATATCCCAAAGTTCTGGGTGCCGGCGAAGTGTTGATACGCCGTGCCAGTTCCTCCTTCATGACGGTGGAATTCCCCGGCGGCATACGGGTATGGTGGGATGGTGTTTCGCGTGTCTACATCGATGCTCCACCATCGTTCCGCGACCAGACAGCCGGCCTGTGTGGTACTTTCAACTCGAATACCCAAGATGATTTCCTAACACCGGAGGGCGATATTGAGACAGCCGTTGAACCGTTTGCCGATAAATGGCGTACCAAGGATACATGCGATTTCTTGGCCGAAACTGCCATGGCGCCACACCCGTGTACGGCTCATCCGGACAAAAGGGCGGATGCGGAAAAACATTGCGCTTGGATAACCGAGGATATCTTCCAGGACTGCCATTGGACAGTGGATCCGGAACAGTACTATGAGGACTGTCTGTACGATGTGTGCGCTTGCACTGAAGAACCCTCGAAATGTTTCTGTCCTATATTGTCAGCTTATGGCACGGAATGTATGCGACAGGGCATTAAGACCGGATGGAGATTGGCTGTCAAGGAATGCGGTAAGTTGGAATTTGACATAAGACTCTCATATAAGAAGTATCATATTTTGTTCTAAACTGTACTTTTAAGTGAATACACTTAACATTTGTTTTAATTGTTTTTCCTTTTCAGCCGTTAAATGTCCTCTGGGTCAAATTTACGACGAGTGTGGCGATAGCTGTACGCACTCCTGTGAAGATTTGGCCAGCAAGAGAACTTGCACCAAGGAATGTGTCGAGGGATGCCGTTGTCCTCACGGGGAATACCTAAACGAACAGGATGAATGTGTGCCCCAGAGCAAGTGCCACTGTTCGTTTGATGGCATGGCCTTCAGGCCGGGCTACAAAGAGGTCAGGCCCGGGCCGAAATTCCTAGACTTATGCACCTGCACCAACGGTCTGTGGGAGTGTGAAGAGGCTGAGGCGGGCGATGACAAAAAGTATCCACCTTCCTCGGAATTGAGGGCAGAATGTGCCAATCGTCCCTATGCCGAATTCACCAAATGTGTGGCCAAAGAACCGAAAACCTGCAAGAACATGCATGAATACCAGGCGGACACGGATGAGTGCGTCCCTGGCTGCCAGTGCATGGAGGGCTATGTGTACGACACTGCACTGAAAATGTGCGTTCTACCCGAAAAATGCTCATGTCATCATGGTGGCAAAAGTTATAATGACGGCGAAAAAATTAAAGAAGATTGTAATACATGGTGAGTTTGCCATTTTCCTTGCTCCAAATCCAAGAAATTCAATATAAAACGTGCTACTTTTTACCGTTCTCTGTTGGTGCCTGTTACCGTTGTTGCTGATGCTGGCAAATTGTTGTTTTTGCTGTCGCTGATATTGTTGTTTTTCTGTTGTTTTTTTTTTAGTTTGTGTCAAGCGGGTAATTGGAAATGCTCCACGAATGGCTGTGAATCCACTTGCTCCGTGTGGGGTGATTCGCATTTCACTACTTTCGATCGTCACGACTTTGACTTCCAAGGAGCATGTGATTATGTACTAGCGAAAGGTGTGGCCAGCAATGGCGACGGCTTCAGCATCACCATTCAAAATGTCCTGTGTGGCACAATGGGTGTGACTTGCTCGAAATCTGTGGAAATCTCCCTCACCGGCAGTGTTCAGGATACATTGACTCTTTCGGGTGACGCATCATACCTTGACAATCCCGATAAGTCGGCCATAAACAGTGAGTATACGATGGGAACTCTAAGGCAAACAGGCCGATGACATTAACTGCTTTCAGAAATTCGCGATACGGTCAACACCAAGACTCACGGTGCCTTCCATGTTTACAAGGCTGGCGTTTTTGTGGTGGTCGAAGTCCTTCCTCTGCATTTGCAAATCAAATGGGACGAAGGCACCCGCGTCTATGTCAAACTGGGCAATGAATGGAAGAACAAAGTCAGTGGTTTGTGCGGCAATTACAATGACAATGCCATGGATGATATGCAGAGCCCGTCGCAGGCTCTGGAGACGAGTCCCTTGACCTTTGGCCACTCGTGGAAGGTGCAACAGTATTGTGCCATGCCCACACAACCGATTGATGCCTGCAAGGAACATCCAGAGCGCGAGACATGGGCTCAGTTGAAATGTGGAGTTTTGAAATCGAATCTGTTCAAGGTTAGTTCGACTAAATGTTATAGTTTCTGGGGAATGTCGTGCAAAAGGTTTAAAAGGGGTTAATGGAGAGTGATATTAAATTGATAGAAGTTGGTATGCCAGGGAGGAGTCTTAGACATGTCTATTCCTCATTCATAGTCTGCACTGAATTCAAGTAAAAGTTAATTCATTGGAGTTGGTTTAAAATCGCACCGGATAATTTTGAATTGATGTAAGAAAATCTCACATGCCCCAAGGACTTCCGTAAGTCGTAGGGTTTATATTGGCACAGTGAAAATTGACATGTGATAACATGAGTTAGATCCATGACATACTGGCTCTAAAATTATGAAGTTTAATCTGTGTCTGATCTCTCGAATAATAACTTAGAAGTGCATTTGTCCTGAGCTAATGTTGATATTAAGATGTAGCCTGACAGCCTGAATATAAGCAGATTTCGTCATTGAAAACACCGAAGTTGATGTTGAATTCTGAAGAGTTTAATTAATTGCAGACCAATCATTATCAACTACGATTACACATTAGGGTGGATTGAAAACATAATTTTTTTTAATTTATTAATTTTACATTCGGAAAGTTATGTAGATCCGTAATAAGGAAAAAATAAAGACAACTTTTTTTAAAAATGTTTAGGAGTCACTTTGCGCCTAAGAATATTTTTTAAAAAAAAAATTGTATCCAAAAAGTTAATAAATCAGATTTTCAAAAATTTACAACAATTGTAAATATTTTATGATTTTGTTTTTTAAATCAACAACAAAATTATACATTAGGCCGGAGTGAACACATACTTTGTTTTTATTAAGGAAATTTCACACTCGAAAAGTGACGTCGTTTCGGATCCTTAATAAGGGAATCATAACGGAAAAATATTTAAGTATTTTTAAGGGTCAGGACATGCCCTTTACATTTTTGCTTTTAGTGTTGATTTGAAAAAATCCAAAAAAATTAATTATTTAACTTATTTAAAAGAAACCGAAAAACTAAAAACAAAAATTTTAATCAACAACAAGTAGCGAAAACTTATAAAATTACTGTAAATGTTTGAAAAATTGGAAAAAAATCCAATTAATTAACAAATAAACGTATTAAAAATTTACAACGTATTGAAATAGTCAACATTTATTCACAAGAAACTCTAAAAATAAAAAAATATTTTTTTTTTAAATCAACACCATAATTTTACATTAGGGTGGAGTGAACACATACTTTGTTTTTAATTTGAAAATTTAACACTCGGAAAGAGATGTGGTTTGGGATCCTTAAGAAGAGAAAAATAACGAAAAAATATTTAAATATTTTTAATATTGTGGTTTGGGATCCTTAAGAAGAGAAAAATAAATAAAGTTTGAAATTTTTGTTTTTAGTCATATTAAAATTGTGAACATTTATTACCAAGAAATAGTAAAAATAAAAAAAAAATTAAATCAACACCAAAATGGCGAAAATTTATAAAATTCCTAGATCGCGGCACGATCTCTAAAATTTTTAAAAAAATTGTTTCCTTATTTTCCCGATATTAAGGATCGCAAACGAAATATTTTTCTAAGTATGACATTTATTTTTTTATTTCACTCCACCCTATTACATATTTAGACACAGGACACGCCCTTCAAATTTTTAATTTTTGGTACCTTGGTGTTGATTTGCAAAAAAACCAAAAAAAGAAAAAATAATAAATAAACTTATTCAGCATTTACAACGTATTACAATTGTAAACATTTATTAACCAGAGGCTCAAAAACATTGAAATCTACATCAAAAATATGAAAATTTGCCAATTCTAAGAGCGCAGTGCTATATATAATTTTTTTTTAAAAAATTATTTCCTAATTTTTCCCTTATTAAGGATAACAAACTACATCCCTTTCCAATTATGCCTTTTTTTATTTCACTCCACCCTATTCTACATCTAGTAGAATACTATACGTCTTCAACATATCGCTAAATGTATCAGATCCCCCATGGTAAAGTAATTAGACTAGTGTAAGGGCATGATGTGATAGGTAGGATGTGCGATTATCTGACAGCAAACCCAGGTCCTATAAGAACACCAAACAGTTTTCCACCTCGTAAATGTCAGCGACTTTAAGAGTGAAAGCATACTCTCTACAAGGTAACCTTGTTCAGTGATCATACAAATTGTTTCGTGCACAGCTCAGTGAGTTGAGAGAAATTCCCCAGCACTTTAACCGCTGAATATGAATAATTCGATATTGGTTGAATTAACTTCAGCACATCTACAAAGACGTTCTATTAGGATCCTCCGAAGGATAACCTAGCGATACCGAGAGTTGAGGAGGAAGGAAAATCTAAGTTTATTCCGAATAAAGAAACAATAAATGGAATGACGGAAAAGAGAGGAGATTGATTTGTAAGTAATAGAAATGACGCCAGGAAATTCTACCAAATTAAACAGAGGACTCGCTAACTGGCACAGACAGTCTTAATGTTATGGACATGGTGATAAAGGGCGATCTTCGTTGGGCTAACCATATTTTCATAGTGTGGAAAGAAGCACTCAAGTGTTCAGGATTTATATTGACGGGAGCTTTAAAGACCTCTTTGCAGCTCCGCGACCGTGTAAAAAAGACAGTGGTGGTGATGATTATGGATAATAGGGTATCCGAATTTAATGTCTCCCATTAACATCCGCGAGGTTGTCTATCGCTGTTTTTTGTAAATATTTGTATGGTACCTGCTCTACAGATATCTGTCCCAGATATCAGGGCAATAAGTCGAGATGCTCAGCTATCCGGGTATATGGAATACGTTTTCCACCAAGTGTCTTAAGTGCCGGCTGTGACATTCTCTAATTCAAGACATACGTCAACATACTCATTTCCCTCTTTCCTCCCTCCAATACCCTTATTTCCTATTGCTAACACAGCAATGGAATGTAAGGGGCGCTTCACCTGAATGTTAGTAAAATTTAAAAAATAATCACATAACTACAGGGTTTTCCAACCATAGGGGTTAGAAAAATGGCATTAAAATAAATGATCGGATGTTTATTTCACAATAAAGAGGAAGGTATGCCGTTAATAATGAAAAACAGCATCAGCCAAATGGCCACTACGACCACGCTTACAGGACCATATCCTTTTCATGAAATAGTCCATAACCAAATCGCAAAGTGGCTGCCCTATGTCCTCGATGGCCTTACGAATTCTATCTTTGAGGTCTTGAATCGACGCTTGGCTGTTGGCGTAGATCTTATCTTTTACGTGGCCCCAAAGGAAAAAGTCGCAAGGTGTGAAATCACCAAATCTCCGTGGCCAATTGTGATCACCTCTTCGAGAGATAACACGGTCCGGAAACTTTTCCCGTAAAAGAGCAATGGTTTCGTTGCTTGTGTGGCATGTAGCGCCGTCTTGTTGAAAGCAAACGTTGTCCAGATCAATATCATCCAACTCCGACCATAAAAAAACATTAATCATCTCTCGATAATGCAATCCATTCACCATAACTGTTGATCCAACCTCATTTTCGAAAAAGTAAGGTCCATCGACCCTGCCGTAACATAAACTGCACCAAACAGTCACACGTTGAGGATGGAGAGGCTTTTCAACAATAACTCTTGGGATTTCCGAGCCTCAGAGGCGACAATTTGGCTTGTTGACGTAGCCACCGAGGTGGAAATGGGATCGGATCATTTTCATGCATTTCAAGGACCCAATCAGCAAAGATACGACGTTGTTGATGATCGGCCGGCTTGAATTCTTGTGTTAACTTAACTTTATAAGCTTTAAGGCCCAAGTCTTTATGCAAAATACGGGGAATTGACAAACCTGGGTTTGCTTCAACACTTTGGGCTACAGCAGCAATATTCTCAGTTGTTCTTGAGTGACATGGATGGGTTTTATTTATCACATCACTAACTTGTCCCAACAGCTCGAATTTTTCCAACAATTTCTGTATTGCGGTCCGACCAGTTGCTTGACGACGACCTAAAAATGCTGTGGTTTGACGAACTGTGACAAGATTTTCACCATTTTTGTTGTGAATTTTAATAATTTCAATTCGCTGTTGAAGCGTGTATCGTTCCATTTTTAGTAACGGTGTAGTTTCTACTTGTCAAATGTCAAAGAATAAAAACTTCAATAGTGACAGCTACCGAAATACCGGGTGATTCAAAAGAACACTTCTTGTTGGAAAACCCTTTATAAATAGGCCCTAACTTATGTAAAAACACTTTTTACAGGAAAAATCTTAACAAATTAGAAATAATTCTCAATGAACTTTTTGAATTCCTCGTTTCATTTTAATAAAAAATGTCATTGACAATGTGTGTGTACATTTTTTTTTCTTTTCCTTAAAAAGTGTGTTTCAGGAGTTTTGGGCTCTTATATGGGCTCTCTATGACACCACAAAAATGAAAAAAATATCAGCCCGGCTTATGGCAGAATTTAAAGTTTTCTTATTGTTTTTTTTTTTTGTAAAATTCTTCTTTGTTTTAAAATTCCACACCTCTCAACTTATTTAATTATGTATTCATAGCTATTCTTTGTAAAACTTTCCAATGCCTGAAGCTATTGTCCGATTTTATTGCCACCGACTTGAAAGGCATTTGTTTGAACACAATACAAGTACGTGTATGTGCTGTATGTCCTCCTTTAGCCTCCATTAGAACCTTTTAAAGACTTTCGTGTTATTGCTCATTGTTATGTACCATTTGATTGTAATGTAATTAAAATTCTTTATTCTCTTCTACTGCTAACTCAACAACGTGGCATGCCACCTCCCGTTGCCATCTGTTTCACCTGTTCCTGTTGCTGTTGCCGCTTGTGACCGAACGCTGGAACATTCAAACGTCGGAACATGTGTACGAACGCTTTTTGGTGTAGGATTGTCATGCTGAAGTGCCAGTTGAAAAATACTTGAAACGTTGCATATTCGATACCTGTGCCTGTGATCAAGGCGGTGATTGTGAATGTCTTTGCACCGCTGTGTCAGCCTATGCTCATGCCTGCTCACAAAAGGGCATAAAAATTAGATGGCGTACACCACATTTCTGTCGTAAGTACAATTACAAACTAACCGGATGTAGGTATTCACTCATACACACACACACATACATATACATTCAATCATGGATTCGCACATGCATACACCGTACAACATAAGTATATGTTCACCTCTCTGTACATGTTTGGAATATGTTCATACCCCTCTCCTTTTTCACACACACATACACCGATTCAAGTACATGAGTCCTTTTGTGTAATGCCAAGCACCAAAAAAAAAAACAAACATGTTGCATGTTGTGTTCATGGACTGGGAGAGACACTTGTGCACTTTGGGAACAGTGCTTACCTCTAACCTCATCGCTATCGCCGTCGTCGTAGTCGTCGGTGTCCCCATGACGCCGCCGCTCCACCTCCCACCATTGATCCTGATGATGATGATGAGGACGACGATGGTGCTGGTGCTGTTCAATGTGTGTGTTCAACTATTGTTTTCAATTATTCATTATGGAAAATCGTCACATACTTGTCGTGCACTTCATATGTTCATTGTTCGGTTCGATACGACATACAAATTGAACGAGGGTGGTATGAAAAATGAGATATAAACAATATATCTATATATGTTTTATCTATCGATCGTATAACGGTTTTGGGGGAAGAGAAATTGGAAAACAGGACCACAGTTTATGTGAATACCTATTTGCAATACATACAATGATCACTCAAAAGAAAGTTTTTACATTATTTAGACACTCTCATTTGTTGCTCAAATTCACCAAATGTTCACAAACATATTGATTTAAATGTGGATAGGATAACGTCTAACAACCAAATGAAATAACGCCAAAACGAAAAAATGAAATAATCCCCAAAACATTTCGATTACTTGGGCGCTATCTTAATATATATTTACCCTCGACACTGATTCACTGATACACTGATTCACTGACTCTGTCACGCAGTACGTAGGAATTTAAATAGGCATTCTATAATTTTCTATAAATAATAATACAAAAAATAATATTTTTTTTTGTACAGAAATTGTGTTTTCCCCAAATTTTTTTTTTACCAAATTTTTTTTACCAAAATTTTTATTTTACAAATTTTTTTTTTTACAAATTTTTTTTTTCAACAAAAATTATTTTTTTAAATTTTTTTTCCACAAATTTTTTTTTCATCAAAATTTTTGTTTTTCAAGAAAAAAAATTTTTTTTCAACAAATTTTTTTTTTAACAAATATTTTTTTTTAACAAAAATTTTTTTTTTCAAGAAAAAATTTTTTTTTCAACAAAATTTTTTTTTCCATATTTCAACGGGCGCCATAGGCGCATTACAACTTACTAGTTTCATATATTTTGATTAATTTATTAAACATTTGGAGGATGTTTCGATATGAAATAAACCCCAAAAATATTTTATGTGGGTTTTGGAATTTTTTTAATTAGGGATTATTTCAAGCCGCCGTTTATTTGGTCAGCTATTAAATTGAACAGAAATATCGATTTTAATATTTTTTATAGGTTAGAGGAATTTATTCCAGTGTTGGAGGAATTTATTCCAGGAAATTATATAACGATCATTATTATGACCGAATAACGATTTTTCAAAAGGGGCGATTATAGGGCCCACCTTTTTTCCCATGAAATATTTATTTCACTACCAATAGCATATATACCAAATTACATCTCTATTCCTCTAACCGTTCATGAGATATGGTGGATCAAAATGTTTAGTTGTATGGGCGCCCCTTCTTCCGACCTTGACCTAATGTAGCCTGGGAGGATTTGGTGGTCTACAGTAATACACTGTGGAAGTTCTTCGAATATCGTTTTATTATTAAGGGCGTGGCACCGTCCCCTTTTTTCAGTCCAAACTATATCATCATACCAGTTCATGAGATATGGTGGTTCAAAATTGTAAGGTGGATCTTCCAAAGGATATTCTTCGGATATTATTCTTATTCCGAAGATATACAAAATAAATGCAAAGATGGAAATTAGAGGAGAGGAAGTTGTACGGTAATAGAAACGACGCTAGGAAATTTGACCAAAATTCTAAGAATCAAACTGAAGACTCGCCTACTGGCATAGACACTCATAATGTTGTGGGCATGTTGATAGAGGGTGATCTTCGTTGGGCTACCATAGTTTCGTAATGGCGAAAGACCAAAAATTGAATATTACTTTGTCCAATTACCTTACTCATTTCCCTTATCATTCCGCTATTCTCAGCTAATTTTGCAGATTTCCCAAATACCTTTCAAGTAAACTGCTGCAGGCCTCGTGACAAAAATTTGGGGAATTTATCACCGTTCAAATTTTGCGTTATTTTGCATATGAAAAATGGCCAGAAAACAAAAAATGTGTTTTTACCAATACTTTGAAAATCGGGAATTGTTTTGGTGTATTTTTCAGACTAAAACCTGCCACACTTTCGTATTTATTTATACAACAAGAGTTGTTATTTTGACTCACCCGGTATTTCGGTAGCTGTCACTTTTCTTACTTATTTCCCTTATCATTCCACGAAGGAACTGACGTGGAATTTCTCTCGAATCACTGAGCTGTGTACGATATAATTTGTATACTCACTGATCGGGATCTACAGTTTAAAGCCGTCTCCGAACGGCTAATGTTTTTCTTGAGAAGTTTTACTTAGAGATTACTCTCTTACTCGAAAAGTCGCCAAGATTTATAAGGCCGCTGACAAATGTTTAATGTCTTACTCGGTTTCGAACTACCTACCACACCACGGCCTTCCACAATTGTCCAATTATCTATCTGTGATAAATTCCAGTTAAAATTCAAGTGGATTCTCCACACTGTGAGAATATCAAAATATAATATGTTTATATTCCCTCCAGATCGGTATATCGACGCTGTGAGAAATTCAACATGCTATGGCCATTAAGAAAATATTCCATCTGCCATCTCGTATACTTTTCATCTCCTATCTGGAAAAATCATATCCTGGGTATTGGCTTCCATGAGACTCTAAGAAAAAAAAAGTTGCGAAAGGCCAATGATTTCCCTAGAGACGTTTTTCAAAGTAATGTCGAACTCTCTAACTGGAAAAGACGATGACAATTACGAGGTGGAAAACGTCGGCTGAAAAATATTTTTAGATATTGTGATCAGGATACTAATTTTGTGTAATGTTGGCACGCACTTCCTATCACACCATGGCTACCACGATGTCCATTTGTAAGCGACTGAACATTCTAGATTCTCAACAAATTCAGTTTGAGACTCCTGTGAGATCCACAAAATTTCGACCCAGTCTTTGATTACTCCCTTTTTATCTTCGGATAGCACAAATTTAGTATAATTCGTAAGGAATTTAAAAAACTCCTGTCAACATATAAATTACATTCAGCTGCATACCCCGCACTGATCATACTTAACCCCCGTTTGGAACACAAAGTTCTGATCAACGTGCATTCTTCCCGTGTACGAGAAGAATTTTTAAAAAAAAAAACCAAAGGTTTTGTTCAATATGTTGCCATTGCCATTGTTCTGACAGAGGGATTTTTACATCTTACATGCAGCCGCCTCTCCCCGGCCTCACCGCAGAAGTCAGGCGGTGGGAGCATGGGTAACACAGTATCAGGGTGTCAGGTTGCCAGACACATGTAAGACACACACACTCATTCATTCATTGGGATTCAGGCAGGCTGGCTGGCGTGTGTGTTCAGCCACATCCACTTGACGTGCACATTGTTCGACGTTGAAGTTTGAAGTGTCTCTTATGCCATAATAGATCCTTAAAGACTTCTAGCACAACCAGTGGGTATCCATGGAACATTAGTTGATTTGTATAATCTTATAATCGTTATTGTGGTTATTAGAGATTTGCTCGTAAAGCGAGCGGGGGGAACTACACCTGAACTGAGTTCTTTGGGGTTTCGGGTGGAATATTTAAGACACTGTGCCCTTGGTTGGCGTATGCCCTCTTTAGGAAATTTGTCATTAAGTTAAATTTTGTTGAAAGGAAATGAAATGTGAGGATTAAAAGTGTTGAATTTCAATTTTTGTGTGTTTCTTTTATTGTAGTGAGGTTTGGAACAGTCTATGGGCACAGGCATGGGAGTGGGGGACATTTTAAGTTAATTGACAAAGGTAAATTGATTTTCGAATATGTGTTAGATATCCGACGGAGAGTAGAGATGCTGAGGGCCAAGTGAAAAATGATGAGCAGGGATTTTTTAATTGAGACTGTTCGATTGGGACAAATGTCATCTGAATGGGAAAAGGGATTAATTTAATTTTGAAACAAGTTGTTCAGTTGTTATCTGAATGGAATTCATTGATTCGGCAACTGGTACAAACGGAGAAGTCATTGTCATCCTTTACTGAATAAAGAATGTTTGCTCTACAAATGAGGTAAATATTTAAAAAAAAAAACCATTGAATTGCTGTATAGCAAAGCAATACGACTTCGATTGAATTCAGTAAGACGGATTTGTAACTTTTTTTTTTAAAATTCTGTAAAACAAAACTACTGAATATTTTCTCATATTTCTTTTTTTATTTGAAAGTACAATCCCTCCGGTTAATAATGGAAAATAATTTCATTCAAATGGCCATGCAGTAGCCTAACGACATCTGCTCTGCGGCTGATAATGCGATCTTCAAATACAGGGCGCAAAACATCGAGTGTAGCTTCGGCTATGTGGCACATAGCGCCGTTGAATCCGAATGTTGCCAATATCCTCCTCTTCAATTTTTTTAAACAAAAATTCGTTCAACATGGCCCGATAACAAAATAAGCACTAGTTAAAAAAAACGTTAGGTTCTTCAAAAACAGGGGGCAAAACATCGAGTGTAGCTTCGGCTGTGTGGCACGTAGCGCCGTCCTGTTGAAACCAAATGTTGCCAATATCCTTCTCTTCAATTTTTGTAAACAAAAATTCGTTCAACATGGCCCGATAACGAAAATGAAATAAGCACTAGTTGAAAAAAAAACGTAAGATGGTGAACCCTTTAGGAAATATATTTTACAGTTGAAATTTAAAAAAAAATCCCTCAATTTAAAGTAAAATTGAAAGAAACGTCATAGAAAAAGACAGCGAATTTGTAAGAAACCCAAATTTTTTACGAAAATTGTCATCCACTTGAATTGTCTAGCATAGGTTGTTAAAGACTATCACACAGCTTAGCCAGGTTCGTATCCTGGTAAGACCATACAACATATTATCTCATTGTATCCTAGAAATAAAGTGGCTCTGTAACCACGAATCACCGAGGGCACACTCAACAAAATGCTGATTGAAAATGTGCACCAAGTCCGCTCAGATCACACCATGATTCCATTGGGCCATCCAGTTGTTCTGGCTGAAAAATCCTCAGTTAATTAAAACCATACACGGATGACACATGTATTTCGGACTCAAATGAAGTGAAAACTATAGGATATTTCGGTTTATTTCCCAACCTAAACTAAACTAAGATTCACATTGCTACGAACGCTGTTTTGCTACTTCGTATTTTTTTCGGCGCAGGGTGTGGCCTTTAATGTTTGTCCAAACTTCCTCAAGACAACCCGCTTATTCTAGGTCTATTTTAGTTTAAAAGAGAATTAGAATGTAAAATCGTGCGGAAATGGATAACTTTAAATTAGACAATGACCAATGAACTTCGTGGAATACGAAGAATGGGCAAAAGTATGTCTTGTCTCTCTGTCTTGTTTCTCGAAATGGTTTCAGCGCACTCAGATTGTGACACACAAAACCATCACCATCACTGACACATTCACATTTTATATAAATCCATCCAGTTACATTTTCTCATTACATTCTCTCTCTTCCAACCACCCAGCCATGCAATGTGATCCCCACTGTTCCGAATACAAGTCATGTACTCCAGCCTGTCCCGTTGAAACCTGTGACAACTTCTTGGAACTTGGCGGTGATCATATGTGCAAGATAGAAAATTGCATGGAGGGCTGTCAAATTAAACCCTGTGACGAGGGTCTCATATATCTCAATGACACCTACAGGGAATGTGTACCGAAATCGGAATGTAAGCCCGTCTGCATGATCAAGGATGGCAAGACTTTCTACGAAGGCGATATAATCTATCAGGACGATTGTTCGACTTGTCGCTGTTCCAAGAAGAAAGAGGTCTGCAGTGGTGTAAAGTGTGCTGAAGAATTAATCACGCCCAATGCGGTGATTGAGGGCACCACGGCCATGCCGATGAAAACGGAAGAGCAACCGAAATGTGTCAAAGGCTGGACTCGATGGTTCGATGACGACACTTCTGTCTCCACTTATACGGTACGTCTGGGCGATGACGAGAAGCTGCCGCGTTACGATCGCATGGAGAGTGTTTATGGTACCTGTAAAAAGGAGTTCATGAAGAAAATTGAGTGTCGTGTGGTGGAGACCCATGAGGATTCGAATTTTATGAATGAACATGTTCTCTGTGATGTAGAAGATGGCCTTAGATGTACGGGCAATTGTCATGATTACGAAATACGTGTCTTCTGTGAGTGTGAGATAGAGCCGGTGATCCCCCTCAAACCAACCGAGAAACCGGAAACTGGTCTCGCCTGTGATAATGAAATTGTTCAGTACAAGGAGTATCCGGGAGATTGTCACAAGTTTTTGCAATGCCAGCCCAAGACTGATGGTACCTACCATTATGTGGAAAAGACATGTGGCGAAAGCATGATGTTCAATCCGATTATGAATGTCTGCGATCACATACGGGCTGTCCAAGAGCTGAAACCGGTATGCGGTAAGGCAGAGGACAGATTGGAGCCACTGTTGATGTGTCCCGATGGTAAAGTGTGGTCAGAGTGTGCCAATCAATGTGAACATACCTGTCATTACTATGGAATGGTAAGTACTGTGAAGCTTGTTCAGCCATTTCATACGCTTAATATGTTTGCTTAGGTCTTGAGGAAACGTGGCATATGCGATGAGGGTGAACATTGCAAAGGCGGTTGTGTCGATGCCAAGCGAGCCGTTTGTTCGCCCGGTAAGTACTGGCGTGATGAAAACACTTGTGTCGATGCCGATGACTGTCCCTGCATGGATGAGAAAACCGAAAAATATGTGCAGCCTCATATGCCCTTCGTCGGCGAATGGAGTGTCTGTCAATGTCTTGACAACGCTTACAGTTGTCTGCCCAATAAACAGGAGCCCGTTACCCAAGCACCAAAGCCACCACCAGTTGTAAGCGGCGTAACTCCATCTGATGTTTTCCCCATTACTGTGTCTCCGCCGAAGAAGTGCAGTCCGGAATCGTATGTTGCTTGCGGCATTCGATTATACATGATAATTATTTTTGTTTATTTTCTCAAACAGCATGATTCCGGTTATCGAGGGCGAAAACCCACTGCCGGACTCGGTTTTCAAAGCCAACTCTTCGCTGGGTCCCAAGTATCTACCGGCGAATGCCCGTTTGTTGGAAAATCCCAAAGAGAAATCGGGTGCTTGGTCACCTATGATCAATGACCAAAATCAGTATTTGCAGATAGCTTTGCCGGAGCAGGAGCCTTTGTATGGCATAATTATGGCAGGCAGTCCAGATTATGATAACTACGTTACATTGTTTAAGGTAAGTGAAAAATGTTAGAAAACGGATTTGCTTTTAAGTAGGTACCCCAGTTAGATTGTGGGAGTGGTGTGTTTGTCTGGAACTGGACTAAGTCAGATTTTTTATCGTAAAGAATGCCAAAGTTCAACATATTCAAAGATTTTCTGATAAAAAAAAAAATACAAAAACAAAATATTTTTCTCGATCATTCCTACGATCAGTTAGAAACATTTCAAGCATTACAAGTAATAAATTGACTTTGGTCGGTATTAAATTTTTTTTGGTGAATAATGACACATGGTGGCGCAAAAGTAAATGCTATAAATTTTGCAATTGGCCCCTAACCTGACAATCAACTATGGCGGCGGCCATGACATCATATTCTCGACTTGATGTAAAAAAAATTAAAAGACCAAATAACCAGTGGAAAAGTTGCAGTCGGGTAAACCGACTTATATATACCCTCACCCTCATTAAAAAAATATATGTCTCATATACCATAATAGCAACCTCAAAATACCGAATGTTATAGAAAAAAATATTGTAGAGTTTTTTCTCGAAATTGTATGTATGTACCAGAAGGGGAGTTGCCAGACGTCCATGATTTTGTCCAAAACTTATACCAACTATAGCTTTTCTTAATACAAATTTTGGGCAAGATCGCGTTGGGCATATTGGTGATATTACACGATTTCTAAGATAGGCGGGATGGTTCATTTGTATGGGAGGTCCCAGAAGGGGAGTTGCCAGACATCCAAGTTTTTGTCCAAAACTTTGTCTAGCTACAGGTTTACTAGGTAAACCTGTGCAGGATCGCGTTGGGCATACTGATAGTATTAGACGGTTTATCTGGGGCGGGATGGTACATTTGTATGGGAGGTACCAGAAGGGGAGTTGCCAGACTTCCAAGTTTTTGTCCAAAACTTTGTCTAGCTATAGGTTTACTAAGTACAAAATTTGGGCAGGATCGCGTTGGGCATATTGATATTGATACACGATTTCTAATGAAGGCGATATGGTACATTTGTATGGGATGTACCAGAAGGGGAGTTGCCAGACTTCCAAGTTTTTGTCCGAAACTTTATCCAGTTGTACTTTTACCAAATACGTAATTTGGCCAAGATTGGTGTGGGCGTATTGATATTATTACACGATTACTAAAGTGGGCGAAATAGTAGATTTGTATGGGAGGTACCCGAAGGGGTGTGGCCATATAGCCCATCTGCAATCCCATAAGGGAAAATATTAACACATGCCAAATTTCAGAGCGATTGTTTAACTCTTTCGAAAGTTATCGTGCGTACCAGCAGGACAGACAGACGGACAGACGGACGGACAGACGGACATAGCTCAAACGATTTAGAAAGTCATGAATCGAATTTGGTTCAAAGAGACTTGGGTTCTAATGTGAATATTTCTAGGTGTTACACTTTTCAGCCGTATCAAATGATATATACCCTCCTACCCGTATGGTGAGGGTATACAAATAATCCACAAGAAGAATCAAAGTTTTTCATTTTTTTTTTAATTACAGCCAAAAAACATAGGAAGTTTACTTTTGCGCCATCGACAAAAGTAGGTGTGACAGATTTTTTTCGATTTCGAACACTCTCATAGTCATCTGTACGAATTTTTAGGGCCCTAACTGTTTCCTGGATTTATTTCCTCAGGAACCGGTCAGTACGTCCACTGTGGGATACAGACCCAAGTTTCGATGTAAATTTCGCCAATATGATGTCTGCTAAAGATTT
Source organism: Hydrotaea cyrtoneurina (assembly GCA_958296145.1). Taxonomy (NCBI): domain Eukaryota; kingdom Metazoa; phylum Arthropoda; class Insecta; order Diptera; family Muscidae; genus Hydrotaea; species Hydrotaea cyrtoneurina. The sequence goes on from OY282515.1 coordinate 69,832,741, forward strand.
TCAGTCCGATTCTGAATACAGCCCGGGAATCGACCGAAAACAAAAGAGCATAATGGTCCGGATGTGTTAAATTACTATTAGAAAGTCGAGAAGGCAAGTTGGCATTCTGAATTCGGCATTTAAAATATTCATAGACTTAGGCACAATATTCAATTATATTCCTATGGTCCCAACTATTGAGAAATTGTCCATCGTGAAACTACGTCCGCGCTGGCAACACTGACAATACTTCAGAGTCTCCGCCGACTCTCTTGAATTTGAATCCCTGTGTGAACCGACCGAACATCCGACAAAATCTTAAAATTTAAAATCTATCCGACCAAATGTTGTTTTTGTTTAATTTTTCTGTTAAAGAGAGCTAAGATTTGTTCTTTGTTAACTGAGATGTTTTAATAACAAGAGCATAAATGTATAAACGCTGAAAAAAATGACCGCACTCAGGCGCCCTGAAAGAAATGTGTATTTACAGTATTCAAACATGATGCGGATAATTGAAAAAACAATTGGAATGAAATGTTTGCAAATCATGATGCGATGATTTATAATGGCGTTTCAATGGAAATAACTTTTTCCCTTGAAATGTGGCATAACATATTAGGCATTGAAAGCCACCAAAAGCGTTTTCAAGCACAAACATTTTTTCGTACAATTGCTCCGTCATTTTTTTCTCTGTGCATCCGACTCTTTTGATGGCAACTCAACGACTGAAACTGAGAGAGTAACAATACGTGTGAATTGAGCGAGCACAATTGTGCCACTGGTGGACACCTATGATCTAGAGTCTAATGGCCTTCTGAATATTTCACAATATGACTTCCGCACACTGAAAAAAATGGTAATTTTAACAAATTTCAGCAAACAAGTTCGCATCAAACATATATTTTTCCATACCACAAATATAAAATTGTTTGTAGGTGATAAATATCAAATTTTTTATGTATGCATTTTTGACTTACTTTTTATTTTTTTTCAATTTGTGAATTTCTATATAGCAATTCATCTCATTCTCTCGGTATTGCTTTTATTTTAAAGAGCGTAAATGCAGAAAAAAATTACGAAAACAGTTGCAAATATACACTTATTCGCGCCCAAATGTTGTGCTTTGTTGAATTTAATAAGTTCGTTGTCTGTTTTTCCCAAACACGCTATTGCTTATACACAAATATGTAATACTAATTGCAAACGAGTTATATTTACATCCAAATAAGCTTTGTGTAGAAGGAAATAAGTTTTACTTGCTACAAACACCAAGCACGCGTTTTACTTGTGTGTAAACAAAAAAAAAAGACGTATTTTTCAGCGTGCGTAGAAACTGATCTGCTAGAGACCTGATGGCATTTCTTTCGGAATGTTGGAGTCGAGCCATTTACCACCTTGAGCAAGTCGTGGCTCTGGATATTTCCATGACTTTTAATAAAGTCTAACTCTCTCATTAAAACTGGTGTACCTTCTCTTGTAGAAATATAACCAATTGTCGAGTTACTACCATTTTGTTGAAAATTCTTTGTTTTATTAGAGATGTTATTTCGACTTGTTCCCGTTTAACTGAAAATATCGGTGACTTCTGGTTGCCGTTATAACATAAAAAGGGAACAATTCGAAATACTACTCTTTTGTTGAAAAAAAACACGATCTAAATGCCTGAAACATGTGGGCGCAACTAAAAGTAAATCTCTTTTGTTGATACATAAGTAGTTACTCTGAAGACATGAGTAATGGGAGATTTTTACATTTTTATGTATCGTTTTTTTTTATAAAAAGTGAAAATTTCATAAGTTTGAGTTAATACCCTTTTGTTGAACAGGTGCGATTTTGTTATCCTTCTCTTTTTCGTATTTTCGTTGATGACCTGTTGGGTCAGGCTGTGAACCCAATCTAGTCTTTTGCGAATATCAATGGCAATTCATTGTGAAATGCAAAAATTTGGTTTCATTGGATGCTGATGTCGATATTTTTTTTTTCTGTCACTCTTTCCAGATCTATTACAGTCAAGATGATGAAGCCTACCACTCGCTGAACGACGAACACGACAAGCCACAAATGTTCAATGGTCCCCTGGATTCCCGCTCACCGGCCAAGACTCTCTTCAAAATACCCATTGAAGCCAAGTCCTTGAAGATTTACCCCCTGAAATGGCATGGTTCCATAGCCATGCGCGTTGAACTCCTAGGCTGCAACCATCTGGAAGTCACCACCGTTAAACCTAGGACTACCCCGACCACAGAGCATCCCATACATTTTACCGATGACATACTATGTACTGATGCAATGGGCGTAGAAAATGGTCAAATGAACCCCAGCCAAGTCAAGGCCAGTACGGTGTGGCAACTGCCCAAACCGGCCAAGAAACCGCAACTGCTTGATTTACTGAAGCTGTCATCCCCGGTGGGCTGGAGACCTGCCGTCAATACCTATACTGAATATGTTGAGTTTGACTTTTTGGAACCGCGCAATATTTCCGGTTTGAAAACCAAAGGTGGTCCCGACGGTTGGGTTACCAGTTACAAGGTGATGTACTCCAAAAACAAACTCATCTGGAATAAGATCTTAGACGTCGATGGTCAGCCGTTTATATTCATCGGTAATCATGACAAGGAAACAGAACAACCGGTGTACTTTAAGACGCCCATATTGACGCAATACATTAAAGTGGTGCCCGTTAAATGGGAGGAAAATATTAATATGCGCATAGAACCGGTGGGATGTTTCGAGAAATACCGTAAGTTCACTTCAACCGTGGAATTTTTGAATTAATAACAGCGCTTTATCATGTCTTCTTACTTCCACAGCCATTGTAAAGGAAAATGTAGCTGAAATTGAATCACCTACTGTCAACAGCAAATGCTCGGTCTGCGAAGGAATTGTCGACTCATCCACCACTGATGGCAACTGCAAATGCCAGAATGGTTTGTTCTGGGATGGCAACAAATGTGTCCAGAGCAATTTGTGTCCTTGTGTCGAAAACTATATCAGGTAAGTCCTTGCAGACCTCCATTATGACCTCAGGGCAGTTCTCAAATATTTGTTGTCTTTCTCAGTTATCCCATTGGCTCTACATTTGAAAATAAACTTTGCGAAGAATGCATCTGTGTTTTGGGCGGCCATAGCAGTTGCAAACCCAAGAAATGTCCACCCTGCAAAGAGTTTGGTCTACGTCCTGTTCTGGGAGCAGCTTGCTACTGTAAATGCGAGCCTTGTCCGAAACACCAAAAACTGTGCCCCTCCAGTGGAGATTGCATACCCGAATCCAATTGGTGCAACGGTGTTAAGGACTGTGCCGACGATGAAGATGAGACTTGCGTGAAAGTAATAGTGGTTACACCTAAGCCCAACATACAAGTCAATGAGAGTAAGAATTTACAAATACCAATAGGTTAAACAATTATCATTCAATGTTTTTTTTTTCATCTAATTACAGCTGAAATTATATCCTGTCCACCGCCTCAATGTCCTCCGAAAATGAGAATGAAGATAACCGATAAGAAACAAAGAAAGATGTCCAGCATGTTTTCATCCACGTAAGTTGGAGTGTAGCACTAAGCAAGTCTCTTGTTCATTCTAATAACCCGTCTCTTTTCAATTGACCACTGCAGCTTCACCAAAAAAGTCACGGTCAACCGTGATGAAGATGGAAAGATAACAAAAACCAAATTTATAAGCTCATCTGAAGAATTCTTGGATCAACCGGGCGAAGGACTGGATGTGGTTCATGAAGAGGACTGTGCCGAGTTCACTTGTATTCCCATCAAAGAGGTCATTGTCAACAAAAACGAAACCAGAACATGCAACCAACAAATCTGCCCACCCGACTACACTTTGGAAGCGGATATGTCCTCTGTGAAGCCCGGAGATTGTCCACCGTACTCGTGTATCCTGAAGCCGCGGAAGGATGCTGTCTGCGAGATTGGTGGCAAAATGTTTACCACATTTGATGGTACAGAATTCAAATATGAAACGTGCAGTCACATACTGGCCAGAGATTTACTCAATTCATCGTGGGTTATATCCGGTAAGTCGGATAAACGAAATATTTGAATAATTCCATCAATAAGTACATGGAAAGATAATGGAAAGACAACTAAATAATTTAGTTGCATCTACATTGGAAATTTCTTCTGTGAAATGATTGCTTTACTTCAAACCCGTTCCTACCCGTTGGACTCTTTCGCCTTTATTTGTCCGTGGTCACAGTTTGATTTATACGAAATTTTTTATTCGTTATGTTTTGACTCTGGTATTTCTGCCTATATTTTGAATGCATTTACGCCGTGGTCTTACAATAATCATTGTAAATCGGCTCCCTTAAGCTTTGATATTCGTAACTCTATGTAATGCAAAGTGGATCTGGCTCTAGTATTTGAGTTTCAGACCCATTTAGATGTCGAGATGTATATCTATCTCGACGAGGATGTATTGACTAGTGAGCAGTTTAAGCTCTAACTTTTTGCACCCCACCTGTATTCCATGAGAATCTAGACAAGTTTTGAATGTCTTCCACATTTGTCTTAGTCTGTAAGACTTCAACGTTATTTGATTCAATAATTTGCTACCCTATACTCCTAAATGTTAGGTTTACTTACCGTTCTGTTTTTTTTTTATTCTCACCAGAATTTTTTGTCAGAGTTGTCGCTAACTGAGACCTTTAGTGCTTTATAACTGATGTTGTATCTGCAAAATCTCTCTCCAGTTCAGAAAGATTGCTGTCAAAATAGTCCGACGACAATTCAGTGTTCTCAGTCCAAAGTATATCTGCAAAATCTTTCGGTTGAAAGAAATTCTAAAAAATATTGTGTCCACTTATTCAAAATTTTGAGCTTGTTTAGTATCCAAATAAAAGTATTTGTGGCAAAGGAGAGGATGATCAACCAATATTCGTAGCTGAGGTATCGATTTAAATGTTAAGCAATCAATGTTCATTCGCTAACCCGACTAGCTTCTCTCGTTTCTAAGCTAAGCCGGTCGAACACGGAGTGCCGCATCCACATTTACCAGGTTCACTCCACTATTATCCATTATAATTCTCAGTAAAATTTATTCGGTTAAAATTAAAAATATAATTAAATGCCTTACTATAGGTTAGATAAGGTTAATGTGGCAGCTGCACGAAGGATATCTCGCTGGGGTCCAACAGACGCCCAAAAATGTATTCTAGGTTTCCTGGTTCCGGTCCCTTTTCTTCAGCTAACCCGTTGCCGCAATGCAGGTGTGCATTTTTCTTAAATCAACTTTCGAGAGACATGGTTTGTCTTCTAGAATTTGTAGACCAAACATTTTCCGGTTCGGTTGTCTCTCCTACTCCTTCTCGGAAGTAGTTGTAAATATTTGATAAAGAATCTCCGTGCGTGAGTGCCCTGAGTCCAGTGACCAGAGATGACTGCTTTGGGGTTTCTCAGATGGAATCTTGTCAGATTAAGCGCGGTCCACGTCCTCCGCTCGCCCATAATAGGCCAGATTTTCTGGTTGCCAGTCAGTTTGGTTCCGTTCTCCACTTGCCTCCTGCAATGAGATTAAGTCTCCGTTAGAAGGAATGCCAATATCATAACTATACTCACTTGAGTTTAATGTAGCTTTATTCTTTCCCAAGTTTCCTAGTTTCTTTAATAGCACACATATTGTCTTATTTCATATTTGTTTTATTCTTGTAGTTCATCTCGAGTGCACCGATGCCACACGCAAAGTGTGTCGCAAAATGCTTACCATCAAGGACTTGGAGCGCAAGGCCACACTTACCATTCTGCCCAAAAAACGTTTGATTTTCAATGGCTTCGAGTACACCGTACAACAGGTCATCAACTCGCCCATTTGCAAGGCATCGTTTGTCGTTTCGCAGGTCGGTGACACGGTGATGGTGGCATCAGGACACGGATTTTGGGTACGATACGATGACATCGGTTACATCAGGGTAGGCGTTTCTTCAAAATTCATTAAAACCGTGGACGGCTTGTGCGGCTATTACGATGGCATTGCCAGCAATGATAAACGTGCGCCAGACGGTACCCAAATAGCGAATACGGCGAAATTCGGTGACAGCTGGTTTGACAACAAAACGCCCAAGGATCAGTGCTATCCGGAAACATGTCCCATGAAATTGATTCAACTGTCATTGGGATTGTGCAATGCCGTCAAGTAAGTTCAATTTAGTAGTTTAGTTCGAGAGAGAGAGACAGAAGAAGACTGCTGTTTGTCTTATGCACACACAATTGTTTGGCAAAAATAATTTTCGTTTACACGTTGTACACTTTAGGACATTCACACAGTGCCAGAAGGCGATCAATTATAAGGCGTTCGCCAGCAAATGCATGGAGACCACATGTGAGTGCCTGAAGGTCAACGATGGCGATGTAAAGAAATGTAAATGCAATCTCTTGCAAGATTACGTCAAGCAATGCCTGAACATAAATCCCAACATGAACTTGGCCAAATGGCGTGCCATGGCTCAATGCGGTGAGATGGAGCAAACTTTTTCGAATTATCACTTATTAACTGAGATTGTGTATCTTTTCCTTTTTTTTTGTTGAGCAGAAATTACATGTCCCGCACCGTTTGTGCATTCCGACTGCTACAAGAGACGTTGTGAGCCATCGTGCGATAGCCTGAACAGTGATGATTGTCCCATAATCGAAGATGCTTGCTTCTCGGGTTGCTATTGTCCGGAGGGTTATGTGCGCCAGGGTGAGACCTGTGTACCCATTTCCGAGTGCAAGGATTGTGTTTGTGATACCATCGGTTCGACCAAGTACATGACCTACGATCGTAATTCATTTACATTCAATGGCAATTGTACTTATTTGCTGTCCAGAGATATTGTGCTGCCGGGTGTTCATACATTCCAGGTGAGTTGTCGATTTAGAGGGGAGGTAATTTTTTCATTTTTAAAAATATCTTTATTAGTAGTTATATATATATTTATATTTTCGAAATTTTATCTTTGGATATTACATCGAATAACATTTATAATTTTACATATTGAGTATTTCTGAGTATATTGAGGATTAGTGGTGTAGTGGTGTAGACATATGGGAGTCGTCTTAGAATTGAGAATGGAATCTTGTTACTCACGTCCAAGCATTATAATATTTTACTCTTGTGTAGTCGGCTTTTGATCTGTCTTTGGGATGTGAGGCCCAAAAATCTCTACAGGCTCTGCCCTGAGTTGTTTGATAAAAGGCTTTATTTGTAATATTTTGAAACTGCTCCCTGGGAACCGATCTATAAGTATATTTGAAAATTAAGGATTATCGGCGATGTCCAAGCGGTTGCATATATATTTAATTCCCGAGTCGTGTTACAGTTTGGGTCATTTATCTAGGACAGCACAATGACGAAAGTCTACCATTCAGTAAATTAAAAGGCATAGCCTCTTTTAATTCTTTTTTTATTTATTTATTTATTTATTATTAATTATAATACAAAGTAAATTTATATTCTAATTTTGGGTCCAAGGGTAAACCGGGTGACAAAGACCATATGTTTAGATTTTTGCAGCGACAGACCAAAGCCTCTGGTGGGAATCGAACCCACAACCCCCACGCTGATAGGCAAGCACGCTACCAACTCGCCTACCGGGGCGCTTCTTTTAATTCTTAAAAACCTCAACATCAGAGAATAATGAAAAACCTAGAAGGGTTCTACACAACGAACTCTCAGACGGATCTCATCCCAGAAACACTCGTGGTTGCGAACTGCACGACAAGGATATGGGATAGTGCCACACTGACGCATCCAAATCCGATTTGGGAGTAGGCATAGGGATCTACATCCACAATTCTAGATCCGAATCGGTATATTAGTTACCAAAGTACTCAAAGTTTCTACAAGCAGAGATCAGGGCCATCACAGAATGTCTAAAATGGCTGCGGAATAGGGTCACAGGAAAAACTGTCTGTATTTTCACAGACAGTCAAAACGCAATTAGATCCTTCAGGGATGACAGTGTCAAGTCGAGGACACTCATGGAATGTAATTAAGTGACAAATGAAGTGTCGAGAGATAACGGCCACGAAGGGTTTCCAGGCAATTTCAGTTACGACAAACTGGCCGAAATGGGAAGGGAATCCGACCAAAATACTCAGCAATTGTTAAACCTTTTCTGGAGACAAGAAAGGAGTTGAGGGAATGGATGAGGACGGTCCAGGCCTCCAGATGGCAGGAGAAACAGGTGGGAAGAACCACAAAGGAAACCTGGGGCAATCTCGATTAAAAAAAAACAAGGAGAATACTCGGGTTTAACAAAAATCAGTTGAGGATAGAATGTTCCCAGAGCGACGGATGATGGAACACTTCCTGTGCCAGTGCCCGCTTTCTTGCTGATCAGATACCTTAGATGACCTGTCTGTCGTCAAAGAAATTAAGTTTATAGACCGAATTCCTAACGTAAGAAAGGCGCAGGGAATCTGGAGCGTACAACAGGTGGAATTGCTGGCCTAGGTATACGTCAACGACACGAGACGGTCATTCGTACATAATCCTCATCAAACTAACCTAACCTTAGCTATAGTAATATAGCAAATTCAATTGTATCATAAGCGCCACACCAATTTTACCTTTTTACAAAAATCCTCTTCTTTTTTTTGCGTTTAAGGCTCCAATATTTAAAATACACTTCGTGTTTAGAATGGTTTTATTTTCATCCTCGTCTCTTGTTGCAGGTCTACGTCACCATGGATGACTGCCGTAAATTGGGCAAGCTGTCCGCGGCCGAACACTCTAGCTGCGCTAAGTCATTGCACATCCTTAACGGCGATCATGTCATACACATCCAGCGAGATCCCAAAAATCCAAAGGGTTTGCAAACATTTGTCGACGGTTTCATGGTCAAGAAATTGCCCTACACAGATTCCTGGATTAATCTGAAGGATGTGCCCGGAAAAGAACTTGTACTCAGTTTGCCGGAGGCCCATGTCGAAATAAAGGCGGCCTTTGAGGATTTGATCTTTGCCATTGGTGTGCCCAGCGTTAAGTATGGCAGTAAAATGGAGGGTCTTTGCGGTGATTGTGACGGCAATCCGAACAATGATTTGAAACAGAATCCCGCCAAGAAGAAGGGCCGTAAGGCCAGCAATAATTTGGTGGATGTGATCAACTCGTGGAAGGCTGAAGAACCGAAGCTGGGCCTGGAGCCCGATCAGTGTCTGAGCGAAATTGAAGTTGAAGACCAGTGTTTGCCATTGCCACCAGAGAAGGATCCCTGCATGCTGATGTTCGATGAAACCAGCTTCGGAAAATGTACTATGATCGTGGATCCATTACCCTACATTTCGACCTGTCAACAGGATATGTGCAAGCCAGGCAATAACCAAAAGGGTTCATGTGAATCGTTGGCGGCCTATGCCAGCAAATGTGCCGAACAGGGTATATGTCTGGACTGGCGCAGACCAGACTTGTGTCCCTACGATTGTGCACAGGACATGCATTACGAACCCTGTGGTTGCTCAAAATCATGCGCTTCGCTGGAAAATCTCAACGACTTCCAAGCCATAAATATAAACACCAATGCTGTGGTGAACACTGTGACCACCGATGACATGTGTCTTCCCTCGCAACGTCACGAGGGCTGCTTCTGTCCACCCGGCAAGGTGATGGAGAACGGTAGGTGCATCAGTGAGGAGATGTGTGTTAAATGCGAAGATTCCGACCATACGCCGGGACAAAGATGGCAAAAGGACAAATGTACCGAGTGTTTGTGTGATAAGAGTGGCAAGACGCAATGCCTGGAACGCAAGTGTTTGGTCGAGGAAAACATCTGCGCTGAAGGATTCGTCCAGCAGAAGATGGTCGATGCAGAAGATCAGTGTTGTCCGCGCTATACGTGCGTACAGGAACCGAAGCAGCCAATACGCAAAGACTGTCTGGAACCTTTGATGCCGCAGTGTGGTCCGGGACAATTTAAGAAGATTAAAACTGGACCGGATGGCTGTCGCCAGTACATATGCGGTAAGTATGGGTTGTGAGTCAATAGTAAAACTTTTTCTAATAACTGTTTCTGTACTCCCACAGAATGCAAACCCAAGGAGGATTGTGATCCTCTGACTCCGCCTAGTGCTTTGAAAGCTGGTGAGAAACTTGTTAAAGATGAGTCTGGTTGCTGTCCCACTCAAAAGATTGTCTGTGATAAGAGTCAATGTCCTGTTAAACCCGAATCTTGTGTTGAGGAGTTCTACGAAGTCTTTACCAAACAGGAACCCACCGATTGCTGTCCTACCTATTACTGTGATCCACCCAAGGATGTTTGTATTGTCGACAATGGACCCAACGGAAAGTACACGAAAATGTTCTCCGAATCATGGGTAGATCCTAAAGATCCTTGCAAAATGTTACTGTGTACATATGGTCCACACGACACCAGTAAAGTGATCGCTAACGAAGAGACCTGTGACACGAAATGCGGCCCCGGATTCGAGTATGTAAGAAAGGACCAGAGCAAGTGCTGCGGTGAGTGCGTGCAGACGCAGTGCGTTCTCGATGGCAAATTATACCAAGCCGACGATCAATGGAAATCTTCGGATAACTGCACAACCTTTGCATGTGTCAAGAAGGGCGAGAATATGATCGTAAGTTCAATGAAGGAGACCTGCCCCGATGTCAGCAATTGCCCACAACATTTGCTGATGCAACAGCCAGACAGCTGCTGCAAAATGTGTAAAGACGAGCCAATCAAGGAAAATCTTTGTAAGTGCTATGGGTTTTCAAAAATGCTGAGAAAAATAACATATTTTCCCATTTTTCCTACAGCTAATTGTTTGCCTGTCTCTTTGGCTGAATCGGAAACCCGCAGCTTGGTTAAGGTTTCGAAACCCGGCCATGGTTATTGTATCAACGATGAACCCATACAAGGTTTTACTGAATGCTTGGGTTCCTGCGATTCGGGTTCCAAATACAACAAAGGTAATTTCATATTTCTCACCGTCAATAAACTTTTGTTTCACATTGCACCCCTATATATGTCTATCCTCAGATACTTTTGCTCAGGACAAGATCTGCCATTGCTGCAGCATCAAATCATACAAATCCATTTCTGTCCAATTGACCTGTCAGGATGGCACGAGGATCTTTAAGGAATTGGAGATTCCTGACGCTTGCGGCTGTCAGCCTTGCTCGGATTCAACAGAATATCAAATCGGCACCGGCATCGATATTCGTATGCAGCCTTTGCCATTGGCAAAAATGATTAACCTGAAAAAACTGAATGGATTGAATGTCTAAAGGAGTTTGGACTAATTTTATGACTCGGGCTTTAGTTTTGTAATTAGTTAGATATTTTTAGATATTAAGTGATTATTGGCATAAGCTTACAATGTTGTCTATAAGAGGAATGAATGTTTAAAAAATAATAATGAAATGCATTTACAAAAAAGCTGTTACTTTCTGTCGTTTAGATTAAGACAAAACGAGCCGATACCGAAAGGACTGGCTACATCATTACATTGGGGTCAGTCTATTACCAGGTAAGGCCTAATGAGGTCACCGATGTCCTTACCGATTGCAACTTAAACAAACTCATACAGCTGAATGTGGTGATATCTTGTGAAGTGACAGCTCAGTTTTTGTGCAACACACTTGAAAATATATTAAAAACATTAACTCACTGTCTAATCTGAGATTGAGCTTGCATGTGTATAGAGGAATGCCTACGAGTTCCAATTCCGAGTTAACTTTTAAGTTTGTCCCAACTAGAGCTGGCCCGCTCTATTATTTCCTGCCACATTCCTGTGTTCCACTTGTGGGTGGTTCATTAATTCAGGAATGCTAAATTTAGTCATTTTATAACAGCCAGGCTGTCAGAGTAGGTTCCGTAAAATCGTTCTATGACCAATGAAATTGCAACCAGCCTTTGCCGAGAATCGGAAGGGCTTCGGTGTTTATGGCTAGCTTCACCGGACACCAAAGCCCTTTCGGAGTCTCCAACTTTCCCACCATCCACTTGTTAGTTGGAACGTTGCTGGAAATCGTGTAATAACCGGAGTAATGTCTTACCCAAATTCTGCATTTAATGAAGCTTTAAACCGATGAAGTTCTCCCCTACTCACGCCCACTTTAAAAAAAGTGGAATACATTTGTTTCCGTTTCGCCGGATGTAAAATCCGACGGTCGTTAAATCGCACACTTTTGACTTTCGTATACTTTAGAATATGTATAAGTCGGTTTTCCCGACTGAAACTTTCTAACTTGATTTTTTATTCCAGCTACAAGACAGTTTGTATCAGGCAACCCCTAGTATGTATCTGGTGTCAACGATGTCCAGTTCTGTGCCAGGCCAAACTTCGCCCACCATGCCGATCAAGCTCAATTCGTCGAACTACCTATGTTTGCCCCGGGCTGAACTCCATCATTGCATTCGGGTGGTGAGGCGGGATTATCTCTACAGACATAAAAGTATATGGTGTTTAGGGCAACCTGAATATCTATCAATCTTTCTCTGGAGATGGATCCGTCAGGGTCCCCTCGGGCCATGATTGCCTCAGAGAGGCTGTCTTTTAGCTGGATACCTTGAGTCGTTTAGACTCTGGCGTTAGCTGGATACCTTGAGTCGTTTAGACTCTGGCTCATCATCGGCCGAGCGCAGTCGCTTTCCAGACTGGGTCTCATAGGAGATGTGGGCTTGTAAAGGCTCGGTTACATTCCGAGCCCAGTATAGAGTTACCTTTGGCTTCTGTGTATGCTGAACTAGAATAAATCTAGTTTGTTGTTAATTTTTTTGGGTGTGGGGGAGCTGAGGTAAATTACGGTTTCCATTCAGAAGTTTTGAAGTATCTTTGTTTTTAGTAAAATTAAATAAAGCCCCCATATTCTGAGTGAATTTAAAATGCAAAAAAAAAATGACCCAAATGAACAATTCCCAAAAATATATAAAAAATTCCCCCAATCAAAAATAGGTCAATCCTTAATGCTCTAAATGACTTGTTGATTGAAATCTTCCGCTATTCTCAGCTAATTTAGCAGATTTCCCAAATACCTTTCAAGTAAACAATTGGCCAACGAGATCTTGTGATTTATTACCTTGCGACTTCTTCCTTTAGGATCATGTGAAAGATAAGGTCTATGCTAACAGCCCAGTGTCGATTCAAGATCTCAATGATAGAATTCGTGAGGCTATCGACGACATAGGACAGCCACTTTGCGATTTGGTTATGGCAAATATCATGAAAAGGATATGGTCCTGTAAGCGTGGTCTTGGTGGCCATTTGGCTGATGTTGGTTTTCATTATTAACGGCATACCTTCGTCTTTATTATGAATTTTTTGTGGGGTCGGGGATGGGGGCATTTACGGAATTTTTCAGAAAGCCTTTTTTGGGCCTTACTTAACTTTGAAGATAACGAAGTCAATGCAGCAATTTATAAAATGCAGTAAAAGCCGAACAAATTAAATGACATGCGAATTCCACTTGTATTTTTTTACTGTACTATTGTGGATTTATTTCATTTTCAGTGTGGGACCTTATTTATGAATTGCATATATTTCGATATTTGTCCTCTTGTCAAGTTTAGGGTCTAGATGAAGGGCTTATTGCAAAAACACGATAAGCCACACGATTTCAAAAAGTGTTTTTTTCAGCTCATTCAATTACTTTACACCATTGCAACGTTCACTGAAAATTTTTTAGCAATTGTCCGTTTAATTTCTGACCTATAGCAAATGTTACTTTTTGCATTTCGATTTTATTCATAAATATTTTTTGTCAAAAACTCGATAAGCCACAACAATTAAGAAGACCGTAATACAAAACGATGGATTCTGATGAAGATATTAGCGAAAGTGACTATTTTATTGATGATACTGATGACAGCGTGGTAGACAAAGGCTTTTTGCCGACTGGGTATGAAGTAATTTCAGAAACCAGCGAGGTATGATTTATTTTATCTGGTGTGGCTTATCCTGTTATTGCAAAAAAAATCTAATGAAATTACATATAAAAAGTACACAGCGTAAAATCCTTACTGCCATATATTCCACCAATTTATCATTCCTTCTACAACGCTTTGGAGCCGTCTTCCGCTGAAACGGAATTAGAACTTATAGAAATTATTTAATGTAATTAACATTTTAATATTTATTTCATTTACTTTTTTAAAAAAGAAAAATAAAAAATTTGTACTGCAAAAACACGATAAGCCACTTTATTTCAACCAAAATAACAAAACTTTTGATATTCAAAATAAAAAAAATTTAAATAAAATGTATGCAATAACTCGATAAGCCACACTTTTTTTTTGAAAATAGCGGTTTCCGAAGTTTTCTAGGTATTCATGGACTGGTATGTGATAGTAGTCTTCCTTAAACACTAATTACAAGTATTTAAATCATGATTTCATCAAACCCCTATTTTCTGCATTTATTTCAAACTTCAAAGGCGATTTTCTCAGTATTTTCATTTTGTGGCTTATCGTGTTTTTGCAATAAGCCCTTCATATCAACATTTCTATATTTATATTCGGTATTAAGCTCATAGAACTCTTCGAACATTAGCCTTCCCTCGGTGGCACGTTGACTTTCCACAATTTAGTCTGATTCAATAGAAATCCCTTTGACATTTCAACTAATATATGCGTTGAATGTCATTTTTATACCAAAGTACCCGTCAGTATCAAATTTAAATTTATTTTATTTACTCATGTTGGAATACATTGCGCTCGAAATTTCCGCCAACTCCGTCACTGTGGTTCAGTCTCCTACAACATCTGCATTTCAAAGCTCAGTTTTATGAATTTTTAATGAAATATTTGTGGAACTGAAAGAATATAAATTTATTTCAACAGCAGCCGCCCTCGCAAACAAATGGATACTGCCATTTCCCCCCCTGTTAATATTTGGCCAAACAAATACATTTTCGACTTGAGTTTTCATTTGTTCAAGACGACATGAGCGGAGAAAAACTATTGAAGGATGTCTTTGAGATGGAAAATAATATTCTATTGCGTTGGCATGATGTACGGCGAGTCATAAATAAAATATCTGTTGCCTTCGTGGATTTCATCCAGTTGTTTTTTATTCAAAGGAGGTGAGTGATAAGTGTGTTTGTGGCTGCAGACAAAAATGTGTGCCGCTCACAATTTCCATTTGCCACCAAAAAAAGGTTTAAGACAAATATGCACAAAATCCAATAAAAATATAGCGAATCAGTAGAATGTATTCTATGATAGCGAATTAAAAATTGGCAGTTATGTTGTAAATTTCAAAAGGGCTACCGAAACGGATCCGTAATCCTTGTCTGCAATCAAACCAAACACATAAGAAACAACTCTTTTAAAAAACACATTTATATTTTGAAGGAATTAGAAAGTTTTTTCGAACCTAAATAATAGAATAAATAGAAGAATACACGATTCTATTGGTTTTGTTTTTTATATTTTTTCAAACGTCTCCGAAAATGGACACGAGATTTGCCGAAGACAAAAAGATTTATAGTTTGCTAATATGAAGCTACACGAAATGACAACGGTCCATTGAGAGTTTAACCCTGAGTGGGGTTAATATCGAGCCTCCAATTACAGAATCTCTATCCTTTCTGATTTTAAGAAAATTTCCCCTGATTTAGCCGAATTTATTGTTTTTTTTTAAATTCCTAGAACACCAAAGGAATTGCAGCATGGTTTATAAGTACACTATACCCAGAGTACGTGTGCATCCTACAACAGACTCATAAATAAATTGTGTGATCCGTTTTTTTTTTTCAGGATTGACCGTTGCTTTATGTTTCGAAAACAAAACAAATATTTAGTTGTTGCTGCCGCTATTGGTGGCCACAACGAAACTATAAAATATTACTTTTCTATACTCGGGCGTGGGTGACCGTTAGATGACCGTTCGATGTTGATGCTGCTATTGGAAAAGTGAGGCACGTTTTTTTTTGGTGGCGGCAGTTACTATTTTATGATGCCTCCAATTCGTGGCATTATCCAGGAAAGGTGTTGTGACTCGTTGGGTCGTTTGTTCCCGTGTTGTTTGCAGTCTCATGCAACGGTGGCGATGAATAATGCAAAATTTCTCTGGAAAATATTTGAGAATTGGAGTAGTTTCATTTAACATTTGCGATATGTTTATGTACTAGAGACTGTGACGTGACGTGACATAAATTCAATATGGCAACTTTTAAGCAAATTAGAAATATTAAAGACACAAAGTGCAGGAAAAAGATGTTGAAGATTGGGATTGAGAGTTAGTGCTGATAATATGAAACTATCAGCAGACGCTGCCGCTTTATAGCAAAACAAAATATCTGTTACACCAGCCTGTGCAAGTATAATAGAGAAATTTATTCCAAACACCTCGCTGTAAATGCAAAGGTAATTTGAAATGCCAGACATCTTCAATATCTTTGTTGCCAATTCTAGATGACATGGAAACAACTAATGTTTGCGAACATTGTGTTATTTAAGGCATTATGTTGTTTTGTGGGCGTATTTTGATTATTGTAGCTGGTTTTATCACTCTGATCACTTTGATTAGTCTTGCCATTTGACGAATTCGTACATTTCCAACATTCTTGTCAGTTTAAACATTCCGAACTCTTTGATCAGTTTACATAATTAATCCATTCTGTCTATATTGATTATTCTTGTCATTTGTAAAGGGTGTTTTTTATTGGGGTATAGAACTTTAAGTTGGCATCACTTTTTTAATTGGCGGCCATTTTGTCAGCTGTCAAGTGATTAATATTTAGTTTGGTTTGCCATTTCATCATGAACAGGTTGACAAAAGAACAACGCTTGCAAATCGTGCAAATTTATTTCGAAAGTAATGGTTCAGTTCGCGAAGTTCACCGCAAGCTCCGTCCGAATGAATCGATTCGCCACCGTGCACAGCAATTGGAGCTTTGTCCATCAACTTTATGGAAGATTTTGCGCAAAGATCTTGGCTTGCGACCTTACAAGATCCAGCTTGTGCAAGAATTAAAGCCGCGAGACCATGCAATGCGTCGTGATTTTGGTGTATGGGCCGAAAATGAGATTCATCTCGATGCTGATTTTCATCACAAAATTTTGTTCAGTGATGAGGCTCATTTTTGATTGAATGGCTACGTCAACAAGCAAACGGCGGCCACATGCCTGAAGTCATATTTAAACATTAATGGCATAAAATTATCCTTCCAATAAAGACAAATTGATGGACATTAAAACGATTTTTGTATGTTTTATTTCAATTCGAAGTTCTATACCTCAATAAAAAACACCCTTTATATTAGTTATTCTGACTATATTGATTGATTCGACTGGTTTGATCATTCGGAACATACTTGTCATTTGGATATTGGTAATTCCGACTGGTTTGAACATTCTGTTCATTATATTTAGATTATTTGGAATATAGTGATTATTCCGACAGGTTTGATCATTTTGAACATTATTTTCATTTGGATATTGGTTTTCCAACGTTCTATTCAGTTTGAACATGAGTAACATTCTGAATTATTAGACATTCAGGCAATTTTGATTTGTCTGGCTGGTTTTATCACTCTGATCAAATCCTTCATTAATTTTAATTATCTATATCTCATTTGTATTGCAAGATATGAGGTTTTATTATAAACTAATGGAAATTAACACTTTCTGTCTCTTTGGAATTTTTGTAATATTTAATAAAACAAAAATACTAAAGGCAGTAATTAAAAATATAAATAAAGTAAATCGATGAAGAATTATGTACAATCCCTTTTGGAATCTCCCCATACAAATTTGCGGTTATGAGTGATTTATGAAAAAAGCGAAATAAGACGTGTGTATGGGAGATTTTATAAGGGGCCTCCACTAAATTGTGAATAAACGTATTAATCCTTAAGCGATTTTAATGATCTATACCTCATTTGAATTACAAGATATGTGGCTTTTATATATAAAGGGTTTTCTTTGTCATTTGACAAGTAGAAACTACGCCATTACTAAAAATGGATCGATACACGCTTCAACAACGCATTGAAATTATTAAAATTCACAAAAATGGTGAAAATCTTACAAACACATCAAACACGCAATACTAAAAAGTTTCCAGTGATCACAATTGGCCACCCAGATTTTGTAATTTAACACCTTGCGGCTTCTCTTTTTGGGGCCACGTGAAAGATTAGGTCTAGGCTAACAGCCCAACGTCGATTCAAGACCTCAAAGATAGAATTCGTGAGGTTATCGAGGACATCGGGCAGCCACTATGCGATGGAACATTTCACGAAAAGGATATGGTCCTGTAAGCGTGGTCGTGGTGCCATTTGGCTGATGTTGTGTTTCATTAGCAACGGCATACCTTCCTCTTTATTATGAACTAAACATCCGATCAATTATCTCATAAAATGATATTTTTCTTTGGATACCAAAATAACACCTCTTGTTGGAAAATCCTGTACAACAGAAAATGGTCATATTTTGTCATTTTTATGATTTCTTTCAAGAGACTTAACGTTGTTAATATCTCAGAAACTGTCAATCAGATTAGAAGGCAATAAAGTTGTAGATAAAAAATTTTATGCGGTCATTTTTTTTTAAATTTATATCTACAAAATCAGTCAGGTCGTTTTCTAGTTACTCTTTTTTTAAATTAACATAGAGAAAATTTTATATATAACTTTTTTAGACAAATTCCTTTTCGCCTTTGTTTTTTTTATTGTAATAAATATATAAATAAAATAAAAAAAATTAAAAGTCAACAAGAAAATTAGTAATTGGCATTCGTATCATAGCTGTTATGTAATGATTACTAATCGTAATAATTACTAATTAAATTAAATTTTTTCTAGATGTGCCGTTATGATTAAATTACGATTATATTCAGTTTTTTTTAAGACATATAATTGATTACAATTACAGATAATCTAAAAGTATTCACGATTACTAGCGATTACTATAAATAATCCAAAGTAATCAGAAAATAATCCGACTACTTTCCGAGATTACTTTTGATTCTTTGTGATTATTATAGTAAACCTGATTGCTGCCATTAAAAAATATGGTGATGAAAATATTTGTCCACATCAAATTCAACCAGTATTTGGTTTGATTTTTATATATCGTTTTTAATAGCATTCCACTTGATTTCTTGTATATGCAGTTGAAAAGAAAAATGTGGTGGATTTCATTGATTTTATTATGTTTATTTGAGATGGCATCATGGGTAGCTTGCTCACGTTCATATCCTTTTTAAAATCGTAATCGAAATTAAACAGCTATGACTCATACACACCCTCAAAACATCCATTTTCATTTTCTATTCCACTCAAGGTTTACCCATGACATACTCTGAAGTGGGAAATT
Organism: Hydrotaea cyrtoneurina; assembly: GCA_958296145.1. Taxonomy (NCBI): domain Eukaryota; kingdom Metazoa; phylum Arthropoda; class Insecta; order Diptera; family Muscidae; genus Hydrotaea; species Hydrotaea cyrtoneurina. The sequence continues at coordinate 69,851,978 of OY282515.1, forward strand.
ATAAAATCGCATTAGATTACTAGACCGCCTATTAAATGTCTTTGAACTTTATACTATTTGACATCCAACATTTGTTTTATCTTTTATTCGGTTTGAATGGGAAGTCAATAAAATCAAATGTCAAAATTATGCAAAAGTGTCAGAGTTAGTCAAAAGTAGGAAGGCAAATAAACTACATACGAATTGTAATTGTAATCCTACACTGTTAAAAATGGTGTGGTTTACTATTGGGGTGACCAAAGCACTAGAGACGCGGAGTTCAAATCTTGTACAGACCGGTAGCTTTTGTTGATAGTGCCCTTACAGTTTAGTTTATTATAATTTTTTATTCTAATAAATATATAAATAAAAATAAAAATCTTAATAAAACGTGTGATATTAACATTGATCTGTGGTAAAAATAGACGTGATTGATTTCATTGAGAAATATAAGCATTTAACATAGAGCCATCGTATTAGTAAAATATTCAAAGCAATTGTGTATTTTTTCCATTATTTCTATAACAACTATCAACTAGTTATACCAAATGTTTGGCCTGACAATACTGTAGGGTACGACTTTAGTCACTTAAGACCTCTCCGTCTTCTACACATTACTTTAGTTCGCGAGCTCTTAAGCCATTACTTTGTTTGCCCTTGCGATATGAGTACATATTTCTTTTTTTTTTCTTCTTCGCAGCCAGTAACTTGTTTCATATCTCCGGTTTAGTTAATATGCCTAAAATGTTTTGGCTAAAAGTGCAAACAAAAAAAAAACAGCAATGAATATAATCATATACAGTAATGGGTTGTGCGGTTCGTTCTTTGGCCATGTTGTGGCAAGCGAATATCGTTGTAGTGGCAACAACATCAGCCTTGCAACACTCGCGCCAATTAGAACTAAAGTGTCTACAAGGACACCACATTACGGTAGAAGTAGGACGTTTTTTTTCGGTTTGTGTTTCTTTAGCTAGATAGGTACTTTTTAAACATAACCCTACAGCAAAATAAAGTGGTGGAGGGAATATGGTGAAATATTCCCACACTCAGATATGTTTGGTATTTACCGCCATCCTTGCCACAGGCTGTTATCCTTGGCTTTAAAAAAGATTGTAGTTGTTTAAAAAAAATACAGATGAAAAAAGCACCGGAGAACGATTAAGAGATAACCGGATATTTGGGCTTAAATTTGATGGAATTCCGTTGGTTTTTTTGTCCCTGAAGGATGTATATCTTTTGGTCGTTGTGTGATTAAGAAAGGGTGGAGGGAATCTCTGAAATGTACATTATATGACTACACAGAGATTCTTTATCTGCATATCTCTGAATTGATTAATGATTTTTTTATGATTTTGCTTACTTTCTGGAATTTGGAAATGTAAATCATGTGATATTAAGCTATGTCAAAACAATGTTCAGGCTGGTTTTCGCTGAGTGCGTTGTTGATTTTGTTTATTCATGAGTATGACGAATATCAACATATCTTCCAGTGGACCATAATTTGAAATACATTTCTATAAATCATTTCATCCTATTTCAGGACGAAAAATTTATCTCGCATAGCGCAACGAACGGTCACTATCTGAGGACTCATTGGTTTCTTGGCTATCATGTGCTAGTTTTGTAAAGGGTTACGAAATTATAACAGGGAAATATGATACAGACTTTCTGTCAAGATTTCGAGCGGCAAATAGCTGTTATAATCGCAATTGAGATTATCGAAGACATACGAGGTATGTTAAAAAAATATCGCGAATTTTTAATTTCCGCGGGCTTACCTGTATTTGATTTTTGATATTTTGGTAGCGTTATGTTGGTACTCATGTCCCATTTTGAGAAGATTCGAAGGACGAACACCGTGCCGGATGCCCGAGCACGTCAACAACCGACAAAAACATTGATAAAGTGAATAAAATAATATTGGTCAATCGACGAATTGCCATTAGAGAAGTTGCTGAGGATCTAGACATCTAGACGATTGGCTCGTGTCATTCGATTTTAACCAATGATTTGGGCATGAGTCGGGTCGCCGCTAAATTCGTGCCAAAATTGCTCAATTTGGACCAAAAAACGGCATCGCGTTAAAATTGCTCAGGAGATGTTGAACTCGGTCCGTGAAGACCCAAATTTGCTCCAGAGGGTCATTACTGGTGACGAATCATGGGTTTATGTTTACGACGTGGAAACTACTGCTCAATCATCCCCATGGAAGCTGCTGCCTGAACCAAGACCGAAAAAAGCGCGCCCAGTTCGATGGAACGTAGAGGTTTTGCGCACATTTGTTCTTTGATTCCAGGGGTGTGGTGCATTATGAGTTCTTGCCACAGGGTATTACGGTCTATAAAGAATATTACCTGCAAGTTATGCACAAATTACGCGAAGCAATCCGCCAAAAACGTCCGGATTTGAGGAAGAACAAAAACTGGCTTTTGCACACCTGCACACACATCGTTGCTTGTGCGCAAATATTTGGCCAAACACAACTCAGTAATGCTGCCGCAGCCACCGTATTCCCCCGTTGTACCCAAAACTGAAAAGGACCATGAAAGGACGACGCTACGCCACGATTGAGGAGATAAAGACGGCATCGAAGGCGGAGCTGAACAATAAAAAAGTGTAAAGTAAAGTGCTGTGACATTTAAAAAAAAAGTAACGAATTCTGTTTTCTCTGTGTAAGCTGTGCAAAATAATGAAAATCAAAATATCGTGAAATAGCGGAATTTCGGTCTTTTACCAAAAAAATTATAAGTCCGCCATTTGTTGTCAGATTTTGTTAAGTAGGGGCTTATTTTCTTTGAAAAATGCCAGCTATACGTAAAAAAAGCCAAAACTGCTGTTAACATCGTGTTTTATATTTTATATGAATTTTTATATGGTTTTTTCTGCCACATTTTTACTAAAAAAACGCAGTTTTTTAACCTTTTTAAGCCGCCAACATCAAAACTACTTACCCGATTTGAAAAAGAATGAGTTGTAGACGGCTCAATTTTCTTTAATTTGAGTAGTAGTAGGATCAAGTAGGTCAAAGAAGACGAAAGATATGCTCAACATTGTAAGTGTACCTCCAAAAATTTAAAAAAAAAAGTTCAAAAATTTTTATCTCGAAAACCAATCGACAGAAAAATTTTTAAAACTCATTTTCGTGTTTAGTGGGTCAAAATCAATGAAAAAAATTATGCTAGAACCAAATAACAAAACGACTGTTGGCTAGTGTTATTTGAAGTGTTTCGGGGATTGGAAAATTCGTTGGCAGAAGTGTATTATGTCCCAGGGGAATTACTTTGAAGGGAAGGAAAATTGATATTCATGAACAAATAAATACTTTTTGAAAAAATACAAAATTCGCAATATTTTTGGAACATAGCACGCAATACCCATGCAATTACTTCCAAGAAAAAAAATGGTATTTAGATGTTGTTTTACTTTTACAATTTTTTTCAAAATGCCAATAGAATTTATAATTTCCATATATTGTTTTGTTTCGGTTTACAAAGGAGACGGATTAAACGAATCAAATATTCTATTTTAAATTCGTAAAGATGTGCCCAGAGGAAAAAAGTAATATTTATTAAAATATGTCTGCCATGGTATGCCCTCTTCGGCTATGACTTGTCACCGTATCCATCTGAGTGGATCACATTAAAAGTGGGGCTTTCTCCATTTACTGACGCCTTCTATACTCATTCTGCCAATGATAAAGTTGGCCTGAACATTTGCAATTGAAATCCACTCTACATTTTTAATTTGTCTTTCATTTTTGTCTTATGTCTGTTTTTTTTTTTGGGGGGAGGGGTGGGTAATTGTTTCATAATTTATGATTAAATAAATACACACATACGAATGAACGAAAAAGCAAAACATCTGTTATGAGCACAAATCTGGAAATGTACCAAACCGACAAATCCTAAATCCTCTTAGTTAAACATCACAAAATTAAGCCACAAATTTCACTTTAAATAAATACAACAAATCAAAAATTCTGAAAACCCTGAAAAACATAAGGTAAACAATACAGGCAAAACACACACACATACGTACATACGCCCACATAAAAGAAACAAATAAATACATACGCACCACTAATATCCCAGCAAACTCAATGGTCAGTGAACGGTGGGCGAATCCGCCACCGTTGGTAAATCTAGAATAAACATTCTAGGTGTTACTGATCTCCAGCATTACTAGATTATCGAGACCCCTTAGAATTGTCACTGCCAGTTCGAGTCAAAAATTCAAAGCATAATATATTTAAAAAAAAACGAAAGTTTTCAGATATTTTTCAGAAGTGTCACATGAACATCACATCTTCGGTCTGCTGGGAAAATGTGCATTCGTACAACACTCTCTCTCTCTCTCAATCACACACACACATGCATATAAGTCATATTGATGTTGGTGTTTGTTTTTGTTTGCATTGGAAAAACTGTGCATACGATATGAACTGAAGGACGGACGAATGAATGAAATGAAATGCAAGTGTGAGCTAACAAATTCAAACGTATCCTAATATCCATTCACCTTCACGCCCACCCACGCACTCAATTCAACACAACAACGACGGCTGTTTCACAAATTGAAACCGGAAGTACTGTGTGTCACTCATTGTGTTGTTGGTGAACGAAATGTCTCCATTCCATTCAATGTTGTCGCCCACCTCCTCCTCACACACACACACACACACTTATTAGAAAACAAAAGAGAAAGTAAACAGAAAACAACAGGACAATAAACAAATATGTTGTTTTTGTGAGTGTATGTGCGTATGTGGATACAAATGAAATAATTTTTTTTAGTCCTACATTAGTTGGGTTTAGTTGGAGGTTGGCGGAAGCCTTTTGGATGCTGGTCGAGTGGGATTTGATGGGAAACATTGCGACCCCTTTAATCCCAACGGCAAGAACGCCGAGACCACACAAACACACACTCGCTAAGAACATAAAACGAGTGGATTTGTTATGTACGTAGAACATGGGAAGGGTCTTGACAACAGAGACCCCTTCAAATCACATGTCCTGAAATCGTTAAGATTTCTTTACGACTTTCTATGACATTTTACGACTTTCGATAGACTTGAGAGACATTTAAAAGATTTGTTGCCGGAATTCAATGGTTTTTCTCCTAATTTGATTCGATTTTTGAAGTTAAATGATAAGTTTTAAATTATTTTTGTTCTAGTTCGGATTTAGGTCATATAAAAACAGGGTTGCAAACCGTTCCAAAAAACGGGTTGGTTCGGTTCAATGGTTCGAACCACATGGATGAAATTTGAACCGGTTCGAGAACCGGTTCATAGGTAGCTCTGAACCACCGGTTCGGTTCGGTTCAAGTGGTTCATTTTTTTACTTACTGTGTCTGCATGAAGGGAATAAGAGATTTTTTTTGTAAAAATAAGACATTTTTTTCACAATAAGTAAAAAAGTTTAAAATAAGGCAAGATGTTGCTGTTTAGGTGCAGTCCTAAAACAGTGTATGGATTCACACTATTGATTTTTGACATGAACTATAATTTTTTTCACAAAAGGGTTTATAGCGAATTTTTATTATACAATTTCGGTGCGGTTCTAACTAAATGAAAAAAAATCGGTTCGGTTCATGGTTCGGTTCAAAATCGAAAATATCGCGGTGGTTCGGTTCAGAACCGGTTTGCAACCCTGTATAAAAACGATGTCATTGTTTTTCATGTATTTTATTATTAATTTTTCACATTTTTTTTGGTTGTCTTCGTCAACCATCATCGTGATAATGAAATTCTTGCGTAATAGCAAATGCAAATGCCATACCCACTCGTATGATTCCAATGACTATTTGCACAATACGATTGAGGGAGTAGAAGCCAACTTTCGATAGACTTACATGCTGGCCGCTAATCACAATACGAACATAAATTGACTCGAACTAATGTAAATTGTAGGTTGAGTTTACACTTGAGCCGGTCTCTGATATCCTTCACCACTAGTGGGACCAGTTATAAATTCTAAATAACTTTATCTTCGATTTGAATTAATTAACCCCGCTCAGATAAACTTTTATTTTGCCTTACGTATGTTCATATGTTTAAATATTACCTCAGGCTATGAGCATGGCAAAACACATACAAAAACAAATTTGAAAATAAACAGAACACAAATACCAGCACACGTACACATCCACCACGACGAAAGGACATTTAATTCACTCAAATAGAAAAAAAATGCTAAAGGTGAGAAACTGATGGAAATTGAGATGGTGCGGGATTTGTTGGTTAGATTGTGGTTAACTTTTTTGAGGACTAACTTTTAGGCATAACTGGTGGTATTTTGCAGAAATATTGAAAAGAGCATTGGATATGCTAAAATATGAGCCTTAGGCTTCACCAACGCCATTGCTTTGTATGCTAAGCGAAATGTTCCGGACTTTTGGTGAGAGGCTGGCGAATATCGCTCCACTGGCACTCTATGGCTTGTAGCGAAATTGTATCTGGACCTCGAAGTACAACCCATAGCCACTGCGAAAATATTCAAAGGTCGTTTCAAAATGACAAACAATTGTTACAATTCCCGAAGTCACTGATCAACCGCAGTATACAATTGGTCACTCCGATCGGTAGATATACGACTACTACATTCACCTTGAGTTACACATACTCTGTCGGGTAGTGTTACCATTCAAGTTTGTCTGTATTTCACCAAATCGTCTCAGATGATGAGTAGAACTTACAGAGAAGCTAAAGCTAAAGCTAAAGCTAAAGCTAAAGCTAAAGCTAAAGCTAAAGCTAAAGCTAAAGCTAAAGCTAAAGCTAAAGCTAAAGCTAAAGCTAAAGCTAAAGCTAAAGCTAAAGCTAAAGCTAAAGCTAAAGCTAAAGCTAAAGCTAAAGCTAAAGCTAAAGCTAAAGCTAAAGCTAAAGCTAAAGCTAAAGCTAAAGCTAAAGCTAAAGCTAAAGCTAAAGCTAAAGCTAAAGCTAAAGCTAAAGCTAAAGCTAAAGCTAAAGCTAAAGCTAAAGCTAAAGCTAAAGCTAAAGCTAAAGCTAAAGCTAAAGCTAAAGCTAAAGCTAAAGCTAAAGCTAAAGCTAAAGCTAAAGCTAAAGCTAAAGCTAAAGCTAAAGCTAAAGCTAAAGCTAAAGCTAAAGCTAAAGCTAAAGCTAAAGCTAAAGCTAAAGCTAAAGCTAAAGCTAAAGCTAAAGCTAAAGCTAAAGCTAAAGCTAAAGCTAAAGCTAAAGCTAAAGCTAAAGCTAAAGCTAAAGCTAAAGCTAAAGCTAAAGCTAAAGCTAAAGCTAAAGCTAAAGCTAAAGCTAAAGCTAAAGCTAAAGCTAAAGCTAAAGCTAAAGCTAAAGCTAAAGCTAAAGCTAAAGCTAAAGCTAAAGCTAAAGCTAAAGCTAAAGCTAAAGCTAAAGCTAAAGCTAAAGCTAAAGCTAAAGCTAAAGCTAAAGCTAAAGCTAAAGCTAAAGCTAAAGCTAAAGCTAAAGCTAAAGCTAAAGCTAAAGCTAAAGCTAAAGCTAAAGCTAAAGCTAAAGCTTGCATTTTTGCACCAATATTATTGACTAAATGTTCCCATTATACACTTCTGCCATTTGCACTAACATTTTCTCTGAAATAGTTGAAGGGTAGGATTTTTGAAGTATTTCTCTCTCACATTGTTTCAGTATCAGAAACTCCATTATAATTACAATGTTCTAGTTTTTTTTTTGATTTTCAAATATTCTAAAATTTAATTGTGCCTGAATTAAATGCCCTCACTGATATGGCTAACATTGTCCCGCCTTTATTGCTTGTCACCATCGGATAAATGCCTCATTATATTTTCTCCTTGGCTCCCATGAATACCATACCACGCCAGTTCCTGTATAACCCTAATGAACTTTTTCATTAATCTTTCGCTTTAACAGGAAGCATATGATTAATTAAGTCTCAACACAGTGTATCAAATAATCATTTAATAAATTAACACCGAAATAAAATGAAACACCTTGAAAACGCAATGCCAAGAATTCCGTTCTCCGCCAAAAAACGAAATAAAAATGGAACAACCACGAAGACACCAACAGCAACTGTTCTGAAGCTAACAAAGAAATACAACCGAGAAACCGAAGAAAGAAAAAGGAAACAAGAAAAATAATTATATACATATTTCACGCAAAATAAATTAATGATAAATTGATTACCACTCGCAAATGCATAAAGACTCACGCTCACAATCACTCACTCTTCATAAAACGCTTCGGTGGGGTTTATGGGAATTGTTCGGTGAAAACACCAACACTACCTTAACATAAATGAATTGAAAATTATAATAAAAACCATAAGAAATTATTTAATAATAATAATCGCAACTGGCAACTACAAACGAACTAAATTGAAGTACAAAGTTTGCCAACACGCAAATATATGATTAACTAAAAGAAAAACACCAACAACATAGAAAACAACAGTAGCCAGGAGGTAGTGCATATAATGGCTAGGAACGATACAAGGATCCACTGTGTTTGTATGGAACAAGAAGATGACTGAGCAATACAGACATCAAAATGTCAAAATTAAACATGAACAGTGACTGCCGTGAGTACTCTCTGCCGTGGTATTTTAATGAAATTGTGGTAAAGGGTGCTGCTGTTGGTGTGATGCGATTTGTAGGGTCTCTTCATGGTCAGAGTTGAGTTGGAACTCTATAGTACACTGCAAATTATTCGATTTGATTGAAATAAAACTTAAAACTTAAAACTTTGACCACTAAATTATGTTTAATAAACACTTTCATCGCATCAAACATATATGTTTATTTCCATACTACAAACATTAACTTGTTTGTAGGTTATAAATATACATTTTTGTGTTACTTTTTATTTTCTCTAATCTGAAACAGAAACAAAGAAAATTACGAAAACGGCTGCAAATACACACTTATTCGCAATTAAATGTTGTACTTTATTGATTTTAATAAGTTTATTTTCTGTTTTTCCCAAACACGCTATTGCTTATAGAGCAAATGAGTCTGACATTGACGAAAATGGATCGCTAAACTATCACACAACGCGTAAAAATTATTAAAACCTACTACAAGAATGGTGATTCTGGCACAGCCACATATCGTTCTTTAAGAGGAGATTATGGTTATGAAGCACATTTCTCACTCGGTGGGTATGTTGATAAACAAAATTGTCGTATTTGGGGTTCTGAGAATCCTCAAGTAATTGAAGAGAGGCCATTACATCCACACAAAGTCACTGTTTGGTGCGCTCTTTGGTCCGAGGGTGTGATTGGACCTTACTTCTTCGAAAACGACGAGGGAACGACAATCACCGCCAATTCGGAGCGTTATGATCGTATGATAACCGACTTTTTTTTTGCCTGCTATTGAAGTTTTGGGAACAACGGGGGAATACGGTGGCTGCGGCAGCATTACTGAGTTGTGTTTGGCCAAATATTTGCGCACAAGCAACGATGTGTGTGCAGGGGCGTTATCATGGTGCAAAAGCCAGTTTTTGTTCTTCCACAAATCCCGAGATTTTTGGCGGAATACTTCGCGCAATTTGTGCATAATTTGCAGGTAATATTCTTTATAGACGGTAATACCCTGTGGCAAGAACTCATAATGCACCACGCCCTGGAATCAAAGAAAAATGTGAGCAAAACCTTTACGTTCCATCGAAATTGGCGCGCTTTTTTCGGTTTTGGTTCTTGCGGCAGCTTCCATGGGGATGATTGAGCTTTAGTTTCCAGTAATGACCCTCTGAAGCATATTTGGGTCGTCACGCACCGAGTTCAACATCTCCTGAGCAATTTTAACGCGATGCTGTTTTTGGTCCAAATTGAGCAATTTTGGCACGAATTTAGCGGCGACCCGACTCATGCCCAAATCATTGGTTAAAATCGAATGACACAAGCCAATCGATATGTTTAGATCCTCAGCAACTTCTCTAATGGAAATTCGTCGATTGACCAATATTTTTTTATTATTTATTTTATTTTATTAATTACAATACAAAGTAAATTTATATTCTAATTTTGGGTCCAAGGATAAACCGAGTGACAAAGACTATTTGGCTTGATGTTTGCAGCGACAGACCAAAGCCTCTGGTGGGAATCGAACCCACAACCCCCACGCTGATAGGCAAGCACGCTACCAACTCGCCTACCGGGGCGCTTTGGACCAATATTATTTTATTCACTTTATCAATGTTTTTGTCTGTTGTTGACGTGCTCGGGCGTCCGGCACGCTGTTCGTCCTTCACATCTTCTCGGCCATCTAAGAACATTTTGTACCACTGATAAACGTTGTCAGCATTCGCAATGCGTCAGCGCACTTTATTTGGTTTTTCACTCAAAATTTGATGCAGATTCTTTGATCCATTTTTTGAAATAGATAAAAATCGTAGACAAGTTAAAACATATCCAAGCACAACAGCTGTCAAAAATTAAATAAACATTCAAATCAACTTGTCAGCATAAGTAAGGGACATGAGTACCAACATAACGCTACAAAAATATCAAAAATCAAATACACGTAGCGCGCGGAAATTAAAAAGTCGCAATATTTTTTTAACATACCTCGTATGTGTGGATGGTGCCCGACTATTTTTTTTTTTTTTTTTTTTTTTTGATGGCCTACACTCAGGGGATGCCCCCTATAAATGCAATGCATTGTGTTAGCGGATGGAAATTAGGGTATCGGAAGGAGGAAAGAGGGAGTAGTGTTTGTTGACATTTGTTTTGAATTTCTGAATGTCACAACTGGCAGGAAACACATTTGCTGGAAGATTATTCCACATACGAACGGTTCGGCTAAAGAACGAATTTTCTCTATAGTGCGTCGTCCGGTCAACCGGCCATTTCACAATGAACGGATGAGGCGTTAATGAATTAATTGGTCTGAAATTTACCAGAAAGTTCCTGCTGATATGAACTATAAGAGGTATGAATATGAGAATATGCTGAATATGCTATTAGAACAGAAATTATCAAGTAGTGAAAAAAGTGGGCAGTCTCACGCCCCATAAAAAAAAATAGAATTGGAACGATATGTCTTAAAATTTAAAAAAAAAAACCTATGTGTTAAAAAAATGAAATCGACCATTTTTGTACTCAGCATGTCAGTATGCCTTTCATCAGAATTGTATAGTGGTTATTCATTACAAATATTTTGGTTTTTTTTTTTTTTTTTTTTTTTTTTTTTTTTTTTTTTTAAATACAATACAAAGTAAATTCATATTCTAATTTTGGGACCAAGGGTGAACCGGGTGACATAGACCATATGGCTAAATTTGCAGCGACAGACCAAAGCCTCTGGTGGGAATCGAACCCACAACCCCCACGCTGATAGGCAAGCACGCTACCAACTCGCCTACCGGGGCGCCGTTTGGTATTTTTTATATATACAAAATTCCTTTATTTCCTTTCAAAACCAAAATCTAATCTGGAAAAAATAATAATTATAATACAAAACATAAATTCTCTTCTATTTCTATCCCCGATCGATTTACCGAGCTGGCCTGCGGGTGTTTCAACACTCCAACGCAATGCCACCCTTTCCGCGAACTTCACTAAAAGACTTCTTCACTTGCATTCATTTCATTTTTGAAGAAACTGAAAATTAAGAAATTTCAACAAGACAAGCTTATTACGAGTTGGTTTTTTTCTCTTTTATCATTGTTGTTGTTGTTTGTTTGTCTTTATGTTTAAAAATAAATATCCCAGCATAAATACGTGTCAAAACATGACTAAAAAGTGCTAATTTAGCCAAAAAAAAAAAAAAACACAGAAACACAACGTCAACGACGCCAACACAACCCCGCTAAACCTTAGGGCTCCTACGAGAGGCCGTTGGCAGTAAGTTATGGCCAACTGGTGAAAGGAAGCTAAACAACATGTGTTTGTACAGAGTATGTACATATGTACACAAATTTGGTTGGGCGGACTAGATGTCTGACAAAAATTACTGCTATTAAGTGTAGACATTTTGATTTGGGTTGGAGTGTTTTCCCGAAGCAGCCGAGGGTGTCTGGCTACGGCGATGTTTGGCTAAGTGTTGTTATGACCGTGCCTGTGCCTGTGCCTGTTTTATTTGCCTCGATTTATGGGATCACGAAATGCCTTTTAAAAACAATGAAGAGTTACCAAATGAATTTCCTTGCGCCAATTTCTGTTTCTGTTGTTATTTTTCGTTGGTTCTACTTCGTTTCGTTTAAGAAACAATGTGGACAATCACTTTCCGGTGACTTCGGTTTAAGGATTACGAATAGTGTTCACAACGAAATGTCTGTGGACGGAAATGTGGCTAGATGGAGTTCTTAGATATGTGGATTTAGGTTCAGATAGCAGGGTAGCATGATTTGCAAAAGTATTCAGCGGAAATTTGGATGAACAGTAAATTTGAGAAATGTATAGGAAGCAAGTTTAAGCTATGGATGGCATATCTCCTGTAGTCATATACAATTCAATGGAATTATTTTTTATCAGGGCAATGAAATCTTATCCGAATAATGTAAGCTACTTCTACGATTTCCATCGAAGATCGTTCACTGAGTCCTTGAGATGTATAGCATTTCATGACTAACAGCGTATGAATGCCATAGCATATCGGCAAGCATTATGTTTGAGAGATATCGTACAATCAAAGCAATATCGGAATGTGTACACTAGGGTGGAGTGAAATTCAAAAAAAAAAAGTTAACCTCGGAAAGAGATGTAGTCTGTGGTCCTAATGAGGGGAAAAATAAAGAAAAAAATTTTAAAAAATTTTTAGGGGTCGCGCCACTCCCTCGAAATTTGGAAATTATCGCTATTTTAGCGTTAATTTTAGAAAAATCCTAAAAAGTTTTGTGTCAATAAATGTTTGCAATAGCATAAACAATGAAATAAGGGCATGAAAAAATTTAAAAAAAATTTTCTCATTGTTCAAAAATTGCAAAAAGTAAAATAAGTCAAATCGCCCCTTCTTCAGAAAATTGACTGAACAATGAAATCGCCACCAAAGCTACAAATATTAGTCGATTATCCTCATATTTGCCTCAAATACTTTTGTTTGGGCACTGAACAAGCTCAAACTTTTAAATTTCGAATAAGTTAAGTCGTTAATTTTTAGGATTTTTCTAAAATCAACGCCAAAATAGCGATAATTTCCAAATTTCGAGGGAGTGGCGCGACCCCTAAAAATTGTTTAAAATTTTTTTCTTTATTTTTCCCCTCATTAGGGCCCCAGACTACATCTCTTTCCGAGGTTAACTTTTTCAAATTAAAAAAAAAGCATGTTTTCACTCCACCCTAGTGTACACGTTGAAAAAAATATGTAAAATATGATCTTAATATATATTTACCCTCGACACTGATTCACTGATTCACTGACTCTGTCACGCAGTACGTAGGAATTTAAATAGGCATTCTATAATAATTCTATAAATAATAATAATAAAAAAAATAATATTTTTTTTGTACAGAAATTGTGTTTTCCCCCAATTTTTTTTTCCCCAAATTTTTTTTTTACCAAAATTTTTTTTTTACAAAATTTTTTTTTCAACAAAAATTTTTTTTTTACAAAATTTTTTTTTTTCAACAAAATTTTTTTTTTTTCAACAAAATTTTTTTTTCCACAAATTTTTTTTTTTAAACAAATTTTTTTTTCCATATTTCAACGGGCGCCATAGGCGCATTACAACTTCCTAGTTGTATATATGTTTTGAGGATTGCCACAATCAAATATATGTTTGTGTGTAAACATATTATGCTTGTACACAATCATTCTATATTCGCGGCAGAATTCCAGCATGTTGGGAAAACGATACGCATGTGTCCTAACATATTTTTGGAAGTATTATAATGGGTTTTCCAGCAAGAGGTGTTATTTTGAATCACCCGGTATTTCGGTCACTTTTGAAGCTATTATTCTTTGACATTTGACAAGTACAAACTACTGCATTACTAAAATTATTTGAAATTATTAAAATTCCCTAAAAAATTTTGGAAATCTTGCAGTCACAGCTTTTTTGACTCGTCGTGATGCAACTTGTCGGACCGCAATACAAAAATTGGTGGAAAAAATCGAGCTGTTGGGACAAGTTAGTAATGTGAAGAATAAAACCCGTGCACGTCGCTCAAGAACAATTGAGAATATGGTAGGTGTAGCCCAAAGTGTTGAAGAAATTCCAGGTTTGTCTCTAGGAACAACATGTATTTTAGATTTTTTTTTTAATTTTATGGTAACCGTGTGTAAGAGATTCATCATCAAAACATTAACTTTATTTAAAAAAAAATTCAAAAAGACATTAACAGAAATCCATTTTTTGTTATACTTCCTTATGTTGGCTCTAGAACCAATTTTTGGCCTTGGCTTGCTGAATAAATAATTCCAAAGCACATTGTAACAATGATGTTTACGTCTTCTTCCACATGGTCCCTTCACCGGAGTCTGGGTCTTCGGTCTGTCTGCGGTTTCCGTGGTACTTATCATCCAACGCCTATGTGGCTAGATGGTTTTGCATTCATTTGACCGAAATTGTCCCCAGCCAGTACTTAACCATGCTCAGGTCTGGATATATGTAGCTTAGACGCGTCACGTTTCATTTGATGTCTATACTCCTGGTTATCACAGATAGATTTTTCGAACGACATTTCACTCAACTACATCCAGCACAGCTTCATCTGCTGTCGTCAGTACCCATGTCTTGACGCCCATAAGGAAGAACAGGTAGACGACGCGTTCCAATGCACTTTCCTGAAATCGCATTTCAAGCTGTATTTTCAAATAATGCCACCACTTCAAAATCCGCACAAAACGGTCAATCACTGAGGATGAATTTTCTTCTCGATGATCACGTTCGTTCTCCAAATGGGGCTGTTTTGCTGAATGCTCGAATCATTGACGCGGATGGTCACGTACCTTCAATTGGCTTACTTACTCATTTCCCTTAACACGCCATGAAGGAACAGACGGGTAGCTTTTCTCAACTCAATAATTTGTATATTCACTGACCGGGACCTACTGAATGCCTAATACTTTTCTAGAGAAGTTTTACATGGCTTAAAGATTACTCTCTTGCTCCTAAAGACGCCAGCATTTACGATGTGGAAAAAAGTCACAGAAAAATGGTTGACGGTCTAACCCGGTGTTAAACCAGGGTTTACTTGTGTCGAACACACTACCTACCTCAACACGGCCGTTCACATTCAGTTGATAGGTCAAATTAATCCCGTACTGCTTGGGCTGCACAGCATTGACTTTGAAAATACAAACGATTGGAATATTTCGTTGTTCAAGCGTGAATTTATTCATTTCGTTCTACGGCGATACGCTACAGATTGGCTGTCAAGGTTTTTGAGAAGAGTTTTCACTTTTAAAAGAGCATGTGATTCAAAAATAAACCACTAGGTGGCTCCTATAGCCAGCTTGATTATTAAGTTTATGGTCCCTTTTAAATTCCCATTCGTCATTTCTCTGGAAAGATATCAAGTAGACGGACATTGCTAAAGCGCATTTAACATGTATAGCATGGATTTTTTTTCTTCTACAATTTAATTTTTTACCTATCCCAAACGGACATGCATACTCCACCACACATACTCTTGTACTCTCATGTGGACAGGCACCTTAAACAGAGAGCAGTCTTTAAGGTCACAGGGTATGTTTACTCCTATAAGTTTTGAAGTCTTCTAGCTATAAGAGTGTGCCTTTTTGGACGGCGAATTTCGAAATTTTAAATGAGAAAATATACTGTTTGCTAAACTTACCATGATCCTTGCCTGGAAATTGACATTCCCTTTCTACTTTCATACTAAAACAGTCAACAGTTTAAATTAAAATTGTATAGCTCTGGTGGCGTATATTATAATTTTATTTATATTTTTTAAATCTATCATTTGGCATCCTATTTTCCTCTTAATGTGATTAGAGCCACGCCTGATCAACACTATAAATTATGAAATATTATTACGGACCAGAAAAATAAGGAAAATGTTTGCTACAGAATCCCCCTCCCCCCCCCCCCCCTCACAAAAATAAACCAAAAAAACACATCCAACTCTATTACAATGTCCTCTCCTACACACATTATATGAAATTTACACATGTCTACCCCACCGAATCGCACTTGGCTGGCAACACTGACATTTATGTTAACATATCAAAATATACAAAATATGAACAGCGTAGGACATGACGGATTTTTGTAACTTTATCATCACAACAGCAGAAATAAAACACCGCAGCCAGCAGGAACAAATAACAAAACGCCCAACAAATGGCAACAACAAACTCACACAGTCATATGCTAACACGAAAATAAATATAAATTTGTACAAAGAACACATGTCACGTGACACCAGAGGTAACATATTACACAACACCAACAACACTGGCTAACAACTACAATAACAACATGAAGAACACTGTCAGTGCCACCACGTACCCATGTCCACATGTCCCCATGTCACCATCAACGGCAACAACAACATCCTCATAAACAAACACCAACCAAAGGAAAAAACCGAAATTGTTGTTTTAACTAGATTTTGTTTTTATGTGCAGCACATGGAACAGAAGAATGCGAGGAATGAAATGTTAAGAGAGAGAGATGGAGAGGAGGAGAGAGAAAGAGAGAGAGTGGAGAAATAGTAAAAGCGACATTAAATAAGGCGAGTCCGACTCTTATCAATCCTTTACCATGAATTAAGTTCTACGTGATCCTGTAGGACATTGTTTGCTTGCCATGGCGCCTGACAAGAAATCGTAATGTTCTCATATTTTTGCCTATCAAGGGAATAATTGTATGTGATTGACAGTGAGTCGTCAGAGAGGAGCTCTCCCCCCGCGCGTATCTCGTTGGGATTAGAGTTCTCATATTTTTGCCTATCAAGGGAATTATTGTATGTAACTGCGCATATCGAGCCCTTAGCGCCATTTCATCGTAAGAGACATTTTCTCAAAAAAGTTTTTATTGCGGAATTTAAAATGTTGTTTGGGGACACATGGACGGACATTTTCAAAAAATAAAAATTTTCAATATTTTTCAAAAAAAAATGGGGGGTAACATTTTATCGTACATAAGCATCGACTTTTCCAAGAAAGGAACTTATTATCTCGCTGGGATTAGACTGTTTTATCGTAGGGCTTTTAAGTTCTTTCTACGGTCCGGATGGTGCGACCGCTCGGGAACATTGTGGTAGCTCTGATTTAAACCAAAAGAGCTCCGACTCAGTGTGAAGTTTCATACCAACCGGTTGATGTGACCAATAGAACAGCAACGAGTCAATCGCTTATTGACTTATGACTTATACGGTTTAGTAACATATTTGGAAAAAAAATACGAACACATCTGCCACTCCCATGGGAAAGAGCAATAGGGAGATGTGATAAAAACAAAATATGACAAATGTAACGCTACCATTCCAGTAATCATGCAACATAAGCTATAGATCATCCGGAAATAGTTGTTTGAAATACAGTCGTTGACAGATTTAGAGCGTTGTATTTAATTTGTACATTTTGTGGGGAGAACTTACAAAAAACTAAAAGTGAGATATTTCGTAATTTTGTTGATATGAAATTCAAAAGGCATTTGTTTGTAAAATAATTAAGATATTGTTGAAAAGAAATGGGGGATCCGGAAGGAAATGAAATTTGTAGCGTCACAAAGCAAGGCTCATGCTAAGAGCTGAAGTTGTGGATCGTAAAGCGCAATCGTACCACGCCAAACGTTAAAATATAAATGACAAAACTGTTTAAAAACCCTTCCAAATGCGCCCGAGAAGCAGTCCATGGTCATTAAACCAAGTCTTCGTTACCTACCTCAAATGTTGTTTACAGCAAAGTCAACAAACTTAGGACGACTTATTTCACTTTAGAAGGTCAAGTTCCTAACACTATCCGACAAAAGAAGAACAAACAATTCAAAGAGAGTTTGTTAAATTTTTTGCAAATGTTATTCAGGAGTCAATGATGTAAATACCCCAAAATACAAGAAAAGCCAATCGAATACGTATAAAATCCATTCTAGAATAGAATGGAAATTATTTTGTTCTGACTGTAAAAACATTTGTTCGTATTTGATTCCTCATACCTTAAGTCTTAATATGTAATTAAAATTTGTATTGAGCCAACTTTGCACAGATTTTCTTGGACTAGATTTTCTTGGACTTCCATCGGAGTCTGGGACGCCCACGAAACCGCCGAAGATTCGTGTAGCAGTAGCTTTTTTTCCATGCGCACACCATGTCCTAACCACGAGTCCATAGATTTTGCAAAGTATTTTCTCTCTCGAAAACACGTTTCACCAATATCCCTGATTCTGCGCCATATACGGACAGGTATCAGTGTTGCAAAGGGTGATCTGTATGCTTCGAGAGATGACATTGTTCCTGTTGCACCAGAGCAAAGCTCAGAGGTCGGTATCCACTTGAAGGATGAAGGTGACCGAAATAAGTGCTGGGCTAATCCTAGAACTAGAGCGAGAGCTAGGTAGCATAATATAATCGATGATATAATAGAAAGCAGGGGGAGAATGGAAAACAATATCTATCGGTGTCAGAATAATTCAACTTAAGCTACGAAAGGAGGAACAAAGAAAAAACAATGGCAACCAACTGGCTAAGTCTTTCAAATCCTCACTTGGCAGTTCTCCAGCGAATGGCGATGACACAGTCGGTGGTTTTAGTCAATAAGGAGCCCAGCGAATGAGAATCCATTTAAGAATTCCAAAACCTTCCTCAAATCAAGACTTACAGCCTGTTCCATAAAACGAATTTGTTCGTGCTTTACAAATTGAAGGCGCATTAAAATGGATTCTTCTCACTAATGAGAGATTATTCTGTCAGACTTGTGTTCCATATATCGACATCTAAGATAAATCTGAAAGCCGCAATTGAATAATGCCGGAAATCCGTTTTTTAACGCTTCCAATATTGACAATTTGTAACGAACGAACAAAATTTGTTTTAAGGGAAACAGACAGTTATTTTCCAAGAATAGACTTATTTTCCCATTCCTCTACAGTGAGGAATTTGAAATGTTCGATAGCACCTTCAGATGTTGCAAACGTAACGACTAAGTGCATGTAGACTACAGCCACTGGTGGAGTGTGATGCAAGACATAAACAACAACATCACATGAAATATAAAAGGGAAGACATTTATGATAAGCTTTTGCATGTGATAACAACTTAAACGTGTTAAGCATAAACAAAATAAATGCTTGCATATGCAAACATACAAACAGGCACATTGCTTTTTTCGTGCAAGAACATCACAACTCATAATTAGTTCGTTTTGACCAGAGCTATCCATCGCAGACATAATTCCATGCCTAGAAGAATATTTTCGCTATGGCTGCATTTTTTGTTTTCCATATCAAGTGAAGCCTTAAAAAGAGTTTTACTAAAGAAACTATTTTTGGAGTTATGATGCTTTTGCATTAAATGAACGATTTGTTCAAGTACATCAAGAACTATGCAAGCTTTGAAGAAAAAAAAACTTGAAAAAAAAATAAAACTGAGTACAAATACTCATGAAGAGAAATGCAAAAATAGTTTGAAGGCTTTGGATTAGGGAAATTACTATTCGAGTGCAGTCTTTTATCTCCCCGGCAAATTCCACATCAATATAATTTAGAACATTTCTATTTTTGCACAGAAATAGAAATAATAAATGATCTCGAACCTGACTAACAGAAACAAAACTGAATGAAGAATATAGATCGACAAAACATAAACAAATGTAATGTAGAAGTTTATCCTTTAATCAAAATTTTGTGTAAGACCCAGTTTCACATTTTCAATGAGATCTGTATAAAAAAAGAGTTTACGGTACACATTGGGTTAATTCAATTATTTTTTTGGAAATAAATCAGCCATTTTCAGTTGACTTGTCCGATTTGATTGAAATTTCACACAGATCAAAAATCGCCAAATTCAAATTATTATCAAGTTCCATGACTATAATTTGTTCCTGATTATTGATATTGTTGTCCGTGTCTAGAGTTTTTTTTTTTAATAATCCAAACCAAATCGCATTTTAAATGGTTTAGTTATAAGTAATAAACCGAACCAGGTTTGAAAAGAATAAATTGATGTTTTAATTTTTCTGAGAAGCGAGATATTCAACTTTGGACGCTTGTAGCTCATCTCTGGTTAAATCCACTAGGTCCATCGAACTCACTTCAGCTAGGTCTGTATGACATTTCAATCAAAGTCAATTGCAAATGACAGATTTATGTCCAAAACAATTACTTACCAATTACCTATTGTTTGAAGCCGTCTCCGAACTATAGCCTATGATTCCGTCCTGGCTGACAGTAAAATATTCTGAAAATTTCATGATGATTCCACCAGCAATGAAGGACATCACGCAGAACAAATATATGTACAATAACCTCTATATTAGAAATCGATTTAAGGGATCGGGAGAATTTTTTTTTTTGGTCTATGTTTTCTTAGAAAAACTATCTTAGAATTTGCTGTAGATCACAATTACAGCGTTACACACTGTGCGAAAAAATGTTCAACCTACTCTCAATCCAGGAAAATGCTCGTGAGGAGCGAATCAATGCAAGAGACAAAGGGTCACATCAGGAGAAACTAAAAAGAGATTAAATTTTGTTTGAAAACCCAAGTTAATAAGAAAATCCACTGGCCACATCTTCCTCATATACACGGAAGACATCGATGGAAAGATAGCGCAAGATGAACGTGAACCTTTATCCAGCATCGAGGATCAATCGGTGAAGATGGGTCTGTTAGGGCCTGAGCAAAAGGGCAAAACTTATGGTTCCACTTCTGGACAATATTTGCGACGACAAAAAGTCTATATAATAAAGCTCGGTAGGTGGTGAAAGAATCTGTTTAACTCAGCTCCGCCATCAATAGATAGAATGTTGTCAGAATCAAATACAGCAAAGGAAAATGCTGGCATAGAAATGATACTTTGGGTTAAACAAACAAAACAGAACCATTGAAGATCCATCTCTGGATGGAATATGGAACAACGCTCATATTCTACCCGTGTCACATGGATACTTGCGACGGCAAGGGAAGTGTCCAAAAAGTTCATAATTTGTTTACCTTTTATTTTAATGAACACTTGACAATTTATTTTACCATGGATCAAGCATTACAAACCTCTGTGTTATCAGTGCATTTTCACAATTACAATTTCTCACCGCAAGACTACTTTTTGCCAATATCGAATGTTATGCTGCCTCCTTTCCTTTCCAACAAACTTTGGCGATTTGTAAACCCACAGATTAAATCGATAACGTGTACTCTGCTAAACAAGTGTCCCATTGCAATGGACGGCTATTTTTTATAGATTTGTAATTGTACGAAAACGTCGTACGAATCAAGGTATTCGCCATCTTTTGAAAATGCTCAGCAAGCTACCTCGATCGTCTGCCCCCCTGCATGGTCATTCGTCGGAATAGTTGTTTGCATTACCATGAACAAATGCCGTTCCTCTTTTGGGCCGATTTTTTGTCAAAGCTGAGTACTTTTCTGTACTCCAAATTCAAGGAGCAGTGAAGAGCCATAGGTCCGATCTAAGCCAAATGACGCAGAGCGTTTGTTTGTTGTCCAGAAATTAAAAAAAAATATATATTCAAATAAAGCATACGCCACCAGGGATGTACAATTTTAATTTAATCACTTGATAAGAGTGAATATTTTTTGGAGAATTTATACAGTTCAGAAATATCCAAACAGGAAAATTATAAACAAAATTATCGAAATATTTAGACCGGATACCATGGGTTAATTATATGCGCAAATTATTTAAACTGAGGGTTTGAATTACAGAATCAATGTCGTTGAATTGTCATTTTCGGAGGAAATTTGGTTTCATTGCACAGTTTTTAAAGCTCTTTCTCCAGCCTTACAATTTAAACCTCTTTTATCGTAACTCTTATTTCACTTACATATTGGAAGAAAAATTTGGCCGGGAAATGGTCATATAATATGCTTGGTAAACTAAATATTGATTTTCGTATAACTGAAGTAGTTTTAAAATGATCGGGTATGTGCTGGTTGTCACTGTGAATTTTGTTCAGTTCGCCCAAGAAAAAGTAAAGTGTCCCGGTGCTCACGTCAATTATTTGTGTCAAAGAGCATTTCAAAACATGTTTGTATTTTTTTTTTTTGGACTAACACTCAGGGGATGCCCACTGTGTTAGCGATAGGAAATAAGGGTATTGGAGGGAAGAAAGAGGGAGTAGTGTTTGTTGATGTTTGCCTTGAATTTGATAATGTCATAGCAGGCAGGAAAAAAACTTGCTAATATAGAAGGGATTCACAAAGGACCCTATGGGTCTCCGAATGTGGGTGCATCTTCAGATGTAACATGTTATTTTTCGATTCTTTTTTTTTTACAGACAGTGATTGGTTCACATGTCCCTATCTATTCCACTGTGATCAGCTAATCAAGTTTACTTAATTTATCGCACCATCATCCACCTCTATACCGAACGAAATAAACAGTAACCGTGTTACAGTCAACAACATTTGTTATTGTGTTAGTGACAGATGTACGCACATGTTCTATCATCGTAGTAATGCCAACGATACGTCTCTGTCAAAATTCTAGCAAAACAAGTGTTGCTGTTACGCAAACAACTCAATGTAAACGAGATAAAGGCGATATTCGTGTATGTGAGTATGAGCGTACACAAATTTATATACCCGCATACATACATAAATGCGTCTACAGATCTCTGTTAGTCTGCTAGACGAAATGCGTGAGTAAACAGTCAGAAACACTCACACACACACACACAAGCGCGTATTCAGAGACACGAACTCAGCCGGCAGACGTTTTTACAACGAAGTGATGGAAATCTGTCAAAGTCTTACTCAGTGTGTGTGTGTATTTGTATGTCTGTAAGCATGTGGTTTACATAGACAGACTGGTGAATTTTCTTCTTTTTTTTGCTTTGCGTTTAACAAAATTTCATGTTGCACTTCCGTTTTTCTTCTCTGTAACTGACGAATGCCATAAGAAACAAATCCTTTCACATTCACATTCAACTTCTACTTCTTCGTTCACCCGGCATTGCTAACCTTTTGTTGCTGGTGTTGTTAATAGATGTTGTTCTAAGCGAAACTTTCACTTTTGATCCGGAGCAAAAAAAAAAGGGTATATTATGAATACATTTTATTTTGTTAATTTTGTTGCGAAATTGTACTTGCCTCAGTTCAGTTTTCATTTGGGAGCTAAAGTGAAAGTAAAGTGAAGTAAGTGAACGATGATGCTAATACGGCGACGACGACGACGACGACAACGATGATGAAATGAAAGTGAAATTTATGTAAAAAAGAAAAGAATGACAAGAACAACTTTAATGAATAGAAATGGTGAGTTTGATGGAGATGATGGAGATTAATGAAAAGCAGCAATGTTAGGATAAGCGTGGATCGGTTTAGTTTGCAGCTGTGTTTTTTTTTTATAATTTTTTTTTTAATAATAATTAATAATTATTTTTAATTTTTAATAATTAATAATTTTAATAATTATCACTAGAAATTTGTACCGCCGGCTCTATGAAAAAAACCCCAAAAAAATTCAAAATTCCCCAAACAAAATCACCTAAAAAATTTGGGAGTTTTTCATAATTCATAATGCCCTACAACTTGAACAATGAAAAATTCACCAAAATTCAAAAAGTGGAGAATTTTTCGTTTGGTTTTTAAAAAATAATAATTTTGATGGGACCATTGTTCATTTTGAATGGAAATCAAATAAAAATCCATATTTTAATATTTCATTTTTGTTTGGTTGTGTTTTTTTTTACATTTTAGGTTGTGGGATGGTACTATTAATTTGGGACGATTCTTCATTTTTGAATTTCGTCCATTTTTCATAGGGGTCACCGTTCACGGAGCCATTGCAGGCAATATGGATATAATAATAGAAAAACGTTGAAAAAATTTGACACTTAATGTGTGTGAGCAAAGCAGCACTTTAATATAATTACTATATATAATATAGGGTTATCCATTTCGTGGTATCAAAAGTATAGGGCGGGAATTCGACATCTGTCAAACTAAGTTGTTAAAAAAATTTTTTTTTCTTTTCAGTTGGAAGTCTGACATTGACGAAAATGGATCGCTTAACTATCACACAACGCGTAAAAATTATTAAAACCTTCTACAAAAATGGAGATTCTGGCACAGCCACATATCGTGCTTTAAGAGGAGATTATGGTGTATGATTATGAAGCACATTTCTCACTTGGTGGGTATGTTGATAAACAAAATTGTCGTCCTTGGGGTTCTGAGAATCCTCCAGTAAATGAAGAGAGGCCATTACATCCACAAAAAGTCACTTTTTGGTGCGCTCTTTGGTCCGAAGGTCTGATTGGACCTTACTTCTTCGAAAACGACGGGGGAACGACTGTCACCGTCAATTCGCAGCGTTATGGCCGTATGATAACCGACTGTTTTTGCCTCCGATTGAAGAATACGACTTGGAGAATATGTGGTTTCAACAAGACTGTGCCACATGCCACACAACTCGATCGAATATGGCTTTATTGCAAGAGACATTTCCTGGCCGCGTAATTTTCTCGTCGTGGCGACATCAACTGGCCACCGAGATGATGCGATTTGACACCATTAGACTTTTTCAAACAAGTAAACCGTAAACTAGTAAGATTATCCAACATTTCAGCAACTGTTTTCCACCTCGTAAATGCTGACGACTTTAGCCATGGAAAACTTCCCTACAATAGCATTAGCCGTTCGGATATGGCTTTAAAACAAGAGGTCCCGTCAGTGAGTATACAAATTATACCGCTCATGATCTTACCCAGGATTGAATTAAAATTCATTGTCTATAAGATCATAACTGACCACAGCCTTTCTCAAAGGAGCCATATTTATGAAGTGTTTCCAGGATCTTGAGAAATATCGGGGGGACACAAATGGACCATCTGTGTGCGCGATGATAAAAATTAAATTCCAGCCCTTCAAAGAGTCATTCAAGATCTAAAAAAATAACTAAGCCGATTACAAAAAAGTATTTACTGGGTTTGTAGGGAAGTATATATGCTTTAAGAGGAGCCACCTAGTATCAAGCCAGAGTGAACGCGTATATTAAACATGGTCACCGTTATTATGACAAATATTTGAGTTCTTTATTTTACAAACGAAACAGTTTATAATGTCAGCTGACTTTTCGGAATAATTTGTTTTTATTATTTTGTATTTTCGAAAATGGTTATAATCAGTAATTTTAATATCAGTTTATGTGACATTACAGAACTTAATGTTATGGTAAAAATATTGAAAATTAATATTTTAAAATATATGAAAATATATTTGTAATAGTTTTGTGGTGAATTTTTAAAACTAAATTTTTGGATACATATTTTTTAAAACAAGATTTCTTGGGAAAAAAAATCGAAGAAATATTTTAAAAAAATATCAAGTGTTTAGGAGAGTTGGCAGGGGTTATGGGTTCGATTCCCACTAGAGGCTTTAGTCTGTCACTTCAATAATCGAGTCATGTGGTCTGTGTCACCCGGTTTACCCTTGGACCCAAAATTACAATATAAACTTACTTTGTATTGCAATTAAATGAAAACTAATAAAAAAAACACAATTGAATACAATTTATTATCATCAACTTAACGACGATTGGCAGAGACAATTCTTCTTCAAATTTGAATAGATCTCCACAATTTTACAAAAATTTTGTCTTTCACGCAATTTCTGAACAGAACAGGCAGGAAAAACAGGCAGTCATAAAAACAAACGAAGTAACCGAATTTTTTACGGTTTCAAATGGAGGACTTCGTATAAAATGTCAGAAAATATTCTTACCGATCATTTATCCCAAAAAATGGAATTTTTCTTCGAATAGCAAAATAACACCTCTTGTTGGAAAACCCTGTACTATCCAAACAAACCAACCTACGTACGAAAGCAAAACAATCTCATCTCAGTGTAATTTCACAATGTTCCGACCTATGTGGCGTATGAGTGATGAATAATGAAACACTCTTCATTACGTATATGCTTCAGTTTCAAATTGTCTATATGAAGCTCATTTTTATAAATAATAACTATATTTCGATCACCTTCAAATTTCACCACTGACATCTTTCGTCCTTCACTGAAAAGACACAGCTAAAAATTAAAGTTTCTTCTCAATCTCCTTGGGAAACCACTTTAAATTACTGAAAAATATGTTTAAGATGAATCCAGCATTTACTTGGTTATTTATTTCACTTGTAATTTCCCTTACACTTTATCCTTAAGCCTGCACACAGCCTTATTTATTTATCATATTTTTCTCTTTCGGTACCCAGTTGTTGCCACATTCTTTCACATAAGATTCGTTACTGCAGCTGTAATGTAGCACCCACAGGCGAACAGCAGCTGCAAAGTGCAGAGAGAAAGAAACCGTTCGGTGTTTACTTTTTAACCTACTGCCACCCAATCAAATGCATTTGAACCCACACAAACAAATGAACGAACCGACGAACACATGTTTGCACAACATGAACAAGTGGAAGAAGGAGAACAACGCAAAAATAAAATAAAGGAAAACCAACCCATACTCACTCACGTACAGACATAGAAAGGGCAGACGTGGGAAAAAAAGGAAACACCAACTCATGTGTTGGCTTACAAAAAACCACGTGCTTACCTACACCTACACAGTCATGTATACATATACAGTGATGTAGGTGTTGTCGGGGTTTCAAAGCCTGTGCATGAGTTGGCTGGTGATGAGAAGAGGTGGTTTTCTTATTCACTTCTACTGCTGCTACTTTTACTACTACAACAACAGCAAAACCATAGAGAGAAGATGTGAGAAGTGTATGGAAGAAAACCACACTACTACAACGACGTAACCAAAGACATTGATATTTATGTAAAGTAATTCGTTATATACTTGAAAAGTTTTATTCGAGGGAGGGTAAGGAATTCTGGGAACAACTGGTGTTTAGCAACATAGCTCAGATTTTTTCAAATTTATGTCAGTGGTTGATGTTCTTATAGTGAGGCAAAAAAAAAAGTAAAAAAAATACGAGCTTCCAAAGGATACGGACATTTAAACACATATATCTTCGTTGTTTGTCACCTAATCTGGACAAAGTGCGTGTCATTGGAAAGCTTATGGAAAAAGCTTTCCAAAATGTCTAAATGGTAGGCATACATTAACCCATTGGGCGTCACTTAAAACAAAATTTCGAACATTTTCGATTCCACTTTTTTAAATTTATTTTTTAATGTATAACAGTATCTTATTACTACATATTTATATTAACATTGAGCGGCCCCGGTAGGCGGGCTTGTAGGGTGCTTTACTATCAGCGTGGGGGTTTCGATTCCCAGCAGAGGAATCTGTGTTACACGGTTTACCTTTGGACCCAAAATTAGAATATAAATTTACTTTGTTTTGTAAATAAATAAAAATAAAAATAAAATAAAAATAAAATAAAAATAAAAATAAAAATAAAAATAAAAATAAAAATAAAAATAAAAATAAAAATAAAAATAAAAATAAAAATAAAAATAAAAATAAAAATAAAAATAAAAATAAAAATAAAAATAAAAATAAAAATAAAAATAAAAATAAAAATAAAAATAAAAATAAAAATAAAAATAATAAAAAATAAATATTAACATTGTTTGTTTCTTGATTTAGTTATGACGTTTTAAATATTAGTTGATCATTGAAAGGAAACATAGGAAAAACCTTATGTTTTTCGAGTATGTTAATGCCGAGAAAACAAATCAAATTATAAATGCTCCTTGGATTTCCATATACATTTCTTAAGCCAGGCGAAATTTTATATTTTGTTCTGTTTTGGCCTTAACGTAAGTAGTCGTGGACAATGAAGTCCTTTGTGATACTCTTGTTTCTTCCCTTGAAGAATAATGAGCGCCTCAAAAAGCTATCGTCTGGTACTATGTATAACAAATGTTGCTTCTAAAGAATGCTATGTTCTGAAATGGAATTCTATTAATCTTCAGTCATATGCTGAGTGAAATTGTATAATAATGTTTTATGGGTTTGTCGTATAAATTCAAGCTTTTGACAGGATTTAAGTTGAAATTATTCGAATACTCTGAACTTAAGGCATCGATGTGTGGTCTGTAGGAGCTTGCAAGAGGCGTGTCTAAGGATTTCACTTTGCCGGAAATCTGTAAGGTAATCCTGAGACTTGTCTGCTTGGCATTTCCCTGATATGCCCCAAAGGCAAGACAACCAAATAAGTTGGTTGTAGAATTGCTGAGTCTCGTTACGAGATCTGGGACAATCCAAGGTGGGAATGTGGTCGTGCCACTGCTCTAAACCCGAACTGTCAAGGAATTCATTTGATTCCCAATATATTCATAAAAGTTGGCCATCAAATAGAAACGTTCGAACTGAAGCCTGCTTAAAGTGCAAGTGATGTTTGTTGGCAGACGAACGTTCCACTGATCCAGCACCGCTTGCTAATCCCAATGGGTGGTGAGAATATCGACGACGATCAGACACTCCCTTATTTCGAAGTGTCGAACGAAGCATTTATGTATTTAGGCTTTTCGAAGCGATGCACAGAAATACTTCTGATATGGCAAATATTTACAATACCTATAGTCGAACAAAAATAGAATATATCGTCGGTTGACAAGAAAAACTCACTAAGTACACATTTTAACTAAAATGACTTTTTAATGCTAAGTACTATAATTTTCAATTATGTATCACAGGAAAAACTCAGAAAGTCCTTAAGTGCTTCCAAAATACCAGTTTCAAATTTTCAAATTTCATTAACTGCGGTCTTTCAGATTTTTACGGCAGGAAAAAATCATGAACGTACTTAATGAATATTTCTTGCAAACACTCTATGCTATTGAAGTGTACAAGCAATATTACAGAAGAGGACAGACAATTTGTAAATTGTATTCAGGATATTGTGACTTTCATAGAAAAAAAGATTTTATATTAAAATTTGTCCAAGCAGAGCCACCGAAACGAAGAAAAGTAGATCCCAGCAGTGATAAAGCACGCCATGTTTCTAAAAAATATTTCTTAGAAAATAGCTCTGGAACACGTCATAGAGTATGTTCAAATTTTTTTGAAAAGACGTTGTGTATTTCGAATGGGCCTATTAATACAGCCATCAGCGGTTCCCATTTTGGATCATTTACTGATAGCGATAAAAGAGGCCGAAAGGCGCCTGGTAACAGAACTAGCGAATTAGTGGTCGCTTTAGTAAAAACACATATAGAAAGCTTCCCAGTTATGGAATCCCACTATGTTCGAAAGTCCTCAAAGAAACTGTACCTAAATAGTGATCTGTCTATTTGGAAGATGTATAATCTTTACCGTAATGATTTCTGCAAAGAACGCAATATTACTGAAATTGTCAGCGAAAAAACTTATAGAAGGATATTCTGCGATAATTATAACTATTCGTTTTTTAAACCAAAAAAAGACCTCTGTGCAAGGTGCGCTAAATATGATCAAGCCATAAATAAAAACGAGCTGGAAGCAGAGCATTCAATGCATTTAATGAAAAAAACCCAGTGTAATGAAGCCAAGGAAAATGATAAACTGAGATGCAAAAATGATCCTGCGTTCATTACTTGTACTTTCGATTTGCAAAGTGTCCTTCAGTTGCCGTATTCGAGTGTCTCATTGTTTTATTATTCCAGAAAGATATGCGTATATAATTTGACTATCTACGTAGGAAGCGGAGAAAATGCTCATTGTTACACTTGGAATGAATTGAATGGTAAGCGAGGGAGCAATGAGATAGGCTCAATTTTGTTTCGTTTCCTAAAAACATTGCCCTTGACCGTGACAGATGTTTCACTCTTCTGTGACACTTGTGGTGGTCAGAACAGAAACCAGCAAGTAGCAGCCGTGTTAATGTATGCAGTACAACATTTAAGCCATCTCAACAGATTGGAGCTAAAATTTTTAGAGTCAGGTCATTCGCACATGGAATGTGACTCCATGCATTCCGCAATAGAGTCGGCAAAAAAAAATAAAATCGCTTACACAATGTCTGACTGGATACGGATTTTTCAATCTGCTAGATCTTCCAAAAAAGATAAAAAGAAGGGTGAATATCAAGTTCATCTCTTAAAGTTCGCGGATTTCTATAACCTACAGGAACTAGCAGCTACCACTATCAAAAACCGGAACAAAGACGAGTGTGGTGAAAAAGTGTCATGGCTTAAAATAAAGTGTTTAAAATTCGAAAAAGAATTCCCAGAAATTTTATATTATAGATACGATCATACATCTGACTACAAAAAAATAAATGTATCCGGAAGAGGTCGCCGAAGGACAATAGTTGAACTAAAATCAGCATACTGTAATATTTTACCTATTTCACAAGCAAAAAAAACTGACCTTGTAAAACTTTGCGATGCTGGTGTAATTCCAGAAGAAGTTATCCCTGGTTCAAAAGTTTGCCCACTATTAATTTTGTACATCCGGAACGCTTACCAGAGCCATCTAATGATGGAAGCGATATACAGGACGACTAAAGTGTTTTTTTTTCTTTAAATAAATAAATGATTAATCTTACTAAAAGTAGAATTTGTTTTTCATTATGTGCCTCTATGTTTGTGATCCCGGCAGGTAAAATTCATTAAGTCCTTCATTTCGCACTTTTACGAAGACTTGCATATTTAACACGAAGATACAAGCTCAACTATAAAAAAGAAATATAGTTTTATTATAATCTACGATTTTAAGTCGATAACTACTAAAATAGAATTTTGGTACAAAATAATTGCTTAAAACCCCATTATCTCCATTGTGCTGTAGACGCACTTAGTGAGTTTTTCCTGTCAACCGACGATATATGAACAGGCGATTCAGAGACATCTATGCAGCACCTGGACCATGTTCAGGGGAGAGCTGTGGTGATGATAGGGCATAGTAGTAATGTCTCCCTTCAACGTAGCCTGAACGTGGGGTGTTTATCTCTCTTCCGTAGACATTTCAACGGGCGGAATGAAGATGGGTCCCCGGAAAAAGCACCCCAAATCGCAAATGAAAGTAGGCCCAAAAAAGTCGACGGCATTTACAAGGCGGAAGCAGACGCTGAAAAATGTTTGATGGCCTTACCCAGTTCCAGCCTGGGTTCTTCTGTGTGGTTGTCGCGTCACACTACCCTACAACGGTCATTCGCGCACTACAGGGAAAATTCGTTGTTCAGCCGAACTGTTCGTCTATGGAATATTCTTCCAACCAGTGTCTTTTTCTGCCAGTTGTGACTTTATTAACTTCAAAACAAATGTCAACAAACACTACTCCGTCTGTCCTCTCTTCAATACCAAACCCCAACACAGGGCATTACATTTATAGAGTGCATGAACTGAGAGTTGGTCAAAGAAAAACAATCGAAGTATTCCAAACGGAATGAGTTAGTGAATATGACATCCATGACATGATAGGCTGTAGAAAAAGAATTAGGAAAAACCGAGCTAAAGCAGCACTCAAAATATCATCTCATATAAAAGTTCCTTCCTTTGAGTGAAACCATTGGATTTGTTTTGTCCTCGTCCAGCACACATTTTATTTTTCCCATACTATTTTTAGCAGTCACAGATAGTTTAGGCTCTGGAAAAAGCGTTAGACTTTGCCAGCAGACTTTAAGCGTTTACCCACTGAAATCACAACAAATATCGGATGATATTAAGACACTTCTGTCTCGCTTCCAACTTGTACACTGGGTTGGCACAAAATATGAAATATTTTCAAACAATGGAATCTCCGTCCACTGCAAAAGTAGTAAATATATGTGATGACATATGTTGGTATCCATCCCATTCGTTGGTAGCGAACCCATTTACATTTATCCGAATTACTCAGCTGTCCTCGTCAGCTATCCATGGGCATAAAGTATATAAACACCCAAAAGTAATTGTGTGTAACACGATTTCGATAACAACAACAATTATGTACATAATGTACTCCATATGTACATACGTCGTATGTACAATCTGCATGCACCGGCAACAACTAAAAAAGCACGTGCTTGTAAGAGTATGACGTCGTTGTAGTTGTTCGGGCTTTTTTCAACGTTTTTTTTTCCCAAATCCCGATCAACGAAGGAAGTGCAAAAACTTATTAAGTTTTTTTTTTCGCTTCTACATAAAATACGGATATAGGGGAATGATTTAAAGAAAACTTACACAAAAGTTTCTGTTTGTGAGTGTGTGTGTGTTTTTTAGGGGGGTTTCTTTTTTTTTTGCTTCGCTTTTGATTCTTTATCTCTGCACGCGAAAGAGTGTGTCTGTGTGTGTGAGTATTGCAAGTGGTGGTGGTGCTAGTGTTGTTGCATTTGCAGGTTCTTGGAACTTCGTATTTTTGGCTCTGTTTCAAAAAATCATGCGAGCCTTCTTCTTCTTTTACTGTTTTTCTTTTTTTTTAGACATTTGTTCACTAGGCTCAGTCCGTTGTTGCTGTTGTTGTTCGGCTCTTTTAATATTTGTGATTCGTTCATGTTGGGGCTGTTAGCTGTAGTTGTTCCTGTTGCCGTTGTTGTTGCTTCTGCACTTTTGTATAAATGTGGTTGCAACAGCTACTAATGCATAGGCCTCGAATGTTGCTGGCATGTGTGTGCGCGCGACTGTGTTCGGCCGGGTGTATGGATGAGGAGGGGTCGAGTGAGTGTAGTTTCACACTGACTTTCTGTGTGTGTGTGTGTATGTGGCTTGTTAGGCCTATCGGCTGCTGCAGATGCTGCTATTTTCTTTCGAATATTGTCCTCCTCATCATAGTCAAGTCGATGTCGTTGTTGTCGTCATAGTCAACCAAACTAACACTAACTTGCCAGCCAGCCAGCCAGGCAACAAGCAAGCAACCTGCAACAGCAGAAACCAACGCTTGCGCTGCTCAGAGAAATTAACAATTCATTCCCTTCATTCCTTCTAACAGATTTTTACTGCTCTTCTTCTTCTTCTTCTTGTATTTCTGACATCCTGTGCTTGTTCTTCTTCGTCATCATCATCATCATCATCTGCCTCTACTACGATAAGTAACTAAACAAACACACACTCATACTCGTGTAGTTGAGTTGCACACATCCAAGGAACTACAGCAACACATCATCAGCCTGTTTCCTTTTTCTCGGGCCTGAGCCTGTGTTCTCTGTGTTTTCGTATGCGGCATTTTGTTCCTCCTGCTAACAATTTTTCCATTTTGGTTGTTTTTGTTTTCATCTTCGTCGCTTTTAAGTACATGTACATGTGTGTATGCATGTTTTGTTTTGTCCACAAAATCCTGCCTACCAAAATACGTACGTATGTACGTACCTACTAGTTCGTCGTCGCTACCGTTGTTGCCGTCGTCATCATCATCGTAGCCGTTGCCGTCGTTTTTTTTTTTTTGCGCCTACACATTTCGAGTTGTCAAAGTCTAACGATTAACTGTCGTTGTATTAAGTGTTGTGTGCTGTGTGCCGTGAAGGCAGTACATGTGTCCGTGCCTGTGCCTATGTTTGTGTGGGAGTGTGTGTGGTGGTGTCTTGCATGTTGAGGACTTACCAACTCACCAGTGACAGAGAGCAGTGGTATGATAAGAAGTCAAGTAATAAACTGTTGTGGTAGGCTGGTTGGGGTAAGAGTCCAGCGTGCATAAGTTAATGAGAGTAAAAGAGCAATACAGGCAGAGAATGAGAGCATATAGAATATATATCATGGTGAGAACATTTAAAAGGACCTAAAGAGTTTGAAGGCAGAGAGTGAAAAGCTTTTCGTCTGTGGCGTAAAAGCTTTCTGATTATAATTAACGAATTGTCTTCATGTATGATGCCGTAGTTGAAGAGGAGATCTGTAAATGGTAGATTATGGAAACATTTATTAAATTCTAGTCTTTAGCTTGAAAAGTATTACTTACCCAAAGGGCAATGTTAATAATTTCTTGTAATATATTTAAAATATAAATACATGTGGGACCTAGTGTTTTGTTTTAGGCCTAGTTTATGATATGACACAGAACTTTTAAAATTTAAAAATTTAAAAAAAAAATTAAAAAATATTTTAAACCCGAAATATCTTCTATGTAACAAAGAGGAGATATGTAAGAGTTCGGGAAAATCGTTTAAACATTTTCGCTTCCTGTGATCGATTACTTAAACTAATGTAAACATGTACAATAAAAAAAACACATGTGTAAGTTTTCAAATACAGTGCAGTCTGGATAAAAAGAACCTCCGATGCACTGAACATCGCTTTAGAGTGAACACCGGAATGTTTGCATTGACTACTCTGTAGAGTGTACAGTAAGGTTAGTCATTTTTTTTAGATTCAAAATCTGTGGAAATAGCATATAGGGCAGGCAAAAACAAGCAGAATTGCGTTTTTACTTTTTCGAAATTGTGAAAAAACGTTCCGCACAAAATACAATTACTTTAGCTCAAAACCAACTTTTTTATTTGAATTTTTTTGTGATTTTTAAAATTTGATAATATTTTTTTTTTTTAAATTTTTTTTTATACTTTTTTTTTAATAAAATGTAATGTGATCCAAAATATGTCATTTATTTTTCGAGATATATCGATTGTAAAATATGCAATATGAAATGAAACCGAGTTGCAAATTTTAAAATCGATGTAGCTTAATGACAGATTTTTGATCAAATTGCATATTTGAAATCGATGCACTAAAACCAACTAAAAAAAATTATTTCCAAGAACAACTATTGCAGAAAAAAATTTCTCAAATTTAAAAATTTAAAAAAAAAGTAAACTAAAAAAGTTTGTTTTTAGCTAAAGTAATTGCATTTTGTGCGGAAGGTTTTTTTACAATTTCGAAAAAGTAAAAACGCAATTCTTATTATTTTTGCCTGCCCTAAATGCCATTTCCACAGATTTTTGATATTCGAAAAAATATATATACAATACTATACAATATATATAAAAACACACATGTGTAAGGTTTCAAATGCATTGCAGTCTGAGTAGAAAGAACCGCCGATGCACTGAACATCGCGTTAGAGTGAACACCAGAATGTTTGCATTGACTACTCTGTAGAGTGTACAGTCATGAACCTCAATAGTGTGAACATACTATTGGCGAAAGAGATAAATATTATAAAAGAAACAAAGCAAAGAAACAAATAACTATTACTACAAGAAATATATTAGTTTTTCATCTACAGAAAAAGTCAACCTTGATTTAGTGAACAACCTGGGTAATATGAAATCACGCTGCAAACTTGAGTATACTCTACCCAGACAGCACTGTAAATATATTTTTTTTAATTTACTTTACT
Source organism: Hydrotaea cyrtoneurina (assembly GCA_958296145.1). Classification (NCBI taxonomy): domain Eukaryota; kingdom Metazoa; phylum Arthropoda; class Insecta; order Diptera; family Muscidae; genus Hydrotaea; species Hydrotaea cyrtoneurina. Next base: position 69,887,135 of record OY282515.1, read on the forward strand.
TATAGCAAACTATTGAGTAATCCAGAAAAAATTTCCAACGTGCGGTTTCCACCTCATAAATGTCTCGGACTATACAAGTGAGAAGGTAAAACTCCGGAAGTAAAAGCATTAGCTGTATGGAGCTGGCTTTGGTAGAGATGGTCCTGTTGACTGAGTATATAAATTTACTCTTTGTATATAAACTACTCTTTGTTTCAGTGAAGAAGTTAAGTAAAGTTTCTCAAGTTAACAACACGTCGATTATTTGAATTTGTGTGTTTATCACACAAGTAAACCCATGTTCAAAACCGGGTAAGACCATCAAACATTTTTCAGTGGCTGTTTTTCACCTCGTAAATACTGGCGACTTTACGAGTAAGAGGGCAACCTTCTCTAGAAAAGCATTAGCCGTTTGGAACCGGCTTTAAACAGTAGATCCCATTCAGTTTGTATACAAATTATATTGCACAGCTCCCCGTCTGTTCCTTCAGTGAATGTTAGGAGAAATAAGTAATCACTTTGGTAACCATAGAGTGAGCGACTTTCCATACAATTCATACTGAGGGTTCAGAGTATTACTGGTAGCGGTACGTATGCTACTTTTGGTAGAAGATTTCCAGTTACAGAAATATCTCCTCGAAGTTGTAGCTGATAGCAGTTCAGTGTGTACAATTTTTAATACATTCCCAGAGTTTTTCTCTATTTTTCCCACATTTTGTTGCTGCAATCAAAACTTTTGTCTGTTCCTCATTTACCATCACACTGCTCAACGCTGATCTCTTCTCGATCCTGGAAATAGCACCAGTCTCTCTATCTTTCCAAAAATGTCAATATCGTCACAACATGCTGGGAGGATGTTGCCTTTAGAGTTTATTGCATACATTTGTTATTAAATTCATCCTTTGCTTCATCAGAATATTAAAGGAATTGCACGATAGGCTGTCACTTCTTGAAGTTGGAAATTTATTTTTTACTTAAGAAGTAGTGTCATTCGGAGCGCATTCCAATAATTGTTCTCTTATCAGCGTGTCGAAGGCGATGAATAGATGGTATGTATCGCTTTGCTTTTGCAGGATCCTTTTCCAGGATCCTTTTCCAGGTTCTGACGAAGTGGGAAGATTTGGTCGACACTGATAGGCCTGGAATTCAACTTTGGTATTCAACCTTTCACCAATATGCTAGACAAAATCTTCTCCATAGGTCTTATACAGCTCTGCCGGTATTCCGTCAGCACCTGCTGCCTTGTTGGTATTATGCCTCACCTTGTGGTCTATACTTTTGTATTTTCTTTCTTCAGAATAGACGATTGAACTGAAAGGATGTTTCACTCTCGGTAGCGCTCCAACCTACCTCGTGCATATTGCACATGGCTTCATCGATGGCTTTATAGTCTGATGTTATTAATAGGCTCTATGAAAAATGAACCAAAGATGAAGAATTCCCCAAAAAAAATCTCATACAAAATTTGGGAGCTTTTCATAATTTTTAGCTAATATTGCATATGCCTCAAAAATTGAACAATGAAGAATTTCTCATTTTTAATTTAGGTGAATTTTTCGTTTTTTTTTACGAATATTTTCAAAATGTGAGTCATATATCGATTTTTTTTATAACGTGTTGCGGTCACGACCCCAATTATCGCGGACGCCAGCGGTATATGAATTGTTGACAATTTTTCATACTTTTGATTTTTTTTTTTGTAAAAAATAAAGTTTTTCCAAATTACGAAAATCTATTGTTTTTTTTTTGGACATTTTTCATAATATTTTGGGGGATTTTGCATTGAATAATTTTTGATAATTGTTTGGGGGATTTTTCAGAATTGTTGGTGAAATTTTCATATTGGAATTTTGGGGGGATTTTTCATTTATTTTGAGGAAATCAACCAATGGCTCACCGAGTTTAGGCGAACTAACTTTTGCACATAACATACTCCAATCAGAGATAATTTTCTAAAAAATGCAAATATGTGGGTCAAGAGAGTACTACAATCTTCCAAAAAAAAAAATGGGTCATGGCATTTTGAAACACAAAAATATCCTTTGCAATTTGTTGATCGACAAATCCCGTTTTGTCCACCAAAAACAAAATCGAGCTGCCTACTCTCAAAACGCCTGACAAAAATCTAAATCAGAGGATTTTGTAGTCCTTCTTAAAAAGGATTTTATTCTAGTTCAGTGCTTAAAATTTCTTCTTGTCCGTTATGCCCATAATTCCTAATAGTCTATCCGTTCCTCCACCCCTCTTTATGGGGTCCAACCGAATTTTTGAAGCTATTTTTTTTAGCTCCTACCTACCTACCTACATTACATGACATTTAAAACTCTTTAACGAAAGTTAAACCTATTTTCTTGAATTCATCTCAAAAAGATTAGTTTTACTTTTCTGTTTTTTTTATAATCTTTTCTGTTCGAGATGTGAGATCTTTAATGAATTTCCAAGGAAGACAACAACAACCAAATGACATGTATAGTGCAGTGAGTGTGATGTGAAATGAAAAGCTTTGACATGACGTCACAAATGCATTAACCTTTTCAAAGACCTCATCTCTCTCTCTACACCCCTCAAACAAGCAAACAAACAACATCATTATTATTATCATTACCATAACTAACATCATTAGCTGAACAATTATCATCATTACTAACACACCAGCACAAAGAGACAAGCGACACCATCATCATCATCATCATCCTCATTGTGTTGTGGGTTTAACAAATGCACCCACTACAAATGAGAGTAAGCTCTAGCAGCTCTTTGCTTCAGTGCGGCATTCTCTGTTTAAAAGTTCTCTTTAGGTTGTGTCTCTAACTTGTGTGCGCTCTCTCTCTCTGTCTCTTTTTGTATGTGGGAAATGCTTTGTGTGTGTTTTAATAACATTTCACATTGTATCCTTTCTTTTGCTGATTCCTTTACGTTATCCATATTCGGCTTTATTACTATCCTTTCGTGCCGTTTATTGTTGTTGTGTATGTGTGTGTTTGGCCACTGTTACAAATAACAACAACACCGCACGACGTTGTGTTGTGATGATATGAACCAAACAACATTTCAATACACGTTGGCGCTTTTCAGTTGTGTGGCCGTAGTCGTTGCATTCACACTTGCTTTATCACACAAGAGCGTTACGTTCCGTACGTACAACGACGTATTCTCAACGAAAAATCGCGTCCTTTGTCATTTTAGCGTAAAAAATTTCGCAATAAAACGAGCGTGAAAAGAAAAACGTGCGTATCCCCCTTAACGTGAGAGTTACGTGAAATTCGTATTTTTATTTTTGGTTGGCGTGTTTGTTATTCTCAAAAAAAAAGAAAAATAAACCGAATATAAATTTGTAATCAAAGTCAAAAGGAGAAAAATTAAATTTGAAAATTTATTCGAGTCATTTTAAAGTTTACTTATTGTCGGTCTCAAGCAATTTCCAGCGTGTTAACGTTACGTTGTCGCCTCTTTCGCAACAATACGATACCAAGAAATTATACTAATTTTAAATCAAGTGCTTTACAGGAAGGAATTCAAAGTGATCACCTTCAAGCTGCTCATTCATAGCCCATAAAAAAAAAGTTAATTTAAAGCGAAAAAAATAAAATCAAAAAAATCCTTAAAAAAATAAGGATTTTAGTGTTATTTTTTGCTGTGCAGTTGTGTTTTTGCATTATAGCCAATCTATATGTGTTGTATATGTCGTCTCTCTTTGTGAGTGTACGTGTAAGTGTTTGTCTGTGTGTGTTTCACAAAAAAAAAATAAGATAAAAAAAGTCTGAATAACGTCTAATTGAAATTCGTGTATTTTATGAAACAAAACAAAACCGTGCAAAAACACAAAACAGCTGGTGTTGCCTTTAATAAATGTCCACACTGTGAACGAGTCAGGCGAACGCAGAGCCCACTCACCACCCACAGCAAGAAAAGGTATTAATAAAGAACGAGCCAAGGCAATATTGTAACAACTTTTCGTAATTCTATTAACATTTTTAATGAAATTTTTATTAACATCAGCCTATAAATATGGTAATTGGACGTTATTTTTCGCTACGCTTCTCGGTTTGTTTGAATAGAGTTCACAACGAACTTTACGTGATAAATATGAAAGAAATTTTACATTTCTTTTTTGGGCTTGGGCAAACCAGAGGAGCACCAAAAAAAATATGCATTGGATTTCTGACAGAGAAATGCCTATGGTTTTGTAAATGTAAAACTTTGAATTTCTATGTCAAATAACTTAAGGGATTTCGAAAGTATTTTTTTGTATTTAATGACGAGTCCTTAAATTGTTCACAAAAAGAAGTATTAAAGAGGCTGGAAATGTGCCAGGGATTAAAGAGACAAAGCAAAGAGATAAAATTATATTTAATAAGGGAAAACTTAAAGCTGTCGAAGATTTTATTTGGAAAAACATTTCAAGTTTATTGAATGAATTATGTGACTTACCAATACTCTGGGAATTAAAGTGTTTATAAAAAATATAAGCTTCGTGTAGGCGAGTTTGTAGCATGTGGATTGTGAATTCGATTCCCACCAGAGGCTTTGGTCTGTCGCTGAAAAAAATCTAGCCAGGTGCTCCGTATTACCCGGTTTACACTTATACCCAAAATTAAAATATAAATTTACTTTGTATTGTAATTAAACAAAATAAATTTTATAAAGGAATCCAGTTGTAAAATCTATGTGAAAAAATGTATCGAAGATGTGTTAGTTCTTTTACCCTAAGAAATTTAAATGAATTTCGAGCACACCTTAAATTCAGCTGTGACTTTATTTTTAAGCAAAGCCTTTTGGATAGGCAACAGTTTTGTAGTGTTAAACTTTAAACTTGTGAGAGACCGAAGAAATGAAATGATCATTGTGTATTACAATTTTAAGTGTGGTGCGACTGTCGCACAGCAAACCCAGGTTTGGATTCTGGTAATATAAAAAATTTTTGTACTCTTCATAAATGTCGGCGAATTTACGAGTACAATATTAATGAGAAAGTCGTGTAAAATTTGGTTAGATAAATGGAAAAATTTGATTTAAGCGCCAGTTTGTTGTTACTGGACAATGTTACTGAATTATAAAACAATTATTTAATTTTCCTTGTAACATACATATATTTCTAAATAATGTTTACAAAAACAAAAATAAATAAAAGTGAACATTTCTTATTGCCAAATATAGGGTTATCCATTTCGTGGTTTCAAAAGTATAGGGCTGGAATTCGACATCTGTCAAACTAAGTTGTTAAACCAATTTGTTTTCTTTTTAGTTGGATGTCTGATATTGATGAAAATGGATTGCTGAATGATCTTTAAAATGCATTAACAATTCAGATATCAACCCCTTCGAGTCGACGTCCACAAGGGGTTAAACCTTGACTTGCCAACACACACAAAGACCGCCCTTGACCCTTAACGTATACTTAATAAATACTCATAGTATTTACAATACTCATACGCCACCACCAAGGAAAATGCATTGACTATTCAAATTGAATTTGCAGTTAAATTCGGTTAAGGGGAAACAAAAAGAAAATTAAGACGTTTTTTTCACTTATTTGAAATTTTCATTTAAAATTACTTCGGATGGTTGGAACTTTCTTGCATTTAAACGAACTGAGCACTGAAACGAAGACAGAAACTTATAGCAAAGCTTCTTAAGTGGCAGCAACTCTCATTCGCTTTTTTGCAATATTTTTGGTTTGGTTGTGCGATATTTGTAAGAGCATGCATTTTTTTATAATTCTTGTTATGGTTGATGGACTACAGTTCAATTGAATTTCATTACTGGGAATGCCAGTTTAGAGAGTTTTCCAATCTTTGCAAGAAACAATCAAACATTTTAAAATAGTCCAATTAATTAATATTAAATGTATCATCACTGTTGACATCTTTATAATTTAATTCCATAACCTGACAAGCAATGAAACTTCGAAATTATGTTCTTTCGTGACAACAAATAATGCTGAGACGTCTTAATTCAATACTACTTCATAATAGAGGAGATCTGTCGGCCCAAGAGATAATGGAGGAATTGAAAATATGAATACGAAGGAGACATTACAATGAATTTATCTTATGAAAAAAAATTTTTAAGACAATTCTGAAGCCTTGGCCAAAACAAATGATCTCAAAAAATTATATGTCAATCACATTTAAGACAACTCAAGCAAATGCAAATAAGTGACTCTTTTCATCAAAGCTCATTACCATTGAATTTAAATATTTGTTTCATAGAACAAACTCAAAAGTACCTACTCAGTTCGTTTTAACGAAAGAACGTTCTAGTCCCTTTTACTGAAAATCCCGCATAAGTGAAACAAATTCTTGATTTTTTTTCGTTTCCTCTTTCAAATTCGACTGTATATTTATATATAACTGTACAATATTACAATAATTTTCATATTTTATAACTCAGAAATTATTAGTTCTCTATTTTTGGCGGCTTTTATTAGATTTCGTAAATATTTTTCAGCCAGTAAATTTCTCTTGTGCCCCTAGTGCACCTTCCGTAATTTGTTTCCTTTGTAGACTCCAGACTTTTCATATTAAGTAGGCAGTCAATGATTGTTCCCGTTGTAATGCTAATTGGTCAACTGAATCGTCTCATTCGCTTTGGGCAACATATGCATGTTTCATTCACTTGCACTATTTTCTGTGTTTCCTTTAATTTTAAAAACTAAAAACTTAAAATAATAGAGATTTATCAGAAAAGGAGGACTTTTCTTGTTTTAAATTTAGTCACCCTGTGTAAAATTTATAATTGAGCGAACTACGCCATTTGTTCACTCAAAATAATTTACTTAGATAAAGTTATGCAAATAAAGATAAAGTTAGGTGTCCGCCTATGAAAGAATCTACTGTATATTTTGCAATTAATTACTTTCGTTGTGGGTGTAAAAACTAATTATTTTGTCCCTTAAATCCTACGATGTGAGAATTTTTTGACCGTAATGCCGAAAAATGAACTGCGATTGGGAAAAAACGTTGGCATTAGCAGAAAGGTCATTTCAAAAGTTAATGTGAGAAATGTAATTCATAAGAGTTTTGGGACAAAAAAAACAGTTTTTATTTCATTCCTGGCAAAAACAGTTTTTATTTCATTCCTGGCAATGAAATAAAAACTGTTTTTTTTGTCTTAAGCCTGATCGCTCATAGAACCTGTTTGTTAATCTTTTTCTCACATCAAATGTTTGCCTTGATGCTGATTGTCGACAGCCTTTCATCTAGTGAGGTGAAACCAGCCGCAAGGTAACTTATTCGATATTTCCACGACAAATCCACTTCCGATTTGGTGCAGCTGTAGAATATATCGCAATCTGGAAACTATGAGCGAATCCTTTTTTGAACATCGAATGTGAAATTCTTTAAATGGCCGACTACCTTTGTGGGATTTGAAATTGTTGCTCTAAGCAAGAAATTCTATTTTGGTTACAGATTTTATTAGCGTTTATTTCTGGTGAAAAACCATCAGGAGTTTTGCATTGGTTTGAAATTAGAAATATAATTGTTTGTAGAAAGGCTAATGTCCAAGAATATACTTCGCATTGTGTTCTTATTAAAATTTAATTTAAAATATTAAAAGTTCCGAATTTCCCAAAATTGTGTTATTTCATTACTTAATATTCCGTGAAGGAAACTGAATTTATTTTAATTCGAAAAGCTGCCCACGTTGTAATTTATATGTTTTTCAATCGGGACGGACTTTTTATAGGCGGCTACTAACCCTAATATATTTGTTTAGAGACGATTAAGATTAAAGATTAGTCGTTAGGTCCCTGGAATTCATAAGGAGAGAAACGGCCGCTCAAAGATGTTTTTTGGATGTTTCTACTAGCATAGGATGCTGGCTGAAATAGTCGCAATACGCTAATAACTGATTCTGGTCATTCGTACACTTTTCTCTTAACACCTCATGATGGAACAGACGTAGAACTTTACATCAGTCAGCTGAGCATAAATTATACTCACTGTGCTGGCCGAGACCTGGTGGTACATTAAAGTCAAACATGATTTTAAACTAATGCTACAACATCCTTACATCCTCATATTTCAATCGAGTAAATGGTTTCAAATGTATAAAGCAAATCAAAAGTTTTAGATGGGATGTAATTGTATTGTTACAGGCTTGCCCAGAGATAGGCCAAACTATTTGATGTAATTAAAGTAGGCCAACATATTTTATGTAATTGAATAATTACTTGTTTTTTTGAATAATAATTCTTCTCTGTAATTATAAATTATCAACAAATCGGATTGCCAATACAGTTAAGCATTCAAATCTACAATGTAATCCAATATCCCTTACAGAGTCTGTGGGAATTTATATAATTTATGCCCATAATCCGTTTAGCTGGCATTAATTAATGTTAGTAATTATGCAAAGAATATCAACGATTTAGAGGACATTTTCGTAAATTGCCCTAAAGTAGGCAATAATTTCAAATTATGCAAATAGCCTAGAATTCAGCAACTAACTAGGTGGCACTCTATGTCTGTCACAATATTGTAAGTTAAACTTTATAAGGGAGTGGATTGATGTTGGACAACAAATTAATGTACCTAATTCATCAAACAGAGCTTCCAGGGAAAGACTTAGTTTAATTCGTTTGCACGCTGAAACGATAAACAAAAATACTGACATCTTGTAATACGATGACTACTCTCTTAGAGTTGTAAGATTTTGTGTCTCATCCACCGATTCCCCTGACAAATGTTGTTTTGTCATGCCAAAGATGCAACACTGATATCACTGTAGCCATTCATTAACATGAGCCTATAAGTATGCTAATTTATTTGCCAGCAACATAACCCCCAAACGATTTATGATAAATATGCTGCAGCCTAACTTAGATTGGCAATGTTTCATAATGAGTCTACACAAACAACTGGATGGTGGTGGCTTTGGATGTTGTCATAGAAATACGCAGGAAACTTGTATTACATACAGAGACCAATTGAAGATTTCAATATCTTTGCCAGTTTGTTCTTATGAATATTAGCATAAACGGAATACACTTTATAGATTATACTCCAAATTGCTCATTAAGAAATATCGGCCTGGTTTATTTTTATTAATACAATCACATTCCGTTTTAGCGGATTTTTGTTTGAAAGAAACTTTAATATTTTCATAGAAAAAAAAAAGAAATACTGTAATGTAAATTCAAATTCAGGATATTTCTAATTAGATTATTACAATGTAACAAATGTTAATAATATGTTTTGTTGTTCAGTTTTCTTAGGGAGTTACAATGTCACGCTTCCAAATCATATCGAGCCCTAACCGCGAAAAAGACGTAAGCGCCAAAAAGAGAATTGTACATTTGAGGGTTTTTTTTTTGGGTTCAAGCAAAAAGGGGAAAACAATAAAATTTCCTATATCTTAGTAAATATCAATTTTAAACCCGATATTCATAAAAAGTTTAAAAACCTCTGTTAATAAAAATGTTTGAAATTTGTTTTTCTTATTTTCATAACATTTTCAATATTCGGGAATAAAGATCGTTGGACAATTTTCTATTGAATATGAAAAAAAATGCCTGTTTTCGTGGACAATTTTTTTTATTTTCTTCTTCATAATGGTCCCATCATCATAACTATTTGGCGCAATTATAGCTAAACGAATGTAAAACTTCATTTTATTTTTGGTCACAAGTTGTGTGAAGAATAAAGGGGATCGCAAATGCTGTCCACCCGTAATGAGTCCAGTTAGAGGAAAACTTGTTAAGGTTCGGAAACAACTTCATACCATTGTGAATATACTCAGCTAGGCTTAAGTTTGTCTGTCAAATAATACCCGAGTAAAATATTCACAGCTGGATATTTTCTTATAGCCCTTCGTCGAGACTTTGTACTGATCAGTTGGTCGGTATCAACCAGTATCTGTCTCGCCCGGGTTCAAACCACAGCCAACACAAAACTCCACAAGGAGCCACACCATAATCACGCTAGTTTGAGGCCAGCATCGAAACTATAATTGGGATTCCAAGGCACTAAGGCGAGGATTAAACTTAATTTAGTGATAAATTTTTAAAAAATTATTTCAACTCAATGGGATAAGTAGTTTTCAAGTTATAACAACTTATGGCTGAAAAAATGTAATTAAAAAAATAAAAATTTGGGGTTCTGAGAATCCTTAAGTAATTGAAGAGAGACCATTACATCCACAAAAAGTCACTGTTTGGTGCGCTCTTTGGTCCGAAGGTGTGATTGGACCTTACTTCTTCGAAAACGACGGGGAACGACTGTCACCGTCAATTCGGAGCGTTATGGTCGTATGATAACCGACTTTTTTTTTCCTGCTACGACTTGGAGAATATGTGGTTTCCACAGGACGGTGCCACATGCCACACAACTCGAGCGATATTGCAAGAGACATTTCCTGGCCTCGTAATTTCTTGTCGTGGCGACATCAACTGGCCACCAAGATCATGCGATTTGACACCATTAGACTTTTTTTGTGGGGCTACGCGAAAAACAGTGTTTATGCAGATAAACCTGTAACCCTTGAGAACTTAAGAACCAACATTCGTCAAGTTATGGCTGAGAAAAATATGTTATATGTGTTTTATTTACGTTTACTTTTAAAAAGCAAAATGGATAACCCTATATTTATATCGTAAATTGTAAGCAACATTCATCAAAATTGTATTCATTAACATTTTTTTATTGCACAGGGTTCTCCAACAAGAGGTGTTATTTTGGTATTCAAAGACAAATTTAATTTTTTGAGATAACTGATCGGATGTTTATTTCACAATAAAGAGGAAGTTATGCCGTTAATAACACCCTGTCACAAACAATAGATTTTTTTCTGTCCTATGAACCAAATGCAGGCAGACTCGTGGAAATGTCAGTATCACGTCAAATTCAAAAAATAGATTTTTATCAATTCTCAGATTTTCCTAATTTTTTTTTTTAAAATGGTTATCGTTTTTTTTTAAAGTTTCAGTTCAAGAAACATTTTTTTTCGTAACGCTTAAGTAGTTTACAAATTTGGAGTCTCTTCAAGTTATGCTAAGAAAAGTGAAAAAAATATTTTTTTTTTCAAAAATAATAAAAATTGGGGAAAATCTGAGAATTGATAAAAATTGTTTTTAAAAAATTTGACGTGATACGGACATTTTCACGAGTCTGCGTGCAAAAAATCAGCTCGAAAAAGGGTTAAAAGTCGGTCCAAAGGCTTTCACACAGGCCACTACGAGCTTCATACTTCAAACTTAAAAAAAAAAAAAATCTGACGTACATGAAAATCGCCAACCGTAATTCGAGAGATAACACGGTCCGGAAACTTTTTAGTTTTGCGAACTGTGACTGCAAGATTTTCAACATTTTTGTAGTGAATTTTAATAATTTTAATGCGTTGTTGAAGCGTGTGTCGTTCAATTTTTAGTAATGGCTACTTGGCAAATGTCAAAGAATAAAAGCTTCAAAAGTGACAGCTACCAAAACAACGGTGATTCGAAATAACACATCTTGTTGGAGAACCCTATATAATTTAATTGTTTTAAATACATATTATAATTATATTTATATCGTAAATTTTTTAGAAACTTCATATGCTTTATTATTGTTAGCCAAAATCTTAAAAAGAAATAAACAAATTTAACGCTTATGTATTGAATATTGTTTTCGAGGGAACAGGAAAATTCTGAAACCACTGTACAACATTTTATTAACTTTTCCAAACTTCATTACGACGACAGTGTCGTTTCCATTCCAAAACAGCTCTGGCTATTTCTAACTCTGGGCATCACAGGTTGTTTCCAACTCAAGTCCATTTTCTTTTAAGTTTATCAGAGAAAATCGATGCCTTAATTGAAATCCATTTCTCTTTACCAAAATAAAGGGTTTTCCAACAAGAGGTCTTATTTCGAATCACAAGTTTTCTCTTTACCAAAATAATGGGTTTTCCAACAATCACCCGGCTAATCACAAGTTAGTGATGTGAAGAAAAAAAACCCGTGCATATCGCTCAAAAACAACTGAGAATATTGCTGCTGTAGCCCAAAGTGTTAAAGAAAACTCAGGTTTGTCCATTCCTCGTCGTTCTTTGGAATTGGGCATTCCACAAATGTCATTACATCGTGTCTTTGCATAAAGATTTGGGTCTTAAGGCTTATAAAGTTCAGTTAATACAAGAACTCAAGCCGGCCGATCATCAACAACGTCGTGTCTTTGCTGATTGGGTCCTTAAAACCCATTAAAATGATACGGAATTCTATTGAAAAATCATCTTGACTGATGAGGCCCATTTCCACCTCGTTGACTACGTCAACATGCATAATTGTAATTGTAAAAATAAACTAAATATGTCTATCAAACACATGGTCTTTTCCGCAACTGCTTTGAATCTCCCATACAAAGCCCATTCTAATCGTCTTCCGCGCCTATCTCAGCACAGTGCCAGCTTCTTTCGGAATCATTCTGCCATATGTCCAAATGATTATTTTTGAAAAATAAAACGAAACAGCAAACAACCACACATTAAATCCCCCGTTATTGGTAAGGATTATAGTCAGTCAACAATAAAACTGATATTGATACGTACTCCACTCTCGTACATATAAAAGATTATTGACATTTTAATTTTTCGTTGCGATACTGTTTGCTGTGCCATCGCGAACTCGGCAGCGAGTATTATTTTTTATAATTTTAATGCAGTTTTTTATTGGCTCATATGCTGAGCATTTGTGTTTGGGTGGTCTGGTCGACCAGTGAAACAAAAGCCAACGACAGCGTAATTTTGTGGCCATGTACGATGAAAAAATATATATACGGATATATATATATATATCACCCACAGCCAAACACACACATGTGTGCACCTTATCGACTGACCATATGCCATATAATAGTTTCCATTCATGTGGTAAAAAAAAATTGGGATTAAATATTGATAAGAAAAGTATGGGGGGGGGAGGCTAACTGTACACCTCCAACTTCAATGCTGGAGAACAAGGACATGATAAGGTTGATAGGATTAACATCGTATTTTTTATGCTGTTGCTATAATTTTTTGTCTTTATTATGGCTAGTGAAATAAGAAATCCTTTTTTGTTCTGCTTGGTGTTTATGCGAAAGCATTGCTGTGCACAAGTAATTAAAACGGATTTTTTAATGTTTCAATAATAATAATAATAATAATATTTAAGCAAATAATCCTAAAAGTACGCTTGCCGATATTAAAACAAATTTTTATATTTTCATAACTGATGAACATTTTTCAAATGTTTTACTGTTATGGAATAACAACTTGCTTGACCTTTTTCACATTTAAATGGCATTAATGACGTTTTTTTTTAAAAAAATTTTAATTTTTATAGCTCTCTGTCTTCTGTTTGTGGAACTGATGATGCTGTAGAAATTCCGTTTATCCGAATTTAAATAAAAGTCAAGCCTTTCAGCAAATAAACCAAGAATTATGGCATTCTGTATCGCCTAAGGCTAAGATGTTTCTTATCAAAGTCATTAAAAGTCTACAGATTTTAATTAATTTTTTTTCTGTTCACTTTTATGGGATGCGGATATAAAAATATATAAAAAGCGCAAGGCAAACACCAGCATATGACTCTTAAGAATAACAACTCGTCCTTGAGAAGTACCATAATCTCAAGGACGAGTTGTTATTCTTAAGAGTCATATGCTGGTGTTTGCCTTGCGCTTTTTATATGCGCCGAAATGAGCCAAGCACATCGCAGGCCGCCGAAAATCAATTTGTTTAAATGTGTTTGCAATGGGAGAACGGATTGGGAAAATGTCAAAAATAAATTCTACAACAGATTTTATGGAAAAGCTGATTTGTGGTGGTATTAATTCGCATTGTTAAGATTTTAAAGTCATTTTCAGGATTAATAAGTGATTTTTAAATAATAAGAGATTCTAGATGAATTTCCTTAGAATAAAATGTATCGTGCAGAACTCAATGATCTGAGAGAAATTCTCTGTCTCTACATAATGGAATCAGAATTAGAAGTGTTCAACCGTCATTATGCAGCTTATTAACACTTCAACACTTATCTTTGTGATGTCCTCTAGTTCTGCCAAGAATCTATCTCCTAGCCATTTTGGATTCGACAATGACCAAGTTGCAGTTCTACTGTCTCCAATTCCTCCACACCCTCGAACATTCTGCAGAGATCTGGAGATCTGATATTCCATCAGCTGGTCTTCGCCTGGATTGAGCGGTGATATCTGATAACTGTTATAAGACGGAGACTCCTTCTATTCCGTCGTATCAGGGAACTTGTTCTTGTTGTATTGGCTCTGTGAAAATTTACCCAAATGAAGAATTCCCAAAGATAAATGAAAAAGCCTAATATGAAAATTTCCCCAACAATTTATTAAAACTTAACCAATGCAAAGTCCCCAAAAAAAAAAACAACATTATAAAAAAATCGATATATTATTTACGTCTGTTATGAAAATAACCCAAAAGTAAACAACAAAAAAAAAACCAAAAATAAAAAATTGGATAATTTTTCATTGTTCAACAAAAAATGAAATTTTACCTAAAAATTATGAAAAACTCCCCAATCTTATGTATGAGATTTTTGTTGGCCATTTTTCATAGATCCTGCTATATCTAACCAAGGCTGACCGCTGACCGGAACCTACTGTTTAAAGCCAGCTCCCCACGGTTAATGCTTTTTCTAGAGAAGTTTTTACATTGCTCACAAAGTTACCAGAATTTACTAGGTGAAAACAACCTCCGGAAAATGTTCAATGGTCTGATCAGGATTCGAACCAAAATCGAACCATACCACGGCCGTCAACAAAGTAAAACTCACTGCCATCCTAGTCCGCTTTCCGTAAAAGATATGACTAATTACCACTGTATCTCTCTGAGCGAACGACAGTTATAGGCGCTTATAACAGCAAAAAACATTGCCTACACTCGGGCTGACATTTTTTGGGTTATCTTCCTAAAGCGATAACAATTTTACATAATATCTTCTTTCCAAATATTGTCGATTTTTTTTTTTTTTTTATATATCTAGAGTCCGGTGTTTGGCTTCCTCACAGAGGCAACACAGTCAGCATCCCTCGAAGTTGTGATCAATTACCACTGCCTACATTTGGGGGGAGGTAAGGCCATCATGGCAGATACTCACGTAAAACTTGGCGACTCTGCCTACCTTAAGGCTCTTCTAGTTTTTTAGGATATCTCGTCTAAATCCATTGTCTACATTTAGGCTGATATTTGGTGAAGTTTCATAAAGCGACAAAGTCTTTTCGGCTGCAATTTTGGAGTCTTCTTCAAAAAAAAACCCTTAAACACTGGATAGCTGGCTAGGCAACAATAATTCAGTTTTTGAAATATTAGCAAGGCACGGGGTACGAACTCAAAGGAAACCAAACAACAAGCAACATAGACGACTTTTAGCCTAACACTTGCATTATTTTTTCTTTTTTGCAAAAAACGACAAATTTGAATAATTCAAATAACGTGAAGAGCAAGCGACCCAAAAAAAAACCCTGTTTTAATATTCAGCTTGAATTTCACAACACTGACCTAAACAGGCAAGAGGAACAAAAACGACCATAAAAAAACTCCAAAAATAGTCATTTATCGTACAAAAAAAAAAACAGTCTACAATCCACAGGGGTGTGCCAGCTTATGGAGTGAAGCACACAAAAATGAGTCCTTCTACTTCTGCTTCTTGCTCCTAGTGCGGTGCTAAGCAGGCAATGACTCTTATTTTGACAATATTTCATTAAAGAAAAATTGCACAAGCGGGAGTTGGAGTGGCACACCGTAAGGCAACAACAAACGAGACGAGTACTCAAAACGAAAATCAAACGAAATATGGTCACACGAATAAGACGGAGGGGCAAAAATTCTAACTAACCTTACGTTTTTAAGTGTTTTATAAGTGGAGTATAAATAATGAAAGAATGAAAAAAAACAGAAAACCTCTAGTTTGTGAAACCACGCGGGGTAATGAACTCCAGTGTCTAGTTGCGACGGCCCTCACATCGCCCCCAACGACAGTCTCACATTCAGCAACAGCGCTTGGGGCAGGAGGAGGAGCAGCAGCAGTAGTACTTGCAACTCACTTGTGGGCCAACGGAGGAGAAAAAGGAAACGAAATAAAAGTATAATTCAACAACTAACACACAAGAGTTCGAATGACAAACACACACCCGCACACACACACACATACACAACAACAACAGAGTCAGCAACTTTAAGGACAACCCAGAAAGACCCTTAGAAGCAACAGCAGCAATGGCAGCAACAACAAAAACGGCCACCGCAATATCAAGCAGAAAATGTCATCAACACAGCAGCAGCAGCTACAGCTACAGCAATAGAAGAAATATCAGCAACAAGAAGAAACAAAACTCACCGAACTACCAACAACAGACTAAGCAACAACATTTTCAAAATGTCACATACACATTAAAGACGAAGAAGCAGAAGAAAAAACCAAACAGAAGCACACCGTGAAAAAGACGAAGGAAAAGTGTCTTCTTAAAAGTTCCTTCCAACAGCAGCACCGTGAAAAGGGCACGGGGGGGGGGATGCGAAAAGAAGTATAAAATTATAATGAATTTTTTGCACAGCAGCTCAGCGCTTGAGTCCTCCTTTCCTCGGTAATTTAAAAATATTTAAAATGGATTTATTTTTAAAGGCGAGCAGCACAAACAAAATTATTTTAAGTGAAATTGTTTTGGAGAACAAAAATAACTTCAAGCAACGAAACATGATATTAAATGTTAAACATACTTTTCGATAGTTGCAGAGCCATCTCTTCTCGGCGAAGGGATGTGGGTGTTGAAAGTAAATCCAAGCAAAAATATTCCTGTAGATTTGTGTGATTTGTGCGTCAGGCACTTCTGACAAATGTTTAACTTAGAAAAATAAGGTAGCACACTTTTAGGGGAGAGCAACTGAAAATTCGAATTGGTCTCTTGAAAGTATGACAAATATGATCTAAAAATACTTTTGTATTGAGTTGTTATACTTTCACCAACAGGCAAGGTGGAAAATTCGGGCAAATTTTCTTTTTCAGCAAAATAGATTTATTGTGCTTTAAATAACAACAAAAGAAAACTGCGAATGCTTTACACATATGAGACGGAAACACTATTGAAAAGGAAACAGTGTACATTTACAAAAATATACATAGAGCTCAGCTCAACAATTTCCAACGGGGAAATTGTTTGCTAGACAATAATATCGATACTGCAGCGGAAATTGTCGAGAAAATAAACCACTTCATTCTCTAGAAGACTACTTCGATGAAACGTTCAAAGAGTTGTCGGTTTGAAGTCCAATTGAAGTGGGCGTTTAAACGAAAATACCACTGCTGAGCATCTATGCAAGCAGGCAAGCTCAATGTGTGCCAAAGTATTTTGGGCGCGAAAAACTTCTCCACGAACAGCACCTTCGCCCTAAAGTTGTTTATTCTCCCAGGTAAAGTGAGAGCTTTTGGTTATTAGTTAAAAGGGTAAGTAACAATTCTTCTTCGATGCCATCCCTTCGTTTTTGCCTGAAAGCAGTCAACCACTTCCCGTGATCGAAACCGTATCTAGTACGATGCCTACGATATATTTTCGAACATGTGGAGTTAAAACAAAACTCCGTGCTCGGATATATTTCAGCATTTGTCCTGTGTAAGTGTTCTTCGATGTTTGCTGTTCCCTTGCGTAGTCTGTTCAACATATCGTTGTCAATGTTCAGCCGATCTCCCAGAAGCACATATTCCCAAATGGAACCAACATCTGATATAGTATCTAAACTTTAACGGCCTTCTAAATGATCGCCAGTATGGCTTCTGTAGAAAAGAATCTACTTTGTACATGATGGCGTTCCCTTCGGAACAATGGAGTCGAGTGATTCACCGCCTTGGTGAAAGTTAGGTCGTGGCTCTGGATATTTCCAAGGCACCCGATAGGGTCTGGCACGGTGCACATGTTCACTCGATTCACATCGAGCTTTCACACAAATCATCTAATACTGGTTGTTATAGATGGGATAACATCTAACGAGCAAAGGGTTGACCGCAGGAGTTCTCTCTCCTTCTCGATTTCTTATTTTGATTGACGACCTGTTGGATCAGACTGGGAACCCAATCTACACTTTTGTGTATGACAGAAACCTCTGTCATTCGTATTCCATCGGCCAAGTCCTCTGGAAATTGATCGACGAATCGTCGTTTCTAAGCCTAAACATTTCGACTTTGGCGGTACGAACTAAGTCCCCAAAACGAAAATGAACTAACCCCCCAAAATTTTATACAGGAGGGAACAACAACGATTTTTGGGGACTTAGTTCATTATTTGGGGATTTATTTCAGTTTCAAATTTAGGGAAAATGGGGAGTTAGTTAATTTTTATTTTGGGGATTTATTTCATTTCATTGGGGGTTTATTTCATTTTCTAAATTGGGGATTTATTTCATTATGAAATAAATCCCCAATTTTCATTTCATTATGAAATAAATCCCCAATTTTGGGGGGTTAGTTCATTTTCGTTTTGGGGACTTAGTTCGTACCGCCTTCTACTTTTGTCACGAATTACGCATATGGGGGACGGCCGTGGTGTGGTAGATTTGAGACCGGGTAAGACTGTCAAACATTTTTCTGCGCCTGCTTCCACCTCGTAAATGTTGACGACTTAACGAGCAAGAGAGAGTTATCTCTAAGCCATGTAAAACTTCTCTAGAAAAAGATTAGCCGTTCGGAGCCGGCTTGAAACTGTAGGTCACTGATTATACTCAAATATATCGCGCACAGCTCACTGATTCGAGAGAAGTTCCCCGTTTGTTCCTTCATGGAATATTAAGGGAAATAAGTGTGTAAGTAAGTAACGAATTACACATGAACTGCTAAAAACTTAACACTAAGAAACCAATTAGCAAAAAATCATCCTCTATAGGGAAATTCTTGAACAGACCTCTTAAGGAAATTTTAATCTTCAAGAAATATTAAACGGTTTCTTTGTTTTTGTGAATTGTCTTCTACAGTGACCATGACGGGCATTACATCTGATTAACATTAAGGACGGAAGTTTCTGATGTTTCCTTTTTTTTTGCCAGGATTATTCCGACTTTTTACAGGCACCATTTTCTTTCCCAATAATTTATGAAAGGAAAAATGTTTTATACATTTTAAGCAATTTTTTTATATAAATTAAAAAATTTTTATAAAAAGTTTATTCAGTATTGTTATTGCTAAGATTAAGTATTTGCCTTCTTAGGCATATAATCGCTCTTCTAGTCTAGATGTTGGCCTGTCGGGCTTCCCAACTCAACAGGAAGATAATTAGGCAGCTGTCCGAAGCATATCTCACTTTAATTCATCTAGAGGTTCCGTTGTGATTGAGAAGGGATTCCAAAAGGGAGATAATTAATTTGGGTTTCAAAGGAAAGCATGACCAGCAAGCTTTAGGACATTTCAGGCATAAGGTTTCATCACAGGGACCTGAGCTTCATAAAGAATTCAATAAGTGTTTTCAGTCAGTGTTATAACGAAAATACAGAGAGTAAGGTAATTTGTCTTCCAATTCTGAAATGTAACTGTAATTGCACGGAAATAGTTGTGTCTGTGGGCGCCTTTTTCCTTCAGTGATAATTTTAGTATCCTGCAGTTAGAATCCATTAAAAAAAATAATATGCAATTCTCTTCTAAATGAACCCAAGATAATCGTATGATACTCATATTTGTGTTTGGGTTACAGTGGGTTACTTTTTTTTGACATTGTGGTACTTAAATGAAATGAAATTTCAATTAAATGAAGCAGCCGACACTTCAAGCTATGAATTTATATGAATCAGTATTAAAAGATTTCCAAAAAGGTGGCACGAAAAAAAATTGAAACTGACGCCCAATGGTTTAATGGATGCATGTGGTATTTACATAAGCTTCATAAGCCAAATTTCCTTTTTTTTCTATTTTTTTTTATCTCGTGCGATAAATCCCGCTAACGATCCACTTTCTGTGGTTCTGCACAATCCTTTGAAACTTATTAACAAGTTATTTGCAAGAATTTTTTCATTATCATCAAAATTATGAAAGTTCGTTTTTCTTTGCTTAAAACGCTAAGAAATATCTTCCACAATTCAGTTAATGATTTATGCAATGACAAACTATTGTCACTCTCACATGCGGTTACACACACACACACACAAGCACAGGCACACTGACACATGTGAGGGCAAACTTTTTAAGATGAAAATGTAATTTTCTTTAATAGACATTTTTGAATAATGCAATTTTTCCATACGAAGCCTAAGGGGGGGCGTACAAAAAAAAAACTTTTTCCCTTAACCAGAATCAAGAAAAAATCAACCCGCAGACAAAAAAGATAATGAAACTAAGAAAACATGCTGAATGGAAGCAAAGGAGCTGGAGGAGGTTACATCTCCCTTCACAGAGAAAAGACACCAGAATGTTTTGTTACTTTTTCTCTTTTTGAAAATCAACCGAGAGATGGAGAAGAAATGCAAATTAAAAACTTATCCAATTAATTTCGCTATCAAGTTTAAAAAATATTCGAACACACAGCGACAAAGAGACAGACACGCTGAATGACAGACGGACAGATAAGCTAGTGAACATCTAGAGACAGAAACACTGTTCTAGTAACTAAGGCAGTGTGGAAAAATCGGTTAACAAAAAAAAATCCGCATCGTCATCATCAGATTCGTAGTCATAACACATTTACACACCAACTTACATTCATTGTCAGCGTGCATAACCGAGTGTGTTTGTGTGTGTGTCTAAAGGAAAAAAACGGCAAAAATTGCCACAAATTTTATAAAATATGCATAAAAATATTTAACGCTACATAAAATATAAAATTTCATACACCAGAACAACAGCAGCAGCAACAAAAGGAATCCAAATGAACGACTATTACTGCCACCATTGCCATCACCATAACCACTCTGCCACTGCCACTGCCACTTGTGTGTTCAGCCAGTCCGCAGTGACTACGACACTAGTGCGCCGTACACTGACAGTGCCATGTGATCCGGGCAGTACTGCTGACAGTAGCACCATCACCACTACTTTGACACTGTACAACCACTGAGGCTGCCGCCACAATTGCCGACAGTGCTGCTGTAGCTGTAGCAGTGGCTTATAAAATCCGCTCATAAAACGCAACACAACAACTTTTTTAAGTGCCCTATCTGCGGCAAGGTGAGCATATTTATTTGGCAAATTTATCGTCATCTGTCAATTTATTGGAATATAGATTCCAATTGGGAATCACAGTGACATGGTGTGCAATTATTTGCTTAA
The DNA here is from genome assembly GCA_958296145.1 of Hydrotaea cyrtoneurina. NCBI lineage: Eukaryota > Metazoa > Arthropoda > Insecta > Diptera > Muscidae > Hydrotaea > Hydrotaea cyrtoneurina. The sequence continues at coordinate 69,908,346 of OY282515.1, forward strand.
TACAAAGTATCGCTTGCGATTCTATTAATTGCGGAGCCGAGGTGTTAAAATTGTTCTGCTACCTCCACGTTGCAACTTCCAGACTTCACTGTGTCGATTTTCTGTCGTCGCAACGATTGCCTAGCAGTGGCAAGCATACATTTTGGGAAGATTTGGTGGACAGTGGATTAATGCAGCTTTTAGCCACAGTGATAGTTCTGAATCACAACACAACAAATACGCATTTGAACTAGTGCTTGCTGTCATAGCAGCTGTTCTTCATTTTATGTATTCACGCCGTGACACTTTCATTGTATTTCCTGGATAGCGGTGATGTCAGCCCTGTATTCATGGAGGACATCCGCCATGCCTGAGGAGTGTTCTTGCATTACAAGTTTGCGGTGGTCCTCAACAGGAAAAAATTTGACTGTTATAGCCGGGATAGCAGTTCTGTATCTCTTCCATACGCTCCTAAATCTAATCTTTGCCATCTTTATCTCTCCGCCGTTGCACAAGGGTCCGGAATCAAATTTACCTTTTTGAGATTTCAAAAAACAATTAAATTAATTTTTCGTCTTTCGTCCTATGGAATTTAACTAAGGGCCACTCTGCGTCAGAGCATTAGTACAGATCAGGCTAATAAAAAAGAATTTGTTGTTGATGCACATAGTCTTTTCGCTCGTTCCCAACGAATGTGCTTCCAAAGTGGCTTTCATGAAGGCTGTACAGGGTTTTCCAACAAGAGGAGTTATTTTGGTATTCAATGAAAAATGACATTTTTTGAGATAAATGATCGGATGTCTATTTCATAAGAAATAGGATGGTATGCCGTTAATAATGAAAAACAACGTCAGCCAAATGGCCACCACGACCACGCTTACAGGACCATATCTTTTTCATGAATTTGTCAATAACCAAATCGCAAAGTGGCTGCCCTATGTCCTCGATAGCCTCACGAATTATATCTTTTAGGTCTTGAATCGACGCTGGGCTGTTAGCGTAGACCTTATCTTTCACGTGGCCCCAAAGGAAGAAGTCGCAAGATGTTAAATCACAAGATCTCAGTGGCCCATGGTGATAACATCTTTGTGAGATAACACGGTCCGGAAACTTTTCCCATACAAGATCAATGGTTTCGTTGCTTGTGTGGAACGTAGCGCAGCCTTGATGAAAGAAAACGTTGTCCAAATCAATGTCATCCATCTGCGACCGTAAAAAATTATTAATCATCGCTCGATAGCGCAATCCATTCACCGTAACTGTTGATCCGAACTCATTATCGAAAAGATACGGTTCAATGACCCCGCGGACCATAAACTGGCACACATTGAGGATGGAGAGGCATCTCAACAATAACTCTAATAATAATTTTCCGAGCCACAGATGCGAAAATGTTGCTTGCTGACGTAGCCGCCACCGAGGTGGAAATGGGTCTCATCAGTCAAGATGATTTTTCGATGGAATACCGGATCAGTCACATGCATTTTAAGGAAAGACACGGTGTTGTTGATGATCGGCCGGCTTGAGTTAACTGAACTTTATAAGCCTTTAGATCCAAGTCTTTATGCAAAAGACGGTGTAATGACGTTTGTGGAATGCCCAGTCGTTCCATTTTTAGTAATGGCGTAGTTTCTACTTGTCAAATGTTAAAGAATAAAATATTTCAATAGTGACAGCTACCGATATACCTGGTGATTCAAAATAACACCTCTTATTGGAAAACCCTTTTAGAAAGTATCGCAATTTTTCTTGTTATTAACGACGTGTGCTTTTCATTATTTCAAGGACAACCGCCAGTTAGATAGATGAACTCGTACATTTTATGTTGATACTCCTAAGTCATGGTCCTTAAATCGATAAAACGTTTGATGTGGTGGTCAACATAAGCAGAAGTCCGTTTAATTTCATTCGATTTGGCTTTCAGTGTTCGTTATTTGTCCGGCATCAGCCTCTTAAATTTCACCGCTGCCTTAGCTGATATCAAAACACCGTTGTCCAGGAGTTACCACTCGGAGATCTGTGTGACTAGTTGCGATAGAGTCGATAAAGATTGCTCCGGGTCGATAAGTAGCTTTACCTTGTACCATATACTCCCAAAATATTTGATCATATTTCAATGATCTCCAAAGGATAGTAATCGACTCCAAATCGTCTTCAATAATCGGGGGTATTTATGAGGCGTCAACCTTTGCTTCCCAAAGCACACCGATATACCTGATATACACGGACAAGCAATACGAGTTATCGTTGTGCGGGGGAGTCCTCCCACTTGATTATAATTTGAGACCATATCTCTGTTATACTCTGGTCGTAGCACCCACGCCGAGCACAACTCTTCCTGCGATTTAGGCATTTACCCCTTCGGTCTGTGTACAGACAGTAAACTATTGATTTAGACAAATATTTTGGACATTAGTACTTTCTTCACAATCTTATCAACTTCTGAAGGGATGTCAAGGATCCTATTGTCAGAAATGCCGACGTTTTGGTTTTTTTTTAAATGATGTCTTCTATCGGAATCTTAGGATACTGATTTACTGATGAAATCGCTAGATTGTGGAGGATATTATTAATTATTCTAGATTCTATATCTACATCTGTTTAGTGAATCTCTTTTAGGTCTCAATTATTAAATCAAAACACTTTTGAATTACCAAAAATTTATTTTTCCTCACTTAACCACAAAAAATATTATAAAATATTCGCTGTTAGAATTTAAACTCCATCAATATGTTGACATTGTCGAAAGTTCATGAATTTGTAGATAACTAAACATGCCCCTCTCAACAGAAGTAGGGATATCAGAACATAACGAATTACACACTGAGTACATGAGTGTGTACGTATGTGTGTGTGTGTATATGTTTGTAATAAAAAAAATCATGCAAAATAGTTTAGTTTAAAAACGTTCTTTTTTTTTATCCCGCATTAAAGTATGAAAATTTACAAACGCGCTGCAGTAACACAGTTGCTGGAAAACGCTACGATAGAGCAACAACAACAACTAAAGGATAGTAACAACAATAATAACAAATTATAAAGACGTTGTTGGCCCACTTGTTTTATCACACACACACACACACGCATGAACATACACTTACAGTCGAGTGCACACTACTCACACATTGAGATCGACACACACACGATACATCGTCTGTATGTGTATGTGAATACATTTATATGAAAAAAGCACAACATAATGCATACTCAACAGGACAGCCGTCTAGCTAGGAGAGTGTGTGCGTATGTGTGAGTGCCTCAAACTATATGTGTGGCTTACACTCGCAGACTAGTGTATGCATATGAAAGTCTATGTGTATGTGTAAGCATTTGAGTGAATGAATGTGAGGGCGTTCGCCGGCAAGTAGAAGAAACGAAAACCCCAACGAGTTCAGTGTGCGTTTTCTTTTAGCCTCCACATACACATGTGTGTCTCTTAGCTTTTAGTTGGTTGTTTACTCTATTTCCCCCTCACCCACTCTCTCTCACTCATCCCATCACACACACACTTTGCATAAAAGATAAAAAGTATTTCTTTCATGCTTCTTCATTGTAATCTCATATAGACAGACACATGTGTGTGGGTGGTGGTACGTGTGTATCTGCCTGTGTTTGTAGCCCTGCAAATTTTCTGGTGTTTGTCAAAAAAGAAAACTTTCTGTTCCTCAGTTTGTTCTCCCCCATTTGCCTCCACAAACAACAACAGCAAAAAATGAGACAGAGAAATACAACTAAATAAAAAAAAATCATTGTCTGTTTTTTTTTTTTTGGCGAATTCAGTGTGTAAAATGCCATTTGAAAAAAGTGTCTCTGTCGGTGTGCGAGTGTGTGTTTGTCATTGTAGTCGGAGGATGGCATTAAACAAGTGCAAGTTTAAGATAAGGCCTATAAAATGTCAAAATCTCAAACAGACGACATACGTGTGTTTAAGTTCGGAAATGTGATTATACGGCACAGACATGGACATTTGTTTCACAAGTTCGTTTGTTTTTTTTTTTGTTCTTGTTGCTGTTGTGGCATTCGTTATTCATACATTTGCAGTTAACTGTAAATTTCAGGCTTATCATAAAATGTTATAGTCTGGAAATTTGCAATAGGCGGCACATTTTATGATAATCGCAAAAAAAAAATAACAAGCCAACAACAAGAATTTCAAATATATTGACAGCTCGCAGAGAAATCAATGCAATGTGTTTGGGCAGAGAATGGGAAATTATGATTCGATTTAAAGCCCAATTGAAATTAATGTTGAGATTTATGGTATTACAGGGACACGAAGATAATGTAAACAAATATATTGAAAATATAATATTGCTCAAAGTTAAATTTTTACAAATAAATATAAAAATTTCATTTAAAATACGTCATTCTTGGACTTCTGGTGGCACATTGTAAATTTTCATAAAGCAGCTCTTGATTGTATTTCTAAAGGTTTTGTATCGGGTGTTTTACTTTAGATGTGTGGTTTTCAATCTGGCCATACTTCTTTCGGAGTTAGACTTGATTTATGCTCAGTTTGATTTGCCATTTCATAATGAATAGATATACTTAGGAACAATGTTTGCAAATCAAGACCAAAACGATTTCGATTTTCACAAAAAAAAATATTTCAGCGATGAAGCTTACTGTTGTTGAATGGGTACGTTAATGAACAGAATTGTCGCAATTGGAGTAATGAAAATCCACAAGCCATTTTTGAGACGCCATAACATTCTTAAAAAGTCACTGTGTGGTCCATATTTCTTCAAAAATGAAGCCGTCCATAATACTACAGTCAATGGGGGGAACACTTTATAGTCATGAATAATAACTTTTTCGTGACTAAATTTCAGGATGTTGATGTGGACGACCTTTTGTTCCAACAGGACGGAAACTTTTGGTGAGCGCATTATCGTGCGATTTAACACCTCTGAACTTTTTTTTGTGGGGTTATGTGAAGTCGCTTGTCTGCGCACATAAGCCCGATACGTTTAATGCAGTGGAAGAGATTATTCGGCAAGTTATTGCTGACATACAGCCCCAAATGCTACAAAAAGTAGTCGAAAATTGGGCCTCTCGGCTGGAATTTACTAGGCGGCTCAAAATTTTTTCAAATTCGAAATCTGAAAAAGGTGGCCATTTTTAATATGAAAGTTGAACCATTACTTCAAAATTTGTAAAAGTCCCAATTTACACGATGACATTGTCCACAGACTTTTTCTTGACATTTTCCTTTGAAACCCCTTGGTAAAGTCATGAGCATTTACACGATGACTGTTTACATTTGCATTATTGTTTTGTACAAACAATCTAAAATTGACAATGTCAAACAAATATTTGTTTTCGAAATTTTCAATTAAAACGTCATATTTCCCCCCAACTTCGATTTCGTAATTGTTTTGCTACCCCTCACCACTCTTCTTTATTGACCCCTTGGCCAACACTCATCGAACGACCTGCCTGGAATAACATCTTGTAAATCGGATGAAGAAATCTAAAACCTAAAATTGAAAAAAACCAACAACAAAAAAATAATCTTTGGAAATACAGTCAACTCGCGAAAACGTGAACTAATTAATGCTGAGGCTGTTTACGTTTTCGAATCTTGCAATTTTGAAACAAGATTGTGTTGTTTTATCATAAAATAATAAATTGTAAAAAATAAATTTGTGGAGAAAAAAAAAATTTTTTTTTTTAGGCAAAAAAATTTTTTTTTTCTCCACAAATTTATTTTTTACAATTTATTATTTTATTTTGTTTTTGAGTTTGTTTCATCAAAATCGGACAAGTGGTCCTCGAGTTATGTTAAACTACGTTTTTGCCAAAATGTTACAACTAAGCGAAAAAACATCAAGATAAGGAAAAAATTAAAAAGGTCATAAAAAAAAACTGACACATACGAACGCCAAACCCTTTGAGGGTTTTACTATACTGACCCAGTACCATCACCCTGACTTGGAATTTCTCACCCCCCAGATTGGCTGTTGTACTGTGTAATAAAAGGAAAAAGAATATTGTAAATAATTATTATGTACTTCTGTATTTTTTAAAATTTATTTCTACCGAATCGAACAAGTAAGTTTATAATTAAAACAAAATATGAAACAAAATTTAAACAAGAACTACTCATAGGAAAAAGAAAACTTGGAAGATTTCTGTACCCATTCCCTCCTATTTTATAGAAATTCTGCACATACATTCTACTCATTCTTGTGGGTAGTAGACCGCCGGCCCTATGTGGAAGTTGTGCGTGATTCATATTTGAATTTTGTCGTACTCATATAAAGGAAAGAGGTTTGGAAAAAACTGTTCTAAAGGGTTAACCATTTTGCGTTTTAAAAGTAAACGTAAATAAAACACATATAAAATATTTTTTTGGTCAAGATATTTGTTTTTTATTATAAAGTTTATCATTTAAATGACCACCGCGCGAAGTGTTGCAATCATTGATTCTTTTGAGGTAATTTTGGACCACTTTTTGGCACATATTGGGCGGTATTTCAGCCATAACTTGACGAATGTTGTTTCTTAAGTGCTCAAGAGTTCAAGGTTTATCTGCATAAACACTGCCTTTCGCGTAGCCCCACAAAAAAAAGTCTAATGGAATTAAATCGCATGATCTTGGTGGCAAGTTGATGTCGCCACGACGAGAAATTACGCGGCCAAGAAATGTCTCTTGCAATAAAGCCACATTCGCTCGACTTGTGTGGCATGTGGCACCGACCTGTTGAAACCACATATTCTCCGAGTCGTATTCTTCAATAGCAGGCAAAAAAAAGTAGGTTATCATACGACCATAACGATCCGAATTGACGGTGACAGTCGTTCCCACGTCGTTTTCGAAGAAGTAACGTCCAATCACACCTTCCGAACAAAGAGCCCATCAAACAGTGACTTTTTGTGGATGTAATGGCCTCTCTTCAATTACTTGAGGATTCTCAGAACCCCAAATACGACAATTTTGTTTATTAACATAGCGACCGAGTAAGAAATGTGCTTCATAACCACACACCATAATCTCACGATATGTGGCTGTGCCAGAATCACCATTTTTGTAGTTGGTTTTAATAATTTTTACGCCTTCTGTGATAGTTAAGCGATCCATTTTCGTCAATGTCAGACTTCCAACTGAAAAGAAAAAAAATTGTATTGACCACTTAGTTTGACAGATGTCGAATTCCAGCCCTAAACCACGAAATGGATGGATTCTTAACCCATTGACAACCCATTCTAAATTGCCGAAAAAGAAGAATATATTGGGCTAAATAGCAAAAAAAAAAAAAAATAGGGAAAAAGATGCGTTATGCATCAAGATATCTAGAATTAGAGACATTTTTAATTTTTCGACTCCTGGAAACACAGTGACTTAATATTTTCGTAAAGAGAAGATCATGACCTTTCAAACGACATCTTTGTTATTTCAATTCAACCAATTTTGAAGCGAAAGCAATAACAATAAACAGCTGATCAGTCTTGACAGTTGACGGTAGATTCTGCAACCTGCAGGAGTCTACCGTCAATTTTCGTTGTCTCGCTCTAACACATGCAAAATGCAACTCCAACACAAACAGCTGATCGTCTGCCGTTAATCGTCAGCCATCAACCTTCAGGACTAATTGGGCCTTTCAGATACTGTTTTGATGTCTTTAGCTGTTTTTTTTTAACAATTCTATTTCCAATCTAACCATAATCACTTGACTGAAATCGGACGTCAAGTAGTTATAAACAATAGACAATATCGGGTTTAAGAAAAAACACATTTTTACAAATCTCAATCATATAAAATATATTGGACCAAATATAAAATATTTGGCGGAAGTTTAAATTTTTTGAGCACCCAGGTTTCCAACTTTGTACCCTTGTAGCGCATCACTGGATCCATCGGACTCAAAGAATTAAATCGCATAAAACAGTTCAAAACGGCAGCTTTATTTTAAAAAAATATTTGAATTCGCCCACAATTAAGACATTTATATATTTATTCCAGTTTATAAAGGGTCCGCCATCTAACGTTTTTTATTTCCACTAGTGCTTATTTCGTTTTCGTTATCGGGCCATGTTGAACGAATATTTGTTTACAAAAACCGAAGAGGATGATATTGGCAACATTTGGTTTCAGCAGGACGTCGCTACGTGCCACACAGCCGAAGCTACACTCGATGTTTTGCGCCCTGTTTTTGAAGATCGCATTATCTGCCGCAGAGCTGATGTCGCTAGGCTACTGAATGGCCAGCCGATGCAGCCATTTGAATGAAATTATTTTCCATTATTAACCGGAAGGATTGTACTTTCAAATAAAAAAAGGAATTTCAGAAAATATCCAGTAGTTTTTTTTTATAGAATTTTCAAAAAAAAAAAAAGTTATTTGGCGGACCCTGTAGTTTCTTCTCTGTAAATCTGCAATTAGTTCAGAAAATGTTGACCTGGCAACACTGTCACACACTCAGAAAACGTAAGTTTTTCATTCTTTATGGAACACGATGGCATCCATGTTGGCACCTCGGCAGACATCGCATCCTTTCTGGCTCTATCTCACGAATTCTGACAAAAAATCAAATGGCTGCCAATTGACATCTGATAGTATGATTAGATCGATTGAGGTGTGGACTGAGGGCTCTATGAAAAATACGCCAAATGTAAAATGCCTCCAAAAAAATTAAGAATTCCCCAACATAATTGAAAAATGTTGCCAAAAATTCTGAAAAATCTCCTAAATTACCCAATGCAAAATCCCTGAAATATTATAAAAAAAATACATCAATAGATTTTCGTAATGTGGAGAAAGTGTCTCAAAAGGATCGCCTCAATTTTTTTTTTGGCGAATTTTTCATCCTGCTGAAACCAATGATCGTCCAAGTCCATGTGTTCAGTCAATCGGCCACTAAAAAATGGTTGATCCCGACTATGCAGGGTTCACCGTTAAATGGCGTTTCCCGCAGCATTCTAAAACAAAACAGAGATGGCAACGGTCCAAACTGTCTTTATCTTGGGTGCATTGGCTTTTCGGTCTTCCGATCCGCAGATACGGCAGTTTTGCTTGTCCGCCGAGATACAAACACGATTTCCAAAAAGATGATTTTCCCAGCAAAATCGTTGTCCAAACTGAGAAGCGATAATTAGAACCTGTAAGCAAATAATGCTACCTGAATAATTAAATACATAATTTATAAAACATTATACAAAAAAAATAATACTTTACTAATTACCGTACCTATGGAAGCAGACAGTTTTAGTTAATCATCTTCTTCATCCACTTTGTAAAGATTATATTTTCACACGAACAATTTCATAAAAAAAAATATCCTTGAAATTGTAACATAAATTACAATTTCATTTCGATTTCCAAGCGAAATACTTAGTTTTTTTGCGGTGTGTATTTGAAAACATCTCCCCCCGCCAACAGTAGACCATTTGAGGTCACTCAGGCGTATAAGTACTAAAACCGTTTGAGTTGCCTTCATTTGAAGTGTTATTACAAAAAAAAATGAACAGAAGAAAAGAACACAAAAAATGAGAAAATAACTTTCAAATTCTACGCTCAAATGCACAAATTAATCTTGTGATTTATTTGGACGTTACAATTTTCTTTGCTAAACTTTACGACAATTATTTCTGTGGCTTAAGTCAAAGAAATTGTAGGCCATAAATTTTCAAATAATATTTTTTTGTTGTTGTTTGCATATATCTTTTGCGTTGTGCTGTGGTTATTATTGATGTTACAGTTGGCATTGTTGGTGTTTGTGCTGTTGTATTCAGTTTTTTGTTGTTGTTGTATTATTTATTACTTTCAATTGAACGAAATCAGGGTTAAACGATAGACCGACTGAGCGGGCTAACGAACGAGTGTTTCAGGAGATTATTTTCTATGAAGAACAAAATAAATGGAAGTGTCACACATGTACACACATACACACACACACACAGTAGTGCCAAGGGTAGACATGTGTGTGTGTGTGAATGAGTGTGTTCGGTCATGTATGTGTCTGAGTGTTTATAAATATGCCAGTTTTTCTTTTTTGATTTTGTTTTAACGCTATATTCGTCAATGGGTGTGAGTGTGTGTGTGTGTGAGTTCATACTAAGCTTTCCTTCTATATATGTAGGTTTGTTTAGTTACTGTTTGTTGTTGTGTAATATGTTGTTTTGTTTTTATTTTGTTATAATATAACAGCAACAATAACAGCATTAACCCGTACTCTCCTTCTTGCTCATATATGTGTTGTTTAGAGATGTATTATTTACACGCATACACAAACACACACACACATCCAGACAAGGCAACAGCATCGTCCTTTTATGCACATGCCCCCATGCACTTACAAACACACTCCCACACACACACACACACATACCATGGGAATGCTTTGGCTTTACAAGTGTTTGTGCGACGAGGATTCCCAATCTAGACCGAAAGGTATGAGAATGCGGGCGAGAATGTGTCTTAGTATGGGAGATGATGAAGTTGATACTTTTGTACTACGTTATGCCCTCCACCGCATGATATAGGGTATATGTAAAGTGTGTCGTTCGGTATGCTACACCTTAAATTACGGTTAGACGATCCTACGTTTATGTGGGCCAAAAGTAAGCATGGGGTTTAAAAATGTAATAACCCCTGAAGTATTCATATCCATGATCAGTGTAAATCGGTGCGGGTCTAGTCATGTCAGTCCTTATGTTTGCTAAAAGCACCATGGAGTCCAAATGAAAACAAATAGCTGCTTACAACTTAACCTAAATGTGTGTTGTTGTTGGATTGTTATTTAAAATTAGACCGTAGTGTGTGACTTTGCGAGTCTGAGTTATGTAAAAACTTCTTTACAAAAATCATTTGCGATTCGGAGACGGCATTAAACAGTAGGACCCGGTCAGTGGGTATACAAATTATAACGTGCACAGCTCACTGATTCGAAGGAGGTTTTTCGTCTGTTCCTTCATGGAATGTTACGGGAATTCATTAAGGGTAAAGCTTCTACACTGATGGACTAAAACAAACTCCTATGGAACTTTACTGTTTCGAATATTTGTATACTTTTTTGTAGAAAAAACGTTCTTCGTTTGGAAGTCCCCACCCAACAAAAGAGGTATGTTATCAGTCTATTTTAAGGTGCACTACGTTGTCACTAAGAAATAATAATATATAGGACTCAAATTTACAATTTTTTTTTTTCAAATCTTCGATACGGATTCCTAGATCTTAGGATCTGAAAATCAGCGCTTCAATGTGGAGCATGGGGTTTGGGGAAAGCAAAAAGGCACAGTGGCTTCAGCCAGAGAGAAACTTTAGTTGGAAACATCTTTTCTCCGAAAAATTTTAACTTTCGCCAACTTTGCATTTATAATCCAATAGTGGTGGTTAAGACTTATCAATATAGATTTGAGCTTTGTCTCTCTCTCTCTCTTTATCTCTCTCTCATAGAACGCAAGATCTGCGTTCAACATTTTTTTTTTATAAAAAGTTTTTTTTATATAGTTTAAATACTAATGATGTCATTTAAAAGACGGTGAAATTCTAATTGACCTTTCCAAGTTATGGCCGTCAACCATTGTTTTGTGTTATTTATTAATCCATATATTTAATATAAAGCCATCAAGGCCAATGAAATAAATTACATTTTAAAAAAAACCTGAGTATTAACATTAATCAAAGACTACCCTAACAGTTGGCTCCCCAGCCATAAAGTACCAGAACAAAAACATAAAAAAAAATCCTAGTTAGCAATAAATAAATTCAGAGAAATTGCAGTAAAGCAATTTATACAATTTCTTAAGGATGTAATTATAAATAACGATGTAATTATAATAAAGATAAAAGTGGTAAAATGTCCAATAGTCCATGAGAGTAACCAAAAAAAGTTGCAAAATGTTCGACGGGAGATGAATGGGAGATTCTGACCAAAAAGGATCTAGCATAAAAATTCTTTCAAACCCTAGGAATAAATATCTGAGGCTTTCTGGCGGAACGAAAAAACATGAAGGGATTTCAAAAAACCACAGGTATAGAGTTCTTGATGACACTATTAAAAAGAGATAAATTACGATAACAAAAAAAAATATTTAAAGGAACACCCAAGAAAGAGTTCCATATATCTTGATATATGATCCCTACGACGAACATTGCATAAAACGCACAATCGTATTAAAGATGCGCTTCAATCTCTTCAGATTTATTTCCAGTGGTGCCTGACATAACCTCTGAACTATATAGTAACTGAGACATTAAAAGGGCATGAGCTATTTTTACTTTAACAAATTGTATGCGTAAATCTGATATATGAATGAACGATAAGACTCAAGCCTCACACCTAAGCGCATGTGTGAATAACATCATTGCCTCAGAAAATATTGAGGCCAGGCAAATAGTGGATACTAGCAGCGTTTGAAAATGCTACGCTACTTCGTAGTATTTTGTTTTGCTCTCGCTACCACTCTTTCTTTGAACAGAGCCGTAGCAGAGCCATAGCCGAAAAATGAAAAAGTATATGCTCTGCTCTGCTTGTAGTTATGTCGCGTCATAAACTATAGCAATAGAAACAGGCAAAAATCAAATGATGTGCTCTGCGTAGCCATAGCGGGAGCTGAAAACTGAGAGCGAGATGAGAGCAGATGAAATGAAATTGTTTTTATTTACTATGGCTCTTCTGAATTTTTGTTTTTGCTAAAATTCTGTATTGAACAGAAGAACATTGAGTACACGAAAGAAATTGACACAGAATCACAGAATTGTAGCAAAAACAAAAACGTCCAAACAAACACAGAATTTTAGCAAAAACAAAAATGCAGAAGAGCCATAGTAAATAAAAACAATTTCATTTCATCTGCTCTCATCTCGCTCTCAGTTTTCAGCTCCCGCTATGGCTACGCAGAGCACATCATTTGATTTTTGCCTGTTTCTATTGCTATAGTTTATGACGCGACATAACTACAAGCAGAGCAGAGCATATACTTTTTCATTTTTCGGCTATGGCTCTGCTACGGCTCTGTTCAAAGTGGGAGCGGTAGCGAGAGCATAGCAATATTTGTTAAGCTCTTGCTGCTACGGAGTAGTAAATGGAATCACTGGATACTAGTCCCAAACATCAAGGCTTTTGTCGTAAGAACAAATAATCGTTAACGAGTAACAAAAAGCCCAATATCAAGGGTTTTCCAACAAGAGGTATTATTTTGATTTAACTGGTATTTCGGTATTCACTATCAAATTGAAAGTCACTACAAAAATGGTGAAAATCTTGCAGTCACAGTTTGCAAAACTAAAGCATTTTTGGGTCGTCGTCCAGCACCTTGTCGGACCGCAATACAGAAATTGGTGGAAAAATTCGAGATGTTGGAGCAAGTTAGTGATGTGAAGAATAAAACCCGTGCTCGTCGCTCAAGAACAACTGAGAATATTGCTGCTGCAGACCAAAGTGTTGAAGAAAACACAGTTTTGTCCATTCCTCGTTGTTCTTTGGAATTGAGCATTCCACAAACGTCATTACATCGTGTCTTTGCATAAAGACTTGGGTCTTAAGGCTTATAAAGAACTCAAGCTGCCGATCATCAACAACGTCGTGTCTTTGCTGACTGGGTCCTTGAAATGCATGAAGTCGATCCGGAATTCCATTGAAAAATGATCTTGACTGATGAGACCCACTTCCACCTGGGTGGCAATGTCAACAAGCAAAATTGTCGCATCTGGGGCTCGGAAAACCCAAGATTTATTGTTGAGAAGCCTCTCCATCCGCAACGTGTGACTGTTTGATGCGGTTAATGGTCCGGCGGTGTCATTAGACCTTACATTTTCGAAAATGCAGATGGATCAACAGTTACGGTGAATGGATTGCGCCATTAATGATTTTTTATGATCGGAGTTGGATGATATTGATCTGGACAACGTTTACATTCAACAAGACGGTGCTATGTGTCACACGAAACCTATATGGTCCTGTAAGCGTGGTCTTGGTGGCCATTTGGCTGATGTTGTTTTCCATTATTAACGGCATGCCTTCCCCTTTATTATGAAATAAACATCGGATCATTTATCTCAAAAAATGCCATTGGAATACCAAGAAATCACCTCTTGTTGGAAAATCCTGTACAAACACATTTTTATGTCTCTCACAAATCTCTGGAGAATACTAAAAAGGAAAAAAAACATCATCCGCAAACAAAAAGGTTTTGCACATCCTAAAGTTAGTGTACTGCTGAAGGACATTCACGTACAGATAAACAACAGAGGTCCTAGAATAGAGCCTTGCGTTACCCCAGAGTGAAGAGTAAACAAGCAAGACTGATCGCCATTTACAGCTTTACTACAGCAATTTTATTTATTATTAACTACAATACAAAGGGAATTTATATTCTAATAATGGGACCACAGACAATATGACTAGATTTTGCAGCGACAGACCAAAGCCTCTGTTGGGAAACGAACCCACAACCGCCCACGCTGATGGGCAAACACGCTACCAACTCGGCTACAATTTTATTCAAACTCAGGAGCGCACAACAGGCCAAATTGCTGGCCTAGGTGTATGTCAATGACATGAGACGGTCATGGTGCATGACCGATCCTCCATTCAACCTAACCTAACCTATACAAATTCAAGTTTAAAACAAATGGTAAACAAACAAGAGATCAATTCATTTCCACTTTATGGTATATGAAACAAAAAGTCTACTTCGATTTGAACCACATATACAGTTCAAAAGATCGAAGAAAAACGAACATATCGTTACATACTAATTTCCCTTAACATACCATTAAGGAACTTCTCTCAGTGAGCTGTGTACGATATACTTTGTATACTTACTGACTGTGTCCTACCGTTTATACCCGGCTCCGATATAACATCTCTTTGAAGATCTTTGAGTCCTTTAGTAGGCACCTCCCTTTACCTTCAGATGGGGTTACAGCAATGGTGTAGCCTCAATATTGTCTGCTTACTCATTACTACAATTCTCTTCGTCGGAGTCATCAGGTAGGTGTAGAAACTCATGTCCAGCAGCAGTATCTGGTATATCTTATTTCTATTTGGACAATTTTGTAAATGGTGTGCTCGAAATATCAACTGGCGGCCATAATATTAGCATCTCTGACCGACAAGACATATTTTCGATTTCCTCGACTTGACTTCGGAATCGGAACAATACGAGCAGTGTAACGTTGTAACATCTGAATTCAATTGAAATTTCAAACAAATCTGAAACTTCTCATATAGTCGTTGCCAGCTGGATAAACGATCTATCATCTCCCATCAGCATCTCCGGCATGTGGTTTGTATTTAGCTATTCTATAGACATTGTATATGTTCTTCGGGTACCCGCCTTCTAGTCACCAATATTAGAATATTCACCAGGTATCGGGGACTCCCATCCGCTCATCGCTGAATGGTCGATTGATCGCACGACATTCTAGACAGATTTCGTTCTTCATTTCTCAAATTCCAAAAAACAAAAACAAAAATTAAATTGCTAACATTAGCATAGCATTTTATTTTTGTATAAGTACTACTAATTTTTTTATAATGTGGGCGGAATGGTAGATTTGAATGGGCGGTGCCACAAAAAGCGTTGCCATATAGCTTCGAATTCGCCCATTCAATGGGACCGAGTTACTAATAGTTTTCTAAAAATTATCATACTTATCACTGAGAAGCTTACAATGAAAATGAAGCTAGATGATATTCCGGATACTGTATACCACCATGGAATACAAGAGATTACATACACACATACATACTCTCTCACACACACACAAACGTTACACTCCCAGACATACACTCAGAAAGTCGCATGTGTGTAGCTAACCATGTTGTCTGTTACTCCTTTCATAGTTGTTGCTGTCGCTGTTGCTGGAGTGTGTATTAGTGTACATCGATGTGAGTGTTCTTATTTATATTTTAACGTATTCTTTATGTTTGTTGTTGTCCACTTTCTGAATGTATTCTGTATGCCATCTACTTCATATTCTGCTCCTTCTTGCTGTGTCGCTTCTCCGTGTATTTCCTTTGGAAGATGGGCTCATAGCTACGCTTTAGTTCCATTCATTTCGTTTTGGTGGCATTACCCACACACAGCCAGCTACAAAAACATACAAATAATACACACATGCGGGTATATACACACTCGTTGTTATACCTATGTAAGTATGTATGTATAAAATATATAAATAAAATAAATGTAGGTGAAAATATACATAAATAATAAGCTACACTTTTGTGTTCGTTCACAGTTGCCTGAAAATTCCTCGGCGGCAAAAGGAACCGGGCCGAGAGTAAACTGGGCAGAATCGTGCGAAAGGGGAGGTGAAACAGATGAGTGTTTACAGCAAAACTGTGGAAAAATACTTGAAATATGAAAACAAAAACGACAACAAGTATAGGAGAGAAAAGAAAGTAAATAAAACGATGAAATTTCGTTCAAAAATATCATATGTATGTAGAATCATTCAGATATATAAATGATACACAATAATAGCGTGGGTGTCGTTGTATATATATAGAAAGGGGTGAGTCAATTAGCGGTAACCGTTCTTGCGAAAATGCAATAACATAAACACAGTTTAATATTTCTGTAAATATGTTTTATTGGGTAACATTGTTTAAGCCCAGACAATTTGAACTAAACAGAAATTAAAGAACTGGGCCAGATTTAACATCGAATTTTAACCTACGATAGTGACTTTTGGAGTTGTATTTGGTTTTCTAGCTGATGAATCCACTTTAAAATTCTATGCAACCTAGTTCCTTAAAACAAATGCCTACACTTTTAATCAGGATATAATAAATGGAAAAAAAGAAAAAAAAAAAAGAAAAAAAAAAAAAGAAAAAAAAAAAAAAAAAAATAAATAAATAAATAAATAAATAAATAAATAAATAAATAAATAAATAAATAAATAAATAAATAAATAAATAAATAAATAAATAAATAAATAAATAAATAAATAAATAACTAACTAACTAACTAAATAAATAAATAAATAAATAAATAAATAAATAAATAAATAAATAAATAAATAAATAAATAAATAAATAAATAAATAAATAAATAAATAAATAAATAAATAAATAAATAAATAAATAAATAAATAAATAAATAAATAAATAAATAAATAAATAAATAAATAAATAAATAAATAAATAAATAAATAAATAAATAAATAAATAAATAAATAAATAAATAAATAAATAAATAAATAAATAAATAAATAAATAAATAAATAAATAAATAAATAAATAAATAAATAAATAAATAAATAAATAAATAAATAAATAAATAAATAAATAAATAAATAAATAAATAAATAAATAAATAAATAAATAAATAAATAAATAAATAAATAAATAAATAAATAAATAAATAAATAAATAAATAAATAAATAAATAAATAAATAAATAAATAAATAAATAAATAAATAAATAAATAAATAAATAAATAAATAAATAAATAAATAAATAAATAAATAAATAAATAAATAAATAAATAAATAAATAAATAAATAAATAAATAAATAAATAAATAAATAAATAAATAAATAAATAAATAAATAAATAAATAAATAAATAAATAAATAAATAAATAAATAAATAAATAAATAAATAAATAAATAAATAAATAAATAAATAAATAAATAAATAAATAAATAAATAAATAAATAAATAAATAAATAAATAAATAAATAAATAAATAAATAAATAAATAAATAAATAAATAAATAAATAAATAAATAAAAAAATAAGTAAATAAATTAATCCATCCACACACCATAATCTCCTCTTAAAGCACGATATGTGGCTGTGCCAGAATCACCATTCTTGTAGTAGGTTTTAATAATTTTTACGCGTTCTGTGATGGTTAAGCGATCCATTTTCGTCAATGTCAGACTTCCAACTGAAAAGAAAAATAATTGGTTTAACAACTTAGTTTGACAGATGTCGAATTCCAGCCCTACACTTTTGGAAATGGATAACCATATACAATGAAAAACATGTGAGTTCTCCGCAAGTTGATAATTGACATTTCTGTGGAAAATTGAGAAACGAAAGCGATACGTGATTTCTGATTAAAGAAGAGTAGTTTTTGGAATCAGGTTTATGGTTATTTTCCAAACAATCTATAATTTGGCTGTTAATTGCAAATTGTGAAAATGTCAGTTAGACTATTGTTTCAATGGGTGTCTTGTGCACGAGAAGGAAATGCATTCGAATTTCGCACTGTCTCAGTTGTATTTCTCAATATTTTCCAATGTGTTCCAATACTACCGTTCACTGCGAAGCTCCAGTGTTTATATTGAAACCGCCGGATGGTCACCCCTTTATATGCACGTGGTTATATTCCCATCATCAGATATTTTTTATACATATTTCGTGTTTATTGCTTTACGAAAAAATGGTATGTAAAGGAAATATTTTGTGTATGAGTTCCTCTGTTTTCTTTCTATCTGAACAATCATCCTTTCGTTTATTATTTTATTTGCACAAAAAGGAAGAGAAAGATTCATCATCATCATCGTCGTTGTCAGCATTATCATCACTGCCACCATTATCGCTCCGATTCGTAGCACTAAAACCAACCTGGTGGTCTGGTCTACCCACCCACAGCCACCCAAACACTACAGCATGACCACCATCATCTTTTGCTTCGTTACGTTTCGTCTCGTTCAGTTTTGTTTTGATTGTTGTAAGTTTGTTTTTTCTAGACCAAACCCGCATGTTTCATTGACAGTTTTCTGTTTCTGTTTTTCTTGTCTTTTTGTGTGTGTGTGTGTTTTTTTTTTTGTCATTTCTTCTCCTTCGTTTTATTTTCATTTTCGGTAAACTTCTAAGGACTTCGTGTATGTGTGTTTGTATTTGTTGTCAGTACTTCTCCCACCAGTATTGACTTTTTGTTGTGACTTCTGAGCTTATTTGTGTCTTTTTTCTAGAACTCCCGCTTTTTTTTTTTTGCTTAATTTCTGAAGCACACTTTTAGGCTCTTACCAGTTGGAGTTATTTTCTTTGAATTCAATGGAGTGTAAGAGAGAGAGCGAGAGAGAGAGAGATAGGAAGAGAGACTTGTAAAGTTGACATGGCATTGTAAAATTTATATCTAATATTTTAAATTTAAATTTTGTTTAAATTTCACCTTAGGTTTTGAGAATAAATGATTATTATTTAAGTTGCACAGGGAATTGCCCAAAATGGTCCTTATATTTCATATAAAAACATAGTGATTTTGTCAATTTAATAGTTTTGTCTGATATTTATTTTATATTTTTGTGCATTTAGTTAAAAAAAAAAGATGAATGTAACGTTTGGTCTAACAAATTTATTTACATACCCTTGTTTTACATGGCTTAAAAATGTCGAATGTCATCGGTATTACGAGTTTCAGTTTTAATTGGGGGAGGAAAGAGGAAGTAGTGTTCGTTGATGTTTACCTTGAATTTGATAATGTCATAGCAGGCAGGAGAAACACCAGCAGGAACAATTTTCTCCATAGTGTCAACCGGTCATGCGTCAATGAACGTATAAGAGTCCCTGGATTGCGGCTTACGGCTAAATGTTGTAAAGTCAGGGACCAGGCGACGGATATCTGACGAACAGATACCACTGAAATATCTATAGAATAGCGATGCATAACTGATATACGGGCTATGCTGTAGGGAGACAACAGAGTTGGATACCCTACTATCCCCTTTCATACCCACCGCTCTCCTCCAGAAGCTGCAAAGATGGCTTTAGAGCCCCTGTCCATATATGGGAGTTATATTCCATTTTAGACTGGCTATTATTTTGTTATGTGCGACTGAAAGCCATTAAAAAAGACCTAATAAGTTATTAAACACGTTTTAGGCATTATCGTTTATGTCATGTGATATCTTTCATTTCGAAAGCGACAGAAATCATGGTATATATTTTTTGTACAGTCAGCATCACACACGATTTTAATTAATTTATGGAATTAAGAGAGATACAGAGAGAGAGAAAGAGCGAGACATTAACACGAAAAATAAAATGTTCAATCACTTCCCTCAAACTAACACTACACAAAACTAATCAGTAATGCGTCTGTGTCATTCTACATAAACATACGATACGAATGTAAGTCATGATTTCAAACAGCTTTTATCGTATTGGGTTGTGAAAGCCAGTAAACAGCAAAGAAGGTGGTATGTATAAATTGGTGAAGTAGGCGATGGCCCTGGCAGCAACACATTTTTTCAATATTTTGTATAAATTATATTTGCAATAACTAAATAAAATAATAATAAACATTTCTATGTTTGCAAAAAAAAAAAAATAGAAATAATCAATGATCTCGAACTCGAACTCGAGTAACAGAAACAAAACTGTATGAAGAATATAGACATAAACAAAATTGAACAATAACACCGTGTTACAAAAAAATAGATTTTTATTATTTTTGAAAAAAAAAATATTTTTTTCACTTTTCTTAGCATAACTTGAAGAGACTCCAAATTTGTAAACTACTTAAGCGTTACGAAAAAAAAAATGTTTTTTGAACTGAAACCTTAAAAAAAACGATAACCATTTAAAAAAAAAAAAAAATTTGGAAAATCTGAGAATTGATAAAAATCTATTTTTTTAAAATTTTTGACGTGATACAGACATTTCCACGAGTCTGCGAGTGTGTCAGCTCGATTGGATCACTGAAAAAGGGTTCAAAATCGGTCCAAAGGCTTTCACACAGGCCACTAAGAGCTTCATACTTCAAACTTAAAAAAAAAAAATTCTGACGTGTACATGATAATCCCCTTTCCGAAAAAGTAAATTTGGTTTATAGGACAGAATGTGTGTAACACGGTGTAATAATAACAAATTTGTGAATATTTGTTTTGTTGTCGAGCTACCAGGTATTAGGTCACACTGATCACACCACTCAATTATCTTGTTGACAAGTAGGTTTAGTCGATCACATAATACCATCATGGTTCAATTTGGAGTTAACTGCGGAAATTTGCGCCAAACGAGCTTTATTCCATTTTATGCACAGGCGGTAGTACACTGAGATAGTACACCTCTTGTCAGACAAGCTTCCTTTAAACCCGAATCAATTCAACTAATCACAGCCAACTATCAGCAACGCTTTATTAGTTCTTGACTTTGATTGCGGTGGATAGCTGGCATTCTATGCCGTGCTATATTATTGTTCCTGTTCTATCTTCTTCATCAGGGTCTTCTGGTGTCGATAAGTTGGGAAAATTGGTCTTGCCATATTCACATTTCTCTTTGTGTAGCCATAGCCGCATCTCCATTTCCATCTCTACAAGAATTCATACAATTAATAAGGTCCTCCGTTTGATGTTTGACTTTTGGTGTACTTCACAATCTCCATACTGGGGCAATTCCATTGCCTTTTCCTTTCTTCGTCATTTTTGTTTTCTGATATCTCTTCCATGTAAATGTCGTTGATACCCTGCAGTGTTGTGGGCAGGAATCGAATCTGCTATAGATGGGTTCCGAGGGAGGGGTGTTCGGTATACTACTACTTCTTTGGGCCGTAGAACAGAATCGTATCGTGTTTAAGGTTCGTGTCAAGGTCTTTCTGCAGCAGCGTAGTGCCACCTTGGTGGTCCTCGCTTCGCTATTCAAGTTACAGTTTAGTTTGGCATTTAATAACAGTTCAAGATGTTATGCTATGTTATAGTCTAAGTGTTACACCCATCATCCGGGCGATTAACGAATTTCGGGCTCTTATATTGCCTAGTGAACAGTATCAGTTCCGTTTTAACTGGGTTGACACCCAACTGGCATTCCCGACACCATTTCAGTAATAATTTCAGCGCAGATTCCAGTACACCTGAGAGTATGTTGAGTTTTTCCAGATGTTTTTTTTTAGATTGCACCGGATGTCGTCTCTCTTGTAGTGGAGCTTGGTGGTTCCTCTCTGTAATTGTGCGACATGTAGCCGCTCATGAACCACTCTGTCCGCCTCTTGGTCTCAATGGTGATTGTGAACTAAAATCGTTAATAATAAATGATTTAAGATTGATCCTTAGCAGTCTTACCTGGTCTAGTTGCGCAGAGAACACGATTGCCGTCCATATACAGTTCGCAAAGCCGAATACCTCGGCGCCTGAGGCTAGGCATAGAACTCGGTAGAAGGTTAATTTGCATAACTACACTATTTCCATTTGTATGAGGGTGAAATTGACATTCTTTGCATCGTCATAAGATTCCACGTCGTACTTATCCGCTGCTACTTCCATCTTTCCAAAGAAGTTATCCACCAGTTCGGTAACTGATAGGACATTCTGGTTGATAGATTTGGAGGGTTCTTCTTCCTGAACAAATGATTTTTACTGATAGTGGTGTAAGCAGGCTCAGTAGCCATCATTTCCCCTCTAATATTGGCGCAGTCATCTTTGGAAATATTTCTAAAACAGGAATTTGCAATTGAATATTAATATCCTTAAATTAATTGTCTAGATCTTTTCCACTAGAATGGGTAGGTAAATCCACAATTGATATATTTGGGCCCTGGAAAGTCCACTACAATATCTTGAGAAACCTTTCCATTCGTCATGTGTCATTGGCTTGCTTCAATCTTAAAGTATATAACATTATGTTAAATTACTCTCGAACTTATTCTGACTACACTCTGTACTCTTAGAAAATGAATTCATTTATTTCATCATTGCTTTTTTTGGATACAAAAACAAATTCTGAACAAATCTTTTGCCGTCATAAAAATGCCCCCCCCCCTCACATTCATTCGAAAAATACTCTAAAACATGGCAAACAGTCTCTGAAAAATTTTAAATGGTTTTGAGTGTGGAAAGACTTCGAACAAAACCAAACAGAACAAAAATGGAAAAGTTCACAAAAAGTTGTGTCATGTTTTAACAAGAAAATGAGTATTTAATTAGAAAAATTGCTGAAAACGTCAGTGAAGATTTTTGTGCGGTTTGTGCGTTTATGACAGACAGCAACGTGTCTGGCGGGGTAGAAGCCATTAACGCTTCAAGGGAAACGAAATAAAATGAAATCTCATGAATATCAGAGCTATCAATTCTCAATTCTTTAGAAGATGTAAAAATTAATTGTTATGCTAAATAAATTGAAATTGTTTTATTTTAATTTCGCTAGATAACTTTGACCACACTTCGCAAATGTCAAATGGAACATTAACCGCACATTTGCCAGAACGTTTCTGAAGGCGCCATCACAGTTTATTGAATAATATGTTTTTTGGTATCTTCTTCCATTTTTTTTTTGTTTGTGTGTGAACAATAATATGACTAATATTTGTATTTTGCGGCGTAGTTACTCTTCCTTTTACGATATTTGTTTTGTTTCATTTTTTGTTTTGCCCATATTTTACGCATTTTTTCTGGGCTTTATTCTGTGGTTTTTGATTTATATTTTCCCGTGTGTTAACGCTGAAAACACAACACAAATTCTGCCGATAATCAAGTGGGAATTTTCAAACAAGGGAATGTTGAATGGATGCTGTTAATTTAGTCCATAAATATTTGTATGCTCATTTACAAAAAAAAAAAAAAAAAAGGATTGTTGTGTTTTCATTGTTTTCTGTTTTTTCCCCCTTTTTTGTTATTAATTCAGTCTGCGCAGTGAAGCACCCTACCTTGTGTATAGGATTATACAGACCAGGCCAAGGATTCTGGATGAAAATTAAACTGGGGCCTAATCGTGGCATCCGTTATTGACAACATTTTCGTGTCGACATAATTGTATAGATGAATCGACTAGTTTGGATCACGGCTTCCGATTAGTATGTTATGATTTAAAGTTGGATAGCAGCTGAGAAAACGACTGACGATTGACTAGAGATTTTGTAGCAAAAGAGAAACCCCAGGACAAGAGTTTTATATACACAATTCCATAAGAATGTTGCAAAGTCAAAATGTGTTGTTCCCCACATTGAATGCCCTTGTTGCTGACCCTGAAGTAGGTTGTATTCTTGGTCGGCCTGTACTCTGGGTTTGTTGGTATTAGTTTTTTTCTCATTTGTTTACTACAATTAACAATAATGTTTTCTATTGGATGAATTTAATGGTTTATAATGAGATGTGTATGTTTTTTTTTTTTTTGGTTGTTAAAGTATTTGCTATGTTAATTAATTGTATAAATAATTTATAAGCTTCGTTTATTTGTATACTAACTAACTATAAAGGCAAAATCGAATGGCAGTCTCTTTTTATAACACATTTACGCACAAAATCTATATAAATTAGGAATATGAGTACATAAATCTGTCGATTGCAGGTTGTTAAGTGTAAGATTGAATAGAACATTAGAAAAAAAAATAGGACTCACTTGTATCAAGCATTTCATTTCGGCAAAAAACCAACCATTTCGCTTAAAAAAAACAAAATTGTTGCCTAACATTAGGAGTGTTTTCGTTACAACGCTAACTTAGATAACACTATGCAACAGAAAAAAACTACTAAAGGGTGTTTTTTATTGAGGTATAGAACTTCGAATTGAAATAAAACACAAGAAAATCGTTTTAATGTCCATCAATTTGGCTTTATTGGAAGGATAATTTTATGCCATTAATGTTTAAATATGATTTCGGGCATGTGGCCGCCGCGGCTGGCTCGAATAAAGCCAATTCTACAGGTCCAATTTTCAACCACTTGTTGGAACCACAACTCATCCACATTCATGCCATCCAATTCGGGAACAAAATAGTCGGTTATCATAGCTCTATACCGGTCTCCATTATCGGTAGCTGACTCTCCAGCATTATTTCGGAAGAAGTATGGCCCAATGACTCCACCAGCCCATAGAGCACACCAAACAGTCAGTTTTTGTGGATGTAATGGCATAAAATGGACGGAGCTTGCGGTGAACTTCGCGAACTGAACCATTACTTTCGAAATAAATTTGCACGATTTGCAAGCGTTGTTCTTTTGTCAACCTGTTCATGATGAAATGGCAAACCAAACTAAATATTAATCACTTGACAGCTGACAAAATGGACGCCAGTTATAAAAGTGATGCCAACTTAAAGTTCTATACCTCAATAAAAAACACCCTTTATATGATACAATTCTGATGTGCTGTGGTCCCCTAAGTACAAAAATGGTGCAAATTCTTTGTAATGAGAGTTTTTTCAGATTTTCTTCTTAAAATATTTCTTTTGGAAAACCACTTGTCCTATTTGGTTAAAATAAATTTTAAAAAACTAAATACTTGTTTATTCTTCTTTTTTTAGTTTTCTTGCAAAGAAGTTACAGTTTGTGGACTATAAAGAAATGTCGACATTTTTTTTGCGAAAAATCTCTTGGTGTAGAAATTCTTAAAAATTTTAAAATAAAAAAAAACAAAATTTTCTATTGTTTATTATAATCTTATAAATAAAATATAAAGAGAAAATATGAAATAAATTAGAACCTAACCAATCAGAATATATCGAGGGCTTATATTCAATAACCTCTATCTACATTTTGACGAAATTTTTTTTTTATGCCAAACTCATCACTGACCCCATCTGCATCTACTGTAAAAATTGCAATTGAAAAAACCTATTTTTAGTACTATATATGCTGTATTTTATCATTTGTCTATCTACAAAGATACTTGTTTATGAATTTTATAAAGGCAAAACCCTCTATCTACATCATATAATTGTTTCGTTTTATTTAATTTCAGGCTATTTTTTAGTTAAATTAATAGTACTGATTTGAAATTTACCACTTCCCCTCGAATTAAAATCTAACTGACCTATTGTCTTTCTGTCATTTTTGACATATGTCAGATTTTATTCCAAAAGATTAAAAGCAATTGTTTTTTCGTAGTGAGAAATTGATTTTATACTTTCTTTTGAGATTGTTTTTTTCTGTGTAGGGTGCAAATGTTAGAATAGGTCCTGCCATTTTTCCATCCCCAACTTTTCTTGTGAACATATCTACCCCCTATCTCCCACCTTTTTGTGGATCCCCATACAAAAACCGTGCAAATGTTAGAATAGGTCCTGCCATTTTTCCATCCCCAACTTTTCTTGTGAACATATCTACCCCCTATCTCCCACCTTTTTGTGGATCCCCATACAAAAACCGTAAAACAAAATTAATTTTAAAATAAGGCAATACCCTCTATCTACATATTATTTTCCTACGCAATGATTTCATTTGTGAGTCAATACCCTCTATCTACCAAAGAAGCTAAAATAACTCGAATTTCAACAAAATTTTTAGTTAGGGTGTTTGTAAGACACATTTTGTTAATATTGTGGAAGATGAGTTCATTAAAATTGTTGCTAATTTGCGAATAAAACAGTTTTTTGGCTTTCCTGAAAAATTGTGTTTTTGTAGATAGAGGTTATTGAATATAAGCCCTCGATATAAGAATATTAATTTGGTCACAGAAGAAAAATAGGAAATTAAATTTAGTTCACTAAAATCGATGAAGCATTTTCGATTTTTTTCACACTTTACCCTGAGTTTACACTAGGCAATTGCCAAAAGAAAAAAAAATGGGAATTTCGTATTCGTTGTCAAAAATGGGTAAATTATTTGTGTGAAGTAGGCGTCCACATAATTATGAAGACAATTCATATTTCAGCAACCGACGTTCGTATCGTTTCATGCTCTGTTTTTGTTTTGTTTATATTTGACTGACATCTGTAATACATTTTATTTCAGTGAAATCAAATTTATATTTTTGTAAATTTGTGAAGAGCTTTTATAAGGTAAATTAAAATCGATGGAATGTTTTGAATTGTATATTTGAATAAATAATCCCAAAAACTCATCGTTACCTAAAAGGACTTATGTCAGGAAAAAAAACATTTTTTCCCAGAGTAATGCAGATTTATGAAGTGTCTTTTTTCTTCCAAAAAGTTGCATTGATAGATCTGCTCTTGCAAGCAGCTACATTTTAGCGCCCCACATAATCCCGGGTAGAATAAGCGTGTTAGGAACCATATCTCTACCATCACGAGATGCTTCTATTTTTTGTTTCCACATTTAAATAAAATAAATTCCTATGACATCCTTTGCCAGATTTTAACAATGTGTCCATTACAAATTTGTCTGTGTGTGTTTGGCGTTTTTTTTTTTTTAATTTTAATATACTTTGTGGACTGCCAGACGTTTGTATGGCGATTTATCTAAATTTAAAACAGTTAAAATGTCATTTATGTAAATGTCAATGCTAATAATTGGCTCAATTCTATTAATTAGACAACACTCATACGCCCCGATAACATTAATGAGTTCTTTAGTCCCATCCTCCCTCCACCGGCCCTTTGACCAGGCGAGCGTATGAGTGATATTTTAATTAATAGAATTAAGCCTGTCATGTCATCCGAGTATTGCGGTAAATATCCTTTGTCTGGTTTATCGTTTCATTTGCCGTTTTCAGCTTAACCCCCTTCTTTTGGCCAGTTGATTCCAAAAGCGGGGGGAAAAAAATCCATTTATTAAAAATGTAACACTAATTACGACATGTTTTTCTGATTTTTCTGCATTCGATGTAAACACCAACATGGACGCAAAAAAAACAGAGAACAAAAAAGAGAGAGAAAAAAATGCAAAAACGTGTTAATTTAATATGAAACTAATTTGTTTTAACAAAACACTGACGTTGTCTCTGTTCGGTTGGATTTTTTTTTTGTCATAAACACACAGGCACACACGAGCACACATTATAAAAACAATAACGATAACAAATTGAAAAAGGATTTGCGCATAAAAATGTGTTAAATACAGCGTAAATTTTATGACATTTTCAACATTAACATTATTTTAACACTTTGCGAAAGTTCAATCGGACGTTAAAAACAAAAACAACAATATAATTATGGAAATATTATTTACAAAAAAAAAAAAAAAAAACTAAAAAATTAAAATGAAATATAAAATACAAGTTTTGATGAGAACAAAAAAAAAAATGATTAAATGTCAAATATGTAAATGGAAACCATAATTGGATACAAAACAAGATATCCTGGTGTATTAAATGAATTTCCTTCAAGTTTTCAGATATTCCCTTAAATTCGTTACGACTTACGAAAATGAAAGCTGAACTTATTCTGGCTCACACAGAATTACCCAGAAAACTCATACGGATATACGATCATGTTGTGTTGGTCGTGCTTCTGAGGCTCACACACACAAACTGCAGGTTCATACATTTGTAGGAACAGTAAAATCATTTTGCAAGCCGAAAAATATCCCCAGCTTCACGTGAGTAAGAGAGTAATCAGCAAGGCATGTAAAACATTTGAACAGAAGATCTTCACCCCCCAGTATGTAGATGATGACTTGCCCATCACCGATTTGAGACAAAATCTCCGTCTTTTCCTTTATAAATAAAAAGAAATCCCCGCATGTTCGCCAGGATGCGGCAAGTAAAGAGAAGGTTTCCCATTCAAATGTCCTCCTCTTCATACCCACTACTCACGCATCTCGTTGAGAGATCTGCGGCAGTTTAGGACGGAGATTGAGTTCAGAATTACAGAATCCAGAGATTTACCATGGTGGAGCATAACATATCAGAGAGTCGTTTTGCTGGGTAAATAAATAATTATTTGTTAGAGAAGTGAACGGTGCCTTTTTATAGAAACCTTTGTAATAACAGAAAACACTGTGCGAATTGCTGTCCACCGGAGAATCTTGGGTTATGACCAAGAGGCCTGGTACCGCCCATGCACCTTACAATATCGAACCACCACATTTCGTGATTTGTTAGACATATGATAAGGAGATTTGGTTTATATGCCATTTTTATTTAAGTTAAACATACTTCGGAAGTGAGCACTACCATAAAAGTGAAAAAATCTGTAAAAATCTGTGTATTTGTCTAAAATCATGGTTTGGGGCCACCGAAGTGCACCGAATTGCAGCCAGTTCATTAATAAAGTCGAAACCAACATGAGTTTCTAGAGCCAAATTATGTATGTAAATATCTCGTAATTTATTAGAGATATGCTTTGTCTGTTCAACATGATATTAACATGCGGATCGAAATATTAACTAAACAAGCCTAACATTTATAAGGATTAAACGAACACCAAGCCATTGCCTTTCCTATAAAATTTTATCGTATAACAAGAGCTGCATCATCTTTCCTTTCACACTAGACAGTCATAGATGTCACTTTTTGATATTTGGGGGAAGTATCAGTATTTAAAACGATATCAGCACCTCCTACTAATGGATGGATCAGCCAACACGTTGCCGAACTGAAGAATTGTTTTCCACACATGTTATCATTACACCGTGTTACAAAAAAATAGATTCTGTCCTATGAACCAAATGCACATATTCGGAAAGAGGGGAAAAAATAAAAATACACGTGTATCGGCGATTTTCATTTCATTTTTTTTTAAATTGAAGTATAAACTCGTAGTGGCCTGTGTGAAAGCCTTTCTACCGATTTTTTACCCTTTTTCAGTGATCCAATCGAGCTGATTTTTGGCAGGCAGACTCGTGGAAATGTCTGTATTACGTCAAATTTTTTAAAAATAATTTTTATCAATTCTCAGATTTTCCCCAATTTCTATTATTTTTGAAAAAAAAATATTTTTTTCACTTTTTTTAGCATAACTTGATGAGACTCCAAATTTTTAAACTACTTAAGCGTTACGAAAAAAAAAAATGTTTTTTGGACTGAAACCTTAAAAAAAAAGATAATCATTTAAAAAAAAAAAAAAAAATTAGGAAAATACGAGAATTGATAAAAATTTATTTTTTAAAAAATTTGACGTGATACAGACATTTCCACGAGTCTGCCTGCAAAAAATCAGCTCGATTGGATCACTGAAAAAGGGTTAAAAATCGGTCCAAAGGCTTTCACACAGGCCCCTACGAGCTTCATACTTCAAACTTAAAAACTAATAATTCTGACGTGTACATGAAAATCGCGGATACACGTGTGTATTTTTATTTTTTATCCCCTTTCCGAAAAAGTAAATTTGGTTCATAGGACAGAATGTGTGTAACACGGTGTTATTGAGACAAGTTTTGGTTACTAGAATTTAGATACTACACGCTGAAAAAAAATGGCCATTTTAACAAATTTCAGCAAACAAGTTCGCATCAAACATATATATATTTTTCCATACCACAAATATAAACTTGTTTGTCAAATTTATATGTATGCATTTTTGACTTACTTTTTATTTTTTTTCAATTTGTGAATTTCTTTACAACAATCCATCTCATTCTATCGGTATTGCTTTTATTTTAAAGAGCGTAAATGCAGAAAAAAAATTACGAAAACAGTTGCAAATACTCACTTATTCGCACCCAAATGTTGTACTTTGTTGAATTTAATAAGTTCGTTGTCTGTTTTTCCCAAACACGCTATTGCTTATACACAAATATGTAATACTAATAGCAAATGAGTTATATTTATATCCAAATAAGCTTTGTGTAGAAGGAAATAAGCGTTACTTGCTACAAACACCAAACACGCGTTTTACTTGTGTGTAAACAAAAAAAAAAGACGTATTTTTCAGCGTGTAGACATCTTCCACTAAAGCTGGTCAATGGCAAACAAGGTGTTCGGTAGTCTCCTCCAACTCTTCATCCTTGCAACTTTTAAAGGTGTCGTTGTATGGAATACAAAGTCTCCGAGCGTGTGTGCCCAGAAGCCAGTGACCAGGAGGGTGTCCAATTTTTTTGATAGCTTATATTGTAAAGTATTTTTGAGAATTTTTTCAGATTTTTTGGAAACGGTTTAGAGGTGCCACAAACCATTTTTTTTTTGCGAAAAATTCGGGTTTTCTGAGTTTTTCATATTTCAAGCACAAGTTGGTCAATACCAAGCATTTTCAAAGAAAATTGTTCGAGCTTTACTGCCTGTTTCCATAAATCGAATTTGTTCGTTCGTTACAAATCGTCAATTTTGGAAGCGTTATAAAACGAATGTCAGACATTATTGAATTGTGATTTTCAGATATATTTTAGATATCGACATATGGAACACAATCCCAAACGAAGAAGCTGCTCTCATCACTGATAAAAATCCATTTTATTGGGCATTCAATTTTGAAAATTTGTAGCGATAGTTTGATGTATATAAGTCATAAGTTTTGTATTTTTTGGTTTTGCTCGTTTAGCTTTCACATGTAAATTTTTTTGGGAACTTTTACATAAACTACAAAGGAAACATAAACAAATAAGGATTTCTATGGATTTCAATAACCACAATAAGGTTGGATTCTTGGCAGATTAATCGCGATTCATGTGCTTCGCTTGTCTATAACTGGCCAGATTTTTTTTCTGGCAGGTTGGTTTCCTTCTCCACCTATCTAATACAATGAGCGGAAGTATCCGTGATATCAGCAGTTTACTCTCAGTGAGAGAGATGTCAATATCAAAATTACACTCACCAGAATTCAGCGAAGCTCCAGCTCTGGCAAGTGCATCAGCCGTACAATTATCATTCCTATACTCAGGAATCCATCGATCAATCGATCAATATCTCGCTGTCTCTTCCAGAGACACCCGACCTTTTGGGGAAATTGTCGAAATGATGTGCAAATTATACGCCTTGTTGTCACTAAATATGAAAACATCCCTGCAAGATATCTCATCGTACTAAACTTGTCGTTCGGCCGTTTCTATTGTCGTTATTTCGGTCTGTAATATACTCTAGTGGCCCGGTAGTTTAAGGAACATATTAAAATTCAGCTGTTCTGAGTAAATTCCACAACCAACTCGCCTGAGCTATTTTGTTCCGTCACTGAATATCGGGATGTCATCCCTCAAGCGGCGCATGCCCGATGCCCATCTGGCATCCCCATCACACAGTCGGGATCTTAGCTATAACGGGAAGTTCCGAGATGACCCTCGTTAGCCCTCATTCCTCGTTAACCAGCACCTCATTCCCCAATATGGAATTTTCCACACGAATACGAACTGCCAGTATCTTTATACCTCCGCATAATGGCTGAATTGAAACAATCCAACGGGTCAATACACTATCGGAATTGTCATTATTTGTCTTGATGTTTAACATACTGACCTGTCCGATACTGAAGCACAGACAGCTTTTCTTTCTTTAGTCACTTAAATTCCCCCCAGTAAGAGTTTCAATATTTATCCCAATGTTACAAAAACAAAAAAACGTTTTTCGTTTTCCATTGACATTATGGGAAATAAATCTTTAAATAGCAGATTGCATTACTTAGTACCGAGTATGTATGTACATATGCCAGTATTGCTGTTTGTTTGTGTGTGTGTGTGTATGCGAGACTATTGTTAAGAGTTTCCGTGTTGGAAATTATCAACGCCAACATAACCACCATATTTCCACATAGCAGGCGGCATCGTTGTCGTCAACATCCTTGTGAGCGCCAGAGTCATCAAAGTAATCATCATCATCATCACCAGCCAACCGTTCGCGTCCTATGAATGTATGCCGGTATATGTACCCATAAATGCATGGCTGATGTATGCATGTTTGTGCATGCATACAAGTACTACTGGTATTTATGCTGTCGCTGCTGCTGCTGGTGCTGCTGCAGGTTTGTACAATCATCATATGCAATAATAATGAGTTTATTACCATTTTCACAATGAGCGTAAGTTTTTATTGTTGTTGTCGCCGTCGTCAGCGTCATCGTCAACGCCGACATTATGTCGCAGTCCTTCGCAGTTGTATTCAATGTTGCCCCAATGTAGCCGCTGTTGTTTTTGTTTGTTTGCTCGCCTGCTGTCGTCGTTACTGGTGGTTGGTGGTAGAGAAAACACATTACGAATGCATTTCTCTCCTTAAGTTTCCTGCAATCTCAGCAGAAAATGAAATGTTCGTTCGTTCGCTCGTTTATAATGGCTAATAATTGTTTGGCAACAGAGAAATCAGCGAAACGAACGCATGCCAATGCCGAATAAACTGAACACACACACACGCATACACACATGGATGTACGTATGTGCATTCACAGAACATTGCAAGGAATCAACGACATTTACATTTATTTGGAGTTCATTTACTACAGTAGTTGTAAACATACACACACACACACACACCGACATACATACAAAGCACAATTACATGTATGTTGGCAATTATGTATGTGTATGTAATTCTGTTCGTAAGCATTAAAAACATCCCATAAAATGTTACTTGTGTGTTCGTTATTTGTTCAATGAACATTCTTCGTGTAAATGTATGTGTTAGTGGGCTGATTGCAAGGACTTCATATGCAACGTAAGTGTATATTTTAATTCGTAAGACAGCCAACTACAGTGTATAATTCCTTTAACATTCCGAGTGCTAAGTGTGTTTAAATTATTAAATTATCTCTTTAATTTTTAATTTCAACTAAAGTGCTTTTGCCTTTTTAACAGTGTCTTTAAAATTAGTTCGTAACAAAGTGATCTTCTCGAAGACTGAATGACATTTTTGAAATCGGATCTTTATCATGCCGCTTGTGTTACATAGATTGCTATCGTGGTGCAAAACCAGACTTTTTGTGGACTTCGGACGGAATATGTTTGGAAAACAAAAACCTGTCTCTCCAAAGATAATCTGAT
Organism: Hydrotaea cyrtoneurina; assembly: GCA_958296145.1. Lineage (NCBI taxonomy): Eukaryota > Metazoa > Arthropoda > Insecta > Diptera > Muscidae > Hydrotaea > Hydrotaea cyrtoneurina. The sequence continues at coordinate 69,941,747 of OY282515.1, forward strand.
CAGAATTCACACTTAGACGACCGTAACTAGAAAATCTAGGGTACGTTATTGAGCGACGATTATACGGTACCTCCTAATAGACCCAAGTAAGATATGCTCCCTGGACTTATTATTTCGTTTTGGGAAACATCCCATAGGAACCAAATGCATGATATGCCAACATGTTCATATATACACACATGTGGCAATATACATATGCATTTGACAATAAACTTAACTCACTAACTAATGTGTTTTTTTTTGCAAAAATGTAAACAAAGGCTCACAGAAAAAACATATTTTTGAAATCAATTACGAAGTTTGTATGTAATTCGTCAATTCAATTACTTTTTTAATTGATTTTCTTGCAATTACAAAAGTTGTGAATTCAATTACTTAAATTTTAAATAAGTAATTGAATTTTTTACTATTTTTTACATGGATTTCGCCAAGAATTTCTAAGTTCAATTACAACATTAATTGATTTCCAAGCTTAATTTCAATTACGACAGTAATTGAATATTTTTGGCCCGTATTTTTTTCTGTGCTCTTTGGTCTGTGAAAATCATAAAATGTATGCGTTATTTAAAATACAGCATATTAAGATTTTCCAGTGAAGATTTGGAATGGGTTTCCAACAAGAGGCTGTCGCTTTTGAAGCTGTTATTCTTTAACATTTGACAAGTAGAAACTACGCCATTACTAAAAATCGAACGATACACGCTTCAACAACGCATTGAAATTATTAAAATTCACTACAAAAATGGTGCAAAATCTTGCAGTCACAGTTCGCAAAACTAAAGCATTATTGGGTCGTCGTGAATCAACTTTTCCGACCACAATACAGAAATTGGTGGAAAAATTCGAGCTGTTGGGACTAGTTAGTGCTGGGAAGAATAAAACCCGTGCAAGAACAACTGAGAATATTGCTGCTATAGCCCAAAGTGTTGAAGCAAAGCCAGGTTTGTCCATTCCTCGTCGTTCTTTGGAATTGGGCATTTCACAAATGTCATTACATTGTGTCTTTGCATAAAGACTTGGGTCTTAAGGCTTATAAAGATCAGTTAACACAGGAACTCAAGCTGGCCGATCATCAACAACGTCGTGTTTTTGCTGATTGGGTGATAGAAATGCTGGAAAATGATCCGGAATTCCATCGAAAAATCATCTTGACTGATGAGGCCCATTTCCACCTCGGAGGCTATGTCAACAAGCAAACTTGTCGCAAGTGGGGCTAGGAAAACCCAAGAGTTATTGTTGATAAGCCTCTCCATCCTCAACGTTTGACTGGTTAATGCGGTTTATGGTCCGGCGCGGTCATTGGACCTTACTTTTTCGAGAATGAAGTTAGATCAAGAGTTACTGTGAATGGATTGCGCCATTAATGATTTTTTATGGTTGGAGTTGGATGATATTGATCTGGACAACGTTTACTTTCAACAAGACGGCGCTACGTGTCATACAAGCAACGAAACCATTGCTCTTTTACGGGAAAAGTTTCGATACCGTGTTATCTCTCGAAGAGGTGATCACAATTGGGCACCATGATCTTGTAATTTAACACATTGCGACTTCTTTCTTTGGGGCTACATGTAAGATAGGGTCTATGCCAACAGCCCAGCGTCGGTTCAAGATAGAATTCGGGAGGGTATCAAGGATGTAGGGCAGCGACTTTGCGATTTGGTTATGGAAAATACCTTTCTCCTTATTACACCGTGTTACACACATTCTGTCCTATGAACCAAATTTACTTTTTCGGAAAGGGGATAAAAAATAAAAATACACGTGTATCGGCGATTTTCATGTACACGTCAGAATTTTTTTTAAGTTTGAAGTATGAAGCTCATAGTGGCCTGTGTGAAAGCCTTTGGGCCGATTTTTAACCCTTTTCTCAGTGATCCAATCGAGCTGATTTTTTGCAGGCAGACTCGTGGAAATGTCTGTATCACCTCAAATTTTTTAAAAAATAAATTTTTATTAATTCTCGGATTTTCCTAAATTTTTTTTTAAATGTTTATCGTTTTTTTATAAGGTTTCAGTTCAAAAAACATTTTTTTTTCGTAACGCTTAAGTAGTTTAAAAATTTGGAGTCTCATCAAGTTATGCTAAAAAAAGTAAAAAAAAAAATTTTTATTTCAAAAATAAGAGAAATTGGGGAAAATCTGAGAATTGATAAAAATCTATTTTTTTAAAAAATTTGACGTGATACAGACATTTCCACGAGTATGCCTGCCAAAAATCAGCTCGATTGGATCACTGAAAAAGGGTTAAAAATCGGTCGAAAGGCTTTCACACAGGCCACTACGAACGAGCTTTATAATTCAATTTAAAAAAAAATTCTGACGTGTACATGAAAATCGCCGATACACGTGTATTTTTATTTTTTCCCCTCTTTCCGAATATGTGCATTTAGTTCATAGGGCAGAAAAAAATCTATTTTTTGTAACACGGTGTTATTAAATAAACATCCGATCATTTATCTCAAAAAACATCCTTGCTGTGTATTATGAAATAAACATCCTATCACTTATCTCAAATAATTAAATTTTTCATTGAATACCAAAATAACACGTCTTCTTGGAACAACGCCCAAATGATTTTTCTCAATTTTTTGTTGCGATTATTTCAGTTTTTGTTTTAGGGGTTATTTTTTTGCGACGGTTATTGGTAACATTTTTTTTTTTTGCTGATTGAAAAATAACTTTTTGGTGTCCCCCCTTTTTTTTTACTTTTTGCTGCATATGTTGTTGTGTTCACCAAAATTTGTAGTGCATATTATTCATTCAAGTTCATTTGTTGATTCTTCAATTTGTCCTGCTTAGATCTCCCCACTTACAAACGGTAATGCTGTTGACCATTTAATTAGTCCTAACCTCAAGAATGTTGTTGGTCGACCAACAAAAACGGAGAAGAAGAAAAGTATCATTAATAACAAAAAAATACACACACATACATATTTACTATACATAAGCCTGCAATCATTGATGACCTTAATGAATACTCCAATATGCAATTAGTAAAAAGTGCAGTCGCAAAGTAGAAAGCCCCATATGGAGTGAATTTCCCTTGAACAAACATAAATATTTGTTACTGAAATACATACGCTCGCCGTAATGATGTTGTGAACAAAGCCGTCCTCTCAGACTCGGACTCTAGCCCTAGCTCTCATATGCTTTGCTAGACATGATTCCATTTTTAAGGCACATTTCAGTTTTGTTTGATGTTATTCATTAAAAACTATGCAAAGTTCACATTCACATTTGACTGCCTTTTCGTTGTTATTGTTGAGAGCACCTCTAGCAACACATTTGCTGTTGTGTGTGTGTGTGTTTTTGGGGTTTATTTTCGATGGTGTTGCTGCTGCTGTTGTTGGTCTTTTTGTAAATGATGTATTTCGGTTTAGCACGTAACAATGAAATTACATAAAAAAGAATTTAGTTATTTATACGTGTGTGTGTGTGTTTGTGTGCAATGCACACACACACGTATAAATAACTAAATGCACACACACACACACTCAATCACATGAGAGTCCTGTGTGCAATCCCTGAGCGAATGAACGAATAAATAAATGAATGAATGAACGGATGAAACTAAATACAAATCGAGTGCAAAAATATCAGCTACAACAGCAGAAATACCAAAACAAAAACAAAAAAAATATAACAACGAGCAAAAGCAGTAATTAAGAGTTAAGCAAATGTAATTTGCATACATGTGTCTGCACATAAAGGGCTATCAAATATGAGCTGCACAATATGAATGCTGCGACTCAGCCAAACAAAATCTGGGAGTACATTTAGCAAGTGGTCAGAACTACTGACGCAGAATGCTGTGCACTGGGAGAACGTATTGATGTTGCTGTTCCATTAAAATTTGTCCTATTTAAAGTAATGCAACAATTAAATAATTTGAGACTGTAGAGTTGGTTACCACTGCCGCGATTTTGAGATTGCCTGATCCCTCAACAAATTTTACAGGAGTTCTCCGTCAGTTCCTGTATGAAATGTTAAGGGAAATAATTAAGTAAGAATTGGTTACTGTTCGATATTGTTCTCGTTGACATACGATCTCTCTTATGATCCTCGTTGATTTTCATGTTATGTTCGACAGTCAGACTCCCAAGTCCGAAGTCTGGTGGCTGATTTTCCAAATCATATTTTCGGAAAATCGTACAAAAATGGCAAAGTCCAATAAAATTGTACAAATTTCAATATGTCCCTAGTTAACAATCCCCTCTACAAATGGGAATTAATGCTTCCATAAGGGAAAGCCCATGCGAAACGTATAATACGAAATATCCGCAGAAACTGAAATCCTGAAGATATGTGCATTTTATAAGAAAAAATTATGGAAAAAGTAAGTAAATTTTTCTTACAGTAAGTACATTTTTTTTGTTGTCTTGCTATAAATTTACTAAATACCATATTTCGGCAAGATCGCGTTGGGCATATTGACACAATTTCTAAACTGGGTGAAATAGACGATTTGTATGGGAGATACCCGAAGGGGTGTGGCCATGTAGCCCATATGCAACCCCATAAGCAGTTTTTGGAAAATATTATCTCATGCCAAATTTCAAAGCGATTGTTTAACTCTTTCGAAAGTTATCGTGCGTACCAGCAGGACAGACGGACGTGCAGACGGACATGGCTCAAACGAATTAGAAAGTCATGAATCGAATTTGGTTCAAAGACTCTTGGGCTCTAATGTGAATATTTCTAGGTGTTACACTTTTCAGCCGTATCAAATGATATATACCCTCCTACCCGTTGGGTGAGTGTATAAAAACGAACAAACGCTCAAATAATTATGAACAAATGGCCAAATAGAAAAATGAACAATCGCCCAATCCACGTTTCATCAAAAATAAGCAAAAAACAAATGCCCAAAATGAATTTTGTTTTTTATATTAAAAATGAACAATAGCCCAAGTTGAGTAAACAATTGTCCAAAAATTTTTAGCTCTTTTTTGGGCTTTTGTTCATTTTTCGTTTTTGGGCGATTTTCCCTTGGGCGATTATTCACCTAGCCCTCACATGCTGACAGAATAATTTGTTCATACCAGTTTGGCTTTAGACCTGGTAAATCAACAATTGACCAGATTTTCCTTTTTTTTAAGAGTATGATGGTACTCGAATGCAAGCTAATTAGATCGGGGTTCTGTTGTTGTCAAATGGACAGAAATGACCGACGAAAAACCAATTGACACATATCAGTTCTTCGTTGCCTAAAAACCTCTTCGACAGGCCAATTTGATCGAAGCTGCTCGAAACCTTTTCAGGCTTTCGTCTCCCAGTAAAACTAAACTCTGACTGGTATGAAATCGGTAGTCTCCGAAACTTTCGATACGAAAGAAGTTCTCTTACAAGGTAATCTATCTGGCAACCTGTAAGTTAACTACTTCAGCCAATTGTAGAGAAAGCAGCAATTGCCAATTGAACAAAAGGAGAACAAATATCATATTTTTTATTGGAAAGATTGCACAAATAATCGCCGGTTTTGCACAATAAATGGTCGACTGCTAATCGACTATTCTAATAAAGAAAATATAGAGAACTTTCTATAAACCTCGCAACATTTTGAATGACTGTAATATAAAAAGATTCTGTCAGCCCTATAAATGTTTCTAAAATACAGCGAGGTTTTTGGCCCCCGCTACCCCAGCGGAAATCAAAGAGGAAGATATATGAAAGCAATACGGAATAACGAAGCTTGAGGATACGCCTTAGCATTTCCTTCGCATACTGCAATTGCCCCACATTTTGTAAACGATTTTGATTTGGGTGATTTTTTCAATCATTTTTATTTAAATTTGTTTTTTTTTATTTTTAGGCCACTTTTTCATATGTTTGGGTGATTTTTATTTGGGGTAAATTTTCGTAATTTTTGGTGGGTAATTTTTGATATTTTTTTTATTTATTTATTATTAATTACAATACAAAGTAAATTTATATTCTAATTTAGGGTCCAAGGGTAAACCGGGTGACACAGACCATATGTTTAGATTTTTTCAGCGACAGACCAAAGCCTCTGGCGGAAATCGAAACCCTCACGCTGATAGGCAAGCACGCTACCAACTCGCCTACCGGGGCGCTTAAATTAATTTTTGATATGTTTGGGTGATTTTTATTTCGAAAATGTTTTCGTAATTTTATTTTGGTCCGTCTGAGTAATGCAATTGCCAACATTTTGTGGGATATTTTTTATATTTTATTTGGGTTACTTATCATTAATTTTTGGCTAAATTTCTGTTTTTGGTAATTTTTTGTGTGATATTTTTGGCAAAATTTCTTTTTGGATCATTTTATGTATGATATTTATTAAGGGTCTTTTTTCGTAATTTTTTCTGGACGATTTACAGACCAACAATGACATGATCGAGTTACAAATTACAAACGTTTGTGATAGCTCGGCCATGTTGTGTGCATGGATATGAATGCGACGACTCAGACTTCGGTGAAAGGGCAAAGATCCAAGAAGATCTGTTTACATTTGATGAAATCACCGGGAGAGCACGACCACAAGAAAAAAGCTCGTGGAAAAAAATCTTTTTTGTACCTAAAGACCTACTGCGGTTGTGAATAGTCACATATGTAAGTAAATAAGTTCTTCCCCAGGCCTAGCCTGGTCACTAATCATTATTAGAAAGATCAATACTACCCATTTTTAATACTTTCCAAATTCTGTTCAGGCGAAAGTACTCATAATTCCTAAAACATCCACAGATGTCAATGCCAAGAATTTTTAAAGGGTCAATTGACCAAATCCTTTTGACCAGTAGAATGGCTCCGAATTCATTCTACTGGATGCAAGGAGTTTGTCGTATATGAGACCTCTAATCATTGGATGGTTCCAGGCCCAAATTTAAAATATATGCCGATGGTGATTTTTGAGAATGCTTGCAAACTTGTTGGATAACCCTTTACATGTTCCCGACTAGTGCAGTAATACACTACACATAGGTTGGCTTAAACAACTGCAAAACACCACCATCAGCAACAACAAAACTAAATACAAAGTTAATTAATTGTTGCATGTTAAATAAATTACCAACGTATATAATTAACTTAAAAGAGTATTTTCAACAAAAATGCTCCGCTCATTCGAAATGCATAAGAAATTTTGCATCAAAATGAGTGTTGTGTGTGTGTGTGTGTGTGGGGGGGGACTGGCCAAACATGCCGTGGGCGTATACTTAATATACGTTTAACAGTTGAAATTTGTATTACTCATACGCCGTGATACATGGCGATTTTAGAATAAAGAAAGGAAGGAAATAAAGTATTTATAATTCCGAAATTTCATTTGATGCCAGTGCGATTAGAATGTAAGCACACCAGCCAGCGACGATTTGTTCGCTTACCAAATTGTTACGGAAATGAACCATAAGGCTTTACTAAAACTTGGTGAATGGCGATTTGCTAAGCTATCCAGGCAATTTTTAAAAATGCTAAAGAAAAGGGCGAACGAATTAGTTTGTATTTTTCTATATGAAATAATTAAGTTACTTTATTGAGCATCCCGAGCAGTTGTGAGCGGTACAACGAAACGTGACCGATAGTTGTGTATGTTACGATGATCTAATGGCGAATGTGTCCAAAAGCCAGGGAAAAAGAAGACGACAAGTGTCAGCAACTTGCGCTACTCGATGTAAACTTCTTCCGTTATGCTTTATGCGAATAGTAAGAAAATGGTTCTAAGGGAAAAATAGAAGAAAAAGTAAACCGAAACTCAAAGGAACATCTTTATGATCAGCTCATAGTGGTGAGTTTATGATCGTATTGCCAAAGTCGTCTTGCCATGGGAGGGAAATCCAAGCATTGAAGTGAAGGGATTATATAAATCCGAGGAGACCCTGCACACTCACGGCCTTCAGCTCTGATTAGATAAGGGAAAATGAAGAAGAACTAAAAATGCTACATTATCGGTTGCTATACCAAAACAGAAAAGAGAATATAAAAACTAACTGCAATCAAAAATAAATAAAAATAAAAAGTTGGATTGGTGATCAGGACAAACAAATCCAATTTCTAATTTTTATGTGTGTTGGTAGGTACATTAAATTTCGAGTCCATATCAAGGTGTGTATTTCGCATAAAAAGATAGAAATAAATCAATTATCTCAAACTCGAACAAGAGAACAAAAAGAAAACTGTATCACAATTGTTTAAAAAAAAATGTGAAATTTAAAATTTAATTTTGAAAGGAAAACAAAAAAAATAAAAATTAAATATGTATATTTATTTTATTCTTTAATATTTTTAGGCGGTGATAAACGGTGGATCTATGAAAAATGGACCAAAAATAAAAACGAAAGATTCATATAAAATTGGGGTATTTTTCATTATGAAAAATTACAAACACAAAAATGGGGATTTTTCATATACAAAAGTTGTCCATCGAAAAAATTACGAAAAATCTCCATATTTTTGTTTTTGTAATTTGTCATAATGAAAAATACCCCACTTTTGTATATGAAATTTTCGGGCAATCTTTCGTTTTTATTTTTGTTTTTATCCTAACCCGAAAATTTCATATAAAATTGGGGTATTTTTCATTATGAAAAATTGCAAACACAAAAATGGGGATTTTTCATATACAAAAGTTGTCCATCGAAAAAATTATGAAAAATCCCCATTTTTGTGTTTGTAATTTTTCATAATGAAAAATACCCCACTTTTTTATATGAAATTTTCGGGCAATCTTTCGTTTTTATTTTTGTTTTTATCCTTATCGTTGGGCGAATGAAAATTGGTGAATAATTCACTTATTATTTGTGGTATTTTTCATTTTATTTTTGGGGAATTTTTCATTTGAGGCAATTTTCATTTTATTTTTGGAGAATTTTAAATTTTATTTATAGAGCTGTAAACTGTCCGATATAAGTAAGTAGATGGCTAACCAGGAACACCCCAAAAACAAATCCAGTGTGTTCATGGTGGGACCAGATCCATCCTACACGAGGAGGGGAACGTCAATGTTCGGCAACGCACTTTGTTCCTAGTAAATATTAAACGGAATTTGCTACAGCTAAGGTTCCGCGAAGCTGAATAATAATATTTTAATTTAAAACAAAATTTTTAATTATATTTTTCTTTAAAACAATATTTTTCTTTAAAACAGTATCCACACTTGCTTCCTTTGCATTGGCAAATAAACCATTTTTGTGAACACTTTAACCTGGTCCGTTGATATTCTTCTGTTACTTATCTTATGTTGACACTAACTAATTATTTCTATTCTTTTCCTTGCAGGTGATTACATTTTGTTAATTATGTTCTAAGTGCAATACATGGGGGTAAGTTAAATTGAATTCATTTGCAAAACTGCATGTAACAAAAAACTTTCTTAACAACTCTGCAGTTCAAACGCAAGGCAGAAGACAGTGTCTTCGAATAATAATTCACTCATATCTCGTAACAATTTCTGAGAATGAAAAAAGATTTTCTAAATGATTTCCTTTCCCCCCCCCCCCCTGAAATTACCTACAATCTAACCATCAGTGGCAGCACTCGGAGTACTCCAAGGCGGGTGCGTTTGCTGGTGGTTCATCTTCATTTAAATTGCCATAAATTTCCATGCAATCTCATTTCATTTCATTTTCCTTTTTTACGACTGCCTGGGACGTTGTTGATGCCACACTGCCACGGCTACGACTGGTAATGCTACAATTGCTGCTGCTGCGGCTGCCGTCTCTACGTTCTCTGGTTGCTGTTGTTGCTTTTATCACATTTATAACACTAGAGCTGTTCTATCACGCCTAAATGCTGATTACATCTTAAAGATATGCAAGTGATATGTACTTAACAGGAAACCGTACACACGGCGGTACAGCACGTCACGACAGACAACCGTAGCACATGCCCACTTAAATGTGGGGCAGCAATGAGAGGGCGGTGCAGATGGTGTTGGAGGTGGTTTCTGGTGCTCGTGTTGCACAGTATTTTCAAACAGAATAAAATTGCATATGTCCCAATTTATACGATGACTTTTGGGCTTTACTTTTCTTTTAAGTCTCTTTTGTATTTGCTTCCAAATGTCATATGACTTCCTGATTTTTTGTGGCGTTTGTACTTGAAACTTGTTGATTCGAAAAGCAACATGTGTGAACCGAAAATGAAATTTACAAAAAAAAAAAAACAAATTTGTGACTGTTTTCCTTCCCCGCAATCTTCTTTACACCTTTCGCTCACAAACTTGAAAATCATTATTTTAAAATCGAACAAAAAGTCATCGTGTAAATCGGGTCTTACCATTTAAAGATCGAAGTAATTTTAATCAATGATATTCCAATTATCCTTGGAACCCGAAGAGAACTTGGAGTTTTTTTTTGGAGTTAACTCGGTATAAATATCGGTGAAAATGTTGATTCCTTTATGGTAAATAAGGTGTTATCATTAGAAGTCAAATCATGTCTCTGTCAAGAGCAAGCAAGCTTTACGTAAATCCCGAGAGTTATTTTTCAACTCCTTTGGCAGTAGAGATCTTCTATTATAAACAGTGAAAATGCATTTGACAAGCTTGATCATAGCTCAGTGAGAAAAGAACTATAATGAAAAGGCAACCCACCAACATTAATTTTGTTTATCGAAAGTCTATACAAAAATTGATATACTCAATTGAAAAATGACCCCAAAAAAAAATAAAGAATTCCCCAAAATAAATGAAAAAATCCCCCCAAAAGCCCAATATTAAAATGTCTCCGAAAATTCTGAAAAATCCAATTTATGAAAAATTACCCAATTTAGGAAATTAAAAAATGTATTTTTTAACAAAAAAATCAAAAGTATAGGGTTATCGATTTCGTGGTTTTAAAAGTATAGGGCGGGAATTCGACATCTGAAGCACATTTCTCACTCGGTGGTTATGGTAATAAACAATATTGTCGTATTTGGGGTTCCGAGAATCCTCAAGTAATTGAAGAGAGTCCATTACATCCACAATAAGTCACTGTTTGGTGCACTCTTTGGTCCGAAGGTGTGATTGGACCTCACTTCTTCGAAAACGACGAGGGAACGACGAACGAAATGGTGGTCACTTAAATGAAAGTGTTTCACACATAATGTCAACGTTCAAACTTTATAATAAAAAACAAATATCATAAAAAAAATTTACATGTGTTTTATTTACGTTTACTTTTAAAATGCAAAATGGATAACCCTTTATAATTCTCCAGTTATACATTAATAGACATTATATCGCTCATTTACTTCAATAGTGTCAGAATTCAAAAGTCTCTTTTTAATTTTTTACTCAAGAAAAATCAGTAAATCTCGTATTTCAGTTGACTTTTGTTCTGCGTGTATTATACATACATATGAAACTTATATTTTCAAGATTTTTTGCTAAGTATGACAGAATTGAAAAATTTAAAGGGCTCTTCTGAAAGAATTGAGTTTGATGTAAATGACCGATATGTTCTTCGCTTTCACACATAAAGTGTCAGAATATCTTCAACGTCTTCCCTGGAATATGGACCTTTCATTTTATCCACATTGAATGCAGATGCTCCCTGAACAGTGGCCCCTATAAAAATGGCCCCAATTCAAAAATTGAGGGTGATTTTCACCCCAACCAAAAATCTGAAAAAACACCCCAAATAAACATGAAAAGCAAGCCGAAACAAAAGTGAAAAACTCATACATCGCACACGCTCCAATTTTTATATAATTTTTTGGGTTACGACCCCAAAAATTAAAAATATGAAAAATCATCCAAAATTTACGTGTTGTTGTGGTCAATATAACATTTTATAATTAGAGTCGTAATCTCAACACGTTATACAAAAAATCGGGCACGATATATGATTAATTTTTGTTTTGAAAATATCCCCAAAAAAAGCGAAAAATTCTCCAAAATTAAATTTTTTTATTGTTTATATGAAAAATTCCCCCCCAAAAAAATAATGAAATATTACCTAAATTTCCCAATTCTGTGTGAGATTTTTTGGGAAATTCTTAATTTTTTTGGGGCATTTTTCATAGAGCCTTCAATTCTCTTAATCGCAAACGCACTGCAATTGTTTGCCAACCGAGTGGGTGTGTTTCCTGTTTCTGTTTGCTAATTATGAGATTTCAGATAAGCGGTAGATTGAGCCACTGTAACCAATTATAATGATGGGGACTGCCAGCTTTAAGCTGTCAATCTGACTATTTTGAAGACGCATTTCTTGGCGGGGTGAAATGAAGCCGCAATGAAATAAAGCCCAAAGGTGACACTGAAATAAGGCCCCAACTCATAACGAAGATTAAGTAATATTTTTTTGTTTTCATTCTGGTGTTATGTTTTTTTTAGTATTGGTGATTTTCTACAAATAGTTTTCGAATTCGCACGCGATTTTTTTATGTTGTTTTCTTTTTTAGTATTGACACAAATCGGAGCAATTTCGGTAAAGTGAATTAAAAGTTGCGGATTTATTTCATCCAGAGGTTTGGGTAGTTATTTCACAACTTACGAAATGAAAGAAATACCCACAAAATTAAGAAAAAAAAACGCCCCAATATTTGTTGGTGTTTTTCCCTATACTGATGTTTGGGGCCTTATTTCAGTGTCACTTTTGGGCTTTATTTCATTGCGGCTTTATTTCACCCCGCCGCATTTCTTTAGTAGGGATGTAGCGAAAGTGAAAACTGAAATATAAATAATGCGAATAATTCGTAACAAAATTAGTCCTCTTTTTCGAAAGAGAAAGCGAATACTGAAATGTATTTTTTTCGAAAACGAATATTCGAAAAATGTTTTTTTTTTTTGAAAGCGAATGTTTGAAAAAGCGAACTTCGTTACATCGCTATAGCGAGCCTCTTGTTTCTGGATAGACGTTTGGGGAGAGGCAAAGTGGAATGATCTGACATTATGGCAGGACTGTAGCAACACCCACCGGTTGTTTGAGGCTGCTTATTCGACAGCTAAGAAGCCACCTGTGACCCATCTGGTAGCCTCCAGCTTGGCTCCTGCGAAACCCTCTCTATGATTCCGCAAAATATTTGAAATATTTAATACCAACTAATGAGAATTCTGAAATGGAATGTGTCTATTTTCATTCAAGCTCGATGACATATTGGAAAAGTTCCACTAAGTTTTTAATTTTTTCCGGCCAACCCACTATCCATTTAAACTTTCCAATTCCGGCAAAGAATATCTCTCTTGCCTAGAATAGCAAAAGTGTATAAAACAACTACTTCTAATTTTTGGGTTTTGAGTCTAAACGAATTAAAAACGGACCAACGGATGTTCCGCTAGTTAAAACCGCTTCCTAAGGTTTTCCTTACGAGTGAAAAACTTTATAGTAAATGTAGTGGATATTCCAGAAAATCAAATAAAATTGTCCATGAATTTGGTCTAAAATTTAAAGTCAATTTCTGTGAAGAACTAAAATTGTCTACCCCACTGTGCGGCGATACCAAATTAATATCAATTTTTTTTTACTATGGAACCAATGTTCCTTGGTTATGGAACCAGAGCCTATTGCCTACTGCCTACTAACTGATGCTGGTGTTGGTGTGGCATTTGAGAATTGCACAAGTGTTGGTGTTTGCCTTATGCGAGGTGACGATATTAATACACACATACACTCGAAAAAGGCTGAAAGTAGTTTCTAAGTCGTTCGTTTTTTTCCCCACCACCACCATCCTCATCACCATCATCATCTTTGCCTACATCTTCATCATCGTCAACGCCCGTTTACTTCCTTCGTTCAGATAGATTCGGTAGATAAGCGTAAACATTTTACCCAGAAGAATTGAACATTGCCACGTCCGTCCGTTCGTTCGCTCGTTTGTGTGTTGGTGCGAAAGCTCTCGCCTGCTCTGACTTTTGTGATGGTATTGGTCGTGGTCGGCGTAGTCAGCATAAGGGAAGGTAAAGGACATTTGTGGGTGTAGAAAAATAGTGTGTCGCTTGGCAAAATCTACCAGATATACCCGCACACGATCTAATACAATTTTATACTATATCGAACACACACACACATTCACACATACTTTCGCCTGAGGATATGAAAATCGATATGGTTGCTTTCAATAATGTGATAGTCGACGAAAAAAAATACAATACATACACACATACTTATAATAATAAAAATAATAATAACAATATACAAATGGGAGAAATATAAAAAAAAATGGAAAATATGCTGCTCTCGTTTAGCTCGTGCAGAAGATGAAGAAGAAGACGAAAAGACGCAGAAAAAACATATTCGATAGAAACGAATTATACGTTTCAAATAAGGTGGAACATTTCTCAATGCAATTGTTGTAAATTTCAAGTGTATGTATTCCCCTCTGATTGTGTATTTGGGTGTGTGTGTGTGTGTGGGCTTGATAAAGATGCTGACGATGTGTTACATGAAGCGAGAAATTACAGCAATTACCCCGATTTGTGCACGAGGATATCACTGGAAGTGGGATGAAATACATTTTATATTAATTTAAAATCTATGTTAGCCATAATATGCTAAAGTTGATTACTGAAGGTAACAAGAAGCCGGCCGAAAGTGTTTTGTTCTACCGTAGAACTTCCAAGGTCACTTTTCCATTTCCAGTGGTAGTAACATTAGATGTGTAGGCTCATAAAATGGTATACAAATCAGCACTAAATCAATTTATCGATTATCGATTATAGGGTTTTTTTCTTCGTCTTAGGAATTCAATTAATTTTATCATCCGACCTTAACTAGTTCTTATAGTAAGTTTACGACGACTTTTCACTTTTATCCGTCGATTTATATTTTTTATGGAATAGTTACCCGCTGAAAAGAAGTGGTCATTTTAACAAATTTAGCAAACAAAATATGCCTCCAACAAAATACAGAGGAAAGTAGGCCGTTAATAATGAAATCAACACCAGCCAAATGGCCACAACGACCACGGCCAATGTTTACAGGACCATTTCCTTTGCATGAAATTTTCTATAACCAAATCGCAAAGTGGCTGCCCTATGTCCTCGACAGCCCCCCAAAATTATTAAAAATTCCCCAATTTTGTATTAGATTTTCAATGCAACATTTTTAGACAATTATTCATTTTTGAATTGATGCCAAATGGGATAATTAGGGTCGTAACCCCAACACATTATAAAAAGAATCAATATAAATTTAAAATAAATTATGAAAAATTATGAAAAACTCCCCAATTCATTACGAAAACTTTGTATGAGATTTTCTTGGGGTATCTTAATTTTTTTGAGGGGTTTATTTTCAAAATAAAAAGCAAATTAAAAGCGACACATATCATAAAATGAGCACAATAAACTACGTCTTTCCATACAAATGTGTGCTTCGGTCATAGAAAAAACGAAAACTACCCTCTGTCAGACAAATCGGCATCTTGCTTAGGTCTAAAGTGACAGCTTTTGGTCATTTTTAAAAGACAAGGGATCATTCTGCATGTTCTATCCTAACTCTTAATGACGCTAACCAGATATTCACTGATCCGATTGCTGAAACCGTCTGGTTGAAATGTAGAACCCAATAAAACTTGGACCCAATAAACCAAAATTAGCAGAGTAGACTGAGTGGGATCCTCCTGGTTAAGGGTTTAGGCATATCTAACACCTCTGCTAACGTGTTATTGTAGTAAACTGTTGAGTCTAAGTCTCCGATTTAGCTGGTGAGTCGCAGACACCGCTACTCTCCCGAAGGTCCGTTCACAGTTGGCGAGACTAGGAAAATCGTAGGGAAGTCGGACAAACTGTGGTAGTCGCATTCGACTACCGTGAACCGAGTAGCATTACTACTGGTAAAATAAAAAACAATAGCATTTAGAATTTATAATCATAATCCCTAAACATTAGGGTGGAGTGAAAACATGCTTTTTTTTAATTTGAAAAAGTTAACCTCGGAAAGAGATGTAGTCTGGGGCCCTAATGAGGGGAAAAATAAAGAAAAAAATTTTAAAAAATTTTTAGGGGTCGCGCCACTCCCTCGAAATTTGGAAATTATCGCTATTTTGGCGTTGATTTTAGAAAAATCCTAAAAATTAACGACTTAACTTATTCGAAATTTAAAAGTTTGAGCTTGTTCAGTGCCCAAACAAAAGTATTTGAGGCAAATATGAGGATAATCGACTAATATTAGTAGCTTTGGTGGCAATTTTCTGAAGAATTGGCGATTTGACTTATTTTACTTTTTGCAATTTTTGAACAATGAGAAAAATTTTTTTAAATTTTTTCATGCCCTTATTTCATTGTTTACGCTATTGCAAACATTTATTGACATAAAACTTTTTAGGATTTTTCTAAAATTAACGCCAAAATAGCGATAATTTCCAAATTTCGAGGGAGTGGCGCGAACCCTAAAAATTTTTTAAAATTTTTTTCTTTATTTTTTTGAATTTCACTCCACCCTACTAAACATTCTATGCTGAACAGACGGCGAACTTATCTTAATTCCGTGAGTTATTCAAGATATAATTATACCGCCTTCTGCTTAAAGTCACATTCGAACTGCTAATGATTTTTAGTTAAAGTAATTTATGAGGTGGATGCCAAAAATGTTTTTTTTTTGTTCGTGCTAGGACATGAACAGACCTATCGTGACCAGGGCTGAGGAGTCGAATCAAAATTGACTCCGACTCCAGCATTTCTAAATAGCTCGACTCGGACTTCAAAATTTAGAAAATTATATTTCCATCCACTATTCCTAATATTTGAGTGAGTTTGTATCTTGAAGATAAAAAAGTTTTACGGATTAACTTGTTTCTAATACATTTTATTTGTTTGATTGGGAAATGCAAGTAAATAAAACTCGGAATCGATCAAATTTTTGCCAACTCTGGGTATGGTTTTTCTGCGACCATTTATGTGTCATTTTTTTTACTTAAACTTAAATGCTAAAAAGTTTTTTTATAAAATGTTTTTTCATTTAGCCCACCTGTAGGATTTAAGCCAACGACCTTTATCCAGAGCGTACTCAAATAAACGAGAAAAGTGGACACATTCCCCAATTACAATCACCTGTCGTTATTTCGACTCTAACCAAAAGATATGCGGTAATTACATTACAATTAAAGTGATTAGAAATCCTAGCAAAAAAAAAAAAAATTAGTGCAATTTAAACAATTATTTGGTAATTTAATATGAGCTCATAACGTAGCTACACCCAGCAAAAAACAAAAACAGCAACCAAAGACCTTCTCCAAACTATTTATACAATTATTTTGACATTTAAATTATTTCGAGGTCTGGCGTTTGCATTTTTTTTTTCGCCCCAAACCGAAAAACATGTGTAAAAATTCCCATTTTTAATGACTTTCTGTCCACAGAGACAGAGACGCGCCATATAAACACACACAAGAACCTTCAATCATTCAGGCATTCACTCATGCATTGCCCCAGCCAGTCAAACAATGGCCAACACTCAGACATCATCCAACAACAACAATGTGTGTAAGTTAATATAACCTCAACTGGACAGCAACAACAATGAACTACACAAAAAAAAATTAGATTTACGCTTAATATATTTTTAGTTAATATCGCATGGACGACAACAAGGATCAACTCCCAAACACAATCACACCAACACGCAAACGCACACGCACACAAGGACATGAATGCTCACATTTAAACTTACACGAGCAGACATTAGCAGTTACACTCACTCAAACACACGCATACACTCCCTTCGATGTACGCTACACACCCAGGCCATTTTCAAATCAAAAATAATAAAATTTATCACAAACACTATAAAAACCGGACTCCCAGTTTCGCCCCTTGCCAACACCGACCATAAAAGGTCAGTGTCATAAGCATAAATACCGGCAAACAACAACACCAAAAAGGCGCTGGACAACAATAAAAGGCAACTACCACCGAACACAGCAAACATTGCCCCCACGGCCAAGGGCCTGTATACACATACACAGTCAGCGTAAACCCAAAAAAAAAAGGAAGCGCCAGGACTTTGTAATAAAAAAAAGCGAAAACCTAGAATGACTAGAGACGATTTTGGCACGACTGGATAGTGACAGTCGATAACAAAACATATAAAAATTGGCAAAAAACTAGAAAAAGAAAAAGAAAAACAGCAACCGAAGGTCATTTAAAGGTAGTCCTCGGGGACGTAAACCAAAGGACCTATTTCAATTTCATTGAAATTATTAAGGTTGTGTGTTGTAAAAAGTAAAATCGAAATATGTTTGGGTAATTGGGAAAATTAATATTGATGAGTCGGAAAAAAAATGTTAGCCAGCAGTACACAGCTTAGTTGTGCTTCTTACCCAGAAGACCGAATGAAGTAGTTGATCCTGCCTATAGTGAAAGAAAGTCAGCAGCAGGAATGTAAAAGGGAGTAGTGTTTGTTGACGTTTATCTTGAATTTGGCAGGAAATATACTTGCTGGGAAAGTATTGCACATACGAAGAGTTCGCCTGAAGAAGGAATTTTCTCTATAGTGTGTTGTCCGATCAACCGGCCAGTTGACAATGAACGGAGTCCCTGGATAAACGCATAACCCGGCTGAATGTTGTAATTTCAGTGTTAGTCCAAAGAAATAGGAAAATGTCAGGAACCAGACGACAGATATTTTGTAAAATATCTATAGAATAATGATACACAACCCACGCTCCGGCCATGTTGAAGAAAGACAATAAAGTTGGATAACCTTCTATTCCCAATCATCACCACCGCTCTTCTCTATACACGGTCCAAAAGCTGCGAAGATGTCTTTGGAGACCGTGCCCGTATATGGGAGATATATTCCATTTTAGGCCGTATATAAGTGCTGTAATTATACGGGATCAAATGTGGCGTGGTATTTCTTACACCGCTCTAAAAAGCCAAAACACTTGAATGCTTCTTTTGATCCTTGGAAAATAGGGCTAGCCTAGCAATCATTGCCCAGAATCTTCATGCCCAGAACATCAAGAGTGTCTGATGCGTCGATATCCACACCACACAAAGTGATTGAGCCCTCTAACAAATTGGAGCCCTCTAACAAATCTTAGCCAAATATCTGTTGGATGAGTCATTCATCGTTCGCCATTTGTCCTCGATAACTTGACCAATGGTCAAATGAATACGAATAACAGAGGTTGCTGTCATCCGCAAAAGACTAAATTGTGTTCAAAGTCTGGCCTAACAATGGTCGTCAATGAAAATAAGAAATAGAGAAGGAGAGAGAACAGAAACTTGTGGAACTCCTGTGGTCAGTAACAACTCGTATGGGGACTCCTGAGAAAAATAGTTAGGAATCGAGAGAAGGTATTCACCACAGCAAATGCAATAAATTTTGATATGAGTCCAATGTGCCAGAACCTAACGTACTTCATGGAAGTATTTCACCAAGCCAGTGAATGGCTCAACTCCATCGTTCCGTAAGAAACACCATCAGGTCTCCAGTAGATCGGTTTCTACGATAGAGATACGGTAGATCGTTCAGAAGGCCGTCAGACTCCAGATATTTTATCAGAGGGTGGTTAACCATGCTCTCCATAACCTTCGAGAGCGAGGAACATATTGCAATTGGACGGTAATTCGCAGGATTAGTAGCCTCACCTTTCCTAGTGATCAGCTGACATTGGCAACTTTCCAACCTGAAGGGTAAATACCAGCACTCTACGACACGTTGGAAAGATTGCGCCATGGACGAGCTAGCGTCGAAGAGCACTTACATAGGACAAATGCTAAAATGCCATCCGGGCCTGGCGTTTTATTAAAGTTTAAATCTGCAAAAACCCGTTTAACTTCTAGTGTTCGAAAAAATATCGGAGGCATCGAACTAGATATGGTTTTGAAAACGCGGAGTGGTTGATTGCTTTCTGACAAAGACGAATTCTTTGGAAATATTTCAGCCAGAAGATTAGCTTTGTCAACCGGGTCTGTGAATATCTGGTCATCGTTAACGAAAGTTGGGACGGAAGATGAAGAATTTTCCCTTACCCTTTTTTACAAATGACCACAAGCTATTACTTGCCCTGGGAGAACAAAGAAGTATAACACGAAGGCGCTGTTCGTGAAGAAGTTTTTCGCGCCTTAGTACATTGGCTCACGTTGATCGTGCCTACTTGCGTAGTAACTCAGTAGTGCCGATTTTATTTAAATGCCAATTTCTGAAGGCTTCCTCTTTAGATCTGACAGCTTCTTTACATGGCTGATTAAACCAACAATTCTTTAAACGTTTAATCGAAGTTGTCTTCGGGAGAATAAACGTGTCTATTCCAGGAAGAATTATTTTCACGACCTTTTCAGCAACAGTGTCGACATTATTGGCAGGAAATCTTAATTTCCAACTAAAATGCTGATGAGGTTGAGGTCAGTTCAAGGTACCGTTGCAAAATACGGTGTAATGACGTTTGTGGAATGTCCAATTCCAAAAAACGACGAGGAATGGACAACTTTGGGCTCCAGCAGCAATATTCTCAGTTGTTCTGGAGCGACGTGTACGGGTTTTATTCTTTACATCACTAACTTGTCCCTATAACTGAAATTTTTCCACCAGTTTCTGCATTGCGGTCCGACAAGGTGCTTCACGACGACTCGAAAATGCTTTAGTTTTGCGCACGGTGACTGCAAGATTTTCACCATTTCGGTAGTGACCATCGTTCCGTTTTTAGTAATGGCGTCGTTTCTATTTGTCCAATGCCAAAGAATAAAAGCTTCAAAATAGACAGCTACCGAAATACAGGGTGATTCAAAATAATAGCTCTTGTTGGAAAACCCTTTACATTTACTTTGTATTGTAATTAATAAATAAATAAAGTAAACAGAAAGCTGGTCGAAGAGCAGCCAGAGGCTGTTCAAACGCTGGTAATGTGCTGTGCTTCTTCAAAACGATAATGACCGCCAAGTTAAGTCGATGATCACGGACAATTGGTTGACTTGGGTTTTCAATAGAACACTGCAAGCCGTACCATGAACCAATTATGAAGCGAGTTTGGTGAGCATTCAGTCTCACATCTTGGCATTGTCAATTTACTATTTTTATGTGGTCACATGAAGTCTTGTGTCTATTTCGACAAGCCAAGAAAAATCAGATCTAAAAAAGAGGGTTTGTCATTGTTTCTGGCTGATTCCTGAAAAACAAAACATAAATCACCAAGAAATAAACTCCTCAAATGCAATCACTATCGCCTTATTTTGACCTGATCTTTCGAAATGTAGTAAGCCACTAGATTCGGCGACCAAAAACTAAGTTTACATGTCTCGGCGTCTTGTTTTGTCAGTGTTATTCCAGTATAAATTCAGTATATATATATATATTAATATTGTATATTAATATATTATATATTAATATATTATATATATAATATATATTATATTAATATATTAATATTGTTTATGTTTTTAATTTTTCTGTTTGTACCACCTATCAACACGTTGTCCATAAGGGCGTTAGTTGATTAATAAATTATAAATAAATAAAAAATAAATAAATAAAGTATATAACTATTGCAACAGCTAAACTTTTTTACACCAAAAAATAAAACAGACTGAGAATTCTGTTTGCTGAATTTAAAACATCCAAATATTAAACAACTTGTGTGAAAAAAATATAAAACTAAAATAGTTTCACTGTAACCCTTTAGTTTTTGCAACAAAACTTCTAAAATAAATATGTTACAGCATACCTTACGGCGTATTATTGAACAACCAAACAAAAACTAAAGCATAACTTTGGGCGGTTTAAAGTATACAAGGCCTTTCTGAGCGACAGCAAAATTTAAATGATTTTCAGTTCAACATTAAATTGTGTGAGCAAAAGCTTTTCAAGGATGAGTTTTAAGGCTGTATTGTTAAGCATACTTTAAGGCATTCACATTATGCAACTTTTTCAGAAAAGTTTCAATAAATTTTACAAGTGACGAACAGACAAAAATGAAGAACCTCCTAAACATACGTTCGTTTTCTCAAAAGGTCACAGACTATGTCTGGAGCATTTTCTCAAATGAGACACATAATGTTTCATAATTTATCACAGACATTGTGGACTTTAAAACTGTTTGTTAACAGCTTTAAGGGAATGCCAGCAAATATGGACAATCTAAAAGCATTCTTCTGTGAGGAATTTCCAAAAAAAAAACAAAAACAAAGAACAAACAAGAAACAACAACAAAATTGTAGCATATTTTTAGGTTGGCAAAATTCACAGCATATTTTAAGGCCTTAAATTGGCAACAACAAGGAATTCTCCTCAAAACACACATAATGCCAAATCTCTAAACATTTTAAACAAACTTTAATATGTAATGCAAAAGTTGTTACTTACCCATGCCCAACCAAGGCCTACAAAAAGTCTGAGAGTTTTAGGTTTTATTTCGAGTTTAGATTACACTTTAATACTTTCACCTCTACAACCCCGAACAAGGAAACGTTCTTCCTTTAGCTCCTTGAAAATCCTTAAAGCAGTCGTGCAAACAAATATAATTTCATAACAAACTGTTCAATGGCGATGATGACGACGAGAACGAGGACGACTACGATGATGTATATGTAGAAATGGCTTTCAGCCTTTCCCCATCGGAAAGATGCTGGCTAAAATTCACATCAAGAGGCAAAGTTTAAGATGTAAAGTTACCCAACATTAATGGAGGGCAAAAAGAAAGACTAGACTTGAGTAAGCATGAAATACGTGGAGTCTGGGCCCAAGTGAAAAGGAATACAGAGACAACAACAACGACCAGCAATTGGTTTCGTATAGAGCATCATACGCCCTTTTTCGTGCTACTACTCAGCCGTGGAAAAAAATATCTTGTAAAGAATATAGCCCCAACGAAATAAACAGTAGAAGAAGAAGAAAAAACCTACAAAATGATAAAAAGCCAAAGCACGTGCTTTGTGTGAAGCACACCGAAGAAGACCTTTAGCGAATACGAATAAGCAGTTGCTGTAAAGGATATCTTGAAGGACATATATTTGCTCATACAACAAAAGGCGCAGACACACACACACACACACCCGCACCTACACAATAAGATAGTTTCATAGTTCGCCCGAACAACAATAAAGGTCAATGGTAGTAAAATGTGGCTGGGGAATGGACGGACCTTGCAACAGCACAATGACCCACACCGGCTTCCAGAGTCCCCTCGAAAGTATCGGCGCACACACACAAGGAAAAAAGGAGCAATACATGAGCAAAATTCTTATAAACCGACCGAAAGGTAAATTGCGGAGAACCACAACGAGTATATGAAACAAATTATCGACAGAGACGTGTTGATGCTACCAAATATCCGCTTAATAGATGCCACAAATTTGTCGCACAACATAAAAAGTATAAGCGAAAATGAGCCGATATTATTCGGTGATTGGTTTAAACGAAGATTAACTGAAGGAGCGCAAGTGTCAGGAAAATATACGAATAGGACATGAACACTTTTGTAACTGACGGTCTCAAAACTTGAAAGTGTCCGCTGCTATACACGAGTTTGTGTTTCGGGGAGAATTATCTACTCAACGGTTCGAGAGTTGTGTTGCGATTGTTTGTTTCCTTGTGGCATATTGGTATGTGTCTTAAAGCGAAATTAGTAACAGGTTCAACACATCATCGCTATCGACTCACACCTTTCCCAATGGCTACTACTCCCATATTGTTACTTCCCTGTCTGTTCGTTCATGGACCAGTCAGATGGGGACGTTATAATTTAAAAAAAAAAAAAAAAAAAAAACAATAATTTAAGGAGCATTTTGGAAATATTTGCATTTGATTAACCAAATAATTCATGGACCCGTAAGATGGGGACGTTATAATTTGAAAAAAAAAAAATATAATTTAAGGAGCATTTTGGAAATATTTGCATTTGATAAAAAAAATAATAATTAATGGACCAGTCAGATGGGAACGTTATAATATGAAAAAAAAAACAATAATTTAAGGAGCATTTTGGAAATATTTGCATTTGATAAACCAAATAATTCATGGACCAGTCAGATGGGGACGTTATAATTTGAAAAAAAAAAAAAACAATAATTTAAGGAGCATTTTGGAAATATTTGCATTTGATAAACCAAATAATCATGGGAGATGATTAATTTACTGCCCGCCGAAACCACGTGGGTTCGTATACACTACACAATGAAAATGGTCGCAGCTATTGCGTCCCCTCATTATAAAAATAGCCTATACATTTTTTGAAGGTTTGAGATAGTCGAGTTTAAAGACTACGTCAAATCGCATGTCTAGTAAAACCACAATATTTGGGTAAATCTATATTTTGTATGGTGGCATTTTGTACGAATAACACCGTGTTACACACATTCTGTCCTATGAACCAAATGCACATATTCGGAAAGAGGGGCAAAAATAAAACTACACGTGTATCGGCGATTTTCATGTACACGTCAGAATTTTTTTTTTTAAGTTTGAAGTATGAAGCTCGTAGTGGCCTGTGTGAAAGCCTTTGGACCGATTTTTAACCCTTTTTCAGTGATCCAATCGAGCTGATTTTTGGCAGGCAGACTCGTGGAAATGTCTGTATCACGTCAAATAGATTTTTATCAATTCTCGGATTTTCCTAAATATTTTTTTTTTAAATTTTTATCGTGTTTTTAAGGTTTCAGTTCAAAAAAATTTTTTTTTCGTAACGCTTAAGTAGTTTAAAAATTTGGAGTCTCTTTAAGTTATGCTAAGAAAAGTGAACAAAATATTTTTTTTTTCAAAAATAATAAAAATTGGGGAAAATCAGAGAATTGATAAAAATTGTTTTTAAAAAATTTGACGAGATACAGAAATTTCCACGAGTCTGCCTGCAAAATAATTCTGACGTGTACATGAAAATCGTTGTGGTTGGTAGTGTGTGCGACCGCAGTTCGAAACCGGGTAAGACCATCAAACATTTTTCGGCGGCTGTTTCCACCCCCTTAATTTTGGCGACTTTACGAGTAAGAGAGCAGTCTCTAAGCCATGTCAGACTTCTCTTGAAAAGCATTAGCCGTTCGGAGCCGGCTTTAAACAGTAGGTCCCGGTCAGTGAGTATACAAATTATGTCGTACACAACTCACTGATTCGAGAGAAGTTCCCCGTCTGTTCCTTCAAGGAATGTCAAGGGAAATCAATAAGAAATTGATATGACTTTCACCGATTTTGTTGAAATAAATATTAAAAAATTGAGATTTAGAAAGTCTTTGCCCAAACTGTTTAACAGCTTCGGAGTTAGAAAGAGATTGAAGGCCAAAAAAATATTTGTTATTTCAACAGTAATGAAAAATCGAGAGCGATACACATTTTTTTAAATTCTGAATAAAAGGGAAAATCCTAAATCGATTGTCATGACCTATATCTCACTTTAATTGTAAGTTATGTGGCTTTTCAATTAGGATGTTGTTTAAGCTGCAGTAGAACTATCAATATCGATAATTATGTTTTGACAGCTGCTAACGTCAAACTATGTTGACATTTATGTTCACTAAGGTTAGACAGGTCAGCATGACTCGTTTAACGCCAGAACAACGCCTCCAAATTGTGGAAATTTAAAAAAAAAAAAAAAACAACATCTGTTCTCGAAGTTCAAAGAGCACTTCGTGCATTTAAAAGAAAAGAAAGAAGCTGACTCGAGGCATTGCCTCCTACACATTCTTTATCTCAATAGTAAGCGTGAATATAGCTAGTAAGTTTATAACATATAGTATGCTTGCTGGGAGGTTCATTCGGAAGTTACGGTTCCTTCCATGAGAGGGTGTATTTATTACTCCATTGATACTCAGTTTTTAAGACACCTGGTGAGTATTTGAATAATAGCGGGTGGCGCAAAAGTAATCCTCCTATCAGAAAATGATATAAATTTTGCGAAATTTTTACATGACATCATATTCCCGACTTGATGTAAAAAAAATTAAAAGACCATCCACAAAAATTAAAATAATCCACGAGAAGAATCAAAGTTTTTAATTTTTTTTTAATTACAGCCAAAAATCATCGGAAATTTACTTTTGCGCCACCTGTTACAAATGATGTTTTGTTCTTACAAGTTTATCTATATTCTAATCTATTCTATGTCTTCGTGGCCAACGTTCTCATAGAGCTGAAGTTGTCCAGTTCTGTCGTCCAGAGTTCCGATTCCGCTTCAGAAAATTTGTCTCCTCGAAAGTTCACCACATTATTGGCAAAAAAAATATTCCTAACCACGGTGCCCAACAGTGTTTTCCTAGTAAATTTAAGCTGGATACAAATTGTTAGGCCTACCATTAAATATACATATTTTTTCAGCCGGTCAATGTAAAGTACATTCCTGCTTTGTTTCCCGGGAAAATAAATATTAGTTTTCGGAAAATTATTCTATTTCTTCATATGAATGGATTAAATGAAATGCTTCTGTAAATAAACACCATGACATGGCTTTAACAATGCATTCAATACAAACTAAAACAAGTGGCATTTGTTTTTGTACAACCTAGAAGTAGGCTTCATAACAAATTAATTTTTTGAACTCCTCAAAATATGCTACTAAAATGCAATTTTCATTTCATTCATTAACAGGGGTTTTTTTTTTTGAAAAAATAATCATTGATATTAGTTTATCGAATATTTTTGGTATTTATTTTGTATTTGTTGTAGGTGCTGTTGTTGTTTTGACAACAACAATATCTGTTTGAGGACAATAACATACTTGAGAACACAAAAAAAAAATAAAAATAAATATTGAACCGGAAAAAAAATATTGCCACTTAAACTAAATGAGTCATTCAATAGCAGCAGTGTAAGCAATATAAAAATACACACATGTATGCACATGCCTGTGTATGACTGTTTGTGCATACATCTACATGTTCATCATCCATGATGCAAGAGCTTCATGAAGATGATGATGATACTGAGGCAGGCATTCATCAGACCCTTGGTTCGTGACTAGGTTTATTAAAGTGGGCTACTAGATTCGTTAATTATTTTCTTCAAAATTATTCGTTATACTCCAAAGAAATTCAAAAATTGCGATTTTGATGGAAAAAAATCGAAATATTCGTAAAATACATAGGAAAATTTATTTAGAGTGGATTATGTTCTGCTCTGTTTGGAAGTCATATTAAGTGCGACTATCTGGACTATGTACAAATGTTAGATAGTCTGTACGATATCACTACTTCCAGAGTTTCTGAGAAAACTTCTGAGTCCGTTTTTTCGCTGCCCACGTCGTTTCCTGACCAAGTTTTCATTTGTCTCAGCTCTCGATCTGTGCACTAGACATTGAAGGCATACATAGTTCGAGTTGGACTCATTCAGGAATGTGAATAGGATACCGATAATATGGAACATTTTTTTCTGGTACTGCCCAGCTTTCCAATGAATGAAACTGCAAAACCTGTAAGGTGCTAGAATTTATGACTTGGATAACCTCAAAGGTATTGATTGGAGAAACTTTATACGTTTGGTGGATAAAATGCAACACCTAAATAAACTATTTGTGTCTTCTCAGAGAGTGCACCATTAGCCAAAGTAAGTGTAAGTATTCCCTGATTTTGGACATGGGTCGTCATTTCAACGGTCGCTCTGAAGGCGTACAACCGGCCGATGTATGACAGTGTTTGTCTGAATATAAATAGTCTAATAATTAGGATAAATGGTCAGGGATCTGAAATTCGTCTGCGCCATTCTTGATGGAAATCGCGAGCTGTACTACCTTCATGTCGGCATATACATTAGGGTCAAATATTTTTCGCGCAAAGCGTATAGCAAAAATATAATCAACAGGTAATGCTAAGAATATTTCACCAATAAACCATTTGTCTCAAATAAATCCCTAGCTCGCACAAATCGATTTGTATGGGAGAACATCAAATCAACAAAACATATAGCAAAAACGAAAACTAAGAATATTTTACAAATTAAATTAATATTTATGTTACGTTTTCCCAAAAAAAAAAAAAACCATTTCAGTTTGAAATTCTAGCAAAAAAACAAATAAATGCCAATGCACAGTGGTCCAGAAACCAATTTCATCCGCCAAAAAGTTTGGGACTTTTGATCTAGTAATAATTTGTATGTTCTGTTAAAAACTCGTTGTAGACAAGAAGTGTGGCATTATTTTAAGGTATTAGTTATAAAAACCGGACAATAGGTTATATTTTAGAAATATTTCCAAAGTTGTCTACATTCTAGGGATGTAACGAATGTGTGTTTAGCGAAAGCGAATGCGAAAGCGAATAGTAAAAATTTTTTTTAGCGAATGCGGATGCGAAATGTAAAAATTTTTTTTAGCGAATGCGGATGCGAAGGCGAATTCGAAAGCCAATAGTAAAAATTACTTTTAGCTAATGTAAATATTACAAGGAATCGTTTAACGAATGCGAAAATCTTTGGGAATGTCAGAGTCAATTATGCAGTACTTATTTCCAGTAATATTTATTTCAAAGTAACAAAAATTTATTTCAAAGTAACAAAAATTTAACAAAAAATTTTAATTCAATTCACAGAAAATTCAGTCTCATGGTAAAATATATTTAAGTTAACTTCAAAGTTGAACATTCCATATTTGGGTACATAAGGAATAAATTCTTGGCAAACCTTATAATTTCAGATTGAGTTCAGTTTCTAGAGGAGTCTAATATCCAATCAATAAATTTTCAGTTTTTTGCGAATGCGAATGCCAGAGCGAATAATAAAATAATGTTTTTTGCGAGTGCGAATGCGGTTGCGAATGTCCAAAATGAAGCGAATAATTAACATATGCGAATGCGAATTTCGTTACAACCCTACTACATTCCGTATTTTTCGAATTTGAGAGGGAATATTTTTTATAATTTTTGTTTTTGGATTTTTTTTTGCAAATTATGTTGTAATTATTCATATTGCGCATTAACAAATTGTTTATTTCATATTAAAATTTGTCACTTTTTCAGGTTTATGATATTTGATACATTAGATTTACTTGTTTGTAAACCTAAAAAATACAGATTTTTCAGCGTGTTCCATGTTCCAGCTCCATTTCATTCATTTCATTTCAACACTGAATACAGTATTTGACTGTTGATGGCCTGCCCGAGATAGACAATAACTTCCACTTCTTCCGACCCTTGCTAAGTCGCCTTTTAGTCGTCGTGCGGTTTACCTTGTCCTCATTCACCAGCAGATACAACTTTGCGGATTCCTTTTCATCTCTTGAAAAAATCACCGTTGCCTTTCCCACAATATCCTTCTGTTTCCAATATTTTGTCCATTCCATATGTTGAAGAAGTTACATGATAAGCTGTCACTCTGTTGTAGTGGTGAATGGATCAGAGATGTCGCTTTTTATTTTTACCGAAGATTGCTCAAAGGCGTACACTTTTTTTTTGGAATCTCATGCGAGGACTGGCCTTTAAAGAAATTTTATCTTATCGCAGAGTTGAAGCACTTCCTAAAAACGCAATGAAGCACAAGTAATCATTGTAGGTAATTACCCAGTTTCAGTGAAATCAACGGACCCACTCTATGGCATATACTTGAGCATGCATAAATGTGGGTGTTAGGTTAGGGCTAGGAGTCTTTGTATATGACTTAGTCGGCATTTGTGGTATCAATTTATATATCCAAACATGTGTCTGACATTTATAACCTAAAATTGTACATTATACGAGAGTTGTGTTCACATACAAGCAGAAGTGTGCTGTTGGTTACAACAACTTCAGCGACAGCAGCAGCAGCAGCAGCCGCATCGTCATTATCATCGACATCAATATCAACAACATCTTCATCATTATCAGCTGCAACAACAGCAGCTATTACTACGACATCATTACCAAACATCCTTCAAGCTGCTGATGATGAGGAAACGATGATGAACAGTTTAATGACAATGATGTTGATGACGAGTACGAGGACGAGGACGAAGGATGTTCATCATGATTTGTATGCTGTGTTACATACCTAATAACTTAAGTCAACCTTATTGTCATGAGTTGGAGAGTGCCTGTTTGGATGTTTACACAAGTATGAGTGTATACCGACATCCAAACACATACATGTGTAAAGTGAATGCGTGTGCTAGTATGTGTGCAGTGTATGTTATTACTAACACATCCACAAATTGTTATTTAAGTATGTCATTTGATTTTTAGAATATTGGATTCACAAGAGGTTGTCATTCTACTCCATGACATTGTTGTTGTCCTCTGTACTTCACACACACACATACATGTAGCACACGGTACGTGTGCGTATGTTCATTGCAAGAGTTTCTAGCCCTGTAGTGAACGTGGTTCATATCGTTGGTATCACAACCCCGTTCAGTTAATAAGTACCCACTTAAAAGGGGAGAGGTTTAAAGATGTCGATACCGATGACGATGCTGACGATGTGGTGTACAGGAACTAGATGTGCAGCAGGAAACAATGTAATATTAGCCAAGTAATCGATGAGATAAGAATGTCATATTACTGACTTAGCTGTTTTCTTTATTATCAGCAAATATATCGGGAATGTTGGCTGCTGCGTAATGCAAATACATATGTGAATTAGGTTTGTCAATTCGTTGGCAACAGCTTCTGTTAAAAACAGGATGGATTCCATGATTTCTTCTGTCTGTCTTGGAGTTCTGCACCTGTTGGCATTGGAAAAGAAACTAAATCACGGCAGAGGTGAAAAAACCAACAATAATTCGAATATTTCTACCCATATCTTCATTAGAACATAAAACGGCATAATTGCAACGCCTGCTGCAATGACCTGCAATGACCGGTTCGGAAATGTGTATATCAGTTGTCATGTCTCCCTGTACTTTCTTAAGTTAGCCTTCCGAATATCAGGCGGAAAAACAGACTTGTACACACTTGTAATCTCAATTAAACAGAAACCGATGACCAATAAAAGCTGTGATTATAACGGGTGGCACAAAAGTAATCCTCTTATCAGAAAATGCTATAAATTTTGCGATTGGCCCCTAATGTCAGTGGCAACTCTGGCGGCGGCCATTTACATGACATCATATTCTCGACTTGATGTAAAAAAAAATTAAAAGATCAAATAAAAATAATCCACAAGAAGAACCAAAGTTTTTAATTTTTTTTTTAATTACAGCCAAAAAACTTAGGATGTTAACTTTTGCGCCACCTTGTACAATAATCAATATGTTAGTTCCGCAGGATCTGGGCTGGCGTCTAGTGTCTCTTGTCTAGTTCTGATATTATTGAGCATATTAATAACTAGTAAGTTGTAATGCGCCTATGGCGCCCGTTGAAATATGGAAAAAAAATTTTGTTGAAAAAAAAAAACTTTGTGGAAAAAAAAAAAATTTTGTTGAAAAAAAAAAATTTTGTTGAAAAAACAATTTTTTCTTGAAAAAAAAAAATTTTTGCTAAAAAAAAATTTTTGTTAAAAAAAAAATTTTCAAAAAAAAAAAAATTGTAAAAAAAATATTTGTGGAAAACACAATTTCTATACAAAAAAAATATTATTTTTTTTATTATTATTATTTATAAAAAATTATAGAATGCCTATTTAAATTCCTACGTACTGCGTGACAGAGTCAGTGAATCAGTGTATCAGTGAATCAGTGTCGAGGGTAAATATATATTAAGATACTTCCTGAGTATTTCCATAATATTAATTTGATATCGAATTGCTATGGTACTACATTCAATATTCTATCAATAGCTCTAGTGTTTGTGCGCAGACACTTTTCTTCTTTTGGGTGCGTTCTGTGACTGCACATTTGATCGGAGATCCCTTGATTAAAAAAAAAATATGTATACTTGGATCAGACGCAATGAGCGAGTTGTAAACATATAATGTTTGGATACAAACAAATATACAATTATAGCATATTGACATAAAGGGGTGTTATTTTGAATCACCCGGTATTTCGGTGGCTGTCACTTTTGAAGCTTTTATTCTTTGACATTTGACAAGTAAAAACTACGCCATTTGTACGGGCATGATACACGCTTCAACAACGCATTGAACTTATTAAAATTCACTACAAAAATGGGGAAATCATCCAGTCACAGTCCGCAAAACTGATGCATTTTTGGGTCGTCGTAAAACACATTGTCGGATCGCCATACAGAAATTGGTGGAAAAATCCCAGCAGTTGGGACAAGTTAGTGATGTGAAGAATAAAACCCGTGCACGTCGCTCCAAGAACAACTGAGAATATTGCTGATGTAGCCCAAAGTGTTGAAGAAGACCCAGGTTTGTTCATTCCTCGGCGTTCTTTGGAATTCGGCATTCCACAAACGTCATTACACCATATTTTCCATAAAGACTTGGGTCTTAGGGCTTATAAAGTTCAGTTAACACAGGAACTCAAGCCGGCCGATCATCAACAACGAGGTGTCTTTGTTGATTGGGTCCTTGAAATGCATGAAAATTATCCGGAATTCCATTGAAAAATCATCTTGACTGACCATTTCCACCTCGGTGTCGGCTATGTGAACAAGCAAAATTATCGCATCTGGGGTTCGGAAAAGCCAAGAGTTATTGTTGAAAAGCCTCTCCATCCTCAACGTGTGACTGTTTGGTGAGGTTTATGGTCCGGCGGGGTCAGTGGACCTTACTTTTTCGAAAATGAGGTTGTATCAACAGTTACGGTGAATGGATTGCACTATCGCGAGATGATTAATGATTTTTTATGGTCGGAGTTTGGTGATATTGATCTGGACAACATTTCCTTTCAACAAGATGGCGCTACGTGTCATACAAGCAACGAAACCATTGCTCTTTTCGGAAAAAGTTTCCATACCGTGTTATCTCTCGAAGAGGTGATCACAATTGGCCATTGAGATCATGTGATTTAACACCTTGCGACTTCTTCCTTTGGGGCCACGTGAAAGATAAGGTCAACGCCAACAGCCCAGCGTCGATTCAAGATAGAATTCGTGAGGCTATCGAGGACATAGGCAAGCCACTCTGCGATATGGTTATGGAAAATTTCATAAAAAGGATATGGTCCTGTAAGCGTGGTCGTGGTGGCCATTTGGCTGACGGCATACCTTCCTCTTTACTATGAAATAAACATCCGATCATTTATCTCAAAAAATTTCATTTTACTTTGAATACCAAAATAACACCTCCTTTTCGAAAACCCGTTATATGTTTGCAGCATATATATGTTTATTTAATCCTTTATATATTTGCAGCATATATATTTTCCTGCAAAATGTGTTTGGGTGTCTCCATGTGTACAACAATCTTCGACTCTGTCGGGGGCAGCCTATACATGCCATCCAACCAGTCAAAGTACTCGTGTGAAAAAGCGTCTGGACTTTTTCAATCCGCATATTTTAAACATTGTTTGAACATTAGCCGATTAATCATTATTTCAAGATATTTAATGCTAAATGCGGAAAAATTTGTCTTTTTTGAATTTGTTCCCACAAATAGCAAGAAAAGTTTGTTTGCTCCTAAACAAAGTTTGTTTAGATGCCAATGTAAGTTATTGGCTATCATAATTAGGTATTTATTTTATATTTTTATTTAACTACAATACAAAGTTAATTTATATTATGGTTTTTTGGGTCCAAGGATAAACCGGGTGACCCAGATCATAGGGCTAGTTTTTACAGCGTTACTTGCGAACAAATTTAAATTATGATTCGATTTGTTTCTTTTGTTTTTTTTGGCTTAAAAGGAATTGAGTGCCTCTTTTATGCTGTCGAAAACAACGTGAGTCATCATCATGTGTGTTCTCAATATTTATTTTTACAAAAAAACGTCTTAGGTGGCTATACGCTGTTGTTTTTCTTACACTTTCTGCACATAAAAACATATGTTTATTTTATATTTTGAAAATATTTGAATCCATTTGTTCATTAAACAAAAAAAAAATTAAAAAATTTGTTCAACTGCTCCAAAAATGCTCAACATTTTGTATTGTGGATCTCCTGAAAATGTTGAGTTTACGACTAACAGCGCAAGTCGTAAACTCAAAATGTTCAGGAGATCGACAATACAAAATGTTGAGCATTCAAATATTTTCAAAATAACACCACAGATATATATGTTTGTTAAAATGTGTTAAAATGACCATTTTTTAGAGTGCATCCTCGAAGCAGGTTTCCCAACCCATAACCTAAGAGTCTCTTTTTTTTTGTCATTAATAACACTACTCAACAAAATGAAAAAAATTTCATGTACTCCGGATGCGATAATTTTTTCTGTGTAGATAACCTTGACAAGAGCTCGAAAAACGCAATAAAAAATTTTTTTTTCGTTTGGTTTTTGTTTTATTTTTTTTTTTTTTAAATTTTAAAAAAAAATTTTTGGTTAATTTGTTTCGTCCGGCATAACTCGGGAACCACTGGCCCGATTTAATTGAATTAAATTTCGCTTTTATTCGCAATTGAGTAAAGGTATGAATTTCAAAAATTTCAAATTTTTATATATTTTTGTCACCCAACAAATTTTAATTTTTTTTTGTAATAAAAAAGAAAAAACCTTACCATAGACAAAGTTGTACATATGTCGAGCAAATTTTTGAAATTCATACCTTTGCTAAATTGCGAATAAAAGCGAAACGCGTGCATCGATTTTCATGATCTTTGTCTCATTTTGCTCATAGGTTATGTGACTTTACGTAAAAGTAATAAGATTTGACATTTTTTTTTCATTTTGGATTTTTTATGGATTTTTTAAAAAAAAAAATTTAAATCTTTAGGCAAAAAATAAGTTTTTTCCTTTATATATTCATTTTTAACTTGGAAATTGTTGCTTGTATAGGAAAACAATATATGAACAGATTAAGCGAATTGTAATTTAAAATTTTTTAAAATTTAATTCAATTAAATCGGGCTAGTGGTTCCCGAGTTATGCCGGACGAAACAAATTAACCAAAAAAAAATTTTTAAAATTTAAAAAAAAAAAAATAAAACAAAAACCAAACGAAAAAAAAAAATTTTATTGCGTTTTTCGAGCTCATGTCAAGGTTATCTACACAGAAAAAATTATCGCATCCCGAGTACATTTTGACTGTTGACTAGTGTAATTACCGTCTTGTATGGACAACTAGATGCAGGTTGATTCCAAGTATTTCTTCATAATTCCCTTTATGACTTATTTGCCACCTCCATGAATTCCTCTGTAGTCGCCTCCTCTGGCACATTAAACCAAAAAATAACATTTCAATTCCGAACAAACAAAATATCATACGTCCCCTAAAATCTCAAGTGTTAAAGACCACATTTAAAACTTTTCGCAGAGTACGATGAAGTCCTTTAAATCCTGGCAACATCATGACTTCACTACTACACCACACCAATTAACCCGCCGTTCCATGCATTCCATTTTCATTTTCTCATACACATCATTGGTGGGCATGTACGAACATGTAGTCATGCATCCAAAAGGAGACTTATTTTGCGTTTTTCTAGCCCAGCATGGGGTGATAACTGTTTCACAATTTTCCAACAAACCTAACAAATTTCAATTATAGATGAAAACATCGAAAAGGTTTGTCTTGTACGGAGCTGAGCCCAGGACAGAGAATGAAATTTAAAAACATCCAAAACCACCGCAATGTTCTCAGATTAAATGCAAATGAGCGGTGGCAAGCTTTGCGTTTTGTTTGGGAAGGATGTGATAATAGTATGGAAGTTGTTGAAGAGAACAACAAAAATTAAATGGATTTCTTTATTAGACAACGATTGATAGGCCGATGAAGGCTGGCGAACTACAGTCGACTCGGGGTAACTTTAAAGAGCTTTAGTTTAAAACAACTGAATGTTCACATTATTTCGTTTTTGAGCTCATTTGAAAACACATCATTCCACCTAAATAAAAATATCGGATTATTTGTCAAAAATTTTGAATTGTCATTTAAAAGTTTCTCCGATATTCATTGCAGTTGTCGTGATGATTGAAAACACTCCCCTTCCCATGATATCAGCACTCAAAGGCCGCTGAAGACGAAATCGCTTAATACATGACCACCCCTGAACCAATGTTGTCAAGAACTCTGTCGTAGCCATGTCTGCCGATATCGATAAGGGATTTTTCGAATTGTCATGTACAATTTTGACGTCATTCATTACAAAAAGTTTTGAACACGACGCTATCTAAACCGCTGATTTCAATTACTTCCCTTCCCCTGATATCACTGGTCAATAGAGGGAGCTGCTTTGGAGCCATATCGGGAGATAAGAGGGGAGAAGGATCTTCAATTCCTGAGAACAGAAAAATAAGTTAAAAAACGACAATGTCTGGAGAGTAATGAATAACTAATACAATGTAATTTTATTCTGGCCGGCAAAAGCAACATCCTCGAAGCTATCTCAACGGATGCATATCACTACTATCTATCGCACGATAGCATCGCCTAGTTCTTACAAAGAAACATAAGTGAACAAACAACAACATTCGGAGATTAAGGATTAGGGAAATATAACTGAAGTGTAAAAAAATTCCACCCAAAGTTAAACACTAAAGGGGGAGTCTGGTAATTGATATGTTAAATATGCTTAACTAGATGTCTGATATATTAAGTATCGTCAACAGTACTCCGGCTGATCCTCCTATCAGAAAATTCTATAAATTTTGCGATTGGACCCGAATGTCAGTGGCAACTCTGGCGGCGGCCATTTACATGACATCATATTCTCGACTTGATGTAAAAAAAATTAAAAGACCAAATAAAAATAATCCACAAGAAGAATCAAAGTTTTTCATTTTTTTAATTACAGCCAAAAAACATCGGAAGTTTACTTTTGCGCCACCTGTTACTTACACCAGCTAGGGATGCATGGAAATGCAGAACTGCTGATACCATGTTGTATCCAGGCAGCTCTACAGCGGCAGAAATAATCAAGTAGACCTTAACTAAATATATCTCGAAGTCTACCTGGTCACAGTAGGGTTTATTCGGCTCAGATTTTTGAATGCCTGAGATATATATATATTCTCTGGCTATTAAATCACTGTCTACATGTCCACGTACATGTTCATTTGAAAAATGTCGTCGCAAGAGTAACTTCTCCCAAGAATTGTTGCCGTCCGCAGCAGCAAACAAAAACACAAATTGTCAAAGCATTTGGGGAAAAGTATGGACAAGCAAATTTGTTTAGTAGCTAAAATGTGTGTGTATTGGTAAAAAAAAAGTGTGAGTTTGTTGAGTTTTTCGAACAATGTAATGGCTGGATGAAGCATAAAAACTTAACAAATATGGAAAACAAATATTGAAGAACTCTGCAGCTCCCAAGCTGAGAAACCAAAGAATTGAAAGATAACACCGTGTTACACACATTCTGTCCTATGAACCAAATTTATTTTCGGAAAGGGGATAAAAAATAAAAATACACGTGTATCGGCGATTTTCATGTACCTACATGTCAGATTTTTTTTTTTAAATTTGAAGTATGAAGCTCGTAGTGGCCTGTGTGAAAGCCTTTCGACCGATTTTTAACCCTTTTTCAGTGATCCAATCGAGCTGATTTTTGGCAGGCAGACTCGTGGAAATGTTTGTATAACGTAAATTTTTTTAAAAAATAAATTTTTATCAATTATCAGATTTTCCTAACCACAGCATAAGGGGGGTGTTTGCTATGTCTCGACATTTGAGTTGTCATCTATATCTTCTGGATCTGGGTTGCCCGTGGATAAGTTCAGGAATCTGGCCACGTCCGAGATGTGTTGGAAATGTCACTGGCAATTGCCGACGCGTTGCCTCGAGGGGAATTTCAATGTACACATTTGCAACGACGTATTTTCACTTAAGCTCTGGCAGAAATCATCGGTGGCCAGTGTCATTATAAACTAAGTTTTATTTTTAAATCTTATTTTACACATTTAATTAACTGTAATTGTGCATATTTTGCATAAAAATAATTTGTTCATGCAGTTTTTTTTTCTGTTAGTCGAGTTCGAGATCATTTATTTTTTCTATTTCTTTGCAAAAATAGAAATGTTTAAAAAAGGTTTCAAGCTTGTATTTGCTTTGATTGATTTGCTTTGGTATACGGATCCGTTTCGGAAGCTACCACACTTCTTCATCGGTAACCATTTGCAATGATTTCTGCTGCAAATTATTGGTCTAATATACCTGAAGGGGCTATCCGCACTATAAGTGCCGCCATTACTCGACCATTGGAGATACCATCGTAGCTCTAGTCATTTTTGAATTCCTCTGCTCACCCTACATATGATCACAATTTTGTTTTCCATGTCGGTCTTTTGCCACTCTGCCACATTTTCTGTGTCGACTCCCAACCCGATGTTGATAGAATACAGAAAAGAAAAAAAACGTACTAAGCATACTTTTGGGATTTTCAAAACATTGGAATTCGTTGCATACTTTCTGGAGTGGACGAATTTAAAATATGAAGACCAAACAAAATAAAACACTTAAGTAAATTAAAAACGGCAAAGCTTCGGGCAAACGTTATGCGCTGATAGTTATGGCTGG
The DNA here is from genome assembly GCA_958296145.1 of Hydrotaea cyrtoneurina. Taxonomy (NCBI): domain Eukaryota; kingdom Metazoa; phylum Arthropoda; class Insecta; order Diptera; family Muscidae; genus Hydrotaea; species Hydrotaea cyrtoneurina. The sequence continues at coordinate 69,979,969 of OY282515.1, forward strand.
CTGCTATAAGTGTGTCGGAGGGCGAAAGTAATCGTTAATGACCCCTTCAGAAAGAAACTCGCAACCACTTGAAACACCAAGTGAAACCACTTGTTTTACAGAATTAAATGCAAACTATTTAACAGTAAAAATAAAAGAAATAAAATACATACACACACGCAGGCATTCGTGGCAAGGGACAGGGAATTTCTTCACAACAACAACAAAACGCACTCTGCTGTTTAAATAAACATAAGCGTTGAAAACAACACCCTTTTGCAGCGGCCAGTGATTATCGGCAGGAGCAGCAGCAGCAGCAGGATGGTGATGATGATGCCGATGATGAGAATGCGAATGCGAATGACACTGATGATGAGATGATGTGTATAACGGCTGCTGCTACTGGCGTTGATGGCCCAGGATTTCATTCAGCCCAAAACGAGTTGCATGAATGATACTTAAACTGAATGCCGTATTTAACTCGCTGCGAACTCATCGTGTAGTACATTCAACATTTCTGAGGAAAATAATGGCATTGCGGTCACTATTTTGCCGGTACACTTCCTCACCTCACCCACTCTGCTGCTGCCGCCGCCGCCACTTGGTAGCATATCAAAGTGTTTGAATGAGTTTTTTTCCGACCATTTTTTTCACAACTTTATTCATTCTTTTTTTCGTTCTTTGTTTGCATACAGTTATTTTTTCCTTATTTTTTCTGGGGGGTGGGGAAGAGGACATACACAATGCGTTTAAAATAAACATTGGACTCGAATTAACACACAAAACAACAAAAAAAATTCGAATAACATTCCACTGCTTTTTCTCCAATGAAATTAAAATTGACCACTACAAACGTCCATTCAAGTCCAGGACAACTCAACGCCCAAAAACAAACAAAAAAGAAATGGACAAAAAGCAATTGTGTGTCTACTCTGCCATAAGGAAATAAGCGTTTCAAGTGTTCATCAACATACGGCCACAAACAGACGAAACAGCAACAATAACAACAACAAACGGAAGCGCGGCATGGGGTTAAAAATGTTGATACTCCATTTGCAAATGAAATGATACGAGAATGTGTTGGCTGATGTGTTTTTTTTTTTTGTTAAACAATAAGTAAATATTTTTTGAAATCTCAATGGCAAAAAACTGTCAAACAAAAAAAGAATTTAAACACTTAAACAAATGAAAATGCTGCATTTGCCGAGTGTGTATGGGCATGTTGGTGCAACATCGCCATTAAACAATGGATGTGGTTGCGAAATATTTGCCAATACTGGCGCTGGCATAAGCCGATCGCAACAAGGGCTGGGGTGGCATATGTTAAATGTCAACTGGTGTTTGGTTGACAATTTAAAAACTAGCCCTGAGGTAGTCAAATGTTGCGTAAGTATTTCAAGCAATCATATATGAGGGAACGACCTGTTAGGCGGTATGAGGTACACCCCAAATCAAAAATGAAATTATCTACCGAATTTGGGCTGTACTAGCATTATGAAAATATACCCCACGAAATTATTGTCATCCAGAATTGAAATAGCTAATGGATTGGGATGGTTGCAGAGTCTGTAATAAAATTTTATTTATTTAAGCTCGATTTATGCTTGTTTTTATTTCAAAGTGTTTATTTTTTCAATATACATCTTCAGGAATTAAATTAACAATTACAATTATGGTATCGATGTAATATCGTCGACATTGAATATCACACTGAGTCTTTCGAGATACACTCCTCGTCACTTGAATAGGACACCCATTAAGTGTGTTTTCGATCACCCACTGCTCCCAAACAAATGATAATGGAGACTTGATTTTTTTTTTAAATTAAAGATCATTTTATTGCTTTGTCTTAACCGGCTGGAGTTTTTAATGGTACAGCTTTAAATAATAACAAATAATTGTTGAACATAATCCGTCAAATTTAGGGGCTCAAATATTGTGTCACTTCAATAGGACACTTAAGCAAAAAAAAACATTTCAGAGATCTCAGATCATTTTTGACATAAAAATAACTTAAATATAGGGTAATTAGTTTAATTTAGAAGAGAAAAAAAATAATTTAATAATGCGTCGACCCACCTTGTTGTTCCAAAACTTCAGTCATTCGTTTGGGAAGGGATTGATACAAGCTAGCCAAGTAATTTAATGAAATCGAGTGCCAAGCTAAGTCGATAGCTTTAACTAGTTCGGGCACAGTCGAATATTGCTTTTCTGAGCTATAGATTTCATGTGTCAGCCATCCCCAAACGTTTTCGATTATATTTAAATCGGGTGAGTAGGGCGGCCAGCTTAGAAGGTCCACATTTTGGCTCTGTATATACGATTTTACAAGCCGAGCTGTGTGTATCGGAGCATTATCGTGTTGATAAATCTATGGTAGAGGCCCAAAAAGGTTGTGAAAATATGGAAACGCATCTTTCAATATTTGTTTGTAGCACAACGCATTCATCGTTGATGACATAAATTTTAGTTTGCAGGTGCCTTAGAAGGAAATGGCCCCCCACACCAATGCACCTCCAGCTCGGCTATGCAGACGGTCCAAATGAGGGGGTTCTTTGCGGAGATCATGGAAATATTAACTATAACCGTCTGGGCTTTCTAAATTAAACTTTTTTTTGTCTGTGAAGACCACTCTATGCCACTGAGTTTTCCAGGTCACATGCTCGCGACAAAAATTGAGGCGTTGTGCTTTTCTTGACGGGTTAAGGGAAGGCTTCTTTTTTATTTTTAACCTCTTCAGGTGTTTAGCCTTCGAAATAACACGGTAGACAGTGAATGCACTAGCATTTACATCACATTTTGCACGAATTTTCGTCACAGAGTCATGAGAATTTGATGCTTTTCTGAATATGAGGCGTCTCTACGATTCGGTGAGCACACTGCACGTGCGGCCTTTCATATTTTTTCCATACTCAGACTCATTACTCACGAATTCCGATATGACATGTCGGCTCCTGTTGATTTTTTTAAACTATTTTTGCAATTGATAGGCCAGAGTCCTTGTAGGCCTTTATTTTTCCTTTTTCATCCTCAGATAAGGCTTTTCCTCGACCCATTTTAATTTTATATTAAAGACTATCGTCGAAAATCACAAAAAAATTAGATCAGCGAAAACTCCGTGAGAACGTGCCAAAGTAGACGATCAAACAAAATGGATGTTCTATTCAAGTGGCACAAAAATACTGACTCAATTTCTAGCGAATTACAACATAAAGCAAGAAAAAAATATAACGGTTCTTTCCAAGAACTTGGAGCTTGTTTCTGAGAGAGATAAATAACTGCACAAAGAGAACGTGCCAAAATCCCGTGATTCTGTAATTTCGCTTTTGAGTTATAGGCAATTGAAAAAGGAGTATATTGTGTGTCCTATTCAAGTGACGAGGAGTGTATCTACTAATGTAGCGATTAATTTCCTCTCGTACTGTTGGCATATTGAGATCCCTATGAATTGATGTGTTCGCTATAAGCCACGGCGCATTTGTGATAAATCGTAAAGTTGTTGACTGATATCACTGCAAAATTTCCATATTGGAGTTACTAGATGTACCCCAAAGGCCCCAGCCCGTAACTCCAAACTGGGTTGAGAATGGTCTTAACTTGTTTGCGAGATTTAACTCAGATTTCAGACCTAATACATGTTTTTAGTTTTAATTGTCAAATTTTCTCGCTTCGCTTTAATATTCTGTTTCCATGTTAATCGCCCATCCAAATTGTAACGTGATTGCTTTTTGAAATTTCTGCGCCATTTTTTTTTTTTGACTAACTCTCAGGGGATGCCCCCTATAAATGCAATGCACTGTGTTAGCGATAGGAAGAAAGGGTATTGGAGTGGGGGAAAAGCGAGTAGTCCCTCCCAACATTTTCTATCGCGGAAGTGACGCCAAGAAGTTAATGACGCCAATTCGTCTGCGATACCATTTTTTCATCGTAGAAGTGTCTTCGGTATTGAGAAGTTGTACCCCCCGGAGTTAACTTCAATAAGCCACTTTTGCGTAACTACAAAGAGTCACTTCTTAGTGCCTTCTTGGAAGTTACTTTTTGGTGCCTCTCAAACCTAAAAGCGCTAATGGTTTCTAAGCTTTCAAAGCACTTGGTATCATCATGAATGTGAAGCAGGTAATGAAAATTACAAGTTAAAAAAGATAAGTCAGACAATGAGGGAACGTCTTTAACAAAACTGAAAAGTAAATTTCGAGCAAATGCATTATTTTGCCAGGTTTCCTTTTTCCTTTTTCACCAAAAGAATTCCAATTGCAACAGACAACTTAAAAAAATGTAGAAATCTTTCTTGAGATAACACAGATTCTAAAACATATGGGCCGTAATATAAAAGAAATTGACGCACTTTATCACTGACCGGCCACAGCAAAAGACAAAACACCAATAATCTCGATGATTTCTTAAACTTCTTTTTTGCATTGTTTTCATTTCTTCTAATTTTATTTCGCGGTCACTGCGACTTTGGCAGAAGTGCATAATGTTGTTTTTGTTTAGAATATCCATAACGGCACATGTTATTTTCGGCTGGTGTTGTAAACAACAAACAATCTTCAAAACGTCGTCTGGACGATTAAAAGACGACGACAATGTAAATTGCTCTTGTAAAATTCGAACTATCTTCGAATTAACGTCTTGAAGTGACTAAAGCGTAACGCATTTGAAGATGGACGATGAAAGAAACGTCCAAATGTTGGGAGGGGTGTTGGTTGACGTTGGCCTTGAATTTGGTAATGTCATAGCAGGCAGGAAAAACACTTGCAGGAAGATTATTCCACAAACGAACAGTCCGGCTGAAGAAAGAATTTTCTCTAAATAAAAACAGAGCCCAATGAAGTTTTGGACATACCGGGATTTTTCCTTCACCCCAAATATATTTATTCACCCCATTAAAATATATCAAAATGATATTGGACCCCAAAAAGCGAAAATAGACTTCCACATTTTTATGAAATTATGCCTCAAACTTTTTTTTTGGGGGACTATTGTCACACAAACATTTGGGGTCTAATTGCATTATGAAAACATACCCCAGTGAAAATATGAAGTAAGGCCTAAAAACAACCATAAAATTTCGTGTTGTTTGGGGCTTAATTTCAGTTTTGATTTGGGTTTTTTGTGTGATAATCTTAATGTTTAATGTCCACCAGACCCAAATATTGTCCTTATATTCAAAATTGCTTAGATAGTCAACCCCCCTAAACATTATTAACTTTTACATTATTAAATACCCCCAAAAATTAAATAAATCCCCGATTTTGAAAATGAAACCAACCCCCAACGAAATGAAATAATACCCTAATAGTTGGGAACTTTTAGCAATGAAATAAGGCCACAGAGAAATACAAAAATGGATTAATAACCATGATAAAACTGTTCTCTTAGAGTCAAGTTGCGATTATATCATTGGATTCTGTCTTTTCGAACTCAGCTTCGGCGATCGAATGAAAGGACACATTTAAACATTTTTTACGAAAGAGAATTATTATTGCATACGAAATATTTCTTTCTTAGGGAAAAAGTCTGGCCATCCTCCAACAATTAGTCAGCGTTTGATCCTAAATCAGTGGAGTAGTCAAAATTAATTAGATTAGTGTCTGAGAAACCTGACAGTTCTCCCCAAACTAGTCAGAGTATGTACAGATATTTGGTGATGATTCGTCAAGGTGTCCGCAAGACAATTCTGAATTGTCTCTACGAATTAAGACCGAAATCATACCTATAAATAGGTTCCAATACAACTTTCTGTGTGACATCATCCGAATCTGAAATTGACTAGGAATACACACAGATCCTCCACTATACAATAAAAATCCACATTTCAATCGTTTTCGTCGAAAATATTCCAGAATTAATTCTGCACAAATATCAATTTATTTATCTTTTATTTTTCAGTACAAACTACAAACAGATTTTGGTAGACTCGCCCGTCCAGTGTTGTGTTTTTTTTTGTTTTTTTTTTCAATTATACAAAACTTGAGTGACATTTTATGGTTTTTATATGCGGATGCGGGTGTATTTGGCTGTTTCCAATACATCCATAACATACATACGGACAAGTGAGTCGTGTGTATTGGTAACAGGCCAGTGCTTAATTTCAATATTCATGCATTTGATGGACAGACGGAGGAGAGGTGATGGCAATGGCGATCGCAGCATGACTTCTTGCCCGATTGCATAGTTTCGGAATGTTCGAGAGCTACTCGTAGACGTATATGAATATCTGCGGAAATGAAATCACTCACAAACACTGGCCCACTCTGACATGTGTATGCATGTGTGTGACTGAGTTTTAATTATGGATTCAATGAAATCGCGTTCGCTGTATGAACATTTCCGCAATGATGGTTTAGCATTTAAGCAACGATAACAAACCATAATGTAGTGCAGGCCCAACGTGATGAAGCCATAACTTATCAACGAGTTTAAATATTAGCTAAAGTAATTATCATTTAAGCAAATGGCTGGAAAGATTGTTTCAATTTGGGGGGCTGAGTGTTGTACAAAATTGAATGCGTTAGGACAAATTCTACAATTCAAAAATAAATCACACTCTTCTTGGGAAGATTATTAATTACCTTAGGTTGTGGAGTGAGAAGGAATTTAGCAGAGTCTTGTCAGTCTTTCAAATAATTATAAAATTTTGATGTCGATATTCTTGGTCTGTCTAAATTTACACCGGACAGTGGCAAAATTTTAACATTATCAATGTAAAACACGTCAACTCTACATGCGAGAATACACACAGGTAACTTTATAAATGAAATGTGTTTGAGTGGAAATTTGCCCGTTTATGCCAAAATATGTACATGATTTGGAAGGTAAGCATTTCCTAGACAAACGATTTACGCTACGATACGTATTTACGCTAACATTCCATGTCGTATATGAGTGAGCTGTGCACAATATTTCGATACTCACTGACTGGTTTACTCACTGTTTAAAGTCGGCTCTGAACAGCAAACGCTCTCTTAGTCGTAAATTCACCTTTGGGTAACGGCTACTTTCTTTATTTTTGCTTTTTTGTAAGGAGTTTCGAAAGGGGAGTGTATGGGAGTGGCAAAACAGGGAAAGCGCAACATGAGAACAACTGAAATTAGATTTGTGATTTTTGTTCAACATTTTTCATTTAGTTTTCTCTATTTAACTAAATTATAATGTGAAATTTAAAGAAAAATCGCTCAAAAAACGTTTCATTTAGCTTTTCTTAAATTCATTAAATAAACCTAAAGCGGCATGACATTGGGCCCCAGGAAAATCTACCATAAAACTCGAATAAGTGTAAAACGAAATTATCTCCAAAATGTGAGAAATGTGGGGCTCACACACGACATGAAAATGGTCCCCAAAACCTATTTGGGACTCGTTGCTGTGCCAATAGTTTGCTATTCAATTTCATAACGAAAACCACCCCCCAACAAAAAATAAATTTTGGGCATTTACAAATTTGATAGATCGATGTTTGATATTCTGACCCCGATTCGAACCTACTACTCCACGGCAACTAGTTACGATGACACGATTTAAAAAAGAATGCCAAATCAACCAAAATACGATGAAATCAAATATGTGGCAACACTGGATATTTTTGAGCACTGGGTATTTTATGTTAATAGCGCAAGTCGTGTTGGACTCAGTTGGATGCTGTAGGAAATGTCAGATACCATGCAACGGTCCAATCGGTTTTAACCCAGCAAAATCCAGTTCATACCGTGATGGCTTCCTAAAAAAATTACTCAATGCCAGAAATGACAAATGTGCCAATTTTGGGAAAATCTTGATTATGAATATGTATTTAATTAAAATATTTAATTAATCGCAATGACCCAAATGTAAAATGTCCCAAAAAAAATTTAATTTAAAAAAATTTAGTAAAAAATTTAGTAATAAATTTAATAAATTAATTTTTAGACCTTTCTTCATGTAAAATTTGAACAATGGAAAATTCTTCATTTTTTTTCAAGAGAAATCTCTATTTCCGTTTGGCTTATTTTATTGAGATGTTATTGCTGATATGATTATGATATTGATGGACATATTTAATTGACGATACATTTCTAAATGTGCTTTATGGTCGTTTTTATTGTTAGGTTGAGAGGAGGAGGCTGATTTTCTCCGCCTCGTGTCCTTGGACATACACATAAGCCAGTATTCGGCTTGTTGTGCGCTCTAACTCTTCCACGGTCAACAGTATGGAGTTCCTAAATTAAATTCATCCTTAACAGTATGCGCCCCTGAGTTGGTTCAAGTCTGTTCCCAAGAAACGGGATCTATTATTTGCGAACGCTGGGCAAATGTTTCAATATTTCGTCATCGTGTCCGCATGCCATACAGACACTGTTCTCTACTACTCGCATTTTGTGTAGATGCGCTTGTAAGACTTTGGTTCACCCCACAATATTCTTGTCGTTTTTCCAATGGTTTCACTATTCTATAGCGTGATATGGACGTCTGTCGCCCATCTTTTTAGCTCAGATTTAATACATAGATTCGAATATTATTTGGGTGGTTTTTCAGAATTTTTGGTGAAATGAGAATTCTTTATTTGGGTGATTTTTCATGAATTATCCGAATTTGTAGGGACTTTTTGGGGCGCCGATTTTTCATTTACGGTTTTCTTTCATTTGGGTCTTTTTTTAGGGAGCCTTTAAAATTGGGACAAAGGAAGGGACAAAAAGGGCCTAAAATGGGCGAAATGCTAAAAATGTTACCCCAGTCGCAATTTTGCTACTTTATCGAAATCGAAAATAGACTCTCAGAGTCCCAGAATTTCTAAAATCGGAGTGAACCAAATAGGAACGTTTTACCAATGTTTCTATAGTTTCCACAGTTATGAACTTGCCATGTGCAGATTTCGCAAGGTTGTTAAAATGAAATAGACACGACCCAATATGATATCTGGTTGAAATTTATACTTTACGCCAAGTCAATTTCTGCCTGTGATTTAGGTGTTAAAGCTCAGCTACTGCTTATCTACCCGAAAGGTCGTTTCGAATTGGGCAGGCTCGAACAGGAGCCACATACCACTCTTCGGAGATAATATTACAGACTTCGGGGGAGACCGGTTAGCATTAATACTTCCAAGCCCAGTACATTCTTACTGGTATTATCATTATTGTATTGAGATCCTATAACAATTATTGGGCCTCCAGCAAATGCCTTGAGCAGCAGCTTCTATCTCAACCTGTCGTTGCGATGTGTGGGTCGGACACCTGTTCCCCTGCGGTTTATCATCCTTTGCAGTTTTGGTGATACTTTCATCAGGTATTCTTTGCGTATGCCCAATCCATCTCCATTTCATCTTTGCCAGAGACAGATATTCGACATTGTAGCTGGCCATAATATGCGTAAAATTCTTAGCAAGCATCGGTTGGTAAATACCTAAACTGCGTTTATATCTTTCCATGATTCGTATCGGTATACAAAAGAAGATTTTACATCTGGATTTAATATTTCAAGCTTTCTAGTGGCAGCAATGTGTGATGATCTCCACACAGAATTCAGTTGGCCAAACGATTGGATTCCAGCATTTATTCTATTTCTTAAGTCTAAACTCAGACCGGTTGAAGTTAAAATACTTCCGAGTTAGCAGAATGATCTCACGTTTATCAAATATTGGTTATTCGATGAAGACTTTTGTTGTGTCTTCTATCGATTCACACGAAAAAAATTTGATGATAAAAAAAATGCCAACTACCCAGACCATAGATTGAGGACTAATTCATTGGCATCGCACATTTTATTCCTCTCTTGTGCTCATTGCTCTTCTTATAAATCCTCTGCAGCTCTGCTCCAATTACAATACCACTTAATTTACACATATTTAAAATGTTATTCAAGCCCTAGCACAAAATTTCCAAAATAGCGTAAACAAATCTCCCCCTATCTGTCCAAATTCTATTAATTATTTATTATACCCTTTGGCCATCCTCCGATAACAACAATAGGAGAAATGATAATTTTTGGTAACATGTCTGCATGTATGCATACATAATTGTACAATATGTATGATAATTTGTTGGCCCATAGACACACAAAAAAAAAAACAAACAATAAAAATGATGTAATACCGGGTCCAGCTCTATTATCTCTGCAACGACGTCACGCTGTGTGAGTGCGAATGTGTGTTTGTGAACGGGCAATTATATGAAATTGAATTATTTAAAATTATTTGTTTTGATGTGCGTAAGTGTGTGAGTGCGTGCACACGCATAGATTGAGAGTTAATGGCAAAATTTACACTCGCATTCTCGTGCTTACAAAAATACGATAACGGTAGAGGTTAGGCCTAGAGAGATAGACCAACTGGTTAATGCATTGTGTCCTCATTGAGAAATAACACAGACCGAGGTGGGAGAACACGTCCAGTAAGCAAAGCTGACATATTTTTGGTGGAAACTAATTCATCGATCCACCACAATTTCAGTTACACTATGTAACAACAAAAATTGTCTGGAAACCAAAAAATATTTTTCATTTGTATTTCGTTTGTATAATACATTCGGCCGGTATTTTTGTTACCTTCCTTTACCAAAATGTAAAAGCATTTCAAAACTTATAAAAGACCACAAAGAATGTGTATTTGAATCTTCACAGAAGGCCATCCAAAGGATCTGCCTTGATAAGGCCTTATACATGTTGCCCCTGGAATAATCAAAGGCGATAAGAATACAAACACACGGACAGAGACCGGCATAACAACTTCAACATGGAGATAGGCTCGCACACCAACAACATCACACGCACAGACTGTCACACATATACGCACACACACACATGCATACTTACATACGTAAAACAAAAACCAAAATCATAATGTAATAATCATGTTAAACAAAATAAATTAAATTGATATTGTTACCAGATGTAACGATAAATCAAAACACACAGTCTTACATATACGCATACATACAGACTTACACACATATCTGTTGTTTGACATCCAGGGAAGGCAGCATTAAAAGTACACACACACGCACGCACATAACAAGACAACAGACAGAGAGGATATACATATGTATGCGTGCGAGTGTGTGTGTAATGAACACAAGTGAAATTTAACAGAGACCGAGATCGAGAGCAAAAAGGTAACAACTGCTGCCAACACGATAAATCATATTTTGATAGAAATGAAAGCGCGACAAGTGCAAGTGGTGCGGAAACACTTGTCTGAGATGAATTTCCAGTTAAATTATTAAAGTGTCGTCCTACTCGTAGATTGTGCCGTATGTCCTTTTTCACCGTTGCTACGGCTTAATACCCCTATAAATAGATTTGATAACAGTTTTCCGATGAATCGGGAAAAGTGCTTTTAAGTTTTTATTTTTTTGTTTTAAGAAGATGTGGTAAAAGAATTTTTTTTTTTTAAATTTTTCAAAATTTATTTTTAAAAGATGATGAAATAAAAACCAGTGAGAAATGTTCAGTCCTGTAAACCGACTTATTTATACCCTCGCCCTCAGTAAAAACATACAATTCCCAGACTGCCAATTTTGTATTAAAAACATAATCCAGTAATAGCTTTACTAAATATGGAATTTGGATAATATCGGATTGGACGATTTCTAAAGTGGGAGAGAGGGTGCATTTGTATGGGAGGTACCCGAAGGGGTAATTGAAATAAAACACAAGAAAATCGTTTTAATGTCCATCAATTGGGCTTTATTGGAAGGATAATTTTATGCCATTAATGTTTAAATATGATTTCGGGCGAATCGATTCATTCGGGTTCTCTTCAACACTTTGCTCTACAGCGGCAATTGTTTCTTCGGTGCGCACTGTTCGACGTCTCTGCGGATGCGTATTATCACATAGAGTAAACGTAGTGCGAAAACGATCCATTAATTGCTCTGATGGACGATTATGTCGACCATAAAATGGACGGAGCTTGCGGTGAACTTCGCGAACTGAACCATTACTTCCGAAATAAATTTGCACGATTTGCAAGCGTTGTTCTTTTGTCAACCAGTTCATGATGAAATGGCAATCCAAACTAAATATTAATCACTTGACAGCTGACAAAATGGCCGCCAGTTAAAAAAGTGATGCCAACTTAAAGTTATATACCCCAATAAAAAACACCCTTTATTAGACAAATTCAATAGTTCAACTTTGACCTTAAATTACTGAATAACTACTGAACCGGTATTAATGAAATTGAAACTGGAGAAAAGCGGAAAGGATTTATCTCCCGAATAAATAAAATACTAACTACCTGTTTCCATAAAAAGAATTCGATCGTTCGTTACAAAATGTCAAAATTATATCATGGATTTCAGACTTTATTCATTTCTGAATCTTAGATATATCTAAGACCATGACATATGGAACATACGCCCAAAACAACCAGATTCCCTTACTGAGAAATATCCGTTTTATGGCGCCTTCATTTTTAACGGTTCATAACGAACGAAATATCTCTATCGGTTCAAACTACTTGTCTTTTACTTGACTGAAATCGCACTTCAAATAGTTTAGTTATACCGAATTAACTGAATTAACCCTATTCGTATCAGGCAGTGACTCTGGATCACTATTGAAATTTATTCATCTACAGTGCTGCCTGGGTAGAGTGAACTATTTTTTGCCGGGCGATTTCATAATACCCAGGTTGTTCACTAAATCAAGGGTGATTTTTTGTATTTAAAACGAATTTTTTATTTATTTTAAATGCATTTATATATTATACATTTTATTTATTTCGATAAAATACTGATGTTTAAATTTAAGACTGAAAAAAAAATGTGTAATAGTTGTTTGTTTCTTCGGTTTGTTTAACGATATTTGCACTGCTTGATCGCGAAGGCAATGTAGAGCTTGTATATTCGCGAAATTTGTAGTATTAGCCTCAGCCCATTGGATATCCTTATCAAAAACCTTAATGGCTTCATCAGCTGATATCGGATTTCTGTATTCTTATGTTTCGCCATTGTCCTCATCATTCTCTACCAACACAAACCTCAATGAGCGCAACTCCTATATTATTAAAATAGCCAAATTATTTACATGGCACACCATCGACGCAATTTTTCCAAAAATACGACATTTTAATATGTGCATTGATCGAATTAATGCCCTAACACCATTTAAGATATTTTTTCTTAGTTACTGCAGCTCCACGGTTTCTGCAACTTTCTGGATTTCTATCAGTTGTATTGATCGAGGGTATACTGTATTTGTGCGAGCAAATCGTTATTTTACCGTTATTTTATGTTCTCTTTAATTTTTGTAGTCTTTTTTATTATTTCTCTCTTTCGGCAAACCTAAAAACTTACTATAAAGTATGTTCACTCTATTCAGGTCCATGACTGTTCACTCTACAGAGTAGTCAATGTAAAAATTATGGTGTTCATTGCATCGGGTGTTCACTCTACCCAGACAGCACTGTATATGTATTTTAATTTACATTAGTCATTATCGTTCCATACGTTTAAGTTTCTTGCTTTAAATAGTTTACTTTTAGAAAATACTTTTTTAATTTTTGGTTTTATAAAACAGTTTGCGTTTTTCTGGCAATACTTTACCTTGGTAGGAATAGGGTTAAAAGACACGAACCTCGTGTTCTACGAGGGGCAATTAATATGAAATATTAGGCATATAAAAAAAAACCGAGGTTTTTAAATTTTGTCCAACTTCCGGACTTAAGTTTGAACACACTTCAGCTAGTCCTGTGTGAAATGTCTCACAAAGTTTGTTTTCGCATTTCCGATGTCAACGTCGTCGGTTATCGATAACTATTTGCAGATATGCGGTATTCTGTTAGAGAATGTGACGTTGGTATTGTGTTGAGACGATTTTTGGTAACGACTTGGAAATATGAGTATAAAATGTTTCGAAGTAATAAAAAGTAGAATACCCGAAACATCAATAGTTGTTGAATGTGACACCAGCTGGAAATTGCTTTTATACAGATGGTTCGAAACTATGGTTTTTATCGAAGAACCAAAAACCGAAATTTATTCCGCCTGTCAGACCTTATAACGGTCCTACAGGCAGAAATCCGATTACTTACAGAGTGTGTGAGCTGGCTTAGCGCCAACACAAGACCAATAAATGTAAATATCTTTATTGAAAGCCAATTAATGCAATAACTTCTAGAACGGTAAAATCAAAGACAGTTTTAGATTGTAAAATGGCGATTAACTCTTACTCTAGATATGACACAATACGCATCATATGGGTGCCTGGTCATCACGGAATAAGAGGAAACGATAAAGCCAATGCCTTGGCTCTGCGCGCCAGGGACTTGCAAACAATGAACCTAGAGAATGAGAAAACTTTCGTAGCTAAGCGATCACGCTATGGAATAGTGAAACCATTGGGAAAACGACAAGAATATTGTGGGATAAATCAAACGAGGATAAAACCAAAACCTTACTGAAGCTTAGCAAAACAGTAAGATCATGGGGTATCCTTACAGGGCACACAAGCGCTTACAAGAGCATCTACACAAAATAGGAGTAGTAGACAACATCGTCTGTAGGGCATGCGGAGAGGAGGACGAGCAGTGGAGCATTTCCTCTGCCATTGCCCGGCGTTCACAAACAATAGATCCCGTGTCTTGAGAAACGACAGACTGGAAAACACTTAAGGATTATGTCAACAGTACAGATTTCCTTAAAAAACTTCTCGCGACCAAACCATGGAAAAGTTCAAGCCGAATACTAAATACTGAATGTGTATGTTCAAGGACATGAGGCGGAGAAAATCTGCCTGCTCTTTTCAACCTAACCTAATAAAAAATTTAAAAAATTAAAATACAAACCAATGGGTAAAAAAAAACTTCTCAAAGAGTTGAAGAAACTATAATTTAAATAATTTTCTTAATTTTTTTTTAATGTTATCCATTGCAAGCATATTGTTCTTTTTAGGGCAAACCATCGGCTGAGACAGTCCCAAGTTAAAGACGAATTCAACACTCTACTGGTACGAACCATGGGCCAAATATTGTTCCCATCACATGCGTAAAGGCGGCTTTAGTCAGTCGGAAGATGTGTAAAAATTTTAATAAATCAAACAAAAACACGACAGACTTTGATTTTGCTACTTAATATTCATCTGGTAATTTGAAGATATCGGGACTCCTATCGCAGCAGCCTTCCTTGCAATATTAGATTTTGTTTATTTTCCACATCACTCGAAGCGGATCTTCAAGCAGATACTAAAAATCTTTTCCCACAAAAACACAAAACCAAATAAATAAACAGACTCAAATAGAGATGTGTTTTTTATTCATATTATCGATAAACAGTCAAGCCGATACCAAATACCCAATTGACATTGAATTGATGTAGACGTTGGCAAGAAGAGATGTTGGCTCAATAGCGAAGATGACGACGACAGCGGAAATCAAGATTGGCGTGTCACAATAGACGAGAAACTTAAAATTTGTCAATTGAAGGGTGCATAATGGTCCAGAATCGAAGTACATCGGTCAACACCTTATAAATATTTCCAAATTTCACCACTTTTCGTATTTTTCGATTTAAGGGGGAATTTTTTTGTTGTACCTTACCATTGAAAATATGGATATACACTTAATCTCGAACTTAAAAAACCCTGCATATCTTTATGGTTATAGAACTCCCTGCTCCTGTCCGAATTTATCCTCATGTTCTTCATCGTCCTCGAGAGTACTGCTCTTCTTCATCTTCACCCTAACATTATCGAAATGAACAGAATATTAAACAATGACAGTACACTTTTCAACAACAAAGCAAAGCAACAAACAAACCAAAAAAAAAACGTTGAACTGAACGTAAATTGCTGTGCATTCTTATTTGTTAAATTCACTTAAAACCATTAATTTGTTGGCAATATCGTGTTTATTGGCATTTGTGCCAACTTTATTTTCACAAACACATGCTGACATAAGTCGGCATACACCCACACACAAGCATACACTCGCAGGATACGCGAACACACCATGACACTGTGTACGTGTGTTGTAGGACACTTTTCATAAAACGTTCGCTGCGTGTGTTTCTGTCATATCCTGTTTGGGAGAGTGCGAGTGTAAGTTAGTACGTGTGTGTGTGTTCGGGAGTCTGTGCTCACATTTGCTGTGTGGATGTGTGTGTGTTATTATGTGTAGATATTTGCGTATGTCTGTATGTGTCGTAACTGAAATCTTGCTGTGCTTTAAGTATTATGAGACAGCAATTTACTTTAGCAAATTGTAAATAAGATTTATGACTTTATTTTTCCGTAACACCTCCCCTCATCATCACCACCACTCCCACACTGAGCGTATTTCTGCATGTATATGTGTATGAAAGTATGCTTGTGGGTTTGTCTTTAAATGATAAATTAAATTCTCTTGAACTCTTTGGCATATGAGTAATATTAATTAATGAAATTAAAATGTTTGCGGAATGAGTAAAAATAAATGAGAAAAACAGGAAACACAGACACACACACACGCAGAGACATCCTTAAGAAAAACAAACATAATAAATAGACAGAGAGAAAAGAAATAAATGGCATAGCAAACAGTCTGACTCTATCAAAGCGTCCCAAATGTAATCAAGAAAGCAGATAATAGAAGGGCGCATAAATAAATGGAAATGGGTGGCCATATTAGAAAGAAGAAAGAAAATTAAGACACTGGAATTGTTAGTAAAGAATATTGTTGATCCCTTAACCATTTTATAGAGGTCAGAAGGGTCTATGATTTTGAGCTAACTGGAGCACAGTGGTCAAAATGCAATTAAGGCAGAGATGGTGCGATTTTACAAATTACTTTTAATCGACAGGACTAACATCTATTATCATGAGGTATTCTAATGTTTTAGGGTACAATCAGGTACAAGGTGGCTATCTTCAAACTATACGTGGGTTGTTAAAGTATTAAGAATGGTAATATAATCGAACCTTAAAACTGCGGGAAGTTGTGAATGGTCGTGCTATGGTGATTGTAATATTGGAGAATGTTTTTATCTGAAGGATACTGGATTTTCAGAAAATATAGGAAGCGACCTCTCCGATCCATTCAGCGCTACAAGAGGTCTCCGAGCAATTTCTGCAACATTCTGATGGAGAAAATAATATAAAAAAAAAATGAAGGGAAGCGACCTCTCCGATCACCACTGCAAGAGGTCTCCGAGCAATTTTTTCAACATTCTGATGGAAAAAATATTACAAAAGGCACATCATCCACGTCGATATTTGATATTGACCTTCACCCTGGTTCTGTTGTAACAATTAAAAAATGGCCCATCTCTGTGGTTACCCAGACTATGTGGTATGAATGAACATTTCCCACTAGTTGCTTTGCACCAGCTGATCATCGTGCGTAGAGGTTGTGGTATGGAGGCTAAAACAACGGTTTGCTTGTTTTTGCTTTTCCATTAAGCCATCGTCACTGTGGATAGAGATGGGAATTATATTTAGGTCTTTCCCAGCTACTTCGTGATCTAAGCCCACGATCCCTGTTGCCCCGTATGCAGGGTTCCTGCACCAACGTCACGTCAACTTCGTAGTTCTCCATGAAAAGCAGCTAATGGGGGCTCTTTCAAAGGAGTTCTAAATAATCTGTACCTGCTGCAGGCCGTCTGCCATTTGGTGACTAATGTTTAGTTTACCACATTTCATTACTCTGTGCGATAGCAGGAATTCTGAGCCTGCTTTGATCCAGAGATCCTTGCCTTCCCCTTGTTCTTCGCACGTCTCCTGATGATTTTTCAGTCCTCAGAACCTGTTTTGTAAAAGTCCTTCTCTTCGCCCACCACAATTGTATGATGAACCCACACTCTCTCTGCCGTCCAGCAACGAATTTGATTAATCCCTCAAATACATGAATTATTACTGAGACTGTTTCTACAGAGATTGTCTGGACATGGGATACATATGGATTAAGAAAGAGAATAGCTGTCTTATTACTGTCTAGACCTTGGACTCTTGTTCTGTGTTTGAATAGTCCTCCTCCTTGTCCTCCACAATTGTATGATGAACCCACACTCTCTCTGTCGTCCAGCAAGGGACGCTGCCTCTTCAAACCCAAGTCCGGTTGAAATCACTAACGAGTCAGTTTGTCCGCTTCGCAGCAAGTCTGGTCAAACTAAGAGTAAGCGCATCGATACCCGCTTCTACTGAACTTGAGGAATTCGAAGCCATTCGTCAGGTGGTGATAGTACCCTTTTGCTTGATTTCGAGTATATCGGGGGCGTTGCTAAGATTTTGAAAGAGCCATTCGATAGCCTCGTGAAAAACTCAGAGGTAGTAGAAAACTTCTAGTTACCATGCTGCCCTCCATCTCATATCCCATATCCTTAAAATCCCTTTTGCTATGTTCCTTGAATTTTCTTGTAAATCACAAAACTTGTTTTTCCATTACAAACTCGGCCTTATAACACACACACAAAATGCTTGGCAAAAACTCCACAGGAGGCCAAACAAAGGGAATTTGAAATTAATAAAGAAAAAACACACACTCAAACAAACGCCGAGGAGGTCCTTTGTTCTTTGTGGGTTTTTTTCTCTCTCTCTTATCTTTCTCTCTGGCTTTCCCTCCCTCTCTAAACGTACAATGTAATTTTCGAGTAATAAACCTGCACTTAACCACAATTATGGCTCTGGCAAAAATGTCCTGTAATCAGTCAACATTTACACTCTCAACTCCCCAAAAACCGGGCTAACATTACTTTATTGCTATGGCTGGTGGAGCTGTAGCTGGCACTGCTCTAACTCCAGCTCCAGCCCTTGTAGCCGGAATGGAAGCAATAATAAATAAGGACAAAAACAACAGCAACAACATGAATAGAGAAAGTAACCAAATATGTATGTATGTGCACAAGGGGTCACATGATATTGCAAATATATACATATGGTTATACACGAGTACATGCACATGTCTGTTCGCATGTATATCTGACGGGAACGGCATGTATTTTTACAACACTCAGACATCAGACAATGTGCAACAGAAGTGGGTGTGTTCCCGGAATACAAAGCACAGTGGTTCCAGCATTAATAAACAACTTTGTACGCCGTGTGAAGCTATCAAAGGGAGACCTGCTTTGTATTACAAGAACTCTATGTCTAAATTCCTATTGCGCTGAACAACGAGCCCTACCTTGTCCCAGACAAAAATGGTTGAAAGATGATACCCGAATGTCGACAGGTATCAAATGAAGCATCATCCTTTGCCAGCTTTGTTGGATGCATAGTTTCGGTACAATAAAGTAATCCCCGTAAAAATAGCCTTGACGAATCGCCTTGATCAATCATGGACATACCTTCCACTGTCTTATGTATAAGTGCCAACATATTGAATTGTCCTTACCCCATTTACTAATAAATTATTTCAAAGCACTTCGATCTTTTGAGAACTTTCTCCAGTTCTGCCTTCCGTGGTATTTGTCGTTCAACTTGCTGGAGCGTTCTTACCCCCACAGGGGCCGTTTTTTGAGAGTATTCTCCCTTATTTGTTTATATTCTAGTTGATCCTTCTCCTAATTCTATACGACGGAAGAGTGAGGGACTTCATGTCTATCAAGGATGATCGGAACCTATGCGTGCGGGAAAGGGAACATTCCACAACCAGATTAGTTTTGAGAAGCTAATGCTGCTTAGGACCTCAGCTACGTATAAAATATTAGAATCAGACAGTAGTAGTTACCGAGCTACTGTAGATATTACGAGGAATAATCCCTTCCGCTGTGAAGTCGAAGCACTTCCACTGGCAGTATCGTTAGGTAGACATATTCCCACTAATTGCTCCTCTATAACTTGAAATTCTCTATAAAATACGTTCTCTCACAAAAAAAATACGTTGCTCAAAAATAGCAGAGGTTTATAATGAAGAAGTTCATTAGACTTTACTGCGGATGACGATATTGTCCATCATTGTTCCTCTGAATCAATTACATTGCAGACCGCGCAATAAATGAAGATGAGTAGGTTTGTTATACAACATTCCCGACAACTGATGAGTCCTATGAAAATTATTTACAACAACAAATTACACAGATTTAGAACTCCAAGTGTCCGTAAGTCGAACTTTTCTACGGGATGGTGGTTCGAGTTATGAAAGTTTGACTGTAAAACGTTTGTAACTTATCATATGAAAGATACAGGCAAATATTTTGTATTTGTTTTTGTACTTTTACTTACTTATTTCCCATAACATTCCATGATGGAACTGACGGCTGACGGGGAACTTCTCTCGAATCAACTTATCTCGAATCAGTCAGCTGTGCACGTTTGATGGTATTACCAGTTTTCGCAACTAGGTTCTGCTGTGTGGTAGTCACACACACTACCTATCACACCACGGCCGTCCCAGTACATTTTTAGGGCTAAAAAAATAAAATGAGCAAGAAAAACGTTATTGTCAATCAGAATGCCATCAACTATCCAATCACAGAATTCCATTACGATTGAAAGTGGAATTAATTCCGTATTTTGTTTCTGCAGAAAATCAAATCCTGTCATCTAAGCCAACGAAAATGGCAAAAGCACTTACTTGCGTTTTGTCTTTCGGTTGAAAACATCCGATAACACCCGGAACTTAGATATAGAGGACAGATTTTCATTGTCAACCGAGGCTACCAAGATCTCGAGAACATTTCAGATGCCCCGCAACCGAACTTCAGTTTCCACCAAAAAGTATAAGACGATTCAGTTTTTAGTAATATAAAAAAACAACAAATAGACATGCTTTGTTTACATTTATTTTGTTGTTGTTACAGCTACGACCAGTGGCGCCAACATGGCGTTTTATATGGTAAAAAATTGTATACAATTCAGCGTTTTTGTTAGCATATTACAAAATTTTCACACACTCACAAGGTGCAAGTATTCAAAGTGCAATTAGAGACTAACTTTCGTTTGCATGGATTTTCTTTCAAGACCGTGAAACAGGCAGAAAGAATTGTTACAAATTTACACCACTTTTGGTTTTGTGAATAAAATTTATTTGAATTTGGGTATGTGTCTTCATTACAGGCACTATTGGAAATCCTGGCAGGTTATTTTTTAGTTTTACAATTTAAAAAATTGCATGAGGAAATTTTTGTATATATCTTTCTTAAGGTAAAATATATGACCTTGGGAAAAAATTGTCATATCAATCGAATACAACAGGGTGGTTCACACTTTTGGGGAATTCATAAAATCGGTACGAATCTAAAGAAGGTAAAACCAAATCCAGCGGAATGGTATCTATGGCACTAAATTCGACGAGAAGTAATGTTGGGAAATTATATCAAATTCGTTGAGCATTTTGTGTGTATACAGAGCTTCGGCATATACAATAAAAATTATAAACCTTCCATAATTCTGCATCGTCTATGTCTAAGAAAAATGTATCTGTGGTTTGTATTGGTTAACAATAAATATAATCAGTAGGCTATCGGCTTCCGTAAGACCGGTGCGGGTTTCCCGTCTGTTTTTCAGAAACATATAATCCCATCGGAGAATCCCCTGATTTGACAATTGAATGTGTGACTACCGTAATCGCCTTTCAACCACTGTACAAACACACATGGTGCTGGTGAGGATTTACAACTTTTTGTTTTCAATCGTTTGGGGTTTCAACTCTGTCTTTGTCGACTGGAGTATGGCCATGGCTGGTATGGTACTGTGGCACTGGCACTGTGAAAAAGGGCTCAGGTATTACAAAGCCAAAGGTAAAATGGCTATTATTACAGAAAACAGAAAATGGCAACATCAGAAGAGCAGCAGCAGCAAAAACAAGCTGAAGTACATGAGGAGGACTCGCTGGAAACTAAAATGAACTGAACTGAATTTACCACTTACTGTGATTGTAATGATAATGATGACGTCGACGACGATGATGATGACGATTATTGTCCTATTTGCACGTATACATCAAGTCGTGCTGTTCTGGGTTTGTGTGGCAACATTTATTGCTGTTGTAATTGCAAATGTTGCTGTTGTTGTACCAGCCAACATTAAGTAAAAGGTATAATTGTACCAAAGTTAACCTTTAGTTGTTTAATGCCAACAACTACATGGACAAAATTTAGTTAAACCAACCATTTTACAAGCATTTCAGCTGGCAACTTGCAACAGCAGCAACATTGTAGTATTTTACCACGGACAGCTAAAGAAACACGCTAAAACGCACAAGGGTTAATTGCGAAGTTGAAGGCAGTTGGCTGTCAAAGGCGTGACAACAGTTCTAACCCGAATGTGAACACAATACATATTCTAATAATTCCACACCTGGGAAAGTTGTAAATACAGATAAATATGAACGAAACAACAAAAAAGACATTTTGGATTGTTGTTGTTTTGCCAAATTCCACTGATACAATATAAGTTTAGTTCATCGATAGAGGGCTCTGTTCTTGAATTGTTTTCTTAAAGTAGCACGAAAAGCTGTCGGAGACCTATTGTAGAAGTGAATGGCTCCGTCGCTTCCTATTGTTACTCAAGAAAAGGCGTAAAAATTGTATTGGGATCTCATACGCAGATAAGGTTTGAGAAAATGTTTATCTAATCAATTCGACGAAAAATTACCTTCCATGTTAAGGGGGGACATTCCACACCATCATCTGTGATTTTTCGTCCAATAACAAGCTAGAGAAATGTTAGAAAATCTGCAGCACACTCGAAGTGTTTATGACCACTTTTCCATTTTTAGCTCTACATGAAGTTAAGGCAGTGGCGAGTCTTTACATTGATGCTTTACACTTTGGCAAAAGACATCACTCCAAATGGGTTTCAGCCAATCCACTGCGATCCAGTACCTGCTGTTGGTAAGCAATTTTTATTCTGTAAAAAGGGAATTAAATAAAGGTGTTCCTTACAAATCAACTTGAGTCTGGTTAATGCCAGACTCATTGTTGTCTAATATATTGACTTTCTATTTGAACAACGTATGCTGTGTTCATGTGCAGCTTCTACTTTCTACCTCGTCGACATGTTGTTGTTATTCAGTGCCAACAGCAGCAACCACTTGTGAGCAAGGACAACAGCAGCATCACACGCAGAACGAACAGCAGCCACAACGCCGCCAGAAACAACAGCAGCAGAGCTTTTATTGCTGCACTCGCTGTGATTATTATGATTTTATTACAATTGTTTGTACAATTGAGGTTTTGCTCTTCGGTTTCGTTTGCTATTGCAATCCTTGCGTTCGCATCATTTTAGGGAGTGATTTTTCTGCTCCTTTTCACTCTCTTTGACACGTCATTGTTGTTGTTTTTCTAACATTGAATAATAACAACATTCGACATGAGTAGAATGAGCAATAAAGTTGTAATATTGCATGTATTAGCATGTTCAACATGTGCACTCTTTCCTAGCACATTTCTGTGAAAATAAAGTAGTACATACAGTGACTCACAAAAGTATTCGTTCCAAGCTATACAATGAATATAAAGCTACCCAACAATGCATTTTTGATATTACCAAACATTCGAATCTAGTGCCATAGAAGACTATGCAGAAAAGTTTTCGGCCAGAGAAGAAAAAAGAGTACTCCAGGAAAATCGCAACAACCCACATCTTTCTGCCGCAAAAATAAACAACGTACTGCAAACAGCCCTAGACACAAAGGTGTAGGATGAAACAGTTCGCAGAGTGCTCAAGCAAACAATTAACTTGGTCGCGTTTCACGAAAAAAAAATCTTGTATTTCACCTGTAAATGTTTCGACAAGATTAGAATTCGCCCAGGCTTGTAAAACCTATAATTTTGACTTCTGGTCGCGAGTTATATTTAATGATGAGAGTAAGTTTAATATTTTTGGTTCAGACGGCCGGCAAATGGTGTGGCGAAGGCCTGGAGAATCTTTACAAATAAATAATATTAATGTATCGGTGAGCCATGGTGGTGCATCAGTTATGGTTTGGAGTGCAGACGGTACGAGGAGTTGGATGCCAAAATGTATTTAAATGTTTTAAAAGAAAATGTTTACTCCAGCTCTGCTAAAATGGGATTCTCAGGTAAAGAGTTTATGTTTCAACAATACAACGATAAAATGTGGCTCCTTTATAACACCAACTATCTCAATACACCACCGCAAAGTCTAGATACAGACCCCATTCAAAATCTATGGTCACATTTGGTCCAGCATCCGACAACACCAAATTTCGTCTAAAGCAACCCTTAAACAAGTGTTTCAGGAAGAATGGGATAAAATCACTCCAGAAACATTTCGATAACTGGTAGAATCAATGTAAGACGACTGGAGGACATGTATGTCAATAAAGGTTACCATACAAAATACTAGGTCGGACCGAAATATAGTCCCATGTATCGACGAATACTTTTGTGATCAAATTTATTTGCATGTATGATGGCATACCAAAAAACACTGTAATAGCATGTATGTTGTGTAGTTAAGACATACATAGATGCCGGTTTAAAAAAATTTTTGATTTTCTATTGTCTGTCGCATAAAAACATACATACTCGTCTAATAGCATATCTGTCATACTTCATATACAAATGCAGTACGCTTTGTGGTATTGATATGGGCGTCTTTTAGCAACGTGAGTTTCTGGGAATAGTTTATGGATAAACTCTGATTTGTACCACAAACAAAAATCACAAATAAACGAGTATAACCAATCAAAGGAAAACTAAAAAATTAATAATTTACGTGGTTGCTAAAGGGAGCTAAAAATGTCCCGTTGGTATGGTTAAATTTCTTTCTTTTTTCAACCATTCCTTTACACATATTTTCGTTTTCATCCTACAACGCTACAACTTTTCGCATCGTTGTCATGCTTTCTGCGTACTGAAGTATGCCGTCAGCATCCGACATTGTGACAGCAAAACGAAAAGTATGCTATCAAACATGTATACAGACATGTACGACTGTGTAATACCGCTGTATACCATCAGATTGTGAATTCACAGTACACTCACACGGTCAATCGGCTGGCAGAATCTCTTCATTGTGTCGGCAGACTGGAGACTCCCCAAAACTTGTTTTTTTTAGTTTACAACAAGTGTTGATGCAGGCCATCAGCTTTCCCAGCAGTTTGAAGTTGAATTATTTTGAAAAACGCATTTGGGCCCATTATCTCAATGTCCACTTAAAATTTATCGTAACGATATACTACCGGTTAGTACAAATTAGTTTTCTCAATATCTACTTAGCTTTTTTAGGATGGATAAATGATAACCGGAACTTGTCCGCCGGTTAGTAGTTTATCATAACGAAAACCACGAACAGCTGACATCAGCCAGTGTTCTTTAGAACCTGAGAAATAAATTGTTGTTCTTTATATGTTATATGTAAAATACGCAATTTTACCTCTTCAACCAAATCGTCCAATTCTTCTGATTGACATTTTTAACATATGCAAATAATTTGTTTTTTAATAATAAACTGCACTGCTGAGAATACACAGCATTGCCATTTATTGTTATCATTTATGAACAGCAACACGATAGAGTTGCCGTACTTACCATTTGTCAGCCAGTTAATTTAACGGATACATGAGAAAATGAAAATGTTTAACCGGCAGTATATCGCGTCTATAAATTAATGTGCTGGTTAATTAACCGGCACTTTAATCGTACATTGAGGTAATGGGCCTTAAAGTTTCATAACGCATTATCAATGTGAACACATCTTCAGTTGGGAGATGAGATTTGGTATGGTTAGTTATGATTGGGTGCCGACTATGGTGATGTATTTTTTTTCGCTTTTAGTGTGAATGCCAAAAAAAGCAACATTTCTCTCTCTCTCTCTCTCTCCATTTGACAACAAAAACTTCTGATCATTTAGCTTGCATTCGAGTATAACACAATCTTAACATAACGCAGTAAATTGTAATGTTTTTTCATTTTTATCGATGTTTCCAAGTTCGTTTTGTACGTTTTTATGGGGTAAATACATTTTATTTTTTATCAAGAATCTAACTAATTTCATCTTATTCTACACCCTTTTAGGTACCAGAATCCACTCTTAAATCCAAACACACTAGGTCCCTTTTCTCGGAGAAAGTCAAAATGAAAAGAAATAAACAGACAAATAAATGTTTTGTGTTAACATTTCAAAAGGACATTTAATTTTATTTTATTGTTTTGAAATAATCTATATGTTACATTTTTTTTAAAATTATTTATTAATATACATTTTCGTACTCTTTGCTAAATCAAGGGCAACAGCAATTACAATTTCATTCCAGAGTGATCTTGTCGCATTTACAATTCCAACTGACTGCCTGATTGAAAAAAAATAAGTACGTTTGGTTTAAACCGTCATTCTACACGTACACGTGATGATTATGCATGAGATGTATCGTGTAAACACCGCATTAGGTTGATCGTCGGTTGGATGAAAATCAAAATATTTTGATTTTGATACCAACTTTGTTGGTACCTATAAAAATATGCCTCAGTTGTGGAATTCAAAGTATAAAAACCTATTAGTTAAAACAAAAATATATAAAAAAAAATAACACATACATTCATGTTGACGCTACAAAAAATATTTGCAAATGAGATTGGATAAAAAGTTGTAGTGTGTGAGGAGAACGATCAATTGTTGTACAACCAGTTGCACAGTGTGAGGGCCGCAGTACATGTGAACATCCCTAATTCGTTTTCGAAGAAAAACAAAACTGTTGTTCCCCTCATAAACAGCCATTGCCATTGTTTGCAAGACACGAAACACTTCGGATCGGATTTACGTAAGAAGCTACTAGAAAAAGGTTCATACATATATGTTATTTGATTTACTTCTAAAAAACAAGCATTTTTATTCACAGCATTCATCAAAATGAAGGAAATTCGTAAATTGAAGACGCAATTTGAATCCTTGGTACTGGAGTTTCCAATTATGATATCTAAATTCTTTGGATATGTGTGTACTCAAAAGGAATCGGATGATTACATTGAATTGGAACTATCCAAGTTGCGAATAGCGTTTTTAGAGTTAGATAAAATTTTGACTTGTGTAGGAAAGAAATGTCTTTTATTACAAATTCAGCTGCATGAATCCACACGTTTACATGGTGGAACACAGAAAATACGTAATTTGTTGGAAACACTATTCCATTATACAAATTTTAAAGACGACATTGTAAAAGCGTTTAAAAAAATTATATCTGAATATGAAAAACAATTTGCAGGAATGGAGGGCCACGTTCTTCAAGAAATTTGTATTCACATTAACATGATGACTTTAAATTTGCATTAATTATGTCTCGTACATATGTATAAACATTTTTCCACTGGATTTAAATAAAGGCTTGATGTATTAAAGAATTTGTTGTTATTTATGAGGATTTATATATTTTGTATGGCAATTTTCGGGTGCAACTTAATTCTTACCAATTTGTATAGAATTGGCCTGACGTCAACGACGGAATTTAATGACTTGTTTGAAAGCTCTAGTTTCAATGAGGTTTTATTCATACATCACTGACTTCGGAATTTTATGAGGTTTTCGCCTACAAATTTATTTTACAAAATTTGTTGTTGTCAACAATGGACCAGTCGAAACTGGTCAGTGGTCTCATGGAATGTGCAGCCTGCACAAAAAGTAAGTGTTTTCGCGTTGTTTCACTTAATAGTAAATTTATTCGGTTGCAGTAGACGGATTTTAAATTTATTTTTTTAAATTAAATGTAAATAATTTTCCAATCAACCATTATAACAAAATATTTGTCAATTTTTTTTATATTTTTCTAAACTAGAGTAATTGTTGTACCAACTTATCATAAATAGATTATACACGAACCTCAATTTTAGAGAACAAATATTTTAGTGAAACAACAGTTGGTCTCTAACAAAAAAAGTTTTAAAGTCGTCTAAGGTCTGAATAGAGCTTCTCACATTCATGTCGTTGTCTGTATGCATTTCCATTTCTTAGTTTTGCGAAAACTGGCCACTGATAGTGATATACATGCAACACAGTCACTTATGGACAGCTGTCATAATTTTTCTTGTGAAACAACTTTATCTCATGAGATACCTATTTTCCCTAGCATTAAATTAGGGAATACAATTCTCACAATTACGTTAGCTGTGCACGACATTATTTATTTAGTACTCCTGACCGGGATCTACGTTCGGTCCCGAACGGCAAATCTAGAGAAGTTTTAAAGGGATTTTCTTATCCGTAATATGGCTGGCGTTTACAAGGTTCAAACGGTCGCTGAAAATGTGTTTGATGGTCTTTTCAGGAGTGCGAGTGATAACTTTTCATTTAAGTCTAGATGATTTTATTTCAGTGTTTATAACGAATGTTGATAGAGAAAAAATAGATTCTGTCACAACCATAAAATTGCCATCATACCCAAAAATCTTCTCACGGAATTGTGTTTAACCCCCTAGATCCTGAGACAGATATTAGACGACCTATACAGTTTGTGCGTTTCGATTTGTCTAATTGGGGGAATTCCGGACATTGATTTGTTTGCGTTTGCAATACATGCTGATGCAAACCATTGTCTTTTGAGAAATACGGATGAACGAATTATTTTGGAAAAAATAAATTTGGGCACTAGATACATATGTAGTTGAAATCACCCGTAGTACTGGTAAATAACACAAATCTCGAAGTTTTTGTGTTATTTACTTTTTTAAGATGGTACTGGTTTAGTGAATGTCTAGGCAGTATTCGCACCTCGTAATGTTGTCGTATATACTTCTTTAGAGCATGTTACTTGAAAAAACCTTGCAAATCTTGCAATTCGAAATATTAGTCGATCCAAAACTTCATGTTTTGTCATGTACAATGCCATGCAAGATCTGTCTGTTACATTTGGTATAATACAAATCGACGTTCAAGGTTTTGCATCACCTGTTTTAAGGCTGAAGTAACCGGAAGCCCTGTCCAGATTCCTTAATGCAATGTTCGTCGTCACCCGAGTCTGTCATGGTTAATGAAATCTGATATTATTTCCACCATAATATCAAGATCAACAAAGGAATAAGTTCAAAGTACATATACACTAGTATATCTCAAGCTCATTGAGTTCAGTTCCAAACAATTAAAATCACAGCACATACTACATCTGGACAAGTCATGCAGCAGTATCTGCTAGAGAGCAATACTAAGAAAAGATAATTGTAAGTCATGGCTTGTCAAACAAAAAAACTCCTAATGTTACCTCCAGCGTAAATGGGATTTGAAGAAATGATTCTGTGTTCAGACACAAACTGTTCCACGACCGAAAATTATCCATCGAGTCATTATAAAAGCCACGTTTATTTCGCATGCTGTCGCCATTTGCTAATGTTATACCAAATTTGTGTCGGTGTGTATATGAAATGTATAATGAAAGTATTTCCAGCAATCATAAGCAGGCTAGTGGACGATAGTGGATGTTAGTGTCCAATATGTACACCGAAAGATGTTCTTGAGTCCAAGATATCCATTGATAGGGCTAAACTGACCAAAAAAAAAAGGAACAGTTCCCTAAATGATGAATATTGGAGCTGTGCCCATGGGGTGCGTTGCATCGAAAAATGACACCGCTCTCGTATTGGGCCGGTAGTTCTAGAGTAGGTTTGTGTTTGGGGGTTCAAGTTGTGCCATTCGTTGAGGGTGTTTGTCAAATGTTAAATTCTGGCTTTTTTGTTTAAATAACTTTTGCCTACGGCGCTTTTTCTAATGTACAAAATACGAAATTTCTCTCCGTGCTGATCATTAGAATTACTTTATCTGACATTTTAATATCTGTGAGTACCATATTGTCCAAATAGATGGGGTCGTTTTTGGATGACGCGCCCCATTGGACAATAGCCCCAAATTTCATTTAATTTTAGTCATTATAAAGTAATTTTGATGAGAACTGGATTTTTTTTCGATTTTAGTGAATATACGGTCCAGACAGATAAAAAATATCGTATTGTTGAGTGGTTTGATAAAGAATGGCATAGGTGGTAAGTTTTATCTTTTTCGTTTGCTCTGTGTGGTCCTGCAAACTTTCAAATTGATGTAGAAATATTAGTGGTAAAATATCATCTTGATTTGTTCGGTAGTGAGGGCGACAATCATATAACAACGCTAGGTTTACGTCGTGATACGAATATTACAAATTTAACAGCATCGGCTTTTGGAAGTACATATACAATTTATGACGATTTTCTTTTCATTCAACAGTCTCAGACGCATGTGTTGTATAAACACGGGCTGTTAACTACTTCTGATATTATCTTTGAATGTTCAAAATTCCTCAACGGTCTTTACTGAGCAGCAAAATTTGTTTTTGTCAAAAAAAAAAATCTAAAAACAAAACTCATAAATTTTTTTAATCGTCATCTTACATTTTTTTTTTTACTTTTAGGTACAACTTTGAATGATTGGTTACACCATACACTCTCAAAACTCGTGAGATAACTGTGTAAGTTTTTCAGCAAATGTGATTTCATTTTAAAGTGGACACAGATTCCAAAGGTCCTTTGTCTTTGAGTATGATCAGGATTGTATAATTGAAATTAATACAGATATTTTGAATATTTTGCTTCGTTATTGTCCGTATGAGTATGATTTTCATATAATATTATAATGTTTATAATGCAATTAACTTAATTTGCCATTATGCCTCCGTGTCCTTTGCTTTAGCAATAGTTTCCCATATTGTATGTCTTCAAAGTCGGTTAGACGACCACACATCTCAATTACGAAAACTATTAATTTGGTATTTTAATTATATTTGCTCTTTTTAATAAATGCAGACCAGAACATTTTCTCAGAAAGTATGTATGTTTTGTGTCTAAATAGAAACGAGGGATAGTGGAATATGCATGGGTATATGTTAAATCAAAACTGGAACATCAAGTATATGAATAACTTTTATAAGTCGGCGAGCCTGAATCTGCGCTGATCGAAATCTATGGGAAAGTAAGAAATCTCACCAAAGATTAGAACACCAAAAGAAAGACTACGTATTAGAAAATATCTTGACAAAGAAACTATTCGGATATTGGCAAATATCTCGGTAGGGATGAAAATCTGGGAACAGATAGGCGGTGCTGATGACAGGTTACCCGTGTTGAGCAGGTGACATTTTTGACGTAAAACCCTACGTAGAGACTAATAACCAATCATTGGAGACGGCCGAGGTGTGCTAGGCAGTGTGTGCGACTATCCATAAAACGTTTTTAGCGGCTGTTTCAACATCTGGTAAATGCTGGCGACTTAGAGTTATGTCGAAGCCTTGCAAAACATCTGTAGAGAGCTGGTTTCACAGGGGTTTTTAACTTGAAAGTACAGTTTGTTTTGACGGTCTTAGAAGTCTGGCTGAAGAAGCTCTTAGCGAAATGTATTAAGAGGACCAATTAATCACATACTGCCCGGCGATAAAGGGTCCAATATGGTCCTGCGACCTAACCGGACCAGCCATTGCACACCATCCTCGTTTGTGCATTTCATTATGACCGGGGTATAGCCGATATGCTATATATGTTTATATACAATACCACTTAATTGTTACTGACAATCTCTATTAATGTTTTCTATTTATGTCTAACTGTGTATGTGTGTGTGTGTGCCTATGCTAGGGTAAAAAGGAGGAGAAAATAATTAAAACATTTGCCCATAGTGTGAATGTATGCATGTGAGTCTGTGTGTGTGTGTGAATAAATATATGTGAATGGGTTTCTGTGTTGTGGGCATAAGTGGTTTACAAATTAATTAATAAAATCTCGTTCTGTATGCAACAGTGAATGTGTGTGTGTGTGTGAACACAGATACATATACTTGACCATTTTATACATTAATGGATTTTCTAAAGTTAATTGTGTTTGCTTAGGCTGAATGACCATGGGTCGGAAAATGTTCAACCAAAAATTTCACCAAACCAAACGGCCATACTCCATCCAATTTCATTCAATTCACCACCAATGCATGAGAGGACGTAACAGATCCTAGAAACATTTGTGAAATTGGTTGGTTCTGTATGTGGTCAACTAGGTGTGTGCGGGCTATAAATGCTGTATGCCCGAGAGTGTATTGTTTTGAGTATGTTTGTATTGACCAACAATGACCTCGGCACTGGCAAGAAGGGATTTTTAAGTAGAACAGACTAGAATACTAATAATACCTAAGCATGATTCTCCACATACATACATACGTATTAACAATAGTATAATAAAATTAAAATAAATTGTTATTAAATGACCAGCAAAGCACTTTCCTTGTGTGTGGATAGTGTTGGACATTCGGTACATGTTCGAGTATCTGCGTAGATCGCAAAATAGAATTGCAAAATGTTATCAAATAGTAAATATGTACAGGGATTTTCAATAAGGATGCGAACAATTTTTTTTTAAATCAATTTTTTTGAAATTTGTTTAAATGTTTTTTTTTAAATGCATTTTTTGAGTTTTTTTTTAAACAAATTTTAAATAATTGATGTTTTTAGGTTTTTATCGCATCAGGCGGGTGCGGGCAATGTTGTGTTCCTGAGATGGATAGCGAGTCGATGTTCCAGAAATAAGTTGGACACACTCGGCTACGGCAGCCACATTCTTGTCAGTGAGCATCGAACTACAACGAACAGTGGATCAGAATCCAATTCTATCGTTTAAAATCCTGTAATTTTTTTAGGTATTAACTTTAAAAATGCAATGAGTGAATATATTTATGAAATATTTTCAAAGTTGACTACTATTTGTATTCGCTTTTAAATTTGGCATAAGTTAATATTTTCCAAAAACTGCTTACGGGATTGCATATGGGCTATATGGCCACACCCCTTCGGGTACCTCCCATACAAATCGTCTATTTCGCCCACTTTAGAAATCGTGTAATAATCTCAATGTGACCAACGCCCAAATTTTGTATTTAGTAAAGCTATTGCTGAAAAAAGTTTCGGACAAAAACTTGGAAGTCTGGTAACTCCCCTTCTGGTACCTCCCGTAGAAATGTACCATCCCGCCTACCTTATAAATCGTGTAATAATATCAATATAACCAAAGCGATCTTGCCCAAATTTTGTATTTAGTAAACTTATAGCTAGACAAAGATTTTGACAAAAACTTGGAAGTCTGGTAACTCCCCTTCTGGTACCTCCCATACAAATGTAGGTAGGTAGGAGGGATACCTTAGAAATCGTGTAATTATATAAATTCTCTCATCGAATCTTTCAGAAATTCTATATTTAGTAAAGCTTTAACAACATACAATTTTCAAGAAAAAAATCATTATTGCTTTATATTCCGCCCTTTTTGTAAAAACGTGTAATACAATATTTTTCTATAACATTCGGTTTTTTGAGGTTGATATTATGACGTTACATCCAATGATGGTAACCACGCTCACTTTTGACTTTCCGATACTTTGGAATATGAGACTCGGTCTACTCGACAGCAACTTTTTCACTGGTTTTTATTACAAAGAGTGATTTCTTATGTAATATATCTTTATATGGAGTTAGATCAAAATGGCAAGGTTTTGCACACACAGGGTACCCACTAAATTAATTTTCTGAAAATCCAAATCCTAATTCATTCTAAAGCAAATAGTTCAGTAGATCCGGAAATCTTTATCTAATACCACTTGCTTTCTCGACAGACAAATATATTGTACTACCATGATAACCCTTTGGGTGGGGCGACACAATACATGCAGACATACATACTTGTGTTTGTTGGTTATATTAATATAGCCATGGTTAGTGTCTGTGGCGTTTCGTTTAACAAGAAAATCATTTTAAGTTAATTAGTATTTCTCGTTTATAAACATTTTACGAACCCCCCCCCCCCCAAAAAAAACAATTAAAAGCAGCACAGAGCAAAGGCCCAAGTTAATGGCAACGTCATTATTAATTTCATCCCAACCCGCAAGTAAACAATTGGCATATAATCAGAGCTAAAGCAGTAGGATCTTAAGTGCACTTTATGTAAGAAAACGTCTTTGCCTTGGATGATATTTTCATTTGCCGTTTATTATTCCGTAATAGCCAGCCTTGGTCAATTCATTTCGCCAATTGTTTTGGCCTTTTGATCACATAAAATATTTAATACGAGTAAAATATTTAATAAGCTTGTGTTGCTTCCGATGTCTTATAGTTGTAGATCGGTTGATATCGAAAATGGACCACAGGAGTTAAGGTTTCCCGATTAGGGATCTAAAACAACCTCTGAATATTCCCTTCGCTACTTTTGCATACTTGCATACTTGGATACTTTGTTTAGAAGACTTTGCCCCAATGAAGGTGTGTATTCTACTCACATACGTTTTGGAGACACGGGGTTTGTCTTCCAGAATTTGTAGATTACACATTTTCCGTGTTAAGCCCACAAGATCCGGGCAACGTCAGCAAAGGTGTTCGGCTGTCTCCTCCTCTTCATCGTTGCAACTTCTATAGAAGTCGTTGTAGTCTCCGATCAGGTCAGCGACCAGTGATGACCGCAATGAGAATTCTCAGATGGAATATTGGCAGATAACTTGCGGTTCGCGTTCTCCGCTGGTCCACAAGAGGCCACATTTTTCTGTTCTGCAGACAAGTTTGTTTATATTCTTTACATATCTTCTGCAATGAGAAGAATTAACTCTATAGTTTTAGTTCGATGCCTCAGATATTTTTTGAACACCTACAACGTGTTGTTGGTCTTGACCTAATTAATAAAGGATTTCCAAACACTTTGGTCTTCTGCTTGGCTTCTCCAGTTGGTAATACAAAGGATCTTCCATCTTCCACTTGGACCTACCAGCGGAGTAGTTGTCATCCAGCGCCTTTCTGGCTGTAGCGTTTGGATTAAATCGACCGACATGGCCCAGCCATTGCAATCGCTGTATTTTGGTGCGCTTAACTACGTTCATGTCGGGATATCTTTCACATATCGCGTTTCGTTTGACGCCTATAGAACGATAGCGCTATAGAACGATTTTTCTCTCAAAAACAATCAGAACAGCTTCATCGATTTTCGAAAGCATACGCGTACTGTACAGTGTTATTTTAGTTCGATGAGAAAAGGCTCTGCTCTTGAATTGTTTCCTCGTTTTATTTCGATGCTGACATTATTTTTATTCACAGCGGAGCCTAGGGATATCGATTCATCCACTACCTTCACTATGTCGCCTTTCCTTCGTCGCAACGTTTGTCTAGCAGTTGTAAGCATACATTTTGCTTTGCCCTTATTCGCTATTAAACCCATTTTCGGTGATTCCTTCAAGATTCTGGAGTTGTGAATCGTTCGGAGGGGTCGCTTCCTATTTTTCCTAAGGATCTTGTGTTTTGTTGGGATCTCATAGGCCAACAATGTTGCTCTTAATGGAGTATCGAAGGCGGCTTTATAGTCGATAAATAGATTGTATATATCGATTTGCAGGTCATGCATCTTTTCCAGGATGTGTTGTTAATTCGGCCTAAAGACAGTTCGTCGAGATACGATCTTATAGGCGATGGATAGGAGACTTATTCTGCGGTAGTTCCTCTGTTATGAATTGGACAATCATCGGACATTCTTTCATACATCCAGATGGTACAGACCAGCTGATGCATGCACCTTATCAGCTCCTCTCCTCCGGTCGTATACAGCTCTGCCGGTATTCCGTCAGCACCTGTGGCCTTGTTTTTAAGCAGGGATATTTGCTGCTTCGATCTTATCTGGGTTAGGGGCGTACGCCATCATTTCCGATTGGTTGTGGGTTACTTTCTTCGCAGGACTCTTCGGTCGTTAGGGGGGTTGCTAGTGATTTGGGATGTGGCTAGGGACGGGTCTGTCATCAGATTCCAATTTTTTCATCTCTACACGAAGTTTTGCCAGTTGGCGAGACTTTATTTATTTTTGTGATCCTCGTTGGTAGAACTTCCTGTTATTAACTTCTATTAACTTCTATTTTTCTTTCTTCGGAATACACGATTTTCTTCCTCCTCAACTCTCGGTATTGCTCCAAAACAGTTGTTTCCTGCGACTTTCGGTTACCAATTTCTTCTTCGGCGGCTTTCGTCATGGAGTTACGTTGTTTGCTGATATCATCAGAAGTAGGAATAATTTAATTGGAAAAGAAGAGATAACTTCGTAGATGAATACTGTCGGTTGAGATTGTTGCTTTTGGAAGCCAAGCATTCGTTTGGTGTTGTTACGTATGGGTTTTGTTATACCTAACCGAGGGATTACCTTGGTGTGCCGCTACAATGTAGTGGTCCAAATCGGTATTAGCAGTTCGGAACTTCTGCGCGACCAATACGCTAGGTGCAAGCCTTCCCTCTAGTACAAAGTGGTCTATTTGATTTCTAGTCTTTCAATCGGATGACAGAAATGTTGCCTTATATTTAGGAGTTGTGATGTTTGAATCCGGTGCTGCTTACTTCCATGTTTCTTGCGGCGGCGACATCGATCACTCTCATTTCGTTATCGGAGGTAGACTGAATTAAACAACGGTCATAGCAAAGATTTTCTCCCTGCCTATTTTGTCATTAAAATACCCAAGAACAATTGTAATGTCATGGCCGGGACAGCGGTCGTATTTCTATTCTAGACGCTCGTAAGACTTATCTTTGGCCTCTTCGTCTTTCCTTAAAGTCGGCGCGTGAGCATAAATCCGGCTGATAGATAAGAATTTAGCCCTGATGCTGATTGCGTGCAGCTGATCGTTCACTGGGATGAAACCGGCGACCAGTTGACATATTCTCTTGTTCACAACAAATCCGCATTCGAACAGGTGCTGGGTTTCGTGACAGCTCTAATAAACATTACGCTTTCTCATTTGTTTACCTCGTGTGTGTTTCCATTTAATTTCCTAGATGGCGGTAATGTCAGCTCCGTATTCCTTGAGGACATTCGCCAGTTGGATAGAGGCACCAGTCCTGAGAAGTGTTCGTACATTCTAAGGGCATATCCGCATGTTTTGAAGTTTAGTCATCATTTCAAGTTTCTATTTAAATTTTTTAGTATTGGTTTAAAAAAACACCAATACAATTTTAAAATCTGTTTTTTTTTTTTTTGGAAAATAGTATTTGTTATTAAAATTGCCAATCCCTACCAACCTACCAATTCTGTGCCTACACCAAAAGCCAGCACACAAAAGAGATCATTTCACTTAAATGGAATATATTCATTAGGTTTAAATTCCTTTTTGGATTCCATAAAAACTGAAAATAAACCTCTTAAGCTACAACTGTTAAAACAAAACACTGTACTCATATGAGTTTGAATTGAATTAAAAACAAAAACATTTGAATTCAACTGTATGTGCTTGCATTCCTTTTGTTGCAATATTGTATTTAAAAACGAATGCATATGTTAAGGAGTAAGTCATTTTCAAATAGTTGAAACCATATTTTCTTTTAATTACAAGAAAGTAATTTAAAAAAAAAAAAAACACAAAAAGCTAATAAAACAAAAAAAAAAAACATACTTTTCTTTACAATTATTAAAACGCACACCAACCGATGCTCTTACAAACATACACACACACTGCCACATAATAACAAATAACAATTTCCTTTTATTGTAGAAATTACTTTGTATTACACAATATCCAAAAAAGAAAATATTATCTTAAGATTGTGATGTTGTGTCCTTAGTGGTGTTGGTTGGAATCAATGAATGAATGAATGTGTAAACGTATGAGGGTGTATGTGTGTGCGAATGAATGAATGAATGCATAAGTATTAACAACAACACAATCTTATAGAAATAACCACAAAGAAAACGAAAATAGCATTTAATTTAACCAATATCCGGTAACCACAGAAAATATT
Organism: Hydrotaea cyrtoneurina; assembly: GCA_958296145.1. Lineage (NCBI taxonomy): Eukaryota > Metazoa > Arthropoda > Insecta > Diptera > Muscidae > Hydrotaea > Hydrotaea cyrtoneurina. The sequence goes on from OY282515.1 coordinate 70,017,536, forward strand.
CATAGACTCATAAACACATAATAACAAAAACACATGCACATACCCAAACACATACCTACACGTACACGTACACATACAGTCATACTTATCCACAACATCATATGGTAGAACGTATACGTTCTACACAAATGCCCGAAATGCTTTTAACATACACATGGACGACACATGAATATTTCCATTCACAACTACACCAACCGACCACTCATGTATAAAGACATTGGCTATTGTTGCATGTATGTAGATGTGGGTGAGGTAGGGCACAAGGATTAAGGTGAGTGAGCATGTGTGCTGGTCGCAAATGATAAAAGGCGGTGTAGGGAAGAGAAGAGCCTTTGGTGGTATGCTAGTAAAACATTGGTCAATAATAAATAAACCTTCGGAATTAGCAAGCGTACAAAATGTGTAGACTCAATATTGCGGGGGGGAAATGTTGCAAAGGAAGGATATTGAAGGGACTTAAGTTAAAGGTGTAACAAATTGCAATCATTTAGCAACATTGTATGGCATACATATAATATCAACTGAAAAGCTTAAATTCTTCTTTGTCCCCCCACCCCAAAAAAAAAAAAAATCATAAAGTAATAAACAAATATGAACGGGCTAGAAAACATGTAACAGAATTCGTATTGTGTGAACCGATATTATATATATATCTTTTATGTGGGAGATAGGGCGTGACCCATGTTTACATTTTCAGCATAGTACGGAGAGTACTCAATTTTTATTCTCTTCACAAGAGAAAAATACCTTATGAGAAAAAAATTGTTCTCCTCAAAGATAAATATAAATTTTTCTCAAGATAAATATTTTTTTCTCGTGAAAGTAATTTAAAATATGAAGAGAACAATTATTTTTTTCACTCACGAGATTTATCTAACGAGCACTCGCGCGAGAGTTATATCTACTCATTAGAAATTAATTCTCATTCATGAGTTTAATCATTAGAAAAAATATTTGTCATCAACTGCATTTTTAGGAAATCCCTTTACAACGGCGAAAAGGGACGAAAATATGTATAACAAATAATTAAACTTTCAGCGGATAACATTTTTTTTTCTTTTTTATTGTTTTCAAACCAAAAAATTAAATCAAAAATAACAATAAAACAATTCTATTGCAATTCTATTCGAAGCACTTCTTACGACCCATTTTTTTCAACTGCTTCAAACAAAACAATAGAAGAAACTGACCTGCGTCAATTTCCAAACACAAGTATTTTTATATTTCTTGTCTCACGCGTGCTCTCTTTAATATTTATCTTTATTTAACTTTCGCACTCAGAATGTAAAACAAAACTCTCGTGAAAGTTATTTTTATGAGTGAGTGTTATCTTTTCTTCTCTTTCGTTAGAGAGAGCAATACTTTTAAAGCATCACTCATGAAAGATAAAAAAGATAACTTTCGTAGATAAAAATTACTTTCACGAGAATTATTTTTTTTTGTCTCTGAGTGTGAGTAACAAAACGAGAGATAAAAATTAAAATACCTTTCGCGAAGCGAGATTTTCCGTACTATGATTTTCAGTTAAAAGGAGCCCAGTAAGGCCAGCCCACAGTTCAATAGAATAGATTAACATTCAAATTCGTTAATCTGCTAAATAAGTCGTTGCAGCCATGCCATCTGATTTGACACTGTCACACTTATTTGCCAAGTGATTTGACAACGTTAGACTTTTTTGTACCGTGAGGCGAATATCGAGCAACTCACTTGTGTAGTAGAGCCTGCAACCTTGGAAAATTGTGTATACAGGACGTGCTAGTTGAGGTAGCCCAGGAAGGAAATCGTTGTAGTCTTTGACATTTGACAAGTATAGCCCTGCTTCGATAACCCTTTTCAATAGTTCACATGTTGTCACAGTTATGACACCCCCTTGCCCCATCTTATTTCACTAAAATCCCCTCTACCGTCCGGTGATTATCCTTCAACTATTATCCTTCGTGCAACTGAATTTCGATATTGTACATTTGTGGCATGAATGCAGCAACAACAACACAACAACAATGTATGAGTAGCAACAACATTTTATTGTATTTGTCTAAGATAAGATTTTATTGTTTGGGATTTTTATTTGGTTTGTCGGTTTTTGAGGTTGTTAAATACATTTTTGTTACCGAGATAGAGAACGATTGGTTTGCTTCAGTCTTAGTTACATGTTCAATTTGGACACACCCATTCCTACACAGACATTGTTATTTTGGCAGTTAGTCATTAATTCATAAAGCGGTAATGTGTTGTTGCCCAGACGAGTAGAATTGTAGCTCAACATGGCACTCGCAGCAACCTAAGGATGGTCTTAACAAAATAGTTTACGATATGGCTTTCGAGGTAAAAACAAAACCACATATTCATTCAAGGCACAGTGTTTTGAAATTGTGTTTGATGGTTATGAAGGGGTTCTAAACAGTTTTAATGGCAAAATAGGCCGGTGAAAAAGAAGCGGAAAGGCGATGTTGTGACCACATGCCGGGTAAATAAGAAAGCCGACAAAGCGGAGGGTATATATTTACCCTCGACACTGATTCACTGATACACTGATTCCCTGATTCACTGACTCTGTCACGCAGTACGTAGGAATTTAAATAGGCATTCTATAATAATTCTATAAATAATAATAATAAAAAAAATAATATTTTTTTTGTACAGAAATTGTGTTTTCCCCAAATTTTTTTTTTACCAAAAATTTTTTTATCCAAAATTTTTTTTTCTTACAAATTTTTTTTTACAAAAATTTTTTTTTCCAATTTTTTTTTTCAAAAAAATTTTTTTTTTCCACAAATTTTTTTTTTTCCACAAAATTTTTTTTTTTCAACAAAATTTTTTTTTTCAACAACAATTTTTTTTTTCAGCAAAAATTTTTTTTTCAACAAAATTTTTTTTTCAACGAAAATTTTTTTTTTCCACAAAAATTTTTTTTTCAACAAAAATTTTTTTTTTCAACATTTTTTTTCCACAAATTTTATTTTTTTTCGAAATTTTTTTTTACAAAATAGTTTTCTCAAAATATTTTTTACAAAATTTTTAAAATTAAGTAACAAGCAAATTAACGGGCGCCATAGGCGCATTACAACCAGTGTTGCCAAGTATTTTTCATTAAATACCGCCAAATCTGACTAAAAAACCTCTAGAAACCGCTAAATTTTTAATTTAGCGGGATTTTCTTCAAAAATTAAATACAGAGAGTTAGTTAGTTAAAAGCACTGTTGCATAGAAATATGCACCAGCATATTTTTTTAAAATTTATTTTCGAAATGTGGACAACTTGAAAGAAAGGAAATTCACATAGCATAACATAACATTTAATATAATACAAACAATTATATTCATGGTAATATAAGGTTTATTATTTAGTATCTTCTTCATCTGGTATTTACCTGTAAGTAACCACATTTGCCACCAAAAGGCCCTATCTAATCTGGCCATAGCTTTCCGAGATATTTTCTTCAGGGTGTTGGTTTCTTGATTTTCCTTTTTATTGTGCTCTGACCACTGTGCCTTTTGCATCAAATATAAATGACTTCAGTTCCTTTTAATTTTCGATTTCAGTTTTTTTCTCGGTCGTTCTGGCTTTTTTCCGGAAAATTCCAATCATATTTTTTTCCCCATTTATTTCTTTTGAGGTTTGAGTACTTGTGATCTGTTTACCATTTCATTTTTGGTCGTTTCATAAATTTTGTTGACCCTCTTTTCACAACGACGACCGTATGTCCTGGTTGGCTGATTGGGCAGCAACACAGAAAGCAGATCTTGTAGGGGGGGGTGGGTGAGGGAATATTGTCCTGATGATGTCAATCCAAGTGTTTCAAATCTTATGTTTGTTCATTCATACGTTATGACATAAAGTTTTAATGTCAAAGGATATGACAGATGTGTTTTGTTGTTGTTGCAGTTGCCGTTTACGTTTGTCGTCGTCTCATATTTAGACATTGTCAACAACATTTGCTATATAATGTGGTTGTTGCTGCTGCTGCTACTCTCGGTAGTGTGTGTCACTGCAAGTTGTTGTCATCATCATCAACAACATAAACAAAATGACAGATGTTGATAATGTCATTTTCTGTAGTACTCTCGTACTTTCCTATGTTTGAGGTTATTTTCAGTTGTTGTTGTTGTTTTCGTTATTTAAATGGAGTACATTTTTAATTTAATCATAAAAATGTGTTACGGCTTGTTTTTATGGTCAATGATTGCTCGAATAATATGTGAAAGCTTTTCTTTTTATTGGAATAAAAAAATGTGTGTCCCATGTCGAAGGACATTTAAAGCACACACATGTTCGAACGCGCCTATTGGTACCCATTTGGTGTTCTGCAGAACCAGTTGGTGTCAACCAATTAAAATTGTTGTGTAGCCGATTGCAATCGTAATGAAAGTGGGCATTTTCTATTTAAGATTTAAGGAAATACGTTCTGAGTAAATCGCAGCTAATGGACTATGTTGCGATTGTCTTTACAGTCCCAAATCACTTGGACACTCAGAAAAGGTTAGCAAATAAAAAAAGGAAGCGTGCCAATTTGTTGGATCATGTTGGGATAAATCTAATGACATGGATTCATATCATTACTAATTGACAGTGACACTACACATCAGGCTAAATCCTCTCGCTAATTGGATCTCCGTGCCGCAACAACCTGAGTCTACTTCGGTCAAAGGTTGTTAACCCAGATGATCAACGAAAAGGACTTTAATTAATGAAATACTTTGAAAATACATATGCGATGATGAATCGCAATTGAATCGCCCTGTTGACTTACAACAAGATGTTCTTCCATAGACCACAAAATGAAGCTAGGCTTTGAAAACTATGAAACAAGTTCATTAGTTGGCGATTTTGTTTATCCTCTTACAGAAGGTACACCTACTTTAAGAGGTGTTTAGAAGAAATCGTAGGTACGCACGATGTTCTAGATTGTTTCTCAATAGATACGAGAAGAGATTCATCTTCAATCAACAGCTGTGTTTATTTAAAATGATGGTGTTCGTAGAGTTTTTGCCTTTACCACTGGACATATGGGGGACATATGTCAGACAACACAAGTTTTTGGTCTTTCACAATGTTCTGCTACTCTGTCGAACTCTGAAGATGACGGATTCCAGCATGTTCTTATATCCCTTGTGTTAGATTCTAAGATGGACATTTATCTCTCTGTGGAATACTGTTTAACCCAGTCTTTATTTTGGCCATCCTTCAGCTACAGCGGATACTGAGCAGGTCCCTTGGGCAGTTACCTTCTATACCCCCACAATGTTAATAGTGTTTCTGGTAATATGAAAGAAACAAGTGAATACAAAAAGGACTTTCTCTCAATGATAAGTCACCTCCGGGAACGGAATTTCCCTCTGGAAATCAATTGAAATGTAAACAATGAGTTTGACAATCAAAATTCTGTCAAAATGGAAACATTTGAATCAGCTGTTTGTATGGTTCTACCTTCTATTATTGTGATATGGCTATATGCCATGAAAACATTTACACTAAAGCACATTTCTTTGTTCATATGTTATAAAGGGCTTTCCAACAAGAGGTGTTATTTTGAATCACCCGGTATTTCGGTAGCTGCCACTTTTGAAGCTTTTATTCTTTGACATTTGACAAGTAGAAACTCCGCCATTATTAAAAATTGAACGATACACGCAACAATAACGCAATGAAATTATTATTATTATGGTGAAAATCTTGCAGTCACAGTTCGCAAAATTAAAACAATTTTGTGTCGTCGTCGGACCGCAATACAGAAATTGGTGGACAAATTCAAGCTATTGGGACAAGTTAGTGATATGAGAATATTGCTGATGTAGCCCAATGTGTTGAAGTAAATCCAGGCTTGTCCATTCCTCGTCGTTCTTTGGAATTAGGCATTCCAAAAATGTCATTACACCGTATTTTGCATAAAGACTTGGGTCTTATGGCTTATAAAGTTCAGTTAACACAAGAACTGAAGTCGGCCGATCATCAACAACGACGTGTCTTTGCTGATTGGGTTCTTGAAATGCATGAAAATGATCCGGAATTCCATCGAAAAATCATCTTGACTGATGAGGCCCATTTCCGCCTCGGACAAGCAAAATTGTCGCATCTGGCTCTCGGAAACCCAAGAGTTATTGTTGAGTAGCCTCTCCATCCTCAACGTGTGACTGCTTGGTGCGGTGTATGGTCCGACTGGGTCATTGGACGAAAATGAATTTGGATCAACAGTTACCGTGAATGGATTGCGCTATCGAGAGATGATTAATGTTTTTTATGGTCGGAGTTGGATGATATTGATCTGGACAACGATTACTTTGAAGAAGACGGCGGTACGTGCCACACAAGCAACGAAACCATTGCTCTTTTATGAGAAAAGTTTCCGGATCGTGTTATCTCTCGAAGAGGTAATTACAATTGGCCACCGAGATCTTATGATTTAACGCCCTGTCAAGAGCCCAGCTTCGATTCAAGACCTCAAAGATAGAGTTCGTCAGGCTATCGAGGACATATGGCAGCCACTTTGCGATTTGGCTATGGAAAATTTCATGAAAAGGATATGGTCCTGTAAGCGTGGTCGTGGTGGCCATTTGACTGATGTTGTTTTTCACTATTAACGGCATACCGTCCTGTTTATTATGAAATAAACATCCGATCATTTATCTCAAAAAATTCCAGTTTACCAAGATAAGACCTCTTGTTGGAAAACCCTGTATTAAAAATGATTTACTGTCTGACCCCGAAGGTCGAACGAAAACCTATCACTTATTTTCCCATGGAAAGGTGACCCACTATACGGTCTCACAGCCTTACGTTTTGTGAGTGAGTGTAAATGTTGTCAGGTCCAGACGTCTCAAGTTGTTTTTTGCCACTTTAGTTCGGCTACACACTCTAGATGTCAGTAATTGACATGGCAATATTTGAAAGGTTTTCAAAGCAAATAATGTTTTTTTAAAAACAAATACCAACTTTTTTTAAAACAAATACTGTTTAAATACCCTCTTGGAAATCTTCTGCAAACGACTTGGGACTTCTGGTCTTTGGTCAGGTCAACAATTAATTAATGAAAATTGCCAAAAAAAAACGCCATTTTACCATATAAAACGCCAAGTTGACGGTACTGTCATCAGCTGTAACAACAACAAAATAAATGTAAACATACTGTATTTTGGGGTGGAAATATTTTTTTCATTTTACATTTTGGAGCAGACTGAAGTTCAAGCTATTCGGCGGTCGATTACGGTACGCCTCAAATGTTCTTGAGATCCTGATAGGGAAAATGTGCCCTCTAGCGATCGCGAGAAATGGATTTGGGCGTATTTCGATACGACGAAAAGCCACAACGACAAGCAGATAACGACAAAATATGGAGAAATTTTTTGACTTACTAAGATTTCCGGGTGTAATACGATTTATTGGAGGAACCCACATCCATCACAAGTTTCCAAGAGACGACTCAGGCCTTTTGCTTTTAATGCAAATCAACACTTATAAGCATATCTGTAAATCTAATAATTTGCAGTCTATAACTCTGTTCTTATATTCCTCTGCCCGAGACACGTAAAGCTTCTTCTCCCCATTTCTCTATTTACACGTTTTCTGGATATTCAAACTTACCCATAAGTAATCCGCTTTGTTTATAGAAATCAATTAACTTTTTTTTTAATATTCATTCTTGCTACAATTTTTTTTTAATGATTATCTCTTAGCTGCATTACTACCGACCAGCTCCTTCCCCTCCTCTATACTGTAGCTATCGATCAAAGGAATGTAATTAAGTTTCAATTATTTGTCCGTTACCCATCTAATCTGAAATGATGCAAACATTGTCTAATACCTCCAACTATTGTTCTTTAAGTCCTTCTGTTCAGCCAGCCAGTTCTGATACTCCTTGCCAAGTGTTCTTGTCTTTTGTCACACAAAATTACAATAGCGTCCTGTAGATAAACAACAACAAAAAAAACGAGAATGGAAAAGAAAACCCTAACAATGAACTCCTTAGAAGAAGGTTTTTTTTGCCACCATTGTCCTGTATTGGTCATAAAGTTGCCTTAATTTTAATGTCTTAGTGTTGGACACTATCCAATGGCAGGGAATGAAAGGCATTGGAGGTATGTTCAAGGTTTCGTCACATCTCTCAGGTTGTTCGGGCATAACGGCTAAGGCGGTTGGTGTAGTGTACCGTACGCGTACCTCTTATGCCGTTCCTTACTTCCATTACTTTCCCTGCTGCTTTGTAAAGTGATTTCAGCGCACAATATCTTAAAGTAATTGTCGGTATTATAACAATAACTAATGAACGCGTATTGAAATGCTGATGAAGAAAATGAGAGGAGAAAATTATAGATTGCCTTTAAGTGGGATAAAGTAATTTATCTCAACTCTACTCCACCTCCTGGAAAGAAAAAAAAAATGAAAAAAATTAAAGAAAAAAAAAAAACACTTCTCAAGTGTAACTTATATTATATCTGCAGAAAAAAGACATAAAGGACAGATGAAGCTCAAAATAAAATGTAATTATAAGGACAATAGCTTCATATACTGGAGGAGTATTATAAGGACAATCGCTTCATATACTGGAGGAGTTTAAAATACCCAATTTAAATTGGTATTAATTTTCATTATATTAACTAACAATTAGTAACATTATACTCCTATTGTTTGTTATTTCCATGTATGGTGAATGGAAATTCGACATTAATTAGGATTTCAAATGACAGAATTGCTCTCCTATGTTGTCTAAGGAAATAAATATGACGATCTGGCATTCTTCATCTTTGAAAAAGATGATTCGAATGAATTCACATGTGTAGATCATGGTCAGAGGAATGAATTGCTGTGCTAAAATTTAGTAACAGCTTGGTTCTTTCCCACTTGGAAATACACATCTCTGTCTCGGAACCAAATGTCTGCGTATGTCAACTTTACGATCATTGTTGTTGTAACTGTACTGCTGCTGTTGTCGAATGTTTTTGTGATGTGATGTTTGGACCTGAAGGAACCGTCGAAGGCAGGTGGGATCGGATGGTTTGACGTCCATTGAAATGACGTCTTGGATGTACTCACGATAGTGCCTGAAGTCCTTACTGATGTGGATCTGCCCTCAAGATCAGATGGTTATGATGACTTGGCAGTTAAAATGCCAACAAGAACTGTCTAGTCAGCAGCACATTATGTTGTCTTACTGACAGCATCCTGGTCTTCACGTGTAGATTCGTCATTTGGATACAACCAGCAGCAATTCGGAGTGCATTATTTTGCACCGTTTTGCAAGTTCTTCCATTGCGTGTCGCTAAGGAATGAGGTCCATATTAGAGCAACATAGTTAAGGATGGAGCGACCTATGGATATTTATGTGTTTATATCTTTGTCCCCGGAGGTGCTTGTTTTCACATGAAATTCTGGACATTCTTGAAACCTTGCCAGAGCCCAATCGGAGAAGTTTCGGTTTTTCAAATGATCAAGTGGCTTTAGTTCTTGCGTCAGTTTGATCTTATAAGGACGAAGGCTAAGAGTGTGTCGCAAAATACGCCACAGTGTGGTGTGAGAGTTGCCCAATAGGGTGGAGTGAAATTCAAAAAAAAAAAGTTAACCTCGGAAAGAGATGTAGTCTGGGGTCCTAATGAGGGGAAAAATAAAGAAAACAATTTTAAAAAATGTTTAGGGGTCGCGCCACTCCCTCGAAATTTGGAAATTATCGCTATTTTGGCGTTGATTTTAGAAAAATCCTTAAAAGTTTTATGTCAATAAATGTTTGCAATAGCGTAAACAATGAAATAAGGGCATGAAAAAATTTAAAAAAAATTTTCTCATTGTTCAAAAATTTCAAAAAGTAAAATAAGTCAAATCGTCCCTTCTTCAGAAAATTGACTGAACAATGAAATCGCCACCAAAGCTACAAATATTAGTCGATTATCCTCATATTTGCCTCAAATACTTTTGTTTGGGCACTGAACAAGCTCAAACTTTTAAATTTCGAATAAGTTAAGTCGTTAATTATTAGGATTTTTCTAAAATCAACGCCAAAATAGCGATAATTTCCAAATTTCGAGGGAGTGGTGCGACCCCTAAAATTTTTTTAAATTTTTTTTCTTTATTTTTCCCCTCATTAGGACCCCAGACTACATCTCTTTCCGAGGATAACTTTTTCAAATTAAAAAAAAACATGTTTTCACTCCACCCTATTGCCCAATTCCTGAGAATGAAGTAGAATCGACTGTCGGGTGGGACGATTATTACGGCCGACAATTGTAGTAAGCGACCACCTACTCAGAATTGCTGTAGTAATTTTTAATGATTTCCAAACGTTGCTCGTAAGTGAACTTTATCGTGATGACAATGTTGACTTCGACTAACGTTTTGACACTCTTGGGATTTAATTGGTATGCTTGGTGACGATGGTAACCGAATCGAAGTTACACCTTGTGTGATGACTCACCATGGAGCAGGTATCCTAGAAAAAAAACTCAAGACACTCTGCTCAGATGACAATTCACATATCTGTATTGCCTTTGCCAGATCATTGCCAACCATTGTGTCATTATGGTGACATAAAATCATAGAGCTGTAGAATGATTTAATAGCAACTGACCCACTGGGGACCCCACCACCAGTCGAGTTTTGTGTGGATATGCAGGTCAATTCAGCCCACCGGATTATTTGGAAATTTCCGAATTATTTCAGTTTCAGCATTAAGTCATTGAATATGAATATACCTGTGGTTTTCGTAACGTGTTTCTAATATATTTAAATTTATACTCTTTGGCAATACAACAAAGATATTTAATCAACAACGAGGATATTTCGTTATAAAACACACCCAGTCTCACATTCTTAAATACTCAATGAAAATCAGGCGTTGGGTTTTTTGATTTATCTTTATCAAATGATTCTAGGAAAAGGTATTTCTTTACTTACTTGGCGACCTGCTTATGGCTTACATATCCATAAACTCACAATTGATCTTGTGGTCCAATTTTGGCATCCGGATTATTTTGTGGAGCACAATTCTTTGTCACATTTTCTTCATTTGTTACGCTGAATTTAAAATGTCAATATTCATATATTCGTATATTCCATTTATGTGGTATGTATGTCTAATAATAGGGTACTTTTAAATTGTCCGCTGCCTCGTCAGCTTCTTGAGATTGCATCTTTGTTTCTTTGCAGCTGCAAATCGGATGAGTTTATTTATTTAACAATTGAATTGTGTTGTTGCCAATGCACCTGGAAAGGTGATGGAACTCATATTGCCAACAACTGGCGATGCTATTGTTCTTCTTTTTTTTTACATAAGTATAATGACTAAATGCCTTTGAGTTATTTATTCCTCCCTCTTTGCCGGTTAGGTGTCGGTGGCTGGTACACTGGAAGAAGTCTATTGCAAAACACGCTTAAGTCCTTCTCTGAGCGAGAAGTGTATGCAAATATAATATCAAGTGCTGTACACGGTATTGATGGAGGGTGGCATGCCACACAGACTTTAAGTGGAATCGGAATTGTGGCCGCATTTTAATAACACCTAATTGAAGGGGAATTATTTATGTTTGTAAGATTGTCAGATTAATAAGCGGCCTGACTTTTCTCGTCTACCTTGGATTTCATGCTCATAAGGTGACTTCCCGTTAAATACCTGCCTACCAACCGGTTTACTTTCCCCGTAATTGTTCCGCACGTTTGGCGTGTTAACGTTCTCTGCCACCTTCACCACTTTCACAAATACGAAATTGTGATGTGCGCAAAATTATAAAGTGAAGGTAACACACACGAAAGAGTTCACTGCAGATTTTCAAGTGTTTTTCCTGCACTTGTTGGTGGCTGCATTCGTGGGCACTTGAGTGTGAGTTGTTGGGTGCGGCTTTTTAGCGACCTTTTTTTTTTTTTTTAGAAAATTAATTAAAGAAAACTTCTGTTAAAGGCTAGAATGTGTGGCATTTGTAGTCATAGAAGAGCAGCACGAACCGAGTGCTATTCTTTGTAACCAACTTGTATGGCGTATACACAATACACTTTTTCATATGACTCATACGTTACCTAAAATTATTATTAATCATACGCTCTCAGGTCCCAATGGATGCCTACATTACAGTTAAGTTATTGCCTCCTGTCTACGCATAACGTTGACTTATTCGCTGTGATGTGTAAATAATGATGAATGAAAAAAATAACGTATTCCATGTGATTGGTTTTGAATAGATGGCATGTGCTTGGTGATGCCTTTTTTTCACAATTTGTCTTCCATTTATTTATAAGCAGGACAATTTGAAAATTCCCTCTCCCCCCCTCTTATGACTATAATGTAATTGAACTGAAGTGATCTATGATCACCCGTGGATATTGTCGTGTCATCATTATTTTAATTAAGTGCAAATGGTGGAATGTCTACAAAGATGTCTAGTGTAGCGGGTACATGGAATACTTCGTAAAGGAGGAGAACTGAACACAGTAGGTTACCTGACTACCATGTAATACGGGTTAATACGATGCGACGACCATCGGCCTCCCAAGCATAGCAAGCACACCTAGTAACCCCGATAAGCCTGGGGAACCTATTGGACATTTCACTCAGTGGGCGAATACCTCATCTTGCTCAGCTAACATCACTTTGGGCCACTTCAGCACCCAGTTGAAACGCGAGCCGAACTTACGTCAAGTCGATGACATCTTTCCAACACCCGGTAGTTATTTGAACTGGTTTAGTACCTCTGTTATATATGGTGATATTGAGAGTGTTCTAGCACAGATTCACTTCGGTTATTTACCGCCTGCCATTAACATCGCAGCCAAGAACGAAGGTGAATTGATCAGAAATCTGATGACAACCGTCATAGGTCATAGGACAGGATGTGAATAAGAATGATTTGCCTTAGTGCATCTCTATTGGGGGCGCAAGGAAATCTGTATACAGTGTATTCGTTCGGACACCTCTCTTAAGCGGACACCTCTCTTAAGCGGACCCCCTTTTCACTACCAATCCGCCTCAGTCCTTTGAATTTCTCTTATATACCAATTCAACGCCAAATGGCGTTTATGTATGTCCAAGGACATGACGTGGAGAAAATCTGCCTCCTCTTCTCAACCTAAGCTAACCTAGGTGAGAGAGTATAACGTACTCTTTTCGGCAACTATACACGATTGCGAATCATTTCCGTTTTTAAGTTAAATAGTTTGATAATCGCTTCCGTGGAACCCTTTAATCTCATCGTCACTTATGAATGGTTACTGGATGATGCCAAGGATTAGCAGATTATCTGAGCCTCCGTTTTCAACCTCATTGGGAGTCAGGGTTCCTCCAGCTGCAGTGATATGCGCTGCTGATGTCAGCAGCATTTTCACACTCGCGGGCTTTTACATTGGCCTCTCTTTCAACAAAGAGCGAACGCTCCCACTTCAGAGCTAACAAGCAGTTGTGTCATGGAGTTACTAAGCGGTCATTTTGGCTTTGTCACCAACCTGTCGGACTTGGTTATAATGAGGTTGCTCCCTAAGCAGTATTCTTTTGAATCCTTTCCTGGGTAAGCAAATTCTCCGGCGGCTCCTTGTCGAAATATGCTTGTCTAGGATTAGCCCTGTAAAAGCATTGCGTAACTATGTAATACATCAGCCAAGGAATTCTTTAGATGGTTATCCCTGTGAATCTAATTGGAGTCGAATAGAGGAATTTAAGAGTACGAGTTATATCACTAACTCAGCCAATGTGAACTGCACTGCGTGGTGACAGGCAATAGATTGTCGGGTTTCACAGAGTGTTATCTTTGCTTACGTTTGTCCGGCGTGTCGTCCTCCGCCTGGGAGCGATTACGCTTGTCAGATAACTCGCGGCTAGTTGATTTTGTTTGGAAGGCCTTGATCATTTTAAAATCCTGACTGGCGACAGAGGTGAGTAACTTTTTCCTGGCCAGTTCTAAAGAATGGATCGTAGAAACCATGCAAGTCTGCACTAGAGACTATGAACACGAGCCACCATTTATTGCCTCACATAGCGGCTAGATAGTTACTCATCGGACGAGTTTGTTGTCCATCAACAATAAACATTTTCCAGATCTGTGCGACTTGAGCTATTTCCCTTCAGAACTGGCACCGGTACAGCTTAGCAAATGGAAGTACTTTTGTATTTTGATTTTATTGTATTGTCGTACTTTAACGTTATTTAATTCAATTCAATGCATTAATTCAACGAGTTTTAAAGTAGAAACTACCAATTTGTACCTTTAAACTGACAGTGTTCCCCACCACCCCCCCCCCATTATTTTCACTCTTCATTTCATATAATTTGATGAAAAAAATGATTTTCCCGGCAATTCACACGATATTCACTTTTTACATAAAAAAATAAAATTCTACATTTGATTAATGATATTGTGCATATGTATGAGCCCAAAATGTATGGGTAAAATGTCAAAAACAAAATGGAATCAAGCGAAAAAGATGGGGCAGAAAAAAAAATCCATTTAAAATCAACACAAAAAACAGGACGAGTCTCATGTGGCCTTTGTTGTGAACATCGCCACTAATCACACATTTGTATAGTGAGGGGTTTTTTTTGTCGCTTCTTCGAATGCAAAAAAGTCCATGCGGAAAAGCGCAGCAAAATAAAATACATTTTATATTTTACACTATTTGCTTAAAATATTATGAAAGGAAAAACAAACAATAAATACATGTAAACTGCAAATGACATTACATTTTTAAAGCAAATAACAGCAAAGATCGGGGGGGGGAGAGAAAAACTACTGAACGTGGTGTGACAGAAAAACAGAATTTTCATTTATGTTCTTTTTTTCACAATCGCCACGAGAATATTATATTGAAATTGAATCTAGACTTTAACAAGTGGTTCATAAATTCTGACAAAAGAACATCATTTGCATTGAAATACTTTGCCCAGCAATGATTGTGAAAAATAAATGGCTCGCTCCGTTTCTTCCTCCACTTCTTCTAGAACTCCAGTTCTGTTCTCTTCTTTGTTCCTTGACATTTTTCTTAGTGTACATATTTTTTTTTGTTTGTTCTGCAGTCTTCTCTGCTCGTATGTTTCTGCCATTTTATGGTAAACGGAAACCCATTAAAATGGCTCAGAGATTCTGTGTGTGGAAGGCAGAGGCAGCAGCAATCGTTGTGCATGTAAATGTCTTGTTAAGTTGAAAATAATTGAGAATCTATTGGCTTTCAATGTGGAGAGCAAAAATATACGAAAAATTTTCACATATTTATGTTTCTTTTAGTTTTCCTTTTTTTTTTTGCGCACAGAATAGCATAATTTGTGGAGCCAACGGAAAGAATTGCAAAATTATGGCATACTTTTTTAGGAGGCTTAACATTGGAATGCATGGTAGGGGATTGCAGTACATGGAATTGAAAATTAAATGACAGATATTCCGGAACGGAAATTTAAATGGGACAATTTTAATGGGCTGATTGTTGAGCAACATCGGATTAATTTCTTTAACTACTTCCAATCGTAACAGCCAATCTCCCATAATCCTGGGACCTAAGGCAACAGCCCACACTGCGAATAGTCATCTTAGTGGGACGATTATGGCAAAATGGGCAAAGTACGTAGAACTTTACTTATTTCCCTTAACATTCCATTAAGGATCAGACGGGGAACTTGTCTCGAATCAGTCAGCTGTGTACGACATAACTGTGTATACTCACTGACCGGAACCTACTGCTTAAAGCCGGCTCCGAAAGGCTAATGCTTTTCAAGAGAAGTGCATACCAAAGTCATATATGGGCAAATTCTGCGTGACGAACGCTACATACATACGGACTCGTTTCAATAATAAAATATAACATTTGTTTGGTCTTTCAAAAGAGATATATTAGTGGGAGTTAAGTGTAATTTCATAAAAAATAAAAAAAAAAATAAAGAGGAATAATTGATCACAAAGTTTTGTGACGCACGCTTCAAAAAATGGAAGCAACTTCGCAAGTTGAGATGTGGTTTCTTAGTTTGTAGCGAATTTTCCATAATAAAGTACACAACATTAAATACTTAAAAGAAAGGCGTATATAGGCGAATTCTAAAATAACTTATTTGCAGGAAATTTTTTTTGTAATTTTTCTGCAGCAGCTAGTGCTCCCATTGTGACGAACGCAACATTTTTCCCTGTAAAATATAAATGGACACACCAAAATTTGTTTTAACAAAACAATTTATTTAATTTTTTAATAAAATATGTTAATAGAATATTTATAACATTTATATTTAGTCTAAATGCAACTTGCAACTTTAGTAGCACAACGGAAACACTGACTGTTTCTGGGACTTTGTGCATAAACGTAAGTGATGCGTGGTGATCACCACGCTCTACACGGCCAAGGCCGAATATCTATGGTGCACTGTGGTTTCACATCCATTAGTTGTGACCGAAATTCCAAAAAAAAAAACTGTAATTGGAAATAATTCAATCTGCATACATTATCTTTATAAAAATATTACAAGCAATCAAAAAAATCGTATGGAGAAAATTAGATGGCAACACCGTCCGAAAGGTATTTCAAGTTTGCGGTTTTATTCGGGTTAAAGCAGGCATATAAATTAATTAAAATGAAGATGTAAATAGAATATAAGTAAATACAGTAAAGAAAATAAGTAAATCAGTGTGCAGTTCGGTGTAGTGTATACACACCGAGGACTCTCCCTCCCATTTCTGCCAAGGTTGCCGACGATCAATGCAAGCTCAAGTATTCCCTAAAATAATTTAAACTTTGACAATCAGCCGAAAGGGGTGCTCGAGCATTCGCCGCTTACAAATAAGCATAAGGCTTCACTAAATTTAATACATTTTTTGGACCCCACTCATAAGAGATTAGGTTTGCTCGATAATCCATAGTATAAACTGCAAGGAGTAACCGGATAATTCGCACCGATAGTTCAAGGACAGCCTCAATGGGGCAATGATCGTCTTCCGTCCTATTGTCCACTATGGGTGCATTTAATGATAAGCGGCAAATTGATAAAGATACACCTTTTCCAAGTTTGAGTGATATAGAAACACCTTTTCCCCCGCTCACAAGAGAAAACTATCGAGCAACTGCAACATTCAAACTGACAATTGGAAGGTTAACAACGTTTAATATCAGGAAGGACATTGGTGGTTATTCGTTTATCAGCCATATTATACTACTCCGACGTTTTCAAGCCTTGTCATTTCCATTTTATTTCTTGGACGACGCCGATATCAGCGTTTTAGTCTTCACAACACATCCGTCGAATAATTGGGCATAAATAAATCACTGCGTGAAATATTTTCAAGCTGCATTTTTTTTTTGCACTTAAGAAGTTCGTAGAGCCCAGCCATTGTTTAGTGGAGGATTTCTGACTTCCTAGACTGACAAGGAAAATATTTATGTATTGGCGAAAACAGTAGGTCAAGTTGCTTCACAGTGTTGAAACATGAATAACACATATTTTCTCTAAGTGTTTCTCGTTGTTGATCAATAGTGGTCGGTCTGATTTGGTTCCACACGACGTAAAAGAATTATAAGAGAAGTCTCAAATCAAGTCAGATTTAACGACATCTCTCCCATACTGATAATGTTTGGAATGGCTGACGAAGTCAAGTGGGCCACATATTACACCGTGTTACAAAAAATAGATTTTTTTCTGTCCTATGAACCAAATGCACATATTCGGAAAGAGGGGAAAAAATAAAAATACACGTGTATCGGCGATTTTCATGTACACGTCAGAATTTTTATAAGTTTGAAGTATAAAGCTCGTAGTGGCCTGTGTGAAAGCCTTTCGACCGATTTTTAACCCTTTTTTAGTGATCGAATCGAGCTGATTTTTGGCAGGCAGACTCGTGGAAATGTCTGTATCACGTCAAATAGATTTTTATCAATTCTCAGATTTTCCTAAATTTTTTTCGATTAATAAACTTTTGTATTGTATCAAAACTCAAATGAGTCGGTAGTTTTTTTACTCTCGGATAATATTCGGGAATAATTTCCTGCATCCCATCACACAAATCTCGTAGGGCATCGAAACACCGCCGTAGATTGGGGGCGCTAGGAAATAACTCAAAAAAAAATAAAAAAAAATTGTGAACAATCATTTTGGCGTTATTTTATACGGTTCGTTTTTTTTCATTAAACATTTCGGGATTATTTTATAATGAAACAAACCCCAAAAATATTTTTTTTGGTTTTAGGGGTTATTTAATTTTTCATTTAGCCAAGGATGATTTTTTATGTATTATATCTCTCAGACGTATGTCTCCTTTGAGAAAACTTTGATCAATTATCTTTCCACATTCAAACGATCAGCATGATCCTCGATGTCTCTGGCTTCAGTGACATGCTGGATATCGGATATCATAAACATGTCCGGCAGCACGGTCTCAGATATGTTGATTGTGCCCGATATATTCCGCTTATGTATGACGATCGTTGAATAATATATTGGCATGCAAATGGGCTAGACTTGGAAATTGTATCTCTATGACCGAAAATTGAGCTACTTATTGTTTAATCTTGGTTTAGACCTCAACATACGGAGGTTCTACATTATTATTGGTGTTGTTATGGAAATCATTTCTTGATATCTATGCTATCTATTGCAGAAGCTAAACACATGAGAATGATTCTGAACTATGTGTCCCTTCAAACCCTCAATTACTGAAAATCGATCTACTTCATTTAACCACAAACAATTCATTCTCTTTTTTTTGGGGGGTGGCTTTACAAAAAATACCACCACATTTAAATTGTTTTTAAACGTTGCCAACATAAATAATGTGTTGATTTCATTATAGTGAAATGAACCAATGCCAAATTGTATTTCCCATTGTCGGTGCTTTACCAGCAAAAAAAAAAGGAGGCAGCAGTGAAAGAAGAAAAAAAAAGCCCAAACCAATGAAGCTCAGGCACAGAGATGCTTAAATTAGATAAAATGAAAACTACTTGAAACATTGACTTGTTCTCTGCTTTTTCAACAGCCATCAACAAATGCCCCCAAACGATCGGGAAACTAAACTAACGATTGGCAAGGACTAAGGACTATTCTACAACAAGTTGCTTGACACCCCGGCCAAGCCTCCCCCATCCCAATCAACAACCATAGACGCCATCGTTTGTCCCTCATCTGGGTGCTGCTGGAAATTAAAGTAATTTTAATGAAAGTGTTTTTCGATAAAAATCAAAGCATACTCTTCTCGTACACAAATAATAGAAACGGAGACCAGCAACAAAAATGGAGCGAACACAAAAATAGCAAAAAAGGGAAGAACATAAAACGGAAGAAAACCAGTAACAGGAAAATCAACCGAAAACGAGCAACGACATAGGGCTTGTAGTGCTTGAAAAATAGAAAGAAAAAAAACAAACTGCCGTGGAGTTTTTTTTTGACTTTCTTTGGGCGGTTTTTTTTTGTCGGTTGGTGTTGGCAATAAAGAAGAGCCAAACCTAAATTTAATTCAAACAATTTGTGGCAAAACACAAAATGGAAATGTAGAGCAATAGCAAAAGTTAAGAGGAGGTGTACCTCTCAACCACCCCGAAATAAAAGATAAAAAGAAAATTGAACTGAACTCAGGCGAACTGCTCATAGTTGCACACAAATATTTGGCGTTGGTGTCGTGCGGTGGGCAAAGGCGATGGCAATGGTTTGGTTGGTTTGGTAGTCATTTAGAATCTCCAAAAGTTTTTTTTTTCGGTGAAAAACTCAAACCGCCAAAGTTGTCTTTGCCTTGTGGTAGCTAGACCGTCGTGCGTTCCGTTCACATCCAAGTACACACGTAATATGAAAAGAGGCCGCCGGTCGAGGCGGAGAGAGAACCAGAAAAGCCTACATTTTGGCAGGCATTTTTCCCCTTAAATTCATTCGTTTGCTAGGATTTTAATTAATTAGTTAGGGAAATGTAATTTATAATAACACAAAATTCTATATGTGCAGACGTCTCTCTCTCTCTCTCTCCTGCCCCGTTCCCTCGTCCTGCCTTTATGTGAGTGTTGCATAAATGTTAGAAATGTTAGCAAAGGGACGACTTCAAAGAAAGTTGCAGTTTATTTCTACTTTTGAGTAAATATATATTTTGTTGTTGTGGGTACAAAAGAGAACATTTTTTGCGGTGAAGATATCGAGGTCATGTAAATATTGTTAATTAACTGAAAAATCCATTTATGGTTCGAAATAGATTTTTGCTAAAATATTTGGAAAACTAATGAAACTAGTGATTAATTTCGAGACGATGAAATGTTTAATACATATCATCAGCAGAAATGCAAAAGGGCTCATCATCATTTTCCAGAAAACATACTTTATAATGAAAATGAAATTAAGTAGCTCTTCCAATATATTTGGTACAGTTCGACAAAGTGGAGAAATCAAATTACAAATTAACAAAAAAAAACCTAAAAACTAAAATTATGAAAAAATTTCCGCCCTCAAAATCGAAAATTACGAAAAGTAGTTAACTTTCGAAATATTTCTAAAATATAAACCTAGACCTTATCTTTCACGTGGTCCCAAAGAAAGAAGACGCAAGGTGTTAACTCAAAAGATCTCGGTGGCCAATTGTGATCACCTCTTTGAGAGATAACACGGTCCCGAAACTTTTCCAGTAAAAGAGAAATGGTTTCGTTGCTTGTGTGACACGTACTGCCGTCTTGTTGAAAGCAAACGTTGTCCAGATCAATATCGTCCATCTCCAACTCCAATAGCGCAATCCATTCACCGTAACTGTTGATCCAACCTCATTTTCGAAAAAGTAAGATCCAATGACCCCGCCGGACCATAAACTGCACCAAACAGTCACACGTTGAGGATGGAGAGGCTTCTCAAGAATAACTCTTGGGTTTTCCGAGACCCAGATTCGACAATTTTGCTTGTTAACGTAGCCACCGAGGTGGAAATGGACAAGATGATTTTTCGATGGAATTCCGGATAATTTTCATGCATTTCAAGAACCCAATCAGCTAAGATATTTGGTCGGCTTGAGTTCTTGTATTGACTGAACTTTATAAGCCTTGAGACCCAAGTCTTTAAGTCTTTATGTATGGGGAATGCCTAATTACAAAGAACGACGAGGAATGGACAAACCTGGATTTTCTTCAACACTTTGGACAACAGCAACGACTGAGAATCAGTTGTTCTTGAGCGACGTGCACATCTGATTCTTCACATCACTAACTTGTCCCAACAGCTCGAATTTTTCCACCAATTTCTGTATGGCGGTCCGACAAGGTGCTTCACGAACTTTATGAATAAGGGAGTAATCTGTAAGCCATGTTAAACTTCTCTAGAAAAATTATTTGTGATTCTCAAACATTCCGTAATTACATAAATTATTTTCGAACAGCTCTCTAGTTTGAGAGAGTTTCCCGTTTTCGTGGGCTATATAAAAGATGTCCCAAATGCAAAAGAGCCCAAAAACTAAAATACAAAAATGACCCAAATGAAAAATTCCTATAATTAATTGAAAAATTTCCCAAAAAGGTCAACATTAACACCACAAATTGAAAAAAAAATCCAATACTATTCACCGCTGATTTTGGAAATTGCTGATTGGAGAGAGTTTCCTGTTTTCGTGGGAAAAAAGATGTCCCAAAACTAAAATACAAAAATGACCCTAATAAAGAATTCCCATAAGTAATTGAAAAATTTCCAAAGAACGTCAACGTGAACATTTCCCCACAAATTATTAAAAATTTAATACTATTCATCGCTGATTTTGGAAATTGCACAAATACCTTTTGAGGACAATACTGAAGATTTATTAAAAAAAAATATTGGGGAATTTTTCATTATGAAAAATGTGTGAAAATTGTTTCTGTATTTTCATACATTTTTCATAACAAAGCTTTTTTACATTTCTATGAATACCGATAGACTTTTGGCCGATGGAATTTAGTTCTGGAGCACTACGAATAATTCACAGAAATTGCACCTATCTGAAAACAAAACATGCCAATTTAAGAATTTGACTCTTAACCCTGAACAAATGTACAACATCGTGAGCTTTAATTGGTTTTGTATTCGATATTCATACAAAGGCCAATGTATTCCCTATTATAGCAAGAAATATATTTTGGAACAGACAATGCATAAGTCTTCGGTTCCCTACCTAAACAACTCCCCCCCCCCCCCCTCCCCTCATTCCTCGATTAGAGCCACTAAGAATGATCTTTATTTCCAATTTGACTTAAGTCAACCGAAAGTTATGCTCTTAAAGTTCTAAAAGTTCATGACAACATATTTTCAGTATCCAACAACTACTTAATCCCCTCCGCATAAAGTTATGAGACTTGGAAGATTTGCTTGCATTGAATTTACGGTCATGTGCGTTTTAATAAATATCATTCGTAGCCCGTACCCCGCACTGTGGGATTTTGGTGTCAATAAATCAATTTTTCAACTACTGAATTTCAAAAATTTAAAGATGCAGTTTTGTAGAGAACTGTTTAAATACGAAATGTGCATTTATGGTTTTTTCGAAAAATTGTATTCTATTTGTGAAAAATTGAGGGAAAGTCCCTACAAGGGTGCTAAGCAAGAAATGACTTATATTTTCATGCAATGCAGTGGTCCATATATGTAAAATTTTCTTGATAATACCATTTGACTTTAATATATTTTAAAAATATAGTATTTCTCTATAAATTAAAAAAGAAAATCATGGGGATATCATAAACCGTTAGGAAGATATGTCCAAATCTGTAAACCGCTAAAAATGTTTTTTTTTGGATTTTCAATGGACACAAAAAAATGTAGCTCCACTCTCCTCCAAGCCGTTCTTTTAATAAAATGAAAGGTGGGAATGTCTTCTTTCGATTAAACCAAAAAATATTTTTAGGAAACTTCCGGAAGTGGAAGAAAACTTGAAATTTCTGGTAAAAGTCATGAATATTTTCATTAAATTTTTGCAAAAAAAAGTATTGCATAATTTTAGGCCAGCTATTTATTGAATATTGAATATAACAACAACAATTAACAATTCGGGCGAAACAGTGCATAGAGATAAATAAAAACAAAACCATATGATGTTTAGAATTAGCACATGATTATTTTATCATTTTGTAGTGAACAAAAGGAAGAACAACAACATTTGCGATTTTAGTTTTCAAAGTTTTTATAATTTTTATATATACTTATCAAAATGATTTTGTTTTCGGTTTTATATGAAGAACTGTGTAAAGAAATAATTAATTGCAATGGAGAAATAAATTTATTAAACACTTTCATAAAAACTTAAAATTCGAAACTTTCTTCAGATCAAGTTGAAGATGTTAAAAAGGCCATTTCAAAGCGGTTCGTTAGTCATTTTAAGGATAGATGGCATAAATGTCAAGTAAATAGGCAAGATTTTTTTAAGAAATATGAAACATGGCTGAAAGTTAAGTTGGGAACGACATACAATTTGTAATAGGAAAGCAACATAACATAATTTGTGGAATAATAAACAAAATATTAAAAAAATTCTTATCTATAATCTGTATGGGCGGTGGGCGTGGCCGATTTTGATGAAACTTGGCACGCATCTTTTCTTAATTCTAGAAACTGTATGTACCAAATTTGAACACTTTTGATATGCGAAAAATCCATTTGGATTGTATGGGCGGTGGGCGGTAGGCGTGGCCGATTTTGATGAAATTCCATTTTTTCTTAATTTAGTCAATATAATGCTCGGTGCCAACTTTCAATGATCTCGGACTACTCCTTCTATTTTTTGCACAAAAATGTATGAAGCGATCCCACAGTGCCCCGTACCCCGTACCAGTCCCAGAATCGCAAAACGAACTCCAAACTACGCTTTCACTGAAAGCTGTGCGAACATAAAGTAAAGAATTTAATGCGTTTGAAAAAATCCACTTTAATAGAGTCTCATTTACACTCGGAATTGTATGAAATTATTGGTTTGTAGTGGCTGCAACCCACACACACACACACACGTACACACACACTTACACACATTCTATCTCTATTGGCCGCTCCGTGTTACATATACACAGAGGCACATGTGTTAGTGTGTGTCTGTACACATAAGAAATTATGGACACGTTCATGTGTGCGAATGTCGTTGGGTGTGTATGTGTTAACAGCTGAATCTTTTTGGAGGATTTCGGTGAAAGGATTTTAGACAAGTGTACGATGGTCTTTGTATGCCGAAAATCCTACATAACGACACATATGTCGGCCGGTCGGATGAACGGCCTCCCCTCAGCTCTCCCACTGGCGGCAGACTGTTTGGTAAATGCAGAGATGCTGTGTCTCTGCTGGATGCGGGGATCGTTCGATGGTGTAATACTTTCCGTTATGTTCAGTTCCGTCACACACGCTTGCACCCGAAGACGCCCCCTTCGGTATTGCGCCCGATTTTCACACATACACCCTGACAGCGACGCTTGCCTGCCCTACCATTGTGTATGAAGTCGAATCTTTCGCTTCCTTTTTTCTCTCTCTCTCGCTTTTTGTTCATTGTAGCCTGTTAAAGTACGAGGGTATGATTAGAAAAAATCACATTTGTTGGCAACAATTCAACACTAAATTGATTTTGAACAAAAGACCGAAATGTCGAGCACGCGGGGTATAGGAGAAAATGCAGACCGGGCATGAGATTGAGGGGAGCCATGTTGATGGCCCGGACATTGTGAATAGGGGCGTTGAAAAGGGGGGAGGGTGTGGGGTTTAGATCAGCATTTCAGCGTTAGCATAGACCTACAAAATCAAATCATCAGCACGAAAGAAAGCAAAAAAAAAAAAAACAACCGAATGCAGGCTTTACTCCCTGCATACATATGCACGTCTTTATTGCCTGGTACGGCAACGTCATTATTGTGGTGTTGGCGAAAAAAAAAACAACACAAAATACCTAAAACAACAATAACGCGTGCAAAGTGAACTGAAAGCCTGATGCCTTTTGGGTTTGGTGTGGCCGATGTTTTGCATTTACACTCGGGGTAAAAAGTAGAGCACCGGTAATCTTGTTTGCTGTGGAATAATAAATATATTTGAAGGGGAGACCATGTCTTGGTAGCCACGAAAAGTCGTCACTTGCGACTTTACGAAATAAAAAAAAATTCAATAATTGTAAACGGCGAAAAAAATCGATCAGATCGAATCGTATAATACAATCAAACATCCATAACTCGAACCACCATTATCCCGTTGAAAAGTTCGACTTAGGGAGACTTTGAGTTATGGAATTACTCATAAAATTGTTTAAGGGAATTTTTCTCCGTAACTGCCACTAGAAGTGTTACGACTTAAAGAAAGCTCGAGTTCTGGAAG
Source organism: Hydrotaea cyrtoneurina (assembly GCA_958296145.1). Classification (NCBI taxonomy): domain Eukaryota; kingdom Metazoa; phylum Arthropoda; class Insecta; order Diptera; family Muscidae; genus Hydrotaea; species Hydrotaea cyrtoneurina. The sequence continues at coordinate 70,042,732 of OY282515.1, forward strand.
TTCCACTGTATATACACTCCATATATGTATACTTAATGGATAATATGGGATATACAAGTTTTTATTGTTAAAAATAAAATATATGTTTGTGCGTAAACACATTACGTTTGTACACAATCATTATATGTTTACACACAATCATAATATATTTGGGTTAAAATTTTTTTGTCCTAACGTATTTGTGGCAAACTTATATATAATTTATGCGCAAATTTACACCTTTTTCTTGAGCAAAAAAATATATAAAAAGTGAATTTTGACTTGTAACACTATTGAAGTAAATGAGCGATATGTGCGCCTGGTCTCCCTTAGATGTAAATGGGCCATGGAATATATATATAATATTTAATTCACAATGGACCCTATGGGTCTCCGAGTGGAGGTGCATCATAGGATGTACAACCCTTCCTAACCTATATAGAATACATCGTAATAAATGCTCACTGGTCTGTTAGGTGACACAAGAATACCATTGATTAATTTGTCAGTTTAATGTACTGGTCAGCCTGGTGTGATGTTTGCCGCATCGCAGTTACCCACTGTGTGAGGGCACAGAGTAGTTCAGACCTTCATGGCGATGATCCTGACAAGACTGTTCGACTGGCCCCTAATACTCATTGTATACACAGCAGCTCACTAACACTGTTAATCAATCCACAACCACTACTGGGCAAGACCTAGAAAAGAATGACAACATTTCCTTTCCAATTTATTAATATAGGGTTATCCATTTCGTGGTTTCAAAACTATAGGGCTGGAATTCGACTAAACTAATTTTTTTTCTTTTGAGTTGAAAGTCAGACATTGACGAAAATGGATCTCTATTTCTATCACACAACGCGTAAAAATTACTAAAACCAACTACAAAAATGGTAATTCTGGCACAGTCACATATCGTGTTTAAGAGGAGATTATGGTTGATGATTATGAAGCACATTTCTCACTCGGTGGTTATGTTAATCTTAATATATATTTACCCTCGACACTGATTCACTGATACACTGATTCACTGACTCTGTCACGCAGTACGTAGGAATTTAAATAGACATTCTATAATTTTCTATAAATAATAATAATAAAAAAAATAATATTTTTTTTTTGTACAGAAATTGTGTTTTCCCCAAATTTTTTTTTTCCAAAATTTTTTTTTTACAAGAATTTTTTTTTTTTACAAATTTTTTTTTTCAACTAAAATTTTTTTTTAAATTTTTTTTTTTTTTTACAAAATTTTTTTTTCCAAATTTTTTTTTCAACAAAATTTTTTTTCCATATTTCAACGGGCGCCATAGGCGCATTACAACTTACTAGTAAACAATATTGTCGTATTTGGGGTTCTGAGAATCCTCAAGTAATTGAAGAGAGGCCATTACATCCACAAAAAGTCACTGTTCGGTGCTCTCTTTGATTCGAAGGTGTGATTGGACCTTACTTCTTCGAAAACGACGTGGAAACGAGTGTAACCGTCAATTCGCAGCGTTATGGCCGTATGATAACCGACTTTTTTTGCCTGCTATTGATGAATACGACTTGGAGAATATGTGGTTTCAACAAGACCGTGCCACATGCCACACAACTCGAGCGAATATGGCTTTATTGCAGGTGACATTTCCTGGCCGCGAAATTTCTCGTCATGGCGACATAAACTGGCCACCAAGATCATGCGATTTGACACCATTAGACTTTTTTTGTTATGCTACGCGAGAGACCGTTTGAAGATAAACCTTAAGCACTTAAGAACCAACATTCCTCAAGTTATGGCTGAGATACCGCCCAATATGTGCCAAAAAGAGGTCCAAAATTACCTCACAAGAATCAAGGCCTGCAACACTTCGCGTGGTAGTCATTCAAATGATGTAGTGTTTCACACATAATGTCAACGTTCAAACTTTATAATAAAAATGAAATATCATGAAAAAAATATTTGATATGTGTTTTATTTACTTTTACTTTTAAAAAACAAAATGAATAACCCTTTACTTACTTAGATTGTCTTTACAACCTGTTGTTGGTCTTGGCCTGATAAATAAGTGATTTCAAAGCACTTCGGTCTTATGCTTGGCTTCTCCAATTTGTGATACCAAGAATCTTCATATGTTCTTCTACTTGGTACGTCCACCGGGGTCTCGGTCTTCCCAGTCTGCTCCTTCGATTGTGATTTCACATGTCACAGTCTATTACTTAATTACCAGTTGTCTCTACCGACCTACGGTTACACCCAATAAATTAAATTAAAAAAATGAGTTTAAACTTCAAATAAGTAAAAATAATTCACACTTTCGGCTGTGATGTGGCAACACACAATCACTTATAGCAGAAAACATATGTTTCCGCTGAATAATTCAAATAATACTAAACTTTTCTAGTGGATTTCGGAGGAAAAAAATAAAAGTTTTAACAAAATGCAGCATGTAATCGATTGGAATAGTTCTGAAGGCCTGAAAAAAGCTTTACAGCAACTTGAACTGCACATTAGGGCGTTTCACAAAAGACGTTTTTTCTGATTTTTCCAACTCTTGAAGCGGAATATTAAAGTTTGTGATTTAAGAGAATTTTGAAATTTTTTTTGGATTTTTTGAAGATGGGTACGGGGTCGCTGAAATCGATTTTATCAAAAAAATGAGGTTATGGAGAAAATTTTTTAATATTAATTTTTGCTGGTGCTTTTTCTTCATAAAACTAAACAACTCTCTTCTTAATGATCCGATCCCACGACAAAAAAATGATTGATGTGAAAAATTATTATACTATGGACCACTTTGATAGTCTTACAAGCACGGCCAAAATGCACAATTACAGCATTAACAATATTACACAGCTACATCATTTATGTAATTTATGGTAGTTGTGGAAGTTATAAACCCCCAAATAAATATGATTTTCTTCATCCTTTGTTGATTGCTGTCAGAATCATAAGGCTGGAGTGTGTGGAAACACAGGTAGAACAAGCGTGTTGGGCAGTGCAACAATCGTGAACATCTGACTTCTGACCAAGCACATCTTAATAACGTTTATTCGTTTAGATTGTCCATTTTTTCTTTAGAATGTGTTCAACAGTTGCTCATCACTGTAAGCGGTGTGATATTTTCGCCGTCGTATATTTTCATGGCTATCTTTGGTAATTTATCTCGTGTATAAGCTTTATTTCGCATTTCCGCTCATAGGCTGTTTTAGACGCCGTCGCCGCCAACGCCACAAACGCGCCATCGCCATTCATCTCCACAGCAACCAACTCGAGCCATGCCAAGCCTGCAAACTCACACCTCTCACCACCCACAGCGCCAGGCTAGGAACATTACCATCACTCATTGATTTGGCGCTTTCAAAGTGTGAGTGTGTGCGTGTGTGTGAGAGTGTTTTGCATTGAATGGCCAGAACAAAAACGAAATTTGTGTGTTTTTCGGTGGGTTATAATTTTCTCTCCATTGTGTTCATTTGCATGCAAAAATGGCTAAAACTGTTTGTTTCTGTTGCTGTATAGATGAACAAAGCTAACACACCCACATATCTGCACATCTACATATGTAGGCATGCATGCATGTGTGTGCATCAGTTTAAACATGCGTTTACTATGCGAATTGTTTTGGTTTATTATGAATGTTCGCCGGGGCACTTTATCATTTATGGCTCTGAGGGAGTTTCGCAAAATGTTTAAATTCTTCAACGTATTTATGCGTGCCGGTATCTAGTGATGATTTAATGTTCCACAGATAAATCAATAATGACTTAGACATGCTCGCTCTCACTCGATCTATCTGCCTGCCCGCCATGTGAGTGTCTGCGTGCGTGTGTGAGTAATAACTTCAAATTGCTGCACTACTAAATACTCGAAAACATGTGTGCGTGCTGATTAAAGTTTTTCTGTTTTTGTTGTTGGTTTTGCCCAATGGGAATACTTTCGTATTTAAGATACTTTGCAAAACTACACTGGCAGGCAATAAAAAACACATTATTGTGATGGGTATAACGTTGCTATATGAAGATGTTGTCGAATCGCATGTTGTGTAGATATTTTGTTTTTAAAATACAATATAGGCTACCGATTAAAGGCGATTTTTTGAAGAACGATCCTCTGGAAAAAATTATGAGATGGTCAAAGTGATGCGATGTGGTTTAATCTGAAGTGACGCCATTTGTATATCTCCCATTAGTTTTTTTTATTTATTATTTTATTATGAAAGCACGATGGAGATGAAGTGTGATAGTGGTTTTTCCTCATACATCCTCCAATTTATTCATACACTGTGTGGGTCAAATTAATCCCAAATAAAACATAAATCATTTAATCGTCCTTATTGGTCGTGACAAATTGTGCTGCTAAAATGAGAATGTTTGCCTTGATATCTTCAATGCTTTTAGGCGTGGGATTTTTATGGAATTACTTGAAAAGTGTGGAGGCCCAAGTCGGGGTGACCAGTCAATGTCGCCATTTAATGTCATCACACATCCTGGGAAATTTTCTTTACAGAAATTACAGCGTAATACCGCAAATATTTTACGCAAAGATCTCGATCGAAATCTACACAAAATACAGCGTCTCTTTTCACTGAACGCGCTTTAGGAAAACTGAAAGAAGATCATCTGTTTTTTATCGAAAAATTATCTTCAGCCATAAGGCTAATTTTTAGCTCATTGGGTGCAGACTGGGTAAACGGAATTGTCACTTAAGGTCTCTTTTCTACAGGGACAGGCTAACTACGATTGATGACTTGGAAGACAAGGTTGTACCGGCTGAATGGACGACTAAAGCGAAAACTTGGCTAACATTTGAAATAATCTGTGTGTGTTAAATCCTGGCTCAAAACCTGGCATGACCATCAACAATTTGTGAGCGGCTTTCCCACCTTCTAAATGAGAGTAATCTCTAATCCATGTAAATCTTCTCTAGAAAAGCATTAGGATGTACAAATTATATCGTGCTTAGCTCACTGATTCTCCGTTCGTTCATTGAAAGTTAAGGGAAATAGGTAAGTATGACTTCTAACCAATATTTGCCCTGCATCCATTTCAGTGTATTTGCCACTTATTATTGATGAAATTAATACGAAATTGCAGGAAACATTCAACTTGGTGGAGAAATATTCAGTAGATTGGAATATGAAAATTAATCCAAAAAAATGTGAAACCATTCTTTTTCGACCACCAGTAAATAAATGTAATTGGAACATTAGAAGAAACTGGAAAGAATTCGGCATAAAATCAAAAATTTATAACAGCATTATACCTGTTAAAGACATTGTCAAATATCTAGGCATTTATCTAGACAAATTTTTATATTTCAATTCACATATTAATTTTCAAATTAAGAAAGCTCAAAACTCGTTCATGGCATATAAATCAATATTCTTTTCTAAATTCGTTAACAAAAATGTTAAAATTTTAATGTACACAGCAGTGACTCGTTCGATATTATGTTATGGTGCACCTATATGGTTTTATATTTCATCATCGTATATGGAAAAAATTAGAAAATTTGAAAGGAAATGTTTACGTTCGTGTACCTCCCTCCACAGATCTCGTAGCAGCAATTTCACAAAATATATATCAAACAAAGTACTGTACAAATCTGTAAATATCAATAGAATAGATAACTTCTTGATAAAGACTATAAGGAACCATGTTAACAATTCTACAGACTGTAATGTAAATAACTTGATCATGGCACCATACTATGCTGATGACTTGTACATATGTAAAACTTTAGAATCAGGTTATGTTCCTCCAGAAGCCTTTTTATATCTGGATAGAATGGGGTATATACAGAATAATCTGGGTGTACCAATATTCTACCACTATTATAGAAGGGCAAATGTCAAAGCTATTAATAGCAATACAAGAGACGTAAATGAATTACGATATGATGAAAGTATAACAGAAACCGATCGAATAGATCGATCCAATATTAAAAGTTTTTGGTGGCATAACCTGTAACTTATCTTTTAACATCTAGGGACCATTTTTATTAAACAAAAAATTATTACCAAAGCAATGTTTTTTTCTAAATTTTTTAATTGCAATACATAATATATTTAAATTAACCTTTGTTAAAATGAAAAATACTAAGTATTTGAAATCAAATTTGTAAAACAAATGTCTATTGTATGATACAGATAAGTAATATGTTTGAGAGTCCGAAATCGGAACAGTACATTCACACACTATATATTAAGACTATTAGGTTTATTTGTAGTAATATCTTTATATACTTGAAATAAATAAACAAATCTAAAAAAAAAAAAAAAAAAAAAAAAAATGCCACTTATTATTATTATTATACACTCCATCATAGGATGGAGTATATACTAAGTTTGTCATTCCGTTTGCAACACCTCGAAAGAGTGATCTGCGACCCTATAAAGTATATATATTATTGGTCAGTGTAACATTCTAAGACATTCTAAGACATGTCCGTCCGTCTGTTGTCTGTTGAAATCACGATAGAGTGCGAACGACCAACGCTAAAAAGCTGAAATTTTGACGGAAGATGTTTTTTGCCCATAAGCAGTTCGAGAATGGGCCATATCGGACCAAAGGGGAAAAAGTTCCCCTTTACGGGACTAAATATATTCCGGCCATAATCAAATTTTTCAAATATTTTTTTTCACTACATCTAAGTTCTAAGTTTATATAATTTATAGATGGGAAAAAAATCCCAAAAATGGGCGTGCTCATGGGTTCCGTGGACCCTTGGGGCCCAAAAAAGGGCCCATGATAAACATGCGCATATGGGTATCGAAGTGCAACGAAATATACTCACGAACCCAAATATGCCTTTATTTTCATGATTTGCCTAAATTTTTTGATCCGGTTTCTGGGACTATCGGGTCACCAGCGGCCCAAAAACCGTCCCTTGACAAACATGGACATATGGGTATCGAAATGCAACGAAATTTTCTCGCGAACCCAAATATGGATTTATTTTCATGATTTGGATAAAATTTGTGATCGGGTTCCTGGGACTATCGGGTCACGAGCGGCCCAAAAACTCAGTTAGTTTTCTTATTTATTGACTTTTTAAGGATCCATGATGGAGGGTATATAAGATTCGGCCCGGCCGAACTTACTATTTGTCCACTTGTTTTCTTTTCTCTAATAACTTGTGTATTTAGTTTCAAGACCGATGCCTTATTAAAAGCCATCTATCTAAATCCGAATTTGTTTCACATTCAACTTTGTTTTTCTACAGAATTGTTAATGATGAATCTGTAACATTTCACTCACTATAAATAATACTAATAAATCGTACTAAACTTTTTAGGGCCAGCTAAAACAGATAGAAGTTTCTGCCGTAAGCTAAAAGTAGAAATAGAGAAATCTCCTAAAAGTCTGCCCCACATCTGTCATTTTTGCAATATTGAACAAACTTATGCTAAAAGTTTTTTTTTTTGACTTTTTTGCAAAGGAAGCAATTTTCATTTGAATTAATACAAATTGCATACGTTTCTGTGAGAATTCCGTTCACATTTCACTTCCGACAACAGTGCTGTATTCATTAATATCATATTTGATATTTGCTTTCATCTTCTTTTTCTTCTCTGCTTTTTTTTTTTTTTTTGGTTTCTAAAAACTATCCATTAATATTCATTGAAAATAGAGTTTTTCCATTTTCCCCCCCTGCCGTTGACCAGAGCATAAAAAACGGCATGAGGGCGAAATGTGACCAAAAGTTCGAAATTGTTTAAATTCGCCTAACTTAACCTTTGGCTGGTACTGCACGAACTACACGAACACTAACACCTCCACTATCACTGACCCACACACACACACAGACCGTTCTCAACTCGCACTTTAGCCTCTTTTGGCTGTCATAGTGTCATGGCTGGTGCATACTTTCGGGGGATTTCTAACAGCTGGCCACTTGGGAATGAAATGAAAAAAAACAACTTTGTGATTAAAATGGTGCGAGTGTGAATGCGATTTTTGTTTCACCGCAGAGTTTTTCTCCATTAAAATGCAAATGTTGCTGGAGGTACTCGGGCATTGTGCAGGCAGTCAGCTGCATATCTCTCATGTTGCTCAGTTTTATGTTCAATTTGTGGGTGTGGGGTGTCGCTATGCAAACTTTTAACGGTCAACATATGCTTGATGTGAGGGGGAAAAATACAAAAAAAAATAAGTGAAATGTTTATGAAATATTTTATATAATAATAATATATTTTGCGGAAAACTAAAAGTAAACTTAAGTTTCTGGATATGAGATTTTGATGACTGGTTTTTCTTCGACAGCAGCGCAGTTCTAGGAGGTTTTTGTCAAATACCAGCTGCTATGTCGAGTTTATTAACTGAACCTGTTAGCACTATTTTTTTGAAGTAGACTGTAATTGGTTTGTTGTGTTGTGGACATGAAAGATACCCTGGCGTTCAAGGTTCTTGTAATCAGTACAAACTTTTCTCTTCTGGCTTTTTACCATAACATTGTTTAGTGCTTTTCCAAAAAAAAAGCGGACGACATTTGGAAAAACATTTGAAACGTTAAAAAAATTGTCCCCTTTTCTCCATTAGTGGGTAACAGATTTGTTTAAAAACTATAAAGCGTATTTAAGCGCTAGGGGATTCTGTAACCTCCGAGGTAATCTGTAGTCTAGTTTTCTTAAACTGAGCCTTGCGTGACCCGACATAACGTCATGAAGTACTGCATTCATTTCCGAGTATAAATACAATTTCTGAGATTATGGCAGACTTATAAATATTTGCTTTTTCGGATTTTATCTTGTCTAAATTTAATATCGTTAAAGAAGATCATATTACAGTGTTCCTTATATTAAAATTATTTTTACAATTTCAAAAAATTAATGAATGTAAAAATTATTTCTGAGGCATTTTATTGGTTTATTCGGAAACTCAGACATTCCCACTATTCATGAATCACAATTTCATTCATGCGGCTGCATCAGCTAGCTTTGAAGTAGCCCCATTTTCTGGCTCTCCTTAAAGGCTTAACCGCTATTCAACTTAAGGGCCTGCATAGTTAATGGATTCTCCAAATAATATTGGTCATATCTCTCAAAAAAGTCTTGCAGAGGTCAAAACCCAATTTTTTGACCACTCAATTCCAATAAACAATACTGCAGTTTTGTAGCGAAATACTTAAATATGAAATGTGTTTTTCGGATTTTTTTTAGGAAAATTTTAGTTTATTTTTGTTAAATTAAACCAACAGTGTTTTGCAAGAAATGACTTATATTTTCATGCAAGCCTACCACCAGCCCAAGCCTACTCCACGAAATTATCTTATCTTTTCCGGTTAAATCTCCTCCTCCCGACGATATCAGCGAACAGTGACAACACATACATAACTCCATGACGAAAGTCTTCGAAGAAGAAATTGGTTACCGAATGTGGCAAGACAGGAATCAAAGGTACGATGAGAAGTGTAAAGTCGCCACTGAAGTTAAGAACGCTGAATAAAGATTTTAGTGGAAAGAACATAATAATACACAGACACATGCATTCACCATAGCTGCATCGAATGCATTTGTAAGCAGCGGCCAATACCATTTTTTACCACGCATTCTTATGCGGTAGTTATTCATGGCGTTGTCGAACAAATCCACACCACCCATGCGCTGATTGTATTCGTGTATTAGCAACGGTTGCTCTATTGTTGTCATTTTTCGATGTTTGCGATCATACCTCTTAGCATGACACATCGGCATATGGGGTGAAAAGTTAGACATCATGGTCACAACCTGTAAAATTTTTGGAAAAAATTGTGGGATCTTTTCAAAAAAATTGAGTTAGTGTTGATTAATTACCGAATTGTCGTTCCAACGCACTGCTAATACGTTATTATTTTGATCAAATACAAAATCAGATGTTCCACGCGGCTTCTTCTTCATATCTTTTATGCCTATGAGAGGAGCATGATTTATGCGGTTGTCACGCACAGTGCCTGTCGCAAAATATCCATGCGAATTCAATCGACACATCAGCTTATGGCTTGTAAAAAAATTATCGAATGTTACATTGTGATTTATGGGATCTTTCAGTTTTGACAGAAGCTGTAGAACGACATTTTCTCCCAAACCATAATTAGCATCAGTGTTTGATGATGCCCCAGCATAAGGCACGAATTGATAGCAGTATCCATCTGAAGACGCCAGGCACCAATACTTGTATCCAAATCTAATTGGCTTACCTTTTATAAACATCTTGCATGAATGACGCCCGTAATATGCTATCATTTGCTCGTCGATAGAAAGGTTGTGTGAGAATATGCCGAATTGAAGAAATTTTTGATTCAGTAAATCATTTAGAGGTGATATTTTTGCAAATTTGTAATTTTTGTCAATGTTTGTGTTGTTACAAACGTGCAAATTTTGCTTGATTCGCTTGAATCTATCACGGCTCATAGCCTTTTTTATATATTGGCATCCTAATAACTCACGATTAGACCAATATGATTGTATATTCGGCAATGTATGATAGCCAGTAATATACAGTATACCAAGAAAAGTTTTAATTTCCTCAATTGTTGTACAAAATCCAGCAACATTGTTCTGTCCAGCGTATTCATTTGTTCTGTCTACTATAAGTTGAAGGACCTCACTATCCATAAAGCATTCCCATAGCTGAAATGATGTAAGTGATCCTTCAAAAAATAAATTGAGTATCATTCTCACCACTAAATATTTGAAAATATTTACCGATCTTTTCGTATAAGGGTTTGTGTAAATTTGCAGTGTTATCGATAGGTTGATTTTCAAAACTGTAATTTTTGCGGCGTCTCCATTTCGATTTCTGCGATTCTCCGATCTCGATGAGACCACGTTTGTTGGTAGCTACTTTGGATGTAGATGGTTCAAAGCTGATAGCTTCTTCGTTTTCAACGATTTCTTTCAAATGAGCATTGTCGTCATTGAAAATATATTCCACTTCAAAGTTGCCAGCTACTTCGCGAGGAAACTCATTCACATCAGTAAGAATTTGGACATTATCGTCCAAGTCTTCACCGTCGCTGAAGGCATCAACTTCATCAGGCGGTGTAATTATAACGTTTATTGAATTTGCATGTTTACCACTATTTTCTTCATCGCTCCAACTATCGACTTCAGCTTGCAATTCTTCAATAGTCAAAATTTTTTTTTGGTTCGACATTTTCAATTTTTTATTCTTCTCAAAACTTCTAATTCTTCGCAAAGCACTGTTTTGACACAAAGATTTATTGTTATTCATTCCGTTTTGGGTCCAATTCGTAAAGTAACTGTTATCTGCTGTTTATCACAACAGAATAATGTTGCCATATATGTAATTTTTTAAATTTACACCATTAACCCGGATTTGGCGATTGGGTATTTAAATACCCAATGCAGATCTCGCATATGCTGATAGCTAAAAACATGAAATTTTGCAAAACAACTTCTATGACCTATATAAGCTTACACATAGATTTTTAGAAAAATCGTACAGTGGATTCTATGGGCAATCTTTAATGGGTTAATGGCGCCGAAACATGAGTACTTGCGATATCATATGAAGCTGTGCTGGGTGAAGCGAATTCCCTAGCGAAACACTCACTTTTTCTTATATCGACAAAACACGGCCATTGTACATTTTCTCTCCATCGAATTAATTGGAATATCGTTTTAATGATTCCATCAACCCTAGAATGTGATCTCCTACAAGCGAACTGAGGGCCAGAAATATATGGCAGCGGTATCTGCCGATCTCATCTATATATATAAAAATGGATGTGTGTATGTATGTAACGTATGGACTCGAAAACGGCTAGACCGATTTTGATGAAATTTTCAGGGAATCTTCCGAATAACCCCGCGAGTAACATAGGCTACACATTGTTTGATTTATCTACATTTAGGGGGTGAAAATGGCAAAAGGGATAAAAACTCCCCTTTCCTATATAAATATGTGTAATACAACACTAATGTTTGCTTAGGGCCAGCAACGCGGACCGGGTCAGCTAGTTCATTATACGAATAACCTTTGCAAAAATTGTCGCTGTTTATGATAATATTGAATTAATTCTCAAATTGCATTGCCCTTCTAGAGAATCGGAATAATGTTTGAAATTCTATAATCACCAAGAAAATTGCATTTTGCAATGTCATTACTAGAAAAATGTATATTTAAATATTAAAATACTCTCATTGGTATAATTTACGACACAATTAAAGACACAATTGAGTCATGATAATTTGTTTTCGATTTAATCCCTAAAAGTATGCTTCTCCGTTAAATCCATGGACGTATGCGTTTATTTTAAACACTATTTTTTTCAGAAGAAAATCAATCGGTACAGTTGAAAATACAAATCATTTACAATGCGCTCTCATGCAAATCAGGACCATTATAAATATTGGAGATGTGAGTTTAATGTTTATTAAAGAATGAACAACAGGTTCAGATATATTCGATTTAAACCCTGAATGTATGCTTTAAATATTTCCTTCTACTATAAATCTCTGGATGTATGCTATAACTTCATACAGTAATTTTTTTTTGGAAGAAAATCAATCTTTAAAACTATGTGTCTCTCCCTATCCGCAAATCAAGACTGCAGCTTGCAGATGTTTGAGTTTTTCTTTTCAACCCAAGATGTCACCATTTTCTTGTGTATATATTTGTCATGCTTTCTTTCTTCATCATATTTGCTTAAGTTTTTGTTCCCTTCTTTTCGGTGAAAAAAACAACATATTCAATGAGTTTTTCACAACTTGTTATTGACGTTAAGATTCTGATGTAGAGGTTTCCAGGCTATGCATACAGTCTTCTTCCTTCTTATCATTAAGCCGACAATATATACGGTGCAAAGCTGAGAAAAAGATATGAAGAATGTGATGATGAGTTTTCTTCTATTGCGTTTTGAGATTTCCAAACCATCGCTTGACTTTTCTCCATTCAGTACACATCATTGATTATTCCGGAAGAGAAGAAGTATTTGGTGGCTGTTTCCCCTCACTATGGCAACATAGTTCGCAACGCGGTAAATGCGGGGTGTGGTGTTCGTGGCTGGTGGGTTTTTCTTCTTCGCCTTCCATTGGTTCCGCTTCATTGGTGTTGGTTTAGTTAATGGCTCTCAAGATGACATTAAATTGTAGACAGAGTATTTGTGTGGTGGCGATGGTGCTACAGACTTCAAGACGAGTGGCAGAAACACTTGTAAAAATAAATATTTTTCTTTAATTTTACAAAATAAATTCTCTCAAATTGAACGACAAAAGAACTGAGGGGGGAAGATAATGCAGAAAAAACGGTTAAGACGACGCATTATTTATTTAAGCAACAGAAGTGAATACTTGTTAATAACAGTAAATAAAATATTGACTTTAAGTTTTGTGTTTTATTTTTCTGTTCAGCAGGCAAAAGAAATAAAAAAGGAACTGCCATGAAAGTTTAGAAGGTGAAAGCTCAAAGTCAGAGGCGGATAAGCAAAACAGAGTCAAATGGCTTTACAATTTAAGAACTAAAAAAAAAATGCTGTAACCGGAGTTAGCAGGTCAACTCACAAAATGTCCAGAACGAAGACAAGAAAAGGTGAACAAACAAATGTGCTAAAATAAAAATTCCATAAGATGCATTAGCTGGCAAATTGTTCACTTCTGTGCAGACAAATGTAAATACAGACATTTGAAATCCGAACTTAAGTGGGTTTATCTTGAGTGGCCAACTTTTTGTCTATTACGCTGAAATTTATTTCGTAAAATGAAGATGAATATATTTACCGAAGATTCGCTGAAGGACATATTTTTTTTTTTTTTTTTTTTTGGTTAGAAGCAAGTGTCTGAGAAAAATACCAGGCATAAATAAATAAAGGGATAATAAGCAGGAATTTTTCTATGAGGCCATACCAATAGAGTAAAAAAAAAATAAGAGAGATTAGTTGACCATTGAAGAATGTAAGATGTAAGTACGATGGCCGTAAGACTTAGATTTTTTAATGATACCGCTCGGAAATATATTTGTCGATGTCGAGGCTATTTCTGCCAGGTATACACTACAAAACTAAGGTAATCTGTACGATATCTCTTTATTAGTTTGTATTTGAGCTTCGATGGCCGTAAGACTTCCATTTTTTAATAATACCGCTCGGAAATATATTTGTCGATGTTAGAGGCTACTCTACAAAACTAAGGTAATCTGTACGATGTCTCTTTAGCGATGTCTCTTTAGATGTCTCCATTACAGTCTTCAATTTCGAACCATCTGAGAGTATTGAAAGATTGCTGTTCCCGAGCACTGGGTACAGCTAGTAGGATAAACTTTCAGATCATAGTTTTATAAAATATAGGTTTTTATATAATTTCTAAAAGTCAAGATGCTGGAATTGTTCCATAAGTTAAGCGGCAATTAGTATACCCTCACCCTACGGGTAGGAGGGTATATATTGTTTGAAACGGCTCAAAAGAGTAACACCTAGAAATATTCACATTAGAGTCCAAGAGTCTTTGAACCAAATTCGATTCAAGACTTTTAAAATCGTTTGAGCCATGTTCGTCTGTACGATAACTTTCGAAAGAAATTTGGCATAAGTTAATATTTTCCAAAAACTGCTTATGGGATTGCATATGGGCTACATGGCCACACCCCTTCGGGTACCTCCCATACAAATCGTCTATTTCTCCCACTTTAGAAATCGTTTGATAATATCAATATGACCAACGAGATCTCGCCCAAATTTTGTATTTAGTAAATCTATAGCTAGACAAAGGTTTGGACAAAAATATGGAAGTATGGCAACTCCCCTTCTGGTATCTCCCATACAAATGTACCATTCAACCCACTTTAGAAATCGTGTAATAGTACCAATATGTCCAATGCGATCTTGCCCAAATTATGTATTTAGTAAAGCTATAGCCAGACAAAGTTTCAGACAAAAACTTGGAAGTCTGGCAACTCACCTTCTGGTACCTCCCATACAAATGTACCATTCCACCCACTTTAGAAATCTTGCAATAATATCAATACGGTCAACGCGATCTTGCCCAAATTCTGTACTTAGTAAAGCTATAGCTAGAAAAAGTTTCAGACAAAAACTTGGAAGTCTGGCAACTCCCCTTTTGGTACCTCGCATACAAATGTACCATTCCGCCCCTTATAAGCCGTGTAATGTTATCAATATGACCTACGAGATCTTGCCCTAATTTTGTTTTTAGTACTTACATAAAATTTTCGAGAAAAAACTCTACAATATTTTTCTATAGCATGCGGTATTTTGAGGTTGGAATTATGGAATATGAGACTTGTATGTTTTTTTTACTGAGGGTGAGGGTATGTGTATATAAGTCGGTTTACCCGACTGCAACTTCTTCACTGGTTTAATCCCTCTTGGTCTGGAATAGCCAATACGTTGTTTCGTCCAATAAATTTTTTCTAAAATGCAAACTAGTTTGCAATACATTTTATATTCCCTTAGAACACCAGTGGTAACTCTTAAAGTCTTTTACAGCGAACATTTACGGACGCAATACGGAAAAGCAAATTCTACAGGCAACTGTTTATTTTCCAGAAAATTACCTTTGCAAGACTTTGAAAGTGTATGAAGATATTTTAGAAAAGAGTAACAGGGATGTACCAGGTGAAGAAGAAGACATGTCATTCACTGTATATGGTGGTCCGAAAAAAGACATACCCTTACTTATTTCGGTAGTAAAATCCCATGAAGTTTTGCAGTTTTTTGAAAATCCAATAACTCAGTTTTTCAGTTTTTGTGTTTGTTTTGGGCGAATTTTCAGCCGCTGCATAGTGTGACGGATAGCAAATCTGGAAGAACATTCGACCAAAGTCCAATGTCGCTAGATCGTTTAAGTTATGCCCCAACATTAACTCCATTATGAGAATATACACCAGTAAAAATATGAAGTTAGGCCCAAAAAAAAAAAGTCATAACATTTTGTGTTATTGTTTTCCATAGATTCATTTGTTGGGGCCTAGATTCATTTTCGTTTTGGGATGTTTTTCCGCCAAAAAAAATTAAAACTAAAAATATAAATAATGCACATGAAATCGAAAAATATGTAAAGTTGTCAACTTATTATTTTCAAAATATATTATGTCCAATTTTAAATGTTACTAATTTTAAATAATTTCTGACCTTTACAGAACTCAGAAATATTTACTAGGTCAAAAGTTATGAATTTTAGGTCCATGTAATTGTATTCCGTCGGATTTACTCTAAGTTGAATTGCCCTTTCTCGGCTTCCTTTAACGACTCATATAACATTCCCGTAGGAATGAAATCATTATGGAAATAGATTTTTTTTCATTAGAACTATAAACTCAAATCAGTTTACAGAAAGCCTTTGTTAGCCATTAAAGGGTTCAACGAATTTATACGACTTAATGATGTCATTCATCTTAGCTATTTTACCGCATATTAACCCATCAATCGCCTGAATTGTTTTTCTACAAACTTTACAAACACAAGCCTGTTCTGCTCCCAACGGAAATACATTCAAAATATAAAATCTAAAAAAAAAAAAAAGATTTACAACTTTTAAATAGCTTCATATTTATACTGCCTGTTGGCAGAGTTTATGGCCAAAAGCAACATTCGCTTCATGCGAAATATGGTACACTTTAAGTCTATTGACTTGGTGGCCCTCCTTCACTTCCTCCTCTACTCCTTCGAAAGACAAAACTAAAGAATAATAACAAAATTAATGCTGAATACTTAACATAAAAAGGAGGCAACGGCATATTTCTTCGAGATATTTCACTCCAACTTCGAAGAACGGACGGGTGAGTGCCGAATATCTGTCTTATGACCCTTTTTATGAATAGACAAAAGAAAAATAGAAAAATGTTGGATTTCATCCAAAATAAATGAAGAATTTTTGGGTGTCATTTTCCATTGATACATTTTTCTTCGCGTTCCCTTACTTCTGCCACTTTTTGCTCAATATGTTTCTTCATTTCTTTGTTCGATGGCTCCTCAACTGTTTCTCTATACAGGCGGTTTTTTTTTTTTTTGGTTGCCCCAAAAGCTGTGAGCTGCTGCTTGCTTACTCATCATAAAATGTCCTTGTCCTATATATTCCCGCAGAGGAGTTGCCTTCCAAACAGAAAGTTGTGCCTTCGTCCTATTCCCTCAGCCACTAAGTATCCTTATATAAGGAGACACAAAAATGATCAATGTCCGACTAGCATGAAATACTAAAAACAAACAAAAAAAAAATTAAGAAACGAAAATGATGTTAATGTTTTATCATTTATTCCCCAATCTTCCAACATACAAAAGGGCAAAAAAAAAAACCAAATGACAAGGAAAAAAATCCTAAAAAGAACATTTACACAAAATGTCAAAAAAAAACAATCCATTTTTTGGAGTCTGTCTCTCTGTCTGTGTCGGTCCCTGTGAATTGTTTGCCATTTTTCCAACATTAAGTTGATTGATATCTTATGTTTTTAACCGGAATATTTTTATTCAAGATAAATGGCATTTGACGAACAGAAATGGAGGAGACTCTTACACCGAAACTTGGAAGACCAAGAGGCTGTGGTATGCCTGTGGTGGCGCTGGGTTAGGCATAGAATGTCTTTGGTGTCTTGTAACTTTGGAAGTTATTTAAACTGATTTAAGTTACTATGGGTTTCCCATGATATTCCAGCAAGAAGCGAAGGATAACTGCAATGTAATATACATTGTTATCAATAATCTTTATACTCACTGACCGGTACGTACTACTGCTGCTGCTAATACTTTGTATAGAGATGACTTCCACTTAAAGACGTCGGATAGGTAGGCAACGGCAACTGAAAACAGTTTGATGTTCTTTACAGTAGACGAAATACTTCATATTCGAAGGTGTATGGTACTCCCTAATATAAAGGGTTATCCATTTTGCGTTTTCAAAAGTAAACGTAAATAAAACAAATATAAAAGTTTTGTTTTTTATGATATTTCTTTTTTATTATAAAGTTTGAACATTGACATTATGTGTGAAATTCATTATTTTAATGAAGCATTCGTTTGAGGTAATTTTGGATCACATTTTGGCACATACTGGGCGGTATCTCAGCCATAAATTGACGAATGTTGGATCTTAAGTGCTCAATAGTTAAAGGTTTATCTGCATAAACAAGGTTTTTCGCGTAGCCCCACAAAAAAGTTTAATGTTGTCAAATAGCATGATCTTGATGGCCAGTTGATGTCGCCACGACGAGAAATATCTCATGCAATAAAACGATATTCGATCGAGTTGTGTGGCATGTGGCACCGTCTTGTTGAAACCACACATTCTTCAAGTCGTATTCTTCAATCGGAGGCAAAAAAAGTCAGTTATCATACGACCATAACGCTCCGAATTGACGGTGACAGTCGTTTCCTCGTCGTATTCGAAGAACTAAGGTCCAATCACAGCTTCGGACTAAAGAGCGCACCAAACAGTGACCTTTTGTGGATGTAATGACCTCTCTTCAATTACTTGAGGATTCTCAGAACCCCAAATACGACAATTTTGTTTATTAACATACCCACCGAATGAGAAATGTGATTCATAACCATAAACCATAATCTCCTCTTAGAGCACGATATGTGGCTATGCCAGAATCACAATTTTTGTAGTAGGTTTTAATAATTTTTATGCGTTATGTGATAGGTTAGAGATCCATTTTCGTCAATGTCAGATTATTAGATCGGCAGTATTTTTTTTTTTAATTTCTCAATATTAAATAATGAAAATTTGAGCCAAATCGGACAATGTCATCAAGTGTCACATTTAGGTCAAAGTTCAAACCAGGGTAAATTTTGTACAATAAACAACTGAAATCGTTTTTTGTTTGCGATGGATTTGAACAAAATTTGGTAAACTCTATATCATTGGTATAAACTATAAATACTGGAAATTTGAAGAAAATTGGACGATGTTAACATGGTATTCTTGGAGATCAAATTTCACATGTGCGGATGTTTAATATTTTCAACCAAAAAACGTTTATTTTTCATCCAATTTTTGTGAATTGAGTCAGAAGGTCCAGCAATTAAGTGAGATAACTTTCAAGATTGTTGGATTATGTTAACATGTATTGCATGGAGGTCAAAACTCATGTATTACATTTTCAAACAAATAAAACAGTTATCTTGTATGTATATTGTGAAATTGACTTTAATACTTTATAGGCCTAGTCGAGATGTTGACAAAACAGTTCCAATCTCTTCAATACCTCTTCAGACAACGGAGTTATGACCAAAACGGTGATTATAGCTGACTTTGTTCACTTAAACCATTAAAAGCCGATTTTAAATTGTAAATCAGGTTGGAAAAGACGGACGTGTGGTCTTTCGTACTGAGTATAACACTTTATTACCGTTGGATAAAGGCCTAGTCGAGATGTTGACAAAACTGTTCCAAGCTCTTCAATACCTCTTCAGACATCGGAGTTATGACCAAAACGGTGACTATAGCCGACTTTGTTCTCTTAAACAGTTAAAACGTGCTCCATTTAAAGCCGATTTTAAGTTGCAAATCAGGTTGGAAAAGACGGACGTGTGGTCTGTCGTACTGAGTATAACACTTTATTACCGTTGCATAAATTTGCTGAGATTTTTCCAAAAGTGTATTTTTTCTCAACAATTTTAGAAATTTGACTGCTTTTTTCTGCAAATTTCTGCATGAAGGCATCAAGATTTGATAGAAAAGGATTAAATAGCATTTGGTTCTGAATAAAATAAGACCTTGTCTAAGGAAATCAATTGAAAAATTACCAACATAGGGGTACTTTTTCTGAAAAATTAAAACTCCGAAAAGTATGTCCATAATGCTTTCTTATCTTAATATATATTTACCCTCGACACTGATTCACTGATACACTGATACACTGATTCCCTGACTCTGTCACGCAGTACGTAGGAATTTAAATAGGCATTCTATAATAATTCTATAAATAATAATAATAAAAAAAATAATATATTTTTTTTGTACAGAAATTGTGTTTTCCCCAAATTTTTTTTTACCAAAATTTTTTTTTTCCAGAAATTTTTTTTTTACAAATTTTTTTTTTTACAAAATTTTTTTTTTAAATTTTTTTTTTCATCGAAATTGTTTTTTTCAAAAAAATTTTTTTTTTCAACAAAATTTTTTTTATCAACAAAATTTTTTTTTTTCAAAAAATTTTTTTTTTCCACAAAAATTTTTTTTTTTCAACAAATTTTTTTTTTTTCCACAAAAAATTTTTTTTTTCAACAAATTTTTTTTATTCAACAATAATTTTTTTTTTCAACAAAAATTTTTTTTTCAGCAAAAATTTTTTTTCCACAATTTTTTTTTTTTTTCCAATTTTATTTTTTTCCAATTTTATTTTTTTTCGAAATTTTTTTTTACAAAATAGTTTTCTCAAAATATTTTTTACAAAATTTTTAAAATTAAGTAACAAATACTTTCTCAAGCAAATTAACGGGCGCCATAGGCGCATTACAACTTACTAGTTTATAATAAGCATTTACATTTGAAATGATCTAGTGGTTGTTGTCTATGATAACATTACTACACTAATCTCACAGAGCATACTTTTGTGGCTGTAACTTCACAAAACACACATACTGCAGTGCGTATGATTAATGTGAAATACTTAATATCGTTCATACGCCCAAAAGAACAATTGTCAGAATTTTAGAAGCTTAACACCTAATATTACAATTTCACCAAATTTCAAACAAATCCAATGAAAAATAATTAAAATTCTTGCCTACAAATTCAAAATTTTGCCTGGCATCATCCTTTGACGTTATCCGATTTTACTCAAACTTTCTGATTTGACGCTTCACACAAAGTAAAAAAAAAAATATTCCGACTCCACACTCCTTAAAATTTTTAATTTTATTTTTTTCCTCACAACTGGCTGCCGCTCTAATACTAATAAATAATAATAATAATAAATTCAAATAGCTTCTAAAATTCTGACAAATGTTCTTCTGGGCGTATGAACGATATTAATTATTTCACATTAATCATACGCACCGAAACTCTGGAGTGTACTATATTTGTTTCTTCAATGCTATACTATGTATATACATATGTATCTATTTCAAAGATACATATTTCTATAATAAACTAGCTGACCCGGCAAACGTTGTTTTGCCTTCAAATTTTATTTATGTAGCTAGCGGACCCCGGCGTGCTTCGCTACTCATGAATATTAACTTTCGTTGGGGATTTTTTATTTATTTTTTATTTGGAAGTAATGAAAAAAACTAAATCAATTTAATACAATAGTGTATACAATATTTTTTGTTTGATTGTGTGGTGCATGAATAAATAAATTAGTTGGTGCTCCCACTCTGGAACATGCGACGTATAATTGTCCGTGAGAAAAGCACGGTTCCTCCAAATTCACACCACACACTTGAAGCGTTTGTCCTTGAGCTTTATTTATGGTTATAGCAAATGATAAACGCACGGGAAATTGAAGACGTCTGAATTGAAATGGGATGTCGTTTGGTAATAATGGTATCCGTGGTATTAGTACAACTTCTCCTTTTGCTTTGCCAGTGAGAATTGTTGCTTCAATCAAATTGGGCATTAATTTCTTCACGGAAAGTCTCGTTCCATTGCAGAGTTTTGGTGTATTGAGATTTCGAAGAAGTATGATCGATGAACCTATTTTCAAATTCAAAAGATGCGGTGGCATACCGGGTGGTTCCAAAGAATTCAAAAATTCAACCGGATAATTTACTGCGTCCTCTTCATTCGTAGCAGTATCAATAGATTTGTATGATACCAAGTCACCTGGCAATTTTTGTTGAATTTGAAAATTTATTTCATTAACATTGGAATTTGTTGGTGCTAAAATTGCACGTTCTCTTAACCAATCATGATTTTTATAGTTTTGAACAATGTTTGGAAAAACGCGATCAATTAGTTCTTCTTTTGATGGCATAATTGTGCAAAAGTTGTTTGGTAACGTGATAAAGCCATTTAAATCACTCGCAATTTTGCCATCGCCAATCTGCAGCAGATGTTTCGAAAACTCACGTGCTAATGGATTATTTTGAAGATGCACACGCATATTTATGTTAAGCGATAACTTCTGTACATTTCTCCAAAGAAACGATCATAAGGCAAATATCTTCAATCAATATCAAAGCTTCATTATACATTTCTAATGTATGTACCAATTCGGGATCCATCGAACGATGTCGAATAAAAATGTCTTCAGCCATGAAATCTTTATATTTATTCCACAATTCAAGTGGGTTTGATGGATAACATGTTGCTATTATTATTGCGAATAACATACGTATTTGACTTGGGAGAGCTGAAACTGATGCATCATGAAGCGTAGCACACCAATGCGTATCATCTTCAAGCAAACGCAACCGTTGGCATGCATCGCGATATGTTACACACAACTCACCATCAACAGTTCTTAAATTCTGAAATGACTGCGGGCCACGTTTGTTTTCAACAAACTTCAACATTTTACTATTCCCAAAATGATCACTCAGTGACAGCTATCAATGTGGATACGTGTATGCACTACAACGTGTATTTACCTTGTATATATATGGTCAAAATCACATGTTGACATGAAAAGTCATAACTCGCGAACGCGTTGACCGATTTCGTGCAAACTTACATATAAACCATCTGCACGACCATACGAACAAACACTTAAAATTTAAGCGAATTCGGTTCGATCGTTCTTGAGTTATAAAGTCACAACGCACTTGCAACAATTTTTTATATATATAGATAATAGAAATAAAATAAGTACAAATAGCTTATTAAATGTCCTTGAAGCGTATGAGCGATATTTATAATTTCCTTTTAATCATACACACCGAATTCATACATACTCGAAAATATGTGGAAGCGTTTTCGCAATTATACGAGAGAATAGTTTAATTTGTACGGGATGTACCAAAAAGGTAATTGTGGAAAAATTAGGTGAGTTTTCATTTAAATTTTGATAGTGCCACTTCTACGGTATGTATCAGAAGGGTTGTGGCGGAGATATTACCCGAATTCTACAAGTTTTGCAAACAGTGTGTGAGAGCGGCTAGAAGGGATGCAACAGTGAGGCCGAATTGCAATCACATTTCGTTAGAAAATTTTGAAAGACGTACTTGGGTTGAACGTATAGACCTATAGTATATGTCAATCATTCAGAGTGTATTAAATTTTTTTTCAAAACGATCAGTTGGCTCATTCCGAAATTATCATAAAAACTTTGTTGTCTCTTTCCGTCATCGAGCTAAGACCAGTTGGAAGGCATAAATTCTGTACGAGGCCATTTGAGAACTAGGCGATATTTTGAATAAAATATTTGCAAAAAACAACGAACTGTTGAGCATAACCACTTTCAAGGAAATCGATGTGAATGACACCGCATGGATCCTCATTGGTCGACAGATCTGTATTGGCTTTCTTTGAATCACCTTCAGCCGGAAAAGTCCACTACTTTGATTGTTATTTAAGCTCTGTTTTGTTGTGATAGATTCATGTTTTGCAATTCCATTGAATTACAGTAGAACATATCCAACACATTGTTTCGCTTTTGGTGGTGTGTCGGCAATACTTGAATACAAAAAGAAAATAGTCAAATTTCGATAAATATTTCCCTTTTCCAACTGTCTACGAAGTCTTAGGTTGAAAAAAAAGTTTTTTCATTGAAATTGTACATTTCTAAAAGTAATTAAAACCAAAACTGATCAAGTCATACGGTTTTAATTTCAAAAGTGTTCAAATACCTCTATTGAGTTTCAAAACTGGTCAAGTCCAATCAATTGTTATCAAAACAAAAATCGCTAAGAAGTGGTGTGCAAATTTAATATTGGACGACAAACATAACTGCTATTTTCTTCTTGAATTTTGTATATTAGTTTTTTTTTTGGTTTTATTCGAAAATGCGAAAAATTACCTTGAACATTTTTGAATCTACTCTAGGTTGTATGTCAGAGGAACGTCAGCTGCTCCAGTTATTGTCGAATGTCTTTCTTGGCGTAGAGAGTTTTTCCAGAACAATCAGAAAATTCGTCCAGTATTTGGAATCTTTATTTCCCTCAGCTATAGCATGAGTATCTCCGGTAAAAGGATGTTTTTTCTTTCATTACTCCTTTTACTTTGTGCCTCGGTCCACAATTTTGTAGACAAATGTTCTGCCAACGAAAAAAAAAAAAAAAATAGAAGAATAAAAAAACGAGCATCACACAATTGTTAACATCTCATCATTATCAAAAACAAACAGATGTTGTTCAGACTTGCTTTTTGTTCCAATTATTTTTCTGTTGCTTCTTTATCTGCATCAGCAGCAACTTGTATCATTGGTATTCATTTCTTTTGGCTTCAATATGAGTTTTCAGCAAGAAAAAAATGGACACATTTTTTTGTTCACACTTTATTGTTGCTGTTTTTGTTCATTTTTGTTGTTCTTTTTGGTGGACAAATGCATCTTCTCTGCTTGCTTTTTTGTCTCATATACAATTACCCATGTTGGCATATTGTCAGAATTGTTTGAATTTTATTTAGAACATAAATTCATTTCAGTTTGTATGTTCGGGTTTCGTGTGAATCTGAGTGAATCTGAGTTTGCTGCACGACAATTTGTGTCTGCTTGTTAAGTATGTTAAATTGACTTAAATTGAATTGAATTGATTTTGGTTTTTTAAATAGTTTCGTCTGTTGATTTAAAAGGAAAAAAACCAAAGGGAAATTTCATTGGCTTAATAAAGATTTATTACTAAGAATTCCGTTTTTAACTAGCTAAGATAGAAAATGTTAAAATTGTAGACTGTTTCTATAAATTTCGATTTGTAACGAACGAACAAAATTGTTTTATGGAAACAGGCAGTTATGTTGGCTCTACAACCTGTTGTTAGTCTGGGCCTGCTTAATAAATGATTTCCAAGCATTTCGGTCTGCTGCTTCTTGAAACAAGCGTTTTACTTTTTACAAATTTAGTTATTAGAATAAAAATATTTCGAGCATTTTAGGCGCCCCGTTAGGCGAGTTGGTAGCGTGGGGGTTGTGGGTTCGATTCCTACCAGAGGCGAGAGAGTCTGTCGCTGCAAAAATCTAGTCTGTATATTAGAATATAAATTTACTTTGTATTGTAATTAAAAAAAAAAAAAAATCCAACAATTTTTGTACTCAGGGGTCCATAGTCTTCAGAATTGTAAAGAGGTTTTTAATTACTAATTACTCATCATATACGAGTCAATATCTACGAGTGCAGAGACTTGGTAGCGTTCTCTTTCTAGGCCGCTGTTGTTGTCATATCAGTGAAAAGATTGTCAACAGCTAAATTTTACACTCTACTTCACCTAAAGTTTCAGGTGTATGAAATTCACTTGTTATTATTCCAAATTACGACACTACAACATCTTACAAGCTACGGCCAAGATGATAAGATCATATTACCAAAAGCAAAAAAAAAAAAGAAGAAATACTGTTAACACTTTCCACATGCAATTTCTCTAAACCCTTAATAACAGTGGCTTGCACTTTCGTTTGGTCCTTCGGAGCACTTCAAGGATATTGCGCTAATGAATTTTGTGTGGCTTTCATCGTTTTCAGCAAAACTGAAATTGAAATAAAATCAAATTTTCTAGTTAACCCAAAAAAAAAACAAAAACAAAATGCAAGAGTTAACATATACCAACAACAACAACACAAAGTCGGCAACATAATAATCATCGTCATCATGGGTATTACTTTCACCAGACAACAGCAACAACGAGTTTACTCAACAAAACCATCATCACCACCATCCTGAATATCCATTCAGTCACATGCCCCACCCACAACGTCGTGAATGCCATCGTTGCACCATTACCATCATCATTACACACCACATTCTCGCATTCTCGTTTTCCAAATGAGTTTTTGATTAAAATTTTCGTTGTAATACCCTTAAGGTACGAATGTTGCGGTGCGATGCGATGCGACGGTGTTTGCAACAACGAGTAGAGTAAAGTGAAAAAGGACGAAAAACTAAATTAAATCAAACTAAATGTGTTCATACTTATGGAAAGGGAAAACTATAAACATTTGGAGTGGCAAACGATATGCGAGTAAGTGCACTCACTACTCCAGTCAAAAGTGTTCGCACACAAAGGACACTTTTCAATCAGTGTTAATGATTTCAATGGAAAACACTTCTGACATGGGACGAAGGGGTAACTGAAAGGTTTTTCCTATTTCAATTCAATTCAATACTTTCTAATAACCGAGGTGATGATTTATTAACATGCTACGATGATAAAATTACTAACTTGTCAAAAGCCTGTGTTTTAATTAACGTGTCTTCCACAACTTATCCACTGGGGATTCAGCCATCAAAGGGTTCTAATCTCATAGAAAGACTGTGTAATTTTCAGTCATCTGCTTGAATTCGGTTAAATATGAAGACGTGAGTGTTAGTTAGATGTGTAATACTAAATGTCCTTTGTGCAATCTAGGAAAATTGTATTTTTTTCTAAAAGAGGAGAGATTAAATGATTCTAAACTTCAAAAGTATTTTGACAAAATATGTGGGACATTTATTGGATCTATAAAAAATGCCGAAAAAAAAAATGAAGAATTCCCCAAGACAATCTCATACGAGATATTTCGTAATACAGTGAAAGCTCTCCTTGCGGACAGCTCTTATAGCCGGACAGCTCTCTTAAGCGGACAAATTTCTCGGTCCCATGCGGTATTTTTGGAGCAAATTAACCTCCTTGGCGGACATCTCCCGCTGACGGACAAAATCGCTGCGACCGTCAGTGTCCGCTTAAGAGAGCTTTTACTGTATTTACATTTTTCGTTTATATGAAAAATGCCTCAAAAAGTTGACAATGAAAAATTAATTTTTTGGATTTAATATCTAACAAATATAATTTACTTGAAAAAAACAGCTTGTACACTGCAATATCTTCAAATTAAACGCAAGGTTGCGTATGGTTCACTAATGAAGGACTTTGGGCAAATCTACTTAAAAGCCCACCAACATCAGACTTGGTGGAGTAGAAAAGCAATGGAAATGCTATGCTTGTAATTGTATTAATAAGCAAGATTGTTCCCACCGATATTGGAACCAAGTCTAGTTGGCAAATCTGGATGCATAAGTGGGCTCTTTGACAAAAATACCCCAAAAAAAAAACAATGAAGTATTGCCCAAAAAATCTCGTACAAAAAATAGATATTTTTTCAAAAAATTCGATGAAAAATAACCCAAAGTTTCCCAATTTTTTAAAGAGAGAAATCTCCAAAAATTGATTGCAGACAATGGAACCTTTCAATAGGGAATATATGTGAAAGCCTTTTGGAGTCACCATTAATACAGCACATCCGAAACCATTCTTTAAAGCTGTCATTTTTACAAAATACTTATGGTTTGGTATAATTTATTGAGTAGCCGTTGCTGATTAAAGTGAATACTCGTGTCTAAAGAAGGAAATATTTAAAATACAAGAAGACTTCTTGCGAGTAGCCCGCACTAACGCTTTAATCGTGGGTCTAGTGAAAATTGGGTAATATTTCATAAATAGTTTGGGGGATTTTTCAGAATTTTTGGGGACATTTTCATATTGGCCTTTTCGGGGAATTTTTTTTTTATTAATTTTTGGGGAATTCTTCCAGTGGAGGCATTTTTCATTGAACCGCCTAACAACTTATTTGAGAAAGAAATTGGGTAAAAAATAAAAAAAATGGTTTAAAAAATAGGAAGCTGGCCTTGAAACGTTTAGAAAATAATCTGTATGTTTCTTTAAGCTGCCTGACAATTATCGGTATCTATAAATATAGTTTGACAGCTGATAATGTCAAACTGTGTTGGCGTTTTTGTTCAGCAATATTTCGGAGCGTATGAGTGATATGAATATACAGTCGAGTCCGATTATAACGTACACCGGTTACAACGAACTAGCGTCTATAACGAACACTTTTGTAAGTCCCAAGAGTTTTGCTTCTACCCTATTTTACCCTGGATATAACGAACTTCGCTTATAACGAACCAATTTGTCGAGTCCCCAGGAGTTCGTACTGTACTAGCAAATATTTCGTAAGCCTACATATTCCTTCCCAGTCAAACACAAAATATTTGTTTAATTGCATTGGTTTACCATAAAGCTTTTTTTTACTCAGAACCTTTACCGACTCAGAACCTTTACCGCCTTTTCAAATTTTTAACAGTAGATATTAGTTTGCCGTACATGTTCACACTTTTTTTTAATTTACCCCATTTTAGTCCCTTTTTTATACAGTCTTGGCACATTTTTCGTCCCACCACTAACTCATTTCCACCTGTTGTAGAGTAGTTCTCATTTACCAGTTTTGGCCCCTTTTCTATTACATCAAATTTTTGCCCTATTCCTGCCGAATAACATTTTCTCAACACATTCCTGTTTTTCCACTTTTGTATTTTTTTTATCCCGTTTTGGTACGTTTTTGCCACTTTTTCGACCCTTCTCAAATTATTACACATTTGTTTTTGCAAAAACAAAATTATTTCACTCGCTTTTAATTGTTTCCCCTTTTTGTAACTTTTTTATCCCGTCTTGGCTTCTTTTTCGTCCCACCTCTATTTCATTTCCTACAGTTTTGGGCTCGTTTTTGTCCCATTTCCATTATTTCCATTTTGTTTTTGGCAAATTCCTATCGAATAAAATGGTTGTCACACATTTTGGTTTTTTCGCCTTTCGTAGTTTTTTTTATACCGTTTTTGTCTCTTTTGTCCCGTCCCTTCTCTAACTATTATCCACATGTTTTTACAAAAATTTGTTTTACCCTTTTTTACCCGTTTTGGACGCTTTTACGTCCCATTTCTCATTCCAACTCATTCCACTCGTAATCGTGGACCGATTTTTCAAAAAAAATTACAATATTTGAATTTTTTTTTTTATTTTAGCAAATTTTGAGAGGGTTTGGGGACACATTTTCCCCATTTCTATTCCAGTTTTATATATATATAGAATACCTAGAACACCCAATTATGTTTTTTTCTTGCGAAAGCATGAACACACTCTTAATAATTTAATTAATGTGCCCAAAAAACAATTGAAAAGAGAACACCTCAAACAATTCCGTTAATATGAATTTCATGGCGATCTTAATTAACTGCCTTAAAATATCTTTATGTGATATGCATGTGTATGAAATAGGTTTCATCCTAGCTAACTACCTATCTATGTATAGAAGACATGTATGTATGTAGCCTCTATTCCCAGCTGAATTGCGAAATCTAAATATTTCCTATTTTTTTATTATCGTGTTTAACATAAAAAATCGATTTCCTATCATCATCTATCACCGCCAGCATTCACCCTTGAAAGCGCTTTTTGTTGTCGTTTTCTCACTCTCTCACTTTCTTTTGCTCGTCACCTTCTATTTCTTCTACGTTTCACCGGCGATTCTTTTTTTTTTGTCTATATATTTTAACACCATTATTTAACCATAGCCAGGTTGTTTTTTTTTTTGTCGCTCTGTCTCTCCACATCTTCGTTTGTCGGTCGACGGGGTTAGTTAGTGTTTTTTTTTTTGGGGGGGGGACCGAGATGGGCCGTTTGTTAACATCCCGTAGTGTCGGCACCGAATGGAGCTGTTGTTAGCAGTAGAAAAGAAGGTAATGATGATTATGATGCCTTGTGTCGTGGCCGTTCCGTTGCCAATGCCTCTGGAAAGAAATACAAATATATGCAGATGTATTCAGGCATCTATTGTAAACGTGAATTTGCAAACGTCATAATTTCCTCTTTATTCTTATGGTAGAATGTATGTATGTATGTGTGTGTGTGTGTGCCAGTGTCTGTGAGAGTGTGAAGATTTTTTGTTGCCAATTCTTCTTCATCTCGTTTTCATAGCCGACAGCCTTTATCACATTATTTTGGTCATATCACACAGGGTGTAGGATTTAGGCATGATTAAAGTTGTAAACTATTTTAAATGTTGAAATAATCGAATTTTGGATTACATTGACTTTAACTGAGGATGGGCTAGGGATGCGGCAAAAAAACCCGAGACTTTGTTGGAAGGACCAGGACAAGGATAAAAATACAATACCATCACTTTTATAGAATAATGTAAACAGACCAATTAAAATGCTAGCTTTCCCCTCTCAGCACAAAGGCAACACGTTACCATACACACTGCCAAAATTGAGTATAACTCCCATGTATAGGCAGGGAATCCGCACCGTCTACAGAGGAGAACGGTGGTCTGTTGTCTCTCTACAGCATATGAGTTGTGTATCGTTATTCTATAGATATTTAAAGAAAAAATAAAAAGCGCATTCAGACGATGGAACTGTTTCTTTAACAAGTTTAGGCAGGAGGAGCTGGGTAACACGGTGCTTCCGCCAATAAGAAGAAGTACTTTCTGGTATTGATGTTTTTTTTTGTGTTGGAGACTCTCTTTTGTTTTGTCTTAAGCGACATCTCTGAAGCAGTAAAATGCTAATTCGAAAACGAAGAAGACTTTCCTCAATATAGATCATCCATGCAATGATGTGCACATTTTGTAGGTTATTTCACTGATGTCTACAACAAATGTACTTTCACTTTATCAAAGAATACCCCAAGCATCATGTATCTCCAGCAATGTCATAGCACAACTCACAGAAATGTCAATGCTGGTCAGCTGCACTTTAGACGTTATGTTTGTTTGAATTGTATCCCTAAATTAATAAAAATTATCATGAATGAACTAGAGTTTCTTTATAGGAATTCATCAAGCTATTGGTTCCACACATTCTGAAACTATGTTAATGTGTACTTACACGACTAAACTGCAATTGGGTTACTTATTCTGTCTGAGGGTATATCCATTTATATTAGATTTACGAAGTAGGGCCTCCAAGGCTACCAATATTTCAATATGAAAAAAACTCACGATTCTTGTTAAAATGAAATACTTTCAGGTAATTGTGAATCGAAATTTCTCCATCGATTTTCATAACCTACATTTTAATTGGAAATCATTGAAAATGGGCACAGTTTGTCGTGAGTTTAAAAAACTATTTGTTTGCCTTAAATTCGTTTACTACGCCAGTCTCTCAGATTGAAAGTATCTAAAGGTAAATGTTAAAGATAATTTAGAACAATATTTTTCAATTTTTATTTCAGCCAAGTTATGACAAATTATCTGTCTGTTTCCATAAAACGAATTTGTTCGTTCGCTACAAATTATAAAAATTGAAAGCCCACTAAAATGGATTTTTATCATTAATAAGATCTAACATATATCTGAAAACCACAATTGTATAATGTCTGTAACCCATTTTATAACAATTCCAATATTGACAATTTGTAATAAACGAATGAAACAGGCAGGGTGTATCAAAAAAAATTTTAAAAAAAATCTGAGCATAGAAAATTTTTATTCGAAAACGTTTCTCTCTCGCCGCTTATATGCTAGCCCGAATTAGAGTTTTTATATTAACATTTATATACAGGGTTCCCTAACAAGAGGTGTTATTTTGGTATTCACGAATTCATATCGTTGAGGTCTTATCTTATACGTGACCCCAAAGGAAGAAGTCGTAAGGTGTTAAATCACAAGATCTAGGTGGCCAATTGTGATCACCTCTTCGAGAGATTCGGAAAGATGCTTCACGACGTTCCAAAAATGCATTAGTTTTGCGAAATAAGTAAGTAAGTTATACGATTAGACGGGAATTTAAATAAAATAATTTTTTCTGCATATTTTTGGTTTATTTGAATGAAACTCGATTTTATTTATGTGATTGCTGGGCTGGCCTTGCAGAGACGCATCAAGTAAACCCAGATCTCTAACACCTTGCTGACGGTTTCTGGCTCCATCTCACTAACGGCGACATTGTCGACGAAAAATGGGCCAATGGTGCTCCGAAATCCGCACCAAACTGCCACTCTCTGAGGATGCATTGCCTCGGCAATCATATGCGGATTTTCCGATACCCAGTTGCGGCAATTTTGCTAATGATGAAAATGTGCTTAGTCAGAAAAGATGATTTCTGGATAAAATCGTTATCCATTTGGAGTTGATCTAAGGTCGAAGATGAGAAACGATAGCGAAACGTTTGGTCTTGTGCCTTGACTTGCTGAGTCAATTGTGAGGACTATCTGTAAGTTCTCAACAGGCTGGTGCGTTGAGTTATTATGATTGTTTTTGAGTCAATGTAACATGCTTGAGTCAGACATTCTCGACTATAGCAGACAGATTCATGTGAGTGCGCTTCGTACTACGAACGTAAGTTGTGTCCTCAAACACGCCAGTCTTTCAAATTTTTCACAAACTTGCCTACAACACCGACTTTGGTAATGCGTTTGCATAAGTTCCCAAATGTTGTTCAAGCGTAACGCGATTCATTTCGTTGCACGGAGAGTTCTGTCACTGTCAATGTATGAAATTATTCAAAAATAAACCACTAAATAGACCATCTGGTACAATATCAGTCAATATGAGATGATGGATGAGAATATCATTAAATTTTAATTGAATCCGTTGGGTTGGGTTTTTTTGGGTTTGTAAAAAAACCGATTGCGCTGGTTGGGCCATGTGGGTCGAACATTTTTCCCAAAACGTCAGAAAAATCCCCAAAACAATTTGTAAAAATTACCCAATGCAAAAACCCCCAAAAATGAAAAAAATCCCAAAAAAAAAAACACTTTCTATATATAAACGATTGTCAATCTTGTATCTAGTCAATCCCTGAGTTATATTAAATACCATTTTCTTTAGAGAAACCACTGTGCAGCGTCTGTATATTCAATTCGATTCCCTTGCTACAAATTCCAGCGAAACATGTTCTTTGCCACCCTCGAAAATTACAATATAAATTTACTTTGCATTGTAATTCTTAAATAAATATATAAATATTTGATTTACTTGGCTGTCTCGTGTTGTGGGTGT
This sequence comes from Hydrotaea cyrtoneurina, assembly GCA_958296145.1. Lineage (NCBI taxonomy): Eukaryota > Metazoa > Arthropoda > Insecta > Diptera > Muscidae > Hydrotaea > Hydrotaea cyrtoneurina. Next base: position 70,075,494 of record OY282515.1, read on the forward strand.
TGGATTTTTTGGCAAAATTCTTCATGCTTAAGGTGAACACCTTATCAGTCAGAGGTTCTCTGCGTCCGCTGGCTGGTTGTTTTTCCTGCTTCTTCTTCGAACATTCGGTTTTTATACTCTCTATAAAAATGTCTTCATCATCATTTATATCATGTAGGAATACAAGAACGGCAACTGCTACTATAACGGTGTAGGTCGGGCGGGCGGTAGGCAGGAGCAGCAAACACAATTTAGACATGTGTGAATGTTCATTGAATGTTCACATTTTGCACTCAGGTAACCGCCACATCAGGCAGGCTCATCATCAGACGGTTTGGGCAACGTTCATTTCATGTCCTGTCTTTCATTCTTTCGTTGGCTGTTCCGTTGCTAACAGGCCTAAGGCCTATTCGTTTGCCGGCAACCAGGCGATGGCGGGCGGGTTGCCTCTTTCTCCGCGTTGGGCTGATGGTGTTGAAGCAATTTAGAACACATGTGTTGTGTGTTGTCTTGTGTTATTGTGTTGTTGTCTGCTGATTTGTTAGGACATTTGCCATTGCCAATGCTGTTGTTGTCGCTGTCGTCCTTAAAGGATACCCGGGCAAAAAAAAAGGGCATAAATGTTATTTGCCTTGTAACTGGGTGTTGGATGGTGTCTGTGTCGGCCTCAGTAGTGCTTGTGCTTGTGTGTGTGGTTGTGTGTTTAGCGTTAAAGAGGGTCCTTCTGCGTTTCTTTTTATTCGTTTTTTTTGGGGGGGTGGGGGGAGGGGGTCTTGTTACTGGAAACAACAATAAAGTTTATGTTGTGTTTACAATAGCATTTTAGAAGGAAATTTTTACAACATTTGCTAATATAAAATACTCATATAATCGTTATATACGTACGTATATTTCTGACAATGACTTTGCCAAATACGTATGTATTGGCTCAAAATTTTTGCATTGACGGGGAGAACTTCTTCGTTAATTGTGTAAATAGATGTTTATTTGGGAAATACTTAATTGGCTGGGCTTTGCTGGATGATTGAACATGATTTAAACTATCAAAATATGTGTTAAAGCTATTTTTGGTCTATTAAGAAATTCAAGGATCAAAATGTGCATTCAAAATAGTATCCCAAATTAGTGAATAACACAAAATATTTAATATTAATTTTTCTTAATTTATTGTATCGCCTCAAAAGTAGATCCCTTTCTTGCCAATGAAAAATCGAATCATTAACGCATTTTCTGGAATTTTTATTTATTATTTTATTATTATTTATTTATTATTTAGAAAAGTGTATAATTTGCAATTAAAATCTAAATTACAATTACAAATTATATGCTTTTCTGGAATTAAATTCAGTGGAACCGGGATAATCACAAAAAAAAGAACACCACACATTTTTTGTGGCTTGCGATTGATTTTTATGGGATTTTTTTCGTCACAGATTCTTGGATTATGGGGGTGTCCTCCATGAGTCCTCAATCCACAAATCTATAACTTTTTGATGAATTTGCACTTTTTTTTATTATAATAAACAATTTACAGTGTTAAAGTTCTAATGACTGTTCATCTAGAATTAGGTAATGTTTTGTAATAGAAAATATTATGTTTTTTTTAAATGATAACTGTCCTTATTTCAGGAATTCCGAGCCTTTCTTCAGATGTACTTTGAAGTGTTTTTTTTTTGTTTCTGTTCAATTGGAAGATGTCATTCCGATGCTTGCTGGTCGGATTGCATATCAAACTTCTAAAGCCACTTCTGATCAGCAGTTACATTAAGTTTTATGAATTATCTCGGTCTTGGCCAAAAATTGAGGCCTTGTAAATCAAGTCGAGCGCGAGGAATTTCATGTTCAATCTTTTAAAAAACTACTAGTTGATTCGTAAGGCACAAACAGTGGTTATCTTTCTCATATTATCAGTTTCGGATTCACTTTAAGTTTGACGAGGTAAACTTCTTTGGGAGACGCTGATGCCCGTCGAAAAGAAGGAAAATCCTCCATCTCTTTGAATTCACACCATTTTGATAAAGTGGATTTACTCTAAGGTTTTGAAAATATTTTCCGTTGTTTAAAAGACAATATTCACTTGGCAGTGCAAAGTTTCAGGCAAATCCCTCTGTTTTTGATATTTTTATTAGTTTTCTATACAGAATTGAGTTACTGGAACAATTGAATGAACTAAGTAATGCAATGGATGAATACTGTGATGATCAAAACTGTATCGAAAATATTTTGCAGCGATCAACATTTTATTACTAACATTATTGTACCACTGAAAACCTGATAATTGCAAGTATTTTAAAAAATAAGTTTATCGATTACAATTATTTTAATGTTATTTTTAATGACTCACTGACTTGGGAAGGTTTTCCTCTAAAGAATGGATAAAGGATTTCATAAATCGTTCGTGTTGACTATTGGTATTATCCACGATCACACCCAAACAAATTTCTATATAACCTTTTGCACGTACAGCAACTTAATTCAAACTATTCATATACTCATCGTCTATACGAACGCTTTTCTGCAGATACATCTCACACTGTCATAATTAATTGAGCTCTTTGCCAAATAAATTTTATTAAACATGGAATTTCCATTAATTTAAACCCCCCAGGTTATTCTCGGGCTCTCTCAGCCGTAACACTGAAACAGAATATAAACAGCAACAACTATACAGCACAAGGTTTTGCAGTTACCTGGAAAAATGTGCAGAATGTTGTAGAGTAGAAGTGTGACTATCCTGACCAAGAGTTTATGGAGAAATGACCAGAACAAAGGCACTACTACTGTCCTTCACTTATAATTTAAACATTTAAAATGTCATCATTAAGAACTCTTGCAGACACTCCATTACATACACACATCCAACAAAATTTACAAATGTTCAACCCTTTTTGGTTTGCTACACTTTGAATTCTGTCCCACCGGTCTGCTGCTCGACCTCATCCTTTTCAATGACCACTTTTGGGGGGAGGGCAAAAAGCCTACTTGTTTCTACCTCTCCAAAGACAACAAAAACCGAAACAACAACATTTGCTCTTAGCCGAAATACGAGTAGTCATTGTTTTTGTTGCTGTCAAGCTTAAGCATTTGTCCTACAGCCACCCCTGTCCTCTCAATGGGGCTGGGGCTACGATGGAGATCCTTTGTCTCTGTGTTGTTGGTAGTTCTGGATGGCGCGTGGGCAGGCGTTAGGCCAGAAGTCGCAAATGTTGGAGTGCTGTACAAATGGTAATTGTACGTGTTTATGTTTCTGGTCTTAGAAGCCTCAACATTTTTGTGTGTCTGTGTTTTTTTTTTCAACATCGGCTGTTGATATTTTTGTTGTTTGTTGAGGTTTACTTAAGGTAAACTTGTGTAAAACTTTTGTCTACAGTCGTTCGAGTGGGACGATCGGGTGTTTATCCAAAAGTCCATGTATTCAATAAAGGAGGGCACACACAAGAACAAAAGAAAAACACAACATTTTCGTTTTTGTTTTTCCATAGAAATACAAACCAACAAGAGCAAGTTTTTCTGTTGCAAAACAAAGCGAGGAACAACATTTGCAATTAGGCTGTGTTTTCGGAAAAATCGATGAGTTTCAGAATTTTTAGATGGACTTCAATTTGGTTGTTTGTTGTACACTTTTTTTTCTATGGTTTGTGGGTAAATGGATTCGTACGAGTGTGTAATTATTCATTTAACAAAAGAATAGAGTGGCATAAGTGAAAAGAGAAATGCTTTGGTTTTGTTAAAAAAAAACACTATTGTCAAAGAAAAAAAATAGCCCTTTAACCGGAGAATAAGCCCTTCATAGGGTAGATTAATTTATTATTGATTCATTACAGACATTTTAGGGGTTTTAAGGGGTGAAAACACATAATGGGCGTATGCGTGATGATGATGATGTGAGTATAGAAATATTACGTATACGCTCGGTGGAACTTTGAATCACACAGTTACTACGAAAAATCATCAAAACCGTAGAACCAGCATTCTTTATAGAAATTCTAGGGATTGAGAGTGTTGAAAACACACAGACGGGCGTATTAATAATATTCAAATGAGTGATAGGGAGATAAAGATATATTACGCATACGCTCAGTGGAGCCTTGTAACATTTATAGCCCAAGACTATGTCGGACGACATAAGTCGCAAGCGACAAACACCAAAGTCACTAATTCGGCGTTTGTCGCTTAGAAAGCATGCGAACATGTTGTTCGTCATCGTGACTGTTAGTATCACGATTGTCCACAGAACATGAACATGAAATCATTTGTTCTCAATGTACCGAACTGATCTTTATACGCCTTTGGGAATTTTCGAATGTAAATCTGGTCTGATTAGAGTGATATTTTAGATCGGTTGACTGAAAAAGTTAGCTAAAAACGTCAATGATTCAGTAAACTTAATGAAGAATTCGAAAGAAGGAATTGGTTTCGCCCCTGTTTACGAATTCTAGTATTCATTTTATAAGAGCTCGGAAAAAAATCGATGACTGACTTACAGTACAACACATCCATATTTAGAATAGTTGTTTTTAACTAAAACCCACGACAATAAAAGAAAAAGAAACATTTAATAAATAAGGTAATTTACTGGTTTGTAACAATCGTTTGGGCTGTGATGCAAGAATCCATCAAATCAATTGCAAATATTAAATCAAGAGCAATGCATTAACTGCGCCTATTGTCGAGATAATCGAATACAGTAAGAGTAGTGTGGTTTTGGGTAGGCTTTCGATTTCTGCGTGTACCTGTCCTTATTAGTATTTTAGTTATTTGGGGCAAATATTATATGTTGGCCCCGAACCCACATCCGAATCGATATATCAATGTGCATATATCTTTCATCTATCTGTTACCCTATATATACATCGTTTATCCCTAAAATGAAATGCTCAACAACAATCATTGGCACATAGCGGAAATTTATGTTAAACAAACTTAAAAATGTTACATTTTGTTTCCGTTTCCCATTCAAATGGAAAAACACTTCTGCAAAAAAAAAAAAAACAAGAACTCAAAACTAAATCTTTGACAAGCATTTAAATAACAAAATTTCGTGAATTCATAGTTACCTCTTACCCCGATCACCATTTTTGGCCCTGAAACGCAAATTGAATTTTTAGGCCAAAATGTGCAAGTACTGAAACATTTTTGAATAACAATAGACACGCAAAAAGAGTTGGAGAAATGTGGAGGTTTCAACTACAGTCATGGTACTTTCGTATAAATAATTTAGGTTTCAGTAGACATTTCCGGTTGTTGTGAAATGTGAGTAGGAAAAGGAAGTTAATGATTTTTCCTTGTTTTCTGAATAAATTATAAGACAGCGTTGTTGTTGAAGTTTTCAGTTGAGTTGTTGGACAGTGAAATATATTTATTTTTTGGATGTGAAGTGTTGGAAAAACTATAAAATCTCATAAGCAGCTATTGAAGTATGATCGGAGAATTCAACTGATACGTGGCGTGTGACGAAAGGGGAAACATATAGCGGACAGCGGTCTTGACATTAGCACATAACAGATAATAGAAACTGTCTGTCAAATTTTAATTTCACATCAAACTGTAAACTGTACCAAGTACCAAGTACCAAGTACCAAGTACCAAGTACCAAGTACCAAGTACCAAGTACCAAGTACCAAGTACCAAGTACCAAGTACCAAGTACCAAGTACCAAGTACCAAGTACCAAGTACCAAGTACCAAGTACCAAGTACCAAGTACCAAGTACCAAGTACCAAGTACCAAGTACCAAGTACCAAGTACCAAGTACCAAGTACCAAGTACCAAGTACCAAGTACCAAGTACCAAGTACCAAGTACCAAGTACCAAGTACCAAGTACCAAGTACCAAGTACCAAGTACCAAGTACCAAGTACCAAGTACCAAGTACCAAGTACCAAGTACCAAGTACCAAGTACCAAGTACCAAGTACCAAGTACCAAGTACCAAGTACCAAGTACCAAGTACCAAGTACCAAGTACCAAGTACCAAGTACCAAGTACCAAGTACCAAGTACCAAGTACCAAGTACCAAGTACCAAGTACCAAGTACCAAGTACCAAGTACCAAGTACCAAGTACCAAGTACCAAGTACCAAGTACCAAGTACCAAGTACCAAGTACCAAGTACCAAGTACCAAGTACCAAGTACCAAGTACCAAGTACCAAGTACCAAGTACCAAGTACCAAGTACCAAGTACCAAGTACCAAGTACCAAGTACCAAGTACCAAGTACCAAGTACCAAGTACCAAGTACCAAGTACCAAGTACCAAGTACCAAGTACCAAGTACCAAGTACCAAGTACCAAGTACCAAGTACCAAGTACCAAGTACCAAGTACCAAGTACCAAGTACCAAGTACCAAGTACCAAGTACCAAGTACCAAGTACCAAGTACCAAGTACCAAGTACCAAGTACCAAGTACCAAGTACCAAGTACCAAGTACCAAGTACCAAGTACCAAGTACCAAGTACCAAGTACCAAGTACCAAGTACCAAGTACCAAGTACCAAGTACCAAGTACCAAGTACCAAGTACCAAGTACCAAGTACCAAGTACCAAGTACCAAGTACCAAGTACCAAGTACCAAGTACCAAGTACCAAGTACCAAGTACCAAGTACCAAGTACCAAGTACCAAGTACCAAGTACCAAGTACCAAGTACCAAGTACCAAGTACCAAGTACCAAGTACCAAGTACCAAGTACCAAGTACCAAGTACCAAGTACCAAGTACCAAGTACCAAGTACCAAGTACCAAGTACCAAGTACCAAGTACCAAGTACCAAGTACCAAGTACCAAGTACCAAGTACCAAGTACCAAGTACCAAGTACCAAGTACCAAGTACCAAGTACCAAGTACCAAGTACCAAGTACCAAGTACCAAGTACCAAGTACCAAGTACCAAGTACCAAGTACCAAGTACCAAGTACCAAGTACCAAGTACCAAGTACCAAGTACCAAGTACCAAGTACCAAGTACCAAATACAACAAACAAAATACCAAAGATCAAGTACCAAATATACCATCTAGCAGATACCAACTACCAACAATCACTTATCGATCATCAATTACCAAATTCCATTTTACAAATATAAAATATTAAATTCAAACACTGAATACTTAAACCAATTTTTAAAACCAAATACTGAATATGAAATACTAAATATCAATACCAATTACAATTTCCAATTAATCGGTGATGCTGATCTTCGGTCGGTTATTATCAACAGTTGATACTTTTTGAACATAATCTACATACATTAAGCAGAAAATATGGTAATTCGTCAAACGCATACAAACCTATGTATGCATAGCACAACTTTGTTTCGTATAAACTACTATTTGCACCTACAATATATTATACTTCACAAAGTTGCAACATTTTGTTGCAAAACATATTTTATTTCACCTATTTGTCTGGCAGCAATTGTAGTGTTGACACAAAACATATCCAGACGCATTATTCAAAACAGAATCCAGCCAAAAGCCCGGCTAAAAGTCATGCAACATTATCGGGACACACAAAACTGTACAACCGGATTGGTTGTTTTGCTGCCTACCTCGGCCCCCACAACTTTTCATAAACAAAAAATATTTTTTTCTTATAAAAGAACAACAACTACAATTTGTTTAAACTTTTCTGTGCTAACCCGTGTTTGTTTACTTTTTCTTTTGTTGCAGGTGTTGCTGTTCGGTTCGGTTACAAACGCTTTAAAGCGTCTGCATGAATGAATGAACGAATAAATGCAAACATAACATAAATCTTAGACAACATCTGTGTCTGCCTGTATTTTGTATGTGTATGTGTGTAAGCGTGTGCGCGCGTTTTGTCTGTGTATAGAAAATAACAATTAATTTGCTTTATTAAGAAATAAAACAACAGAGAACAACTAGCAAAAAAAAACAACAAACAACAATTTTACTACGGAAACAACAATGTTGGCCTTTCATAACGAACATATAGCCAGTAAGTATGAATATTTCAATTTTAGGTTTACGAAATTTTATATTTTTATATACTCGTATGATCTTAATCCGTGTCTGAATTATATTAACTTTAATATTTTTGTAAAATGTGTCTAATGTGTGGGTGACCACAGGGTGTCATGTGTGTGTCAAAATCTAGTTTCAAGTTTTACCAATATGGTCCAGCTTGTATTATACACGTATTATCCAGTGTATATAATAATGTGATCATTAGTTGAAGAGGTCCTATCTGCCCACATTCCCACACCGAAAGTCTATTGTCGGAAGCTTAGTCTTCTAATGACTACACAGGGAAAGTTGGCTATACGGAAAACATCTTACTCACATCCTGTCTGGGGATAAGTGCCATTTAAAAATACTCTTTATATTATTTTTTAAAAATTTTTTAAATCCTTTTTAACATCATCTCCTGTATTTTATTTTTTGTTAACAACTATGAACGACTAAAAAAAAAAAAGCTGGAACAACAGCAGGATAACATACACAAAAAGCAACGTACAAGAATCCATAGTAATATTGTTAAAAGCGTCTAGAAAATGCATAAAAATAATGCTCGTTATATACACTTGGGGTACGGCAATTACACTTAAAAGCCTTCAGTTAACTACCAACCAAAACAGACCGAACCCAACCGAAACATACGCAACTACTCTGACTGTGACGGCCGAACGTACAACAACTGCCACCAACTACCAGCGGCAACATTTGTGGCCATTAACCAGCGGGGTTACTTTTTCCCCATTATTTCTGGGTGCTGGCTTTCATTTTTTTTATATCCTGCAAACTTCATATGTGCCTCAATTTAGTTGTAGTTTTTTTTTTATTTCTTTTTTTTTAAAGACTACGTTTGTGTGAATTTTTTGCTTTTTTTTTAAAGAAGAATTAAATTATATAGAGGAGCAGTGTAGCAGTTGTAGGTTTGGATGGATAGGGGAATGGTAATAACAAAGTGGGAAATTGTGCTCTAAGAATACGGGAGGTTCGTTTAGAAGAGAAGAAAAAACGAAGCAATTTTCGTTAGGAAGCGACGTTCATAAGGCGTGCAACATTTGTAATCCATTAACTTTAATGGACTTGAGTTGGTATTACAAATGAGGAAAAACTCGCTGCCCTCTGGCCAGAAACGCCTTCATACTATTTAAAGTCTATATTTAATAAATTTATTTTTGGCACAACGACTTTTCTTAACTTTCCAAAAAGAAGATTATTTACCAGGTTACTGGTTGGTTTAGATGGGAGTGAAGGATTTTATAAGCAAGCTCACTTAGTCCCTCAGAACAATTCTGGAAGTCCTTGAAATCGTCAATACCAATATTGGCCAGCTCGTCCAGAGAAATAAGAACCTAACATATCCGATTGTGCGTCAGGGAGGACAACGGCAGAGAAAGTGTTTTATGCTGCAGTCCACTTCGCCCTCTCAGTTCTCAGTGCTGTAGTTCTTCATATCATCCCTTCAGTAGCCATAACCATCTCTTGCATTCAGGCAGTCTCCGGTCATGGTGGAGAAAGGCTATGAGGCATTAGATTTTGATAGCGACAGCGCATCCTAAGAACTTTTATTATTTAACCTGGTCACATCCTGATAAACATCTAGATTGAGAATCTAGTTTATTCACTACAGGTCGTATCAGAGTTAGTTTGTGGCTAGAGGCCTATCTATGGGTTTCACTTCAGTTGGAATCTGTAAGTTAGACCTGAGTCTCTTGAGTTCAATGGTATGTCCATGTGGTTTGGCACCCCGATAAGCTGAATGCTGAACAGGTGAGCCATTTCGTTGCAAAGATCTGCTGCAGTGTAGGGCTGATGTAGTGTTCGGGAAGACAGAGTCAAGGGGTTTTATGGCAGCTTGACTATTAGATGAAGTGTCTATTCCCGCTGTGGTGAAAACATTACAATTCAGTCACTCTGTTACTCATTTGATCAAAATCTCAACCTTATAAAAGGTACAGGTGTCAGGTGGGTTATATTTACCTTTTGTTCTTTGACGTATACCCCGAAACGTACTTGTTTATTCATTTTAGAATCACTGCCTAAAATCCATTAGGGCAATATTTCCAAATCAAAACCCATTTCATGCAATAACGTTTTCATGACTCTCAATTAGTCTGGCCTACATGCATCAAAGGCGGTTTTGTATTAAACATTGAAATGGGACACCTGCGGCAGCCCCCTCACCGCCCATCTCTTTTCGCAAGAGGTCCTTGAATTATGAGATTATTTCTGTACTTAATTTTACGTTGCTCCTGTTACAGAAAGCAACAAATAAAGAAACAAAAAAGGAGCAACAATTTCAAAGCCCATTTGTACAGCTAATGGTAATCTTTGACGCAACGAATAAAGGAGCGAGCGAGCGAGCACGAGAGAGATGGAGAGCAAAAAGGACATTTATTCATTCATTAGTCGCGTCATTATGGCTTTTAATTAGCAGCATTGCAGCAACAAACTTAACACATTTGAGGACATTAACATAAACCTAATGTTGTCTTTGTGGTACTTTGGAGGCAGTGAACAATGTTCGCAACGACGCGGCGGACAAAGCAGAAAAAAAAATTAACCGGAGAAAACACCAAAAAGAACAACTACAACAACTGTCGTTAACACGGAAAACACCTAAGCGGTATGAACAAATTTACGGAGCTGCGCTGCGGAAACAGTGATGGTCGCAACAATAAGTCCGGGCGGAAACGAAGGATGCTCAGTGATGCCAGGTGGTATAGACGGTGATCAGCATTTCGTCATGTAAATGCTGGCGACTTTACGAGTAGCACTATAAATTCAGGCCCTATGAAAATGCCCAACAAAAAAATTAGGAATGCCCCGCATTCCCAAATGAAATGAAAAATTTCCCAAAAACCCCAATATGAAAAGTTCCCCAAAAATTACCAAACGCAAAATCCCCCAATTATTATGAAAAATCTCCAAGAAAAATTAACAAGAGATTTTTTAATTTAGAAAAAGTGCATTCTTAAACCAAAAAAAAAAAACGCTTGAAAACCATTTTAAATTTACAATTATACATTTGTACATTAATAGTAATTATATGCAATTTGCTTTCTCACTTAAAGTGTCAAAATATTCTTGACGTCTTTCCGGCAATAAGAACATTTAATTTTATCCATATTTGGGGTCATTTCGTGTTTGTTAGCGTTAAGTGTTTGATTTATCGAAGGTTGGGTCAAATAGGTTAAAAAGCCGATCTCGGTCACTAGTTATACAAATTATCCCGTACACAGCTCACTCGCCGTTTTTTCCCTCATGGACTGTTAAGGAAATAAGGAGGTATCTTGCCGATAATATAATTTGGGTACTTGTTTGCGGCTTTTGAATAACGCAGCCTTTTGTACTGGGATCACTCTGCCACTCTCTTGACTCTCAATCATCGTGCGCTCTGATCTTTCTCCAGTTACTGCCCTCCTTTTTTTTGTAAATGTACCACTGTGAGTTTGGCCACTTACAGTGACAGTCATAATATGAAGTTCTTCCAAAAAAATGGTTTTGATACAGGGTTATCCAACAAGAGGTTTTATTTTGGTATTCAAAGAAAAATTGAATTTTTTGCGATAAATGATCGGATGTTTATTTCATAATAAAGGGAAGGTATGCCGTTAATAATGAAAAACAACATCAGCCAAATGGCCACCACGATTACAGGACCAAATCCTTTTCATGAAATTGTCCATAACCAAATCGCAAAGTAGCTGCCCTATGTCCTCGATAGTCTCACGAATTCTTTCTTTGAGGTCTTGAATCGACGATGGCCTGTAGACATTATTTTTCACGTGGCCCCAAAGGAAGAAGTCGCAAGGTGTTACATCACAAGATCTCCGTGGCCAATTGTGATCACCTTTTCGAGAGATAATACGGTCCGAAAACTTTTTAGTTTTGCAAACAGTGACTGCAAGATTTTCACCATTTTTGTAGTGAATTTTAATAATTTCAATGCCTTGTTGACGCGTTTATCGTTCCATTTTTAGTAATGTCGTAGTGTCTACTTGTCAAATGTCAAAGAATGAAATTGGCAGCTACCGAAATACCGGGTTATTCAAAATAACACCTCTTGTTGCAGAACCCTGTATAACGCAAACTTTAAGGAAATGTTTCCATAGGACGTCCAAAGTTTACTTTAGAACCAATTACCACTGTAGGTTGTGTGAGTTTATATCCCCATTGTCCTTCAACACTTTATATTTTACCACGCAAAAAAACACACACACACACAAAGCTAATTTTACAGGTATCATAGGAGGCAAGAACTCTTTTAGTGCGACAGCTGTCATTAAAAAACTTTTAACATACGTTTTAATATTCTTTTGCCTTCTTCTCCACGAAAAACAAAACATCGAGCTCTTTCTAAAATCCAACTTTTTATTGTCACTCTTGTTCAGGCTTACAGCTGCACGGACAACGACAGGGAATGTAATGCTTTGTTTCTGGCCAACATGCGTGGTGGCCAATGCCAAGAGTAAGGGGAGGGGTTCAGTATGATGTTGGTGTTCTGTCAACTGAAATATTTGAAAGCTTGACCTTCTATGTGCTCCTCGCACCACTGCACCACAGCGTAGTCCGTGTATCATCATGTGTTAAATGATGGCATTTTATGCGAAACAACAAAAGACGGGAACTTTGGGAACAAAAACGAGCAACAGCTAAGCGAAAATTAAATGTTAAAGGGTTTGCTATTTTTGTTGTAATATAAACATAGACAATTTTCGGAGGGAAATGGTTCTCTGGCGCTGTTGTCGTAGTCACCGTGTTTTTGTTGGTGGCGTTAAATTGCCAAGCACTGCACAAAAGAACGTTTATCACGCTTAACAGCATTATCGTGTTTGGCGCCTTTTTTTTTGTTTTGGTGGATTTTGTTATTGCAACTCGTGGAGGACACGCTATTTTGATGTTTTATAAATAAAAAACAAAACTGAAATTAGTTGCAGTTGCTGTTTGCTAAAGGACATGACTTTTTATGTGATGATAGACAAATTAATGGCTAAGGACATTCAAATAACAGGCATCACTATTGAAGCGTTAATATGGAATTCTATACCTGCCTAGTACAGCAGATAAAGAATGTGTATGCTGATTAAAGATTCAGTTTACTATGATGCAGGAGATGGAAGAAATCGACAAGGAGTTCGGACATTGGATGGACAAATACACCCAAAATTGGAGGCAATTTAAATAAGAGGATTCGGCTTATGATTTCATTTAATACATTTGGATACCTGGATATGAAATTCAGAAATCAATTGTGCACCATTCTCACTGTCACAGTTGGAAATAAAGCCCGAGACCGATACCATAAATTGGCCATCATTATCCCATAAAAAGTTCGTTTTACAGACTCTTTGAGTTATGGAATTCATTATCAAATGCCACAAGAAGTACTTCGACTTAAAGAAAATTCAACTTATAGAAATTCGAATGTATTCGAAAGAGCAAAAACATATTTTTTTAATGGATTTCGATTTCATTTATGTGACTGTCTCGGCTGGATACACTGGACTCGATATTCGCCTTAAGAGCCTGAATCATTAACGGTTTGTTAGCATAAGATTGGCCATTCATAGTGCCCGACAACAACAAGTACAACACCGACAAATGGCAGCTTAAAGGTGGCCAATTGACACCGCCGAGGCGCCTGATAACACGATTGCGTTTGTTGCGAAAAAGATCGATTGTGGGGTGGGCTGTATGGAAAATCCTCACTTTCACTGTCTGAAGATTGTCATTTCGAGGATTACTTGCGTGTTTTCCGTTTCCCAGATGCGTCAGCTTCGCCTCGCTTCGTCAGAAAGAATGAGAAGCGCTAACGAAGCAGAGGGTTGTATGCCTCAATTGTAAAACGAGGACTACGTTGTTGATAACGACGGTAGAGAATTTATGTAGGGGAAGATGGAGTATGATCGGTACACCCTAGAACCGTTTGGTAATTTCGATAATTTTCGCTGGGGAAGTCAGAGGTTTACTTGCCTGTTGTTCAAGTTGCCAAGGAATCAGCTCCCAAGGTGACAAAGTCGGCGTTATATTACAGTGGCATAACAAATGTAACGCTGAGTCTCAATAAAAGACATGCGGTTATAAGAGATATCCGACAAACACACGGATTCAGAACCCTTCATAGCACATAGGTCTGTGATCTTGTTTCACTTTATGTTGTTATGACTAGGAACCCATTTACGCGTTGCCTTGTACTGTTGGATTCGGCTAAGGGATTTAAAACATTCTAAAGGCTTTGTAAGGCTTTGAGTGCCGCAAATCTATGTCCACATAGATTTTATTATTTATAAGGGGGTTCCGAAATCTGTTTTGTTGTCATGTTGAGTGCGACTATTTCTGCTTGGAACACACCAGAAAAGTTAGGTGATCTGTAAGTTGTCTCTTATCTCAGAGTTCAGTCTCCATTTTTGAATCTTCTGTACAAAATGGAGATCTGATCCTTTTCCATTACCGAGTTTCTGGCCCATTCCTTTCGGGATAATATGGAGTCTTAGAACCTTTTTTTTGGAAATTTGCTATCATTTTTTGCTTTATTTTGCCGCCCCACCATACTTCTAGAATAGAACTGCTCCCGTAGTTAATTTGTTTGACCATTTAAGTCTTACTTAGACGGAGAGCAACTTTAGCTCCACAACTCCTCAGATGGACATTAATAGGCGAGTAGATGAGTATTGTTTCCACATCTGCTTGGGGATCTGATCTCAGTGCTTCGGTAATGACTTTGTTTAGCTTGGACGGATGTAATTTTGCAGTGCAGTGAATAAAACTCCACCATACCCGAGCGACATATGAGTATCAGTCTGATGATCACCATGTACATTCAATGTATAATTTTTCCCATTTTCCCAAGTTTCCATTTTCTTGCGAACGTCTTTCTCCTGGTATATATAAAGGCACACAGGGATTTCTTCATTCCATCATCGGTGTTATATTGCCAGGAGTGTTTAAAGTTCATAATGATGCCCATATATTCGAGCCTCTTCTGATAACTGCAGATATGCGGCATTAAGGACTTTAAGGAAGTTATCTTATAAGTATTCGTTAAAAGGATTAGTTTTGGTTTGGTAGGGTAGACACGACTTTTATCTGTCCAATAAGGATGCAATAAGGATTTTATTTACCGATCCATGATATCGATTATTGTTGGAAAAAATGTGCCTTTGTCGTCGGTATAGGCTACCACCTTAATGCCATTCGCGCTGAGATAGATTACGAGTTGACTTATCTTCAATTTCCATAGAGGAGGGGTATTTTTATTTTTAAAATCGACATGAAATTAAGCTACAATACAATTTTGAAAACAAACATTATCTAAGCGATCAGCGACAACTAGAGGGTAGACAACCTAAGAATATTTGCACAAGATGAAGTACAGCAGCAAACACTAGATGTCACCACGTCTCCCATAGCAAACGTGTGTCTCGTTCCTAGAAAAACTACAGCTACCCTCTGTTGGAAATGTACTCACATAACTTAGGTCACCAGCCCTTTGTGTATTGTAAAGCTACGTCACTTAGATTGTGTTGGAAGTCAGTGAACAAAAATCAGATATCGTCTGAGATTCCCACGAAGAGCAATTTTCTACATTCACCAAAACCGAGCTGAAGGTCAATAAATCCATTTCAATGGTTTAGAATTATTTTACTAAATTACCTGCAAAAGAAAAGCCGAGTGATTCTCAAATAAGTCGTCAGCTCAGAAATCGTCCTTACAATTCGTGGAATGTTATGGTACGATCTAAAAATTACTGAGAATGCTCCTCATTTCAACATTAGGGTGGCCAAGAAAATAGATTATGATGTAAAGTATTTTTGGTATTTTTTTCAGATTTAGAGTTGCCACCAACCCGGTTTTTGGGAAAATTCTGGTTTTCGGAATATTTCGTATTTCAAGAACAAGTTAATCAATAAAAAGTATTTTCTATAAGTCATCATTTCAAAAGGAAAGTGTTCCAGCTTTAATTTGATGTATACGAAATCATAAGTTTTGTATTTTTTTTCTGGTCGTTTAGCTGTCACATATAATTTTTTTGGAAAATTTGACATAAACTGCAAAAAAATTTCATAACTTTTACAAAATTCATGAAAGTGTATAGGGGCATATAGACACATCAACGGTTTGACAAACATTGAGAGTGTGTGAGTAAGAAACGTCACATGTATACATCTGTGTGTTGTTTGAAGCAATATCAAAACGATTTGATTTTTCTTCAAACGAGGCGTCAACGTTGATGTGTCTGTATCGCAATTGACTGTTTGATCAAACATTACGCATTTTTAAATGGATAGTAACGAGGCAAAAAATTAAATAACAATCAGCCGATAAGAAACCAAACGTGTTTACACTTCAGCGTAACCATAAAAATTAATGTTTGAAATACTATGTTTGACAGGTCTGTATGCAAAGCAAAAAGTATTTTACCAATACATATGCCGAGTTTGTCCAACCATTTGATGTGGGTATATGCCCCTTAAAAAACGAATAATGCCGTTTGAAAGATGGTAAAATTCTAAGTAATTTAAAAATGTCAAATTTACTCTTAGCGTTTCAATCGATTTTTAACCCTTTTTCAGTGATCCAATCGAGCTGTTTTTTGGCAGACAGACTCGTGGAAATGTCTGTATCACGTCAAATTTTTTAAAAAAAATTTTATCAATTCTCAGATTTTCCCCAATTTTTATTATTTTTGAAAAAAATATTTTTTTCACTTTTCTTAGCATAACTTGAAGAGACTCCAAATTTGTAAACTACTTAAGCGTTACGAACATTTTTTTTTTTTGAACTGAAACCTTAAAAAAAAAAACGACAACCATTTAAAAAAAAAAAAAAAAATTAGGAAAATATGAGAATTGATAAAAATCTATTTTTTAAAAAATTTTACGTGATACAGACATTTCCACGAGTCTGCCTGCAAAAAATCAGCTCGATTGGATCACTGAAAAAGGGTTAAAAATCGGTCCAAAGGCTTTCACACAGGCCACTACGAGATTCATACTTCAAACTTAAAAAAAAAATTCTGACGTGTAATTCTGACTTAAAAGAAAAAATTCTGACGTGTACATGAAAATCGCCGATACACGTGTATATTTATTTTTAATCCCATTTCCGAAAAAGTAAATTTGGTTCATAGGACAGAATGTGTGTAACACGGTGTTATTTCCCAGAAAATGATCATTAATAGAATATGATCTGTAGCCCCGTATACTGAGGCCTTCGATGCGTTGACCATAACCATGGTCCAAAGGTTTCATCAGATTACAATCTGTATTTCAAAAACTTTGTTCTATTTCAACGCCATAAACACAATCGTATTGTAGAACGAAGACATTACGAATCAGCTGTTTGTTTGGCTTAATGTAGCACCTGATTGCAAATATTCGTTATCGATTTATACGAAATCATACACTACCTCGGTGCAGATGCAATCATAAACTTCTTGTCATTCTCATTTACCATCAAATCACAATTTCTTTAAATGGTTTACTGTACTATGTCGATAATATTAAGTTGTTTGTTCCATTCTTCAGGCCTTTCATAAGGATTTCAACATTCCGGTCCCTCTTTAAATTAACCGTCTACTCAGTCTAGTGTTTGCTTGTCGATACTATATAATTCCTTTTTAAATTGAAAGCACACACAGTATCCTTTAATTTAAGACATCCTTTGGTGGCTGCTGCCTGCTTGCGTTAAATGAATGAAGGCCTTGCGTAAATAATCACCGCTGTCCCCCCGGGTCTTATGATAAATATTTATCATAATTTATTATTCTGTGTAACTTGTGGATAATTATTTAATGGTAAATAAGATTCATACTTATTGTTATATACACACATATAATAGTGTTTACACTCACGTACAAGCCCACGCACATGCACATAGGGATGGCACACACACGCTTTCACTCATACACTGATATATGCACAAAACTATTATCTCCATTGTAATTGGTTAAGTATTGTACGTTTTTAATGAATCATTTATGTGAGTAAATATTACAATGCTCTGCCATCCAAAACACCAGCATTTCCTCATCCATTACAGAGGGGCCAACAGGCTCCTGTATTCTCCATCCGTTCGAGCCAGTCGAGTCTTCTCCTGGCAGCAACCACTGCCTGATTTCGGTCCTTGGGAACCTCTTGAACCTTTAGGCATTTTTCATAAATAAATACTTAAAATTCTTTGTTACTTTCCTTACAGCTGTGTTTTGTTGCAAACTTTTCTTTTCAGGTTTTTTTTCTTCTTCTACGTTCATCTTTGTTTTTTTGTTTTTTGTTTTTGGTTTATGTTCTTGTCTTCTCCTTCAATTCGCTCTGATTCTTTACGTTCATTCGGCTTTGTGTGAGTGTTCTTCTTCATCTGAAAGCATAGTGAACTTTTACCTACTCCTCCACTCTTTCATCGCACATACACACACATACACATGTAGACATTCACATGCATTGCACATCTACTCACACTTATACTAATGTATTCGTTTCCCCACATATACAATCATAATTTATTCATTAAAACCCATTAGAAAAAGGTTATCACAACCAACATGTTTTGGCTTATTGTTCTCAAGTGTAGCAGGATACGAGCTTCTGTGTGTGTGTGTGTATGTGCTACTGAAGTACTCCTTTGGAAATTATTTACTTATTTACTTAAAAGGACGTTATTAAAGTATAACTTTCGGTACGGGGAGGGGGGGTAGAAAGCAAACAGTTGAATACGATATCGTCTTAGGAATTTGTTAGTTAACACAAAGGTATTATCGTTTTTTTTCTTTTACATTCTGTACTGGTGTACTTTATTTATTTAATTATGTGTTCCTCGTATCTGTTGTGGATTTTTCTAAAATATCGCCACAAGGACCTGGTTGCAGCTTGAATAGCAGGCATTGGTTATGTATGGTTATATGTTTTTTTTACTCCATTGGAAGGGAGTCTGGGTTAATCCAGTCTACTCTTTTTTCTATCAAATACCTTTCAAGTTCGAGTTTCCATGTTCTTTTGGTCAACAAGCCGATGTTTAAAGAAAATTGATCCAAAGGTCCTACAAAGAATATAATATCATTGTTTCGGCTGGGTCTTTAAGTAGTCCTAAGTCATTTGTCGGAAAACAATTTCATGGCCCGAGAAAATCTGGCAAAGGGCATGCGTATCCCTTTGTTGAACTACAGGAAGGCAAATATGGTAACGCGAGGACAATGGGATTCTATACAATCTTGTACGATAAGTCGCTATTTAGAGCCAGGCATAAATAAAAGGACTTACACGCTTCTGGGTTTCGGCAAAAATAAAACTCAGCATGCAGGAGTCATTTCAGGACACTGCCCAAAAAAAACAAAGAATGCCCCAAAATGAGGAATTCCCTAAAATAAATGAAAAATTCCCCCAAAAAGCTCAATATGAAAGTTTTCCCAAAAATTCTGAAAAAATCCCTCAAATATAAAAAGTACACCAAAAAAAAAAACATAATTATAAAAAAACGCGAGATATATGATTGACTTCTGTTATGACAATATCCCAAAAAAAAAAAAGAAAAAATCCGCAAAAATAAAAAATTGAGGAATTTTTTATTGTCAACTTAGTTAGGTTAGGTTGAAACGGAGGATGGGTCATTGACATACACCTGGGCCTGCAATTCGGCCTGTTGTGCGCTCCTTCATTGTCAATTCATTGTAACCTAATGTAACCTAATGTTACCTACAAATTATGAAAAACTCCCCAATTTTCCATTATGAAAAACTCCCCAATTTTGTATGAGATTTTTTTTTGGGGAATTCATCAGTTTTTGTGGGTCATTTTTCATAGAGCCACTGTACAATAGGTAAGATGTCAATTGATATGGATATTAGGGTGGAGTGAAATTCAAAAAAAAAAAGTTAACCTCGGAAAGAGATGTAGTCTGGGGTCCTAATGAGGGGAAAAATAAAGAAAAAAATTTTAGGGGTCGCGCCACTCCCTCGAAATTTGGAAATTATCGCTATTTTAGCGTTGATTTTAGAAAAATCCTAAAAAGTTTTATGTCAATAAATGTTTGCAATAGCGTAAACAATGAAATAAGGGCATGAAAAAATTTAAAAAAATTGTTCTCATTGTTCAAAAATTTCAAAAAGTAAAATAAGTCAAATCGTCCCTTCTTCAGAAAATTGACTGAACAATGAAATCGCCACCAAAGCTACAAATATTAGTCGATTATCCTCATATTTGCCTCAAATACTTTTGTTTGGGCACTGAACAAGCTCAAACTTTTAAATTTCGAATAAGTTAAGTCGTTAATTTTTAAGATTTTTCTAAAATCAACGCCAAAATAGCAATAATTTCCAAATTTCGAGGGAGTGGCGCGACCCCTAAAAATTTTTTAAATTTTTTTTCTTTATTTTTCCCCTCATTAGGACCCCAGACTACATCTCTTTCCGAGGTTAACTTTTTCAAATTAAAAAAAAAGCATGTTTTCACTCCACCCTAATGGATATATCACGGAAAGCCTAATGTAGAGCCTATAACGACGCCGAAGATGAAGAATCGGTGGACCACTTGTTATGCCACTGTCCAGGTCTACTGGAATGTCAACACACTCACCTTGGGAAGAGGTTCTCACAAATCTACAAATTCGTGGACTCCTATTTGCAGCTCGGAATTATGCAAATCCCTTCGAACTGAGATTTCCAACAATTCATATCAGCACAATTGTTCTTAAAGGTTTCCCTATTAGTGGGTTATTACTTCCTGTGCCGGCGCTGACATTAGCGTCGTAATTGTAAGTTTATTTACCTCATCGCTGGCAAGTGCATGGGGATTGGGTAGAAATTGTTAAGTGTCACTCTATGAATTAGGTCTTCTTTTCCTCACTCTCTCTTCTTCCGTTTAACACATGGTTTCCACTGTGTTAAACTGTTGAGTGCAGCAAAGCAAAATGAAGAAAAGCAAAAAAAAAAAAAACACGCTGAATGAACACCGAAAAAAAAGTTGTTGTAAATGCAACATATACTTTAAAAAGTCATTAGCAGCTTTACACATGACGACAAACTCGTGGCACATACACACACACACAGTCCAAATTGTATAGAAAGAAAAAGTTTCACCAAGCACAAAATATATATTGCAATCCTTGAAGTATTCGTACATATTTCCTGGCAAGCAACTGTGCCGACTTCAAAGTACTTGTTTGGAGTTGTCCGTGTGTGTGTGTGTGAGGGAGCTACTTGGAAGCTGGTTGACACTTAAAAGAAGTATTCCAGCAGACATCATTTGCACATTCAATGACTCAGTGTTTTAACAATTAAATGTAGAAGATATGCGTAAAGTGTTAAAGCAAAGAAAGTTAACATTATTTATCACTGCCAACATGGGACCACTGTGAGTTCATTAACATTTCATGAAATAAGAAGAAATAACTTTAGTCGACTTAACCGATTTCGTTATACCGCAGTCCATAAGTATGTATTCACTATTCCTAATATTCCATGTCGAAACTCTCCCCCACTTTATCTGGTGATTTTATAAACAATTTTTATATATATAGATAACTATCAGAATTTTTTTCTTTCTTTTTATGGTTCATGGTCGGCTCTATGAATTATGCCCAAAATACAAAATACCGAAAAAAATGAAAAATGCTGCCGTATCAAAAACGAAATAGTTTTTGTGGGGTTATGCAAACGACACGATCGACGCCTTGAAAAAGAATATTTTGCGCGTTGGTGCTTTTGCCCGATATTATTTTGAAAACCTAATGGCAAACCCTTATCTTTATAATAAAGATAAATTATATGCGTTTTATTCTTCTTGAAAACCACACGCCTAAAAAAACACCCTTTAGCACTGGAGTGGCAGCTGGAAAAGACATCTCAGATTTTCATTTTATTCTCGCCGTGTCTATTCCATCGTATTTCTCGGCTATATGTGCCTAATATCCTTTGACGACATCCGCCAGTTGGAAAGATGTGCCTGGTGGCTTCAGTGTTCCTACACTCCAAGTGCATATCTGTAAACTTATGGTTCTTCAAAAGTTTGCGGTGGTCGTCCGTTTTATTTTATTTTTTTGAGTATTCTTTATTATTTTTCTTATATTGTTTTGTAGAAAAACTCAAGAAATTCGATCAATCTACTGTTGGTTAAGTTGGACTGCACATTTCTCAACGTTACATCGTGATCTCAGTGAAAGATTTGAAATAGGTTCTTATTTTGTCTAAAGGGAATCCAGCGACTTTTCGTGTGTGCAATCTCTAAGTCATCTAAAACTTCTCTAGGAAAGTGCATTACTCGTTAATCACATGCGGCTGATCGAAAGGTGGCTTTCTAATTGAAGGGTTGAGGCTAAGTGTAAACAAAACTCTTTTGGATTAATCAATACATTCACTTCATTCAAATTAAATAACATTCCTATTTCATTATCAAACAAACTGACCTATCTGGGTCTTTCCCTAGTCCGTCAATAAACGCGGAGGAAGTACAGTGCGGCAAAAAATGAGTAAATCAAAGTGAAACTTTTGCGACTACGTCAAGTAAACTAAGCCTACATTGATTATAAATTATTGCTATACAATAGAGTCATATGGTCTATATATAGGGTGTTTTTTATTGGGGTATAGAACTTTAAGTTGGCATCACATTTTTAACTGGCGGCCATTTTGTCAGCTGTCAAGTGATTAATATTTAGTTTGGTTTGCCATTTCATCATGAACAGGTTGACAAAAGAAGCTTTGTCCATCAACTTTATGGAGGATTTTGCGCAAAGATCTTGGCTTGCGACCTTACAAGATCCAGCTTGTGCAAGAATTAAAGCCGCGAGACCATGCAATGCGTCGTGATTTTGGTGTATGGGCCGAAAATGAGATTCATCTCGATGCTGATTTTCATCACAATTGGAAAATTGGACCTGTAGAATTGGCTTTATTCGAGCCAGCCGCGGCGGCCACATGGCCGAAATCATATTTAAACATTAATGGCATAAAATTATCCTTCCAATAAAGCCAAATTGATGGACATTAAAACGATTTTCTTGTGTTTTATTTCAATTCGAAGTTCTATACCTCAATAAAAAACACCCTTTATATGGACTTTGTGATAATACTAGTATCATAATCATCTAAAAACATAGCCTGTACGGTCGAAAATCCTATGGCTGATGACGGGAGTCCCGTGGCACATGGGAAATGGAATGATCCACAGAGAGATAACCTCGTGGAAGACCAAATATAAAGTGTAAAACTCTAGGCATGGGCTAGAGCAACATGCAGATGTATTGGATAGGAACTTACTAAAGACATGCAACCAATATGTAGTGCCTACCCTCCGGATACAGGATTCCCTTTTCCTTATTGTAGAATTCCATAATTCAATAGTGTCTTTCCTGGCAAGAGTCAAAGTCGAAGGGCCTAGCTCTATGCGGAGGCCCGTGCAGAAATAAAAAAGATTTAATAACAAATCTAACAGATTTAAGTTAATTTTTAAGGTTCGTAAATTTATTATTAGACCCCCAAAGAGAAGATTCGGACCGGTCTTTAAAGGGTAATTTGCGGTCAATGACCTACTCGAATTCCAATTCTACACAGTTCACTAATTAGAAATGAGATTGTTTTCTCGTAATGTGTTTCTCATAGATTTTTGTTCCTTTCCCTTCCATAGCCCGTAGGTGTTTTCTAACACATCTTAATGGATGTTGTACTGCTAGCCAACTGTAAGTACGACAAACTTTACTATTACTCATGCCCATTCGTCGTTTGCTTTTTTTTTTTTTTGGTTCCTGCTAACCACATAAATCCTCATTTAAGTCATTAACATATTAAGTTGAAGATTAGCACTACATTTACACTAAAACACCATTTAACTGAAACAGAACCCCGGACCACAGCAAAGGATCTTGCAAAGTATAGAAAGCCAACTCTCTCTTGGTCTCTGAGTCTGACACTATGTCAATGTTCTTCACCATCCTGGAGCATTGAGCCCAATAACAAAGTAAATCCGTAACTAACAAGGAACTGCATTTACGGGCCATTGTAATTTGGCATTAACATACATATACACACTTATGCAACACACACACAACCACATTCACAAACCAAACAACCATAAGGCGAAGCTATTATAGGTAAAGAACTATTACTCTTTGCTGCGTTTCGACATTAACATACACTTACACACACACACACTTGGAGCAATAAAGTAATTTGTGTTTGTGTGCTGAAGTGTACACATTTATATATGTGTGTGTGTGAGTGTGTGGATGCACATATTGGTGTAATGTGCGTGAACGATGGCATATGTTAGTTAGTTGTGAAAAGTTAATGTGTCTTGTGTTTACATGCAAAATATCTGCTACCACGGCACAGTGGTTTGAAACAACAACAAAAATCAGGCATCCCAGCACCTTAAGTTGATGCCCATTCCCATAAACAGAATCTGTGGTTTGACACAATTAAAAAAAATTCCCTAAAATTCAAGCATCCGACACTTACGGAGTTTGGTGCTACGAGAAGTTGTTTATTGAAATCTCTTTAATTTATATTTTACTCCAATCGCTGCTCTTGCCCACCCTACAAAATAAATTCCAAAATATTCGCCTAGAAGCACTGTGTCTCATAACTATGCAAGTGTGTGTGTGTTTAGTTAAGCACACATATATCACTCGTTGTGTGTGCGTGTATATTAGTAGTTGTATTGGAACCCTATGAATAATAAAACTATTTGAAATTTCAACAATTTATGTAAATTACCGCCTCAACACATACACAGGCACACGCACACACACAGCAACACACTCTGTTTCATATACGTTAAATGAAATGCATGAGTGTGTGTGTCTATCGATGACTGCGTTTTGTCAGCACAGGATGTTGCCCATTCAATGTCGTTGTTCATGGACGTGTGCTTTTGAGTGGTTGTGTGTGAGTTTGGAGAAGAGTAGACCGACCGACCGACAGACAGACGGACAGGTTAGAGTTGTTTGTGGTAGAATAGGACATTATTGATTGGTTGTTTTTAGGAAATGACATGTAATAAGGATCAATTAATATTAGAAATGATTATGTCCGAAATTAACAATGTTTTGTGAGGTCTTAGCAGGATATGTGCAATTAGTCGACATGTGTTGTCGTTGTTCAGTCGCCTGTTTCGGCAATGCAGGTAAGCAGGACATCAGCAGCACAACGTTTAGGTCTTTAGGCCAAATAGTTGAGCCGAGAGAGCGAGAGTGGGAGAGAAATGTGGCTGCATGTGGCGAAATATTTGTGAGAAATTATGGGATGATGAATAAGTATGGTAAGAGGTGCTGTTGTTAGGTGGAGAATCATGTTATGAGAAGGGTTCAAGCCAATAAAAAGGGGCCCTTCGCTCATTTGTAATCCCAATTAAATCCGATCTATGCAATCATTTCCGGCCCTATAGAGTCTTTAACTGATTGACTTTCCTCCCGCGGACATATTGGCCATTATTCAGCACAGCCCTTCAAATTGGCAAGGGCTCGGAAAATTTGAAGATGGAAAGACAAAACGTCATCGTAGTTGAAAAAACTTACAAGTATTTTCAAAAAGTGAGGAACTCAAAAATACTGTATTTGTAATGCAATTTTTTTCTAACTGACAAAAAGGGCCCCTCAAATTGTGAATACAATTTTATTTATTAGTTTTGGCCTTGGGCTCTCATTTGGAATTTTTTTCTTACTGATAAAAAGGCCACCCAAATTGTGAATACAATTTTAATTATTCGTTTTGGCCTTGGGCTCTCATTTGGAAGTGAGGAACTCAAAAATACTGGAATTTGTATTTGTAAGGCATTTTTTTTCTAACTTACAAAAAGGCCCCTCAAATTGTGAATACCATTTTAATTATTCGTTTTGGCCTTGGGCTCTCATTTGGAATTTTTTTCTTACTGACAAAAAGGCCACCCAAATTGTGAATACAATTTTAGTTATTCGTTTTGGCCTTGGGCTCTCATTTGGATGACTTTGGAAGACCACTCAAAACTAACATTAAAAATTAAATCTTGAATCTAGTTTTGTCTCGCTAGCAAATTAAATAATAGAGAATGACGCCTGAAACAGGTGGAAATATATAAGGCCTAAAATTGTGTTAGACAAGGTGACCCTACTAGGGAGAGGCGGATTAATCCTCTACAATCTTAAGTATGTTTTTTCCCAATACGTTTCAAGAGTTTTAAGACGCTTCGTCTGTAAATTAATGGATTAGAAAATATAAAGTCAGTGTACGACGTGAATTGGAAACATAAGTCACGATTCTTCATGGAACTCACAACTAAATGACCGACAAATATTTTTGTAATTTTCACGCGGTTAATTCTGGAAAGCTATTTAAATAAACCGCATTTAAGGTTTCAAATCTGTACCATATAATTATTTTTTATGATAACCGGGATGTTAAAATATGTCAATTAAAATAACGTTAATCTTAAAGACACATAAGATATCAATATAAAGGGTGTTTTTTATTGGGGTATAGAACTTTAAGTTGGCATCACTTTTTTAACTGGCGGCCATTTTGTCAGCTGTCAAGTGATTAATATTTAGTTTGGTTTGCCATTTCATCATGAACAGGTTGACAAAAGAACAACGCTTGCAAATCGTGCAAATTTATTTCGAAAGTAATGGTTCAGTTCGCGAAATTCACCGCAAGCTCCGTCCATTTTATGCCATTACATCCACAAAAACTGACTGTTTGGTGTGCTCTATGGGCTGGTGGAGTCATTGGGCCATACTTCTTTCGAAATAATGCTGGAGAGTCAGTTACCGTTAATGGAGACCGGTATAGAGCCATGATAACCGACTATTTTGTTCCCGAATTGGATGGCATGAATGTGGATGAGTTGTGGTTCCAACAAGTGGTTGAAAATTGGACCTGTAGAATTGGCATTATTCGAGCCAGCCGCGGCGGCCACATGCCCGAAATCATATTTAAACATTAATGGCATAAAATTATCCTTCCAATAAAGACATTCCAATAAGATGGACATTAAAACGATTTTCTTGTGTTTTATTTCAATTCGAAGTTCTATACCTCAATAAAAAACAAAAATTGATACTAGTCTGGGAATGAATCCTCGTATTTGGGATACTGCGAACTTTCACCCTTTTCGTCCACAAATCATCCGACACATTGCATTATCTAAACTAATTGTTTTGGAAAATTTGTTCCAAATAAACATCTGGTTTCGAGTTAACCAATTTCCCAGTAAACTCGAAAACCAATTCGCCAAATAGAAGTTATGGAATTATCTCCATAATGTTTCGATTTCCAATCACAATTCTTTATATTTCTTTCGAAACTTAACCAACATTAGTACATTGTTAATTTCGTAAACGTCAAATGCCCTTAAGAAGGATTCACCTCTTACAAACAAATCTATTTTGTAGACGTTCTGCAAAAAGTACAAATGCTGATGTTATTGTCTTAGGGTGAGGTGCTGTGTTGGTGTCGTCCTCTTTTGTTTTTGAGGTTTGTTTTCTGTGGCCATAAATTGAAAAGAAATATAAAATTTTGACAGCTTTTTTACAGCCTTCTTATTGCAAAGCAAAAAAATACAACAAACCAACCGACCTACACGCCCTCTATGCCAAACAAACCAACAACACTCCGACACGTTATACTTGACAAGCATGCAATTGCAGGAAAATACGGCGCAGCAAAACAAAAAAAATATTGCTGGGAATACTTCAGTGTTTTTTTTTTTGTGAGGACTCAGCTAAACGTGGCTTCCTTTGTTGAATATTTAAAAAGGGTTTCAGTGGCTCCTTCACAGGAAAGGCAGGTGGTTGCCACCGATGTTGCTGCCTCCTTTTGGCTTTTATGCTAAGCTTTTTATTTTGGCTTATATCAATATGCAAAAGTTACGGAATTTTGGTTTTCCACCAGATAGGAGGCGTGTGTTGAGACTCTCTCGGTTTTTTTTGTTTTGTTTTGGCAAAGTGGTGGTAAGGGGAACACGCCGGAGGTTGTCTTGCACATCGTTTCGTATCTATCGGCTGGTGGTTTGGTTTTGGCTGCTTTGGGTATATTTTGGTATTTAGCCAAAAACAATAAGTTATGTGTTGGGCAAAAAGGCATTAAAAACAATTGCATTTGGCAGTTTCGGTGTTTGTTTGTATGTTTTTGTTTTTTTTGGTTGCTTCTCGTACGTTATTTCGTCTTCCTCTCAGAATTGGCCTTATCGAGCTGCTGCTTTGGTTGGGAGTGGGCTGTGTCGGTACATATCACCCGTCAGCATTATGAGGTTTCGGTTTCGGTTTTCGTTAAAAAGATAACAAAATGAGAAATATCAATTTGTCGAAATTTGTTTTGAAAAGGTTCTCAAGCATAAATGCTAAAGTAGATATTTTCGAATAACTTCCGGTAATTGAAATTCTTTTTTCCTCTTTGCTTTTTTTCGGTTCTTTTCTACTTTTTTTTGTTTGTTTTTTTTTTTCTTGGCTCTCCACACCGAGTAAAGTAATATTATTGGCCATATTCACAGTAACTGAATGTGCGGTGAACGGAGAATTTGTTCAGAGGTTAAGATTGAAATAAATTTAGAAATATCATAAGCTGTGGTCATTTCAAACGAAATTTGTTGCCATTATTAGAAATGGTTTTCGTTCGAAGCGTGTCTAATCTCATGTACATTTGAAATATTTGGAAAAACTCACATTCTTTATGATAAACTTAGCAAAATGGTCACTTTTTGATATTCTTAATTTTTTTTTATAACCTCATCCTACGGGTAGGAGGGTACATATCATTTGATACGGCTCAAAAGTGTAACACCTAGAAATATTTACATTAGACCCCAGGTGTCTTTGAACCAAATTCGATTCATGACTTGCTGGATCGTTTGAGCCATGTCCGTCCATCCGTATGTCCTGCTGTTACTTACGATAACTTTCGAAAGAGTTAAACAATCGCTTTGAAATTTGGCATGGGTTAATATTTTCCCAAAACTTCTTATGGGATTGCATATGCGCTTTATGGCCACACCGCTTCGGGTACCTCCCATTCAAATCTTCTATTTCACCCACTCTAGAATTCCAGTAATAATATCAATATGCCCAACGCGATCTTGCCCAAATTCTGTATTTAGTAAAGCTATTTCTAGACAAAGTTTTGGAAAAAAACTTGGAAGTCTGGCAACTCCCCTTTTGGTACCTCCCATACAAATGTACCATCCCGCCCCATTAGAAATCGTGTAATAATATCAATATGATATTACTAGTAAGTTGTAATGCGCCTATGGCGCCCGTTAATTTGCTTGAGAAAGTATTTGTTACTTAATCTTAAAAATTTTGTAAAAAATATTTTGAGAAAACTATTTTGTAAAAAAAAATTTCGAAAAAAAGTAAAATTTGTGGAAAAAAAATTTTTGCTGAAAAAAAAAATTTTGTTGAAAAAAAAAATTTTTGTTGAAAAAAAAAATTTTTGTGGAAAAAAAAAATTTTTGTTGAAAAAAAAATTTTTGCTGAAAAAAAAAATTTTTTTTGAAAAAAAAAATTTTCTTGAAAAAAAAAATTTTTGTGGAAAAAAAAATTTTTGTGGAAAAAAAAATTTTTCTTGAAAAAAAAAATTTTGTGAAAAAAAAAAATTTCTCGAAAAAAAAAATTTGGAAAAAAAAATTTCTTGAAAAAAAAAAATTTGGAAAAAAAAAATTTTTGTAAAAAAAAAAATTTGTAAGAAAAAAAATTTTGGTAAAAAAAATTTGGGGAAAACACAATTTCTGTACAAAAAAAATATTATTTTTTTTATTATTATTATTTATAGAATTATTATAGAATTAATTTTTATTTATATACGATTTTATGGCAAATTTAAAATTCTCTGAGAATTTGTATATTCGGATAAATCAAAAAAAAAAAAAAAAGGTTATTCCCTAAAAATCTCTATGTTCTTATTATACTTACACATAATCATTTCATTTTCATTTTTCCAGGTTGTGCTTTCTTAACATATTTTACTCCGGATAGCACCACGGCTTCTACCTCACCCACTGCCTTAACAACAGCAGCAGCTGCAACCATTTTAAATGATAAACAAGCTTTAACAGGGGTAAGTTGCAGAACAGAAAACAACAACAAAAAACAAAAACAGAAACCAACACCCAAAACAGCATCTCCAGCAAGGACAGCATAAATGTCCTGCTCCCCTTAATTTCATTATCCTTCTTTCTTTTTGTCTTAGAAAATAACTCATATTTTCCCACACCCACCGCCCCCCACAGTAATTATAGAACAAAAAAATAAAAAAAAGAAAGACGTAAATATCCTTTTCGCTTTAGCTCCGTTTTCAATTATTATTAATCCTCATTTGCTACTGTCCTTTTCTCTCAGTGTTGTCGTTTGTACATTTCGATGTGAATGTGTTTGTTTTTGTTGTCATGCTAAAGTTTTCCTGAAACAATTTAAGTTTTCCACTTAATTTCCATATATTTTTTTTCGTCAACTTTATTGGTGTATTCTTTATTGTATTTTTTTTTATCTAATTGTAGGTGCATTTATACGTATTTATTTGTAGAAATTTTCTTTGCATTCTTGTTGTTCAAATAAATCTTTTCCCTTACAGTGGTGGACAACAAAAGAGCATTGTTTTTTTTAGAAAAAAAAAATTGTAGGCAAATATTCCGAACTGATGATTATACATCTATTGTTTGGTAATCAAGTTTTGTTCGATGAATTTACTACATAGATTTAACTTATAAGGACACTGAGTTTATCGCTTTAAAAGTAACTCTGGAATATTTATCTTAGTTACACATCTTCTTATTATGGGAGAATTTGAGAAGAGGTATAAAAGGTGGTCAAATAATTTTTTTTTATATCTAAAACAAATTAACGTTAACTATAAAGTGGAGCATGATTCCATGTAACAGGTGGCGCAAAAGTAAACTTCCGATGTTTTTTGGCTGTAATTAAAAAAAAATGAAAAACTTTGATTCTTCTTGTGGATTATTTTTATTTGTTTTTTTAATTTTTTTTACATCAAGTCGAGAATATGATGTCATGTAAATGGCCGCCGCCAGAGTTGCCACTGACATTATGGGCCAATCGCAAAATTTATAGCATTTTCTGATAGGAGGATTACTTCTGCGCCACCCTTTATATGCATACCTCGGACGGCTTCACAGTAGTGCATCCTGTCAACCTAATTTTCAATGGTCACGGTACCTGACTCTGTCTCACGAATGACTTGATCGGTATTCACTGTAAAGGCCTGAATCCATTAGGATTTTCCACACACTAAGGGTCCTGCACGGTACCCTACAAAAAAATGCATAACGGCTTCAAATCGCAGCTGCGAGATCGCCAATTGACGTGGTCGACGATCACCGCTCTGCAAATGGAACTAAAGTCGAAGACTTCTTCCGAAATCAGTTGGTTTCTACATGTCAAATGTCAAAGAATAAAAGCTTCAAAAGTGACAGCTACCGAAATACCAGATGATTCAAAATAACACCGCTTGTTGGAAAACCCTTTATTTACATCAAATACTTCAGGCCATAAATGGTAAACAACTCCCATATATGGGCAGGAGCTCTAAAGACATCGTTGTAGCTTCTGGACCGTGTACATAGGAGAACGATGCCGAATGATAGGGGTAGTGTGGTGTCAAGACAAGAAAATCATATATTTGAAGTCATGAGTTGGTGCTACTTTCATTCGCAGTAATGTAGGACTGCAAAGTATTAACAGGATTGTCGCTAGTATTTTCTCGGAGTGTTCATGTTTTGTTCCACAAATAAATTAGTTTAGAGAAAAATATTTTTTAAGCAGATTATCTTCAGGAGAACTGGAGTACAAGAAAAAGTTGGTGTGGAGACTTAAGGTGTGAACAATTTACTCATAGGCTGCCATACAAAAACATAAGACAGTTCGCAGAGTGAGATCTACTCCCGAAATGCAGGAGACTTGATTAAAGAGAGCTTGATCTCAAAGCCATGTAAAACTTCTTGAGAAAAGCTATTAGCCAGTGGGAGCCAAGGTTAAACAGTAGATCCCCGTATAATGATTATATAGTTCACTTATTTGGAAGAAGTTCTCTGGCTGGTTTTTTCATAGAGCGGCAGAGTTGACAAAGATTAGATAATTTTGTTATTGTTAAAAATCAGTCAACAAGAAAATGTTTATGCACAAAAATTTCTTGGGAAAAAAAAATTGGAACTTTTTTTTCATATGATTTAAATGCAGTCATTGCAAAGCTTGCTGTTAAACCACCTTTTTTGTGTTTCCTGCCGAAGTGAAAAGTACCTAAGATTTACCGAATGTCGAGCATGTCAATGGGAAAACCAGGGAAAATCGCATTTGAAAATTGTTGTTTTAACTTGATTATTATAAATTTGAGGTCAAGAAATGGTTATAGGCAATGTAATCAATGGACCATGATGACTAAACGAGATTTCACAAATTATGAATATCAGAATACAAACGCATCCTATCGGATCCAAATATTCACAGACATAAATACTTTTTGATTTGAGTAAAATCGGACTATAAAAATAAATTTTCGAAAAAATTCCACCCCAGAGACACCTTCCTAGTCCATTTAAACATAATGTTTGTCCCATAAACAAATAAACAAACATTTTGCATTTCACTTAAATTGTTCCGTACGTTAACATGTTGGATATAATTCCACACCAGCGCCATCTACCGGCTCCAAATTACATATAAACCTAATCACACATGGATTAAATATGGAAATAAATTGGGGAGGTTTTTAATATTGTTTTTTTGTGGTATTTTTCATAATATTTTGGGGATTTTGCTTGGGTCATTTTTCATAAATTCAGATTTTTTTGGGAACATTTTCATATTGGGCTTTGGGGGGGGGGGGGGGGGGGGGTTGTTATTTTTCATTTATTTCGGTGAATTCTTCATTTGGGGCATTCTAAATTGGTTTCTTTGGGCCATTTTTCATAGAGCCTTATTTGACCTTTAAGATCGGATGCTCAAAAAAACGTTTTTATATTTTTTAATATTATTTAAAAATTAATAATTAAAAATTAATTAAATTATTTAAAAAATCTTTTTTTTATTTATTTTCTTTAATAAAACATAAAACTAAGGTACGCTTCTTCGAGTCAATGTAATCTACATATATGTAATAATATATGAATTAGCCTGTAAACAGTTTCGGTCATTTATGTGTTGTTACCCCTAAAAGTATTCCTTCCAGTTGTTTCATTTAGTCCGAAATGTATTCCTACACCTCATACTTGTTAACGCCAGCATCCCTGGTGAATTATCGCTCCGGCTTTTAATTCCATTTAATTTATTTTCATTTTATTTTATACACAAACATATATTTCACAAGTTTTTTTTTTCTCCAAATTTATGCCCTAAACAACTTTGGTTTTTTTTTCGAGATTTCTCTGTTTTCGGAATATTGAAAATTTGTTGCAATTTGTTAGTTGGTTTACGAAGGACGGGCGCATGGACGAACGTTTGAACGGACGGACGATGTAATGCAATTTATTGTGGAGGTCATAAATAAAAACATTTAAAATTTTTGTTAACACTTTATAAATAATGCAAAGCGCATTAAAGTGTATTGCGCTATTTTATTATCGTTTCGTGTGCTGTGTTTTGTGTGTGTGCGAGTGTGTGTGAGGGTTTTTTTTCACCAAACATTATTATTGTGAATTTTTAATTTATGTTGGTTTTCAATTTAATTTATAAATGCGGTTAATGCAGTAAATTTTGTTCGAGACTTTGCATTTGATAAATAGCGTAGGCTGCTTTTATTCTGGCATTGTTGTTGGTTGTAACAATGTATTAATATTTGAGTGGTAGTTTTTGTTTCGGTGTGTGTGTGTGTGTTTTAAAATAAATTGGTAGTGTAAAATATTAAAACAATACTTAATATGGCATTAGTTCGACTAAATTACACAGAGCAGCATAGATTTTATGATTTCAAATCTCAAATGACTGAATTTGTTGTAGTGTATCCGATAATGGGATTTTTGTCATTTTTTGAGGTGGTGACTAGTTCAATACGGAGTGTATATATACAAAGGGTTGAATTTATTACTCAGTAGAGTTTTATTTACTTTCACTTAGTTGGTTCTTTGTAGTGAATTTCGGGCGTCACGCAATAAGTGAACAAAAAAATTATGTAAGTCCCCAATAGTTATGATTTTATTTCATATGAAATAAATCCCCAATTTTGAAAATGAAATAAGTTCCCAAAATTATTGTTATGGATTTATTTCATTACATATTTTTGTGAATATGAAATGAGTTGCCAATACCAAAAGTAAATCGGTCCCAAAAAACGCTTTTTAGTTTTCTGTAAATTTTTTTAACCGATTTAATTTTTTTTGGGCCTTATTTTACGGCGCCTTAAAAAAAATTTCACAAATATTCTGAAAAACCGTGCAAATAATTTATGAAAAATTCCCCAGTGTTATTTTGGTACTCAAAGAAAAATAAAAAAATTTTGAGATAAATGATCGGATGTTCATTTCATAATTTAGACGAAGTTATGCCGTCAATAATAAAAAAAAATATCATCAAAATGGCCACTACGATCACGCTTACAGGACCATATCCTTTTCATGAAAGTTTCCATAACCAATTCGCAAAGTGGCTGCCTTATGTCCTCGATAGCCTCACGAATTCTATCTTTGAGGTCTGGAATCGATGCTGGGCTTTTGGCGTAGACCTTATCTTTCACATGACCCCAAATGAAGAAGTCGCAAAATGTTAAATCACAAGATCTCGTTGGCTAATTGTGTTCACGTCTTCGAGAGATATCACGGTCCGGAAACTTTTCCCGTAAAAGAGCAATTTATTGCGGTCCGACAAGGTTTTTCACGACGACCCAAAAATGCTCTAATTTTGCGAACTGTGACAGCAGGATTTTCCCCATTTTTGTAATGTTTTACTAATTTAAGAGCGTTGTTGAAGCGTGTAATGGCGTAGTTTCTACTTGTCAAATGTCAATGAATAAAACCTTCAAAAGTGTCAGCTGACGAAATACCGGGTGATTCAAAATAACACCTCTTGCTGGAAAACCCTTTATAAACTTACCTTTAAATATAAGTTGAGTGAGTGTGTCTGTCGTAAAAAAAAATTACGAAAAGCCCTTTGAAATACCCCTAAGGTAGAATCTGAAATAAACTGTCAATATTTCCTTCCCCCAACCCTAATGTTCACTTTAATCATACAGGGCGGACCAAAGTCACGCCTGCGTGTAAAAATTAAATAACTTTTTTGTTTATTATTATTTTTTATTGATTTTTTTTTTAAATATAATATTATCTTTGTATGACCTAAATTTTAATTATGAAAAATAATGTCAGAGAGATGACCACCATTTTCATCGATGCACAATTGGGCTCTTAAACAGGCGTTTTGCATAACTGCATGCAAGGTTTCAGGCTCTATTGCCCTGATCTCAGCTTCAATGTTGTTCTTTAGCTGCTCTATAGTTTGAGGCTTGTTTACATACACTCGTTCTTTGAGATAACCCCATAGAAAATAATCAGGGGCAGTTAAATCCGGTGAACGTGCTGGCCAATTAAATTCTGAATTTTTTTTAGATAATTCGGTCATTAAAAATTTTATTTAAAAGCATCATTGTGGCACGGGCCGTGTGTGCTGTTGCTCCATCCTGCTGAAACCACTTGTTGACTGCCTCAGGGCGTACAAAATTATTAAGCATAGCGCGATATCTGTCCCCATTCACCGTTACTGTATTACCAACTTCATCCTCGAAGAAGTAGGGCCCTATTGTGCATCGATGAAAATGGTGGTCATCTCTCTGACATTATTTTTCATAATTAAAATTTAGGTCATACGAAGATAATATTATATTTAAAAAAAAAATCAATAAAAAATATTAATAAAGAAAAAAGTTATTCAATTTTTACACGCAGGCGTGACTTTTGGTCCACCCTGTATAATAAAGTAAATAAAATGTATGGGGTTGCAAATAAGTAACTTGATGATTTAAAAAGCATTCCCTTTTTTCATTACTAACTTTGCAAAAAAAAAATGCTATCACTTATGCTGGATTTTCAATAAAAAGGACTTTGGATAATTGAACCTTCTTTCATTTAAAGGAACTGTGAAACAAAGATGGAAACTATTAAAATCCACGTATGAACAATTTAAATACTATATCAATAAGCTTGGATGGAAATAGTCACTTATTTTTATTTGGTTGAGTTGTCTTAAAAGTGGTTGACAAATAATTTTCTGCTAGCATTTGTTTGGCCCGTTTTGGTCGCAGTTAAATTGATCGTGTTTCTCTTAAGCGGCGTTTGTGTCTTTTCATTAAAAATGTATTTCACATAAACAATTTTTCAATTAAGCGAAATTTGCATTTAAGCGAAGTACAGTGCATGGATAGTCAGTGCAGAACAATTGTTACTACATAATATTTAATTTTAATTAAATGATTTTTTCATTTATTCAACTGTATTTTCGAAAGCTTGTGTTGAGATATTTTTCATAATAAAAAATGTCGCACTTTTCTATGGGATTTTTGGGTCATCTTTAATTTTTTGGGGGGATTTTGCATTTGAGGTGCTTTTAATGGAGCCACCAAGGAAACTAGCAAACAAATTTTAGCCCTAGTTCCTTCCGTTGAAACATCCGGCTGACTGATAGAGAATGCAAGGTTTGTGCTTATGCAGATGATCTGCTGATCCTTGTTGAAACTCAGTCCCGTTCTTTGGTGGAACAGTTGGTCTCGAGGATGATGGGCACTGCCAATGCCTGGGAGGTGCGTGTTGGTGGCAAGTCTATGGAATCGACATCCCATTGTTAGGCTGAATGGTTCTGGGCTTTCGTACCTGAGTACCTGGGAATAGCGACAGGAGAGAGAATGGGTTTTATACCCTATCCTTTCTGCTTGCGTTTCGTATTCTAAAATTAGAGTGGGGGTCTGAGAACTTGAGGTGTGTTATCAAATATTTAGAGAATTAAAAGAAAATGGACTTTTATGTTGGAATGTCTCATTGTTGAGATTTCCTAGTAGATTTGTGCACATTTGAGAATTAATCCACTGTTAATTAGAGTCTCCCCGGGCTATTTGACCAACACCATTTTACCAATATCTCTATTTGTAACACATCTGAGTTCGATGTTCCACCACCGTTCAATGACATCTTCTACATGGCTGGCACTGATGTTTTTCATCATGTCGTCGTTGTCTGGGATATTTTTGCCCCCCCTTTTTTTAATGCGCCAAGTAAAGTTATTTTTCAAATATCACTCATGTGACACAAAGTATCATTCACTTGTCTGTCTGTTCAGTCCGGCCATTTTCGGATGAATTATTCTAAGGCAACAAAGTTTTCTTTTACTCCATTCACTATTCAATTGACCACCATGATTTTTGAATGCTCACAATGAAAACGGAAAAGTTTTAAAACCACCAACACAGACACACACACACAAAAGAACTAGAAGACGAGAAATGAAAAAAAAAACATGAAATGGCAAACCGGCATTTGAAACAGCATTGATATTACCATAAAACTTCCTTCAAATCATCTCAAAAGGAAGTCATGGAAAAGAAGAAAAGGAAAAAAAAATGCTTTTGAATTTCCTAACTGCTTCCCGCCGGAGTCGACGAGTTAGACTCCTCCAATAGACAAAAAATAAAAAAAAAAATGGACAACCAAATAAGGACACTTGCTGTTATGAGCCCCTATAACTGCTAACCGGGGTGTGGTTCAGAGATATCTTTGATCTAAGTTATGCTATTTTGCTTATGAATGAAATTTGCAAAATGAAAGCACCAACACAAAAGAAAACGTGGAGATTTTCTTTGTGGCAAATCTTATGAGTTTGTTTAGTTTTGGGAAACTTTTGAGGTTGCCCCGATGTGAGTGAGAAAACATGGACAAAAAAATGGCGTATTCAAATGATATTTAAAAATATTTGCGTTTCTTCCCTCCTATCCCGCGCACCAGCAGTCTGACAATTCATGACAAACCGATAAAAATCAAGTGGTTGTTCATGAAGAAGAATGTCTAACTGGTCAACCGGCAGGGGCAAGAGCCAGAATGAAAGTCATAACGGAAATTTTTTAAATTTATAGAATCCCATACCCGTTCCCTTTCCCTCTGCCTATGCTGTATATGGCATATCCCCCATCACAACTCCGGCGGAAGTCTCAACATTTGCATGTTACGGCGGAAGAATCCACACAAAATGTGGGCTGTTTTCTAAGATTTATTTAAAGATTAGGAATGATTTCTTTTTTGTCGTTTCCCTGACTGTCTCTCTTGTGCATTTACTTCATGGTTTCTATCACAGAACACTGGTTTTGTTTAAGAAAAAAACTTCATAAAGTTGATGTGAATAAAATGTGTAAAGAATTTCGGAAGACGGTGTTAGAGTTTTAGGCCGTTGTCGGCAATAAAAGAAAAAAAATTTCGGCACAAAGGCATATTAACAGAATGGTGAGTGTTTGAGGGTTGTGGTAAGGTTTGAAATAACAATGGAGGGGTGTATTATGGGTCGAAATCATAATTTTCTGAAAATTATGGAAGGCTAGTCCAAATCTTAAAAAAACAATTCATTTTTATATTCCTGTTTAATTTCTACTTTAATTTCAATGATGTCCCAATTGAGTCAATTGAGTCATAGGACTCCGATGCCCAAATTTTATTATCGGAATACTATGTAGATCCTATTGGAGGATCGTTGCGACCACTTCTATGTGGTCTATGAAGACAACATTGGACGACAGGACCTAAAATCTTGTTCATGAAATCCGAAATAGAAACAGCCTGTACCCAGTCAATATCGCATTCATCCCTTCTCCAATCGGTCGTATCGTATTTTTTTTTGAATATTTCCCTGTGTAGTGTCCTCAATTCGACAAACATAATGTCATAGTTCTCAAGGTTGCTTGTTTGCAATGGCTGCCAAACACAAACTTAACGACGGAGCTTGTTCAGAATTCGAACCACTTGAAATAATTGTCCTCAAACAAAGGCAGTATAATTTGGAATAAAAATCTAATACGATAAAAGCGACCGGTTCATACAGTCTGCAATGCTCGTCTTTTTAAAATTTCACCCCTCAATAAAATATTGTTTTATTAAGCGGACAATATATGTGTTTTATTGCCAATAATGGAACTTTTTCTATTTCCGAGCTATTTGATATATTTGTTATACCACCCCGGATGAGTTATAAATTTGATAAATCTGGAAGTAGTCATTTGTTTTCGCTTGACCGTTCTCAGGCTTTTAACGGACAGGCAGATGTTCGACGGGGCAGACGAAAATATATACTTGATAGGCCGTCATATTAATAAAGGGTTATTTCGGTAGTTGTCACTTATGAAGTTTACTTTCAACAAGACGGCGCTACATGCGACACAAGCAACTCTTTTACGGGAAAAGTTTCCGGACCGTGTTAGCTCTTGAAGATGTGATCACAATTGGCCACCGATATCTCATTTAATACCTTGCGACTTCTTTCTTTCTTTGGGGCCACGTGAAAGATAAGGTCTACGCCAACAGCCCAGCGTCGATTCAAAATCTTAAAGATATAATTCGTGAGGCTATCGAGGACATAGGGCAGCCACTTTGCGATTTGGTTATGCAAAATTTCATGAAAAGGATATGGCCCTGTAACCGTGGTCGTGGTGGCCATTTGGGTGATGTTGTTTGTCATTATTAACGGCATACCTTCCTCTTTATTATGAAATAAATATCCCAACATTTATCTCAAAAATTCCATTTTGCTTAGAATACCAAAATAACACATCTTGTTGGAAAACCCTGTGGTTCCAAGTGTTACAAAAAGTTAACAAACTCAAAATTAACTCCACCCTGTGGTTCAATGAGGTTTTCTTTCATAACTTTAACCTTTTCCTTTCTCTAACTAATCGAATGGATTTCCCTGGTATATCCTTTTGGAAAATTTACTAATAATGTCTTTGTCTGTATGTGTTCTTGAACCACTGTGCTGCATGCATGTACGTGTATGTGTGTGAGTTCCTGCATTATTTCTTTGCTGCTTGTGCGGCGTTTTTAGGCAGCTCCGAAAAGGAAATGAGAAGTTTATATGCCAAAAACTTTTCTATGAATTGTAATAGTTTTCCGTGTTTTTTGCCTGTGCAAATTTTTCAGTTTCCATTCCTCGTTCATTTCGTTTCGTTTCTTTTCACATTTCTGATTTCTTTGTGCCAGAGCTCTGCGCTCCGTGACTTTTTCTCACAGTCACTTATGCCATATCACGGTTTAGACAATGATAATTGTAAAAATATTCTTTTTACTTTATATTCTCCACCACACCACACGCTCGGCCCACCCTCCCAATCAGTTCTCATGCTGCTGGTAGAGTTTATTGAACGACAACCTTTATAAGACCTCTGCCTGTCAGATGTGGTGATTTGTCGGGATTTTGTGGGCGGGGAGGTTGTTGAATTGTGGCAGCAGTAGTGGAAGTCTTACCGCAAAACTTTTAACCACTAAGGAAGCTCTTAAGTATGCAATAATATTTTGTTGCCGCTGTTGATGATTGCATACTTTGAGGCATATTTTGAGGAGCGTACTTTTTTCTTGCGCTCGTTCTATTTCTTCTTCCATCCGTTCAGGGCCGACAAGGAGCACGTTAATAATTGCAGTTTAGTGAAGGAATTTTAATGTTTATAGGCATAACATTAGCCTTTGGGGGAAAGTGTTGAAATTTTAAGTGGAAAATTGAGAGTACATAAAGATTGCATGTTTGTTGAGGAGTTTTTCGTTTCGTTGGTCTCCTTCGTGGTACTTATTCGGCTGTTAAATGATTTAACAAAATTATGAAATTATAGAAAATAAATGTGCTGGCGAAATGTTAGCGAAGTCAAACTAAGGAATGCATGTACATTCATGTTCATTGTGGTATTTACATGGGGGGCAACTAAATATTTTGACCGGAACTAATTCAATATTATTATAAAAATTATTGTGAAGACCGGTTGGGTAAATTACACTCTTTTCGTGTTAGAATGTCACAGTCCAAAAATGTTTTTTTTTTTTGTGAGTGATAGTTTGTTGTATGGGGACTGAACATAGAAATTGATACTTTGCCGAATATATAGGGGAATTGAGTTATATGGTGTCTTCTTTGTCAAGTGAAATGAAGCCTGCAGATTTGTCAGCATGAGTATGATGTTTTTATTAACTGGTGATGAACTTAACGGGTTGTGACTGAAGTACTTACATACCTAATATTCCCAACATTCCATGAGGGGGCAGACGTAAATCTTTCCTTAAATCAGTCAGTGTAGAGATTGTCTTTCTCGCATATGAGCTGATAAGAAGTGAGTACCCAGTAATTATCAGTACTCACTACTTATCACACCATGGCCGTCAATCGATTATTTGTCATAAAATAAGCGATACCTATGATTGTGGATGTGTCAGCTATGGATTAGTAGGGAATCTCTTGTGTAGTTGTTCATTTTATGGACGACACGGTCATTATTTTATTTGGTGGTCAATGGGACATCACTGGAGTGTAAAGCTAGGATTACCCAGTTTTTCAGATAGCCTTCGTTGATTTGTTGTATTTCATGGCTTTCTTGAAAATTTCTGTTTGCTAAGGGTGTCACAAAGGTCTTAAACTGGGACGAGGTATGGCTAAAGATTATATAGAGGGCAGATGTCCCAAGTTGTTTGCTGCACATTTCCAAGAGGTTATTTAAAAGTGTTTGTTTTAAAAAAGTAGGTATTTGTTTTAAAAAAAAAACATTATTTGCCATGCCAACCAATGTATGGTCTGGTCTGTATGGTCTTTGGTATGGCCAGAGGTGACGAGGTATGGCCAGTGGTTTTATCTGGTACTACGGGTCGCAAAAACCCATGGTTTTTAAAAAGCTAACCCTGTCATTATCGAGGCTGTGTAGAAATTCCATCAATAAAAAATGCGCCAAAAATAAAAAAAAAGATTGCTAAAAAAAATCTTCATAATTTTTAGATACTATTTAATTTTTTGTTTTTGCCAAAAAAAAAAATAGTTGCGAATAGTGGATCCTTTCAACAGTGGATATATTTGAAAGAGTTTTGGATCCGCTAATAATATCTGCAACGACTTCTGGTTTTGTATATGTTGTTCGGAGGTCATTGCTGATATCCGCTATGAGAACGACGGGTACGTATATATACAGGGTGGCTAATAAACAGGGCGCTAATGGAATACCGACTTGAACTTGAATAACTTGCACTTGCCCCCGGAC
Source organism: Hydrotaea cyrtoneurina (assembly GCA_958296145.1). NCBI lineage: Eukaryota > Metazoa > Arthropoda > Insecta > Diptera > Muscidae > Hydrotaea > Hydrotaea cyrtoneurina. The sequence continues at coordinate 70,117,583 of OY282515.1, forward strand.
GAATTTCAGCCTCAGCTGCTTAAAAGCATAATTTTTGTCATGAGAAGCGTCCTTATATTTCTGACAAGAAGAGTGGTGTTGTTACTGGTGCCGGTTCAGACCGGGCAAGAAAATCCTATCAGAATAGTTTTCAGCTGGTGTTGCCGGCGATATTTCAGGTAAAGGGTTTTGCAGCAAGAGGTGTTATTTTGTTGTTCAGAGATAAATGGAATTTTGTGAAATAAATGATCGGATGTTTAATTCATTAGAACGAGAAAGGTATACCTTTAATAATGAAAATCAACATCAGCCAAATGGCCATCGCCATCACGATTACAGGGCCATATCATTTTCATGAAATTTTCCATAACCAAATCGCAAAGTGGCTGCCCTATGTCCTCGATTGCCTCACGAATTCTATCTTTGAGATCTTGAATCGAAGCTGGACTGTTGGCGTAGACCTTATTTTCCACGTGGCCTTAAAGGAAGAAGTCACAAGATCTCGGTGGCAAATTGTAATTCCCTGTGTATCTTCTTTGGACCATTCTCTATCTCGATTAGTGAGTTTATAAAGTTTATTGTGAGCTGGGTCTGGGATTTCAGAGAGGTATCTGATTCAATTTAAATAAAAGGAGAGGTAAATTAGTTACATAGTGAATACATGTGAGGTGGGGAATATTGTTTGTCCCCTTGGCCATGGCAAATAATATCACACAAAAGTAACACAACCCAATCCCATGCAACGACATTCAATATATTTTCTCTACCGCCATTGCGATATTGAGAAATACATAAATTAATCGATCCATTTTAGCTTTAAATTGTAGTTTTTAATGTTGATTTCCCTTTTCAAATGTTAGTTTACATTTACTGATTTTTTGATTAAAACAGTAACGCTCGACATCGGACAGAGTCGTATAGTATAATCCAATATATAATCCAAACAAATTCCAGAAAATGTTTCCACAACTCATCTAATATTCAAAGACAAATGAATTCCATCATCTCTTAAAACCTTCCAAAATTCACAAGAGTCACAGAAAATAGTACTGGAAAAGAAAATTCATCATATATTTCCCAATTCAACAAAAAAAAAGCCACAACAATTCTTTTGTATATTTAGTTACTGCTATCAGAGAATATGAAAACATTTGCACATTCCAACCCACCAACCAACGAACCATCCATTCAGCCATTTATAGAAAATATTAAATAGAACAGTAGTTATGTGCTCTCGTATGGCAGGGGGAATGCACAATGGAAGTAGTGCTAGCAGCAGTAACAGAATGGAAAATCAAGGTCTACCCAGCCTTCTTGTTATGAAAACAATAAACGTGGCTGTTCTGAAAACAAAAATCACTCCACAAACACACACTACCAGAATTTTTACACAATTGAATATTTATATAAAATTTCAAAAGTCGTTCTTTTGCATTTTTCCTATAAAAAATCGTTGTTTTTATTTTCATATTTTTTTGATTTTATGTTGTGGCATATACATACATATATAGGTATTTTTCCAAAAAGAAACAACCAAAAAAAAAAAAAAAAAATTTCATTTGTGTTATGAATTTCATTTGAAGTGCAAGACAGAATGTGTGGTATGGACATTTTGGGGAAGTTAAGATGCAAATTTTGGCAACAGTAAGAAGAATATAAATGCTGCACCTACTGTGGAATTTGTTGCTGCCTTCAAAGTAATTAATGAATTGACTCAATGAAAAATGAAGAATTCCCAAAAATGAAAAACACCCCAAAAAAACTCTGAAAAATCCCCCAAATAATATATTTCATATAAAATGTCTTCAGACATCTTTCGTTTTTATTTCTGCAGCATTTTTCAAAGATCCTCCCAAATTTAAAAAGCCTCCTCGTTGCTATTGCACCCTTGCAACCGTTTTGCATTTTTTCCACTCTGATTGTCTGTGTTGTATGTAAAGATTTTGAAATGTTCTCTTCGGCACACAGGCAAACATACGAGCCATGCATACACGATTTCATACCGACTATAACTACAACTACACTTTGTACATATTTCGTTTCGTTTTTTTGAATATTTTTATTGCATTTTATCAATAAATTGTGTTTAGTTTTAAACCAAATCAGAAAACACCAAAACAAAAAGGAATGCATCTCTCCACTCCAAACAAAGGCAGGGTGTAGTTGAAAAGAAATACATGTTATGCACTTGGATGGATTCCTCCTGATCTACGGCCGGAGTACAGCACACTCACACACATGTTGCAACAGTGAGTGGCTTTGTTTGTAAATTATTTGTTGTTGTTTTTTGTGTGTGGTGACTGGAAGGTGATGTGGTGGAGTTGGTGTTGCTGAAAAGGGGACCGGAGCAAAGGAATATCTTTTTATTAGAACTGACAGGAGGCAACCTTTTGTTTTCTATTTTGATATGTTTCGATGGATTTGCATATGTTTGCAGCATTTTATCATTTTATTGAATAAAACATATAAACATTTCGGTTGCTTTGTGTGTGTTTCTGGGATTTTGTGGCATTATTGTCGTTTGTTTAACGTGGTTTAAAGTTGTGTGAGATTTCTAAGGATTCAGTGATGGAAAATAAATTTGCAATCTTGAGTCTTCATTGCAAGATTTTTTAATAGCACAGCAGTATTTCGTATCCTTGAATGGGTATGATTATAGAATCCTAAATCAAAAGCATAATAAATTTTTTTTTTTTTTAAAAAAAGTATAATGAATACGTTTTTTTTTTTAAAAAAAATATAATGAATATTTTTTTTTTAAAAAAAAATATAATGAATATTTTTTTTTTAAAAAGAAATTTAATGAATATTTTTTTTTTAAAAAATTTTTAATAATAATTTGTTTTTAAAAAATAATATTTTAATAATATTTTTTTTTTACAAATTTTTATAATCATTTTTTTTAAAAAATTTTTTAATAATAATTTTTTTTTTAAAAGAATTGTAATGGTTGACTTTTTTTTAAAAAAAAATTGAATGAATAATTCTTAAAAAATACGTTTATGAATAAATTTTTGTTTGAAAACAATTTTAATGAATATATTTTGTTTAAAAAAAATTCTATGAATAAATTTTTTTTTTTTAAAAATTTGAATGAAGAAATGTAATGAATAATTTTTTTTTAAAATTTTTTTTAAAAAAAATTTCAATGAATAATTTTTTTTTGAAAACATTTTAATAAATAATTTTTTTTTAAAAAAATTTCAATGAATAATGGTTTTTTAAAAAAATTGAATGAAAAAATAAATATTGCCAACTTGATTTTTATGTAAAAATACTGGTTAAAGAGCAGGGGGCAAAAAAAAGAGTTTTATTTTAATGAATACATTTTGTTTAAAAAAAAAATAATTTTTTTTTAAAAATTTTTTAATAATAATTTTTTTTTACAAAATTTTTAATAATTTTTTTTAAAAAAATTGTAATGGTTGACTTTTTTTTTTAAAAAAATTTAATGAATAATTTTTAAAAAAAAAACCGTCAATGAATAAATTTTTGTTTGAAAAAAATTTTAATGAATATATTTTTTTTAAAAAAAATAGTATGAATAAAGTTTTTTGTTTTTAAAAAAATTTGAATGAAGAAATGTAATGAATAATTTTTTTTTAAAAAAAATGTCAATGAATGATTTTTTTTGGAAACATTTTAATGAATACATTTTTTTTAAAATAAATTTCTTTACTCTTTTTGTCGGACTATAACTTTGGAAGGAGACGTCCGATCAAACAACGCTCTACACCAAATTCAAGGGAATGTGGATTTTCATTACTCCAAGAGTGTGTGGCCAATTTGAAAACCACACGTCTAAAAACAGCACGCTTTATGACGAAAAAATAGTGCGAAAGTAGCAGTTGGGTAAAGCGAACTTCATGCTCAGGGATAGTAGGGTATAGTTTCTAGGGTTTTTTATTCGCTGAGAATCGGGAATATTTTTCATCATCGATGTTCCTTATAAAATATATTTAAAAAAAAAATTCTGTGTTTTCAAAAAAATGTTACTGTTTTTGTTTAACCAAAACGTAAACATTAATAATTCAGGCATGTTAAAAACTTGAAAAGATTATTAAAAACTTCGGAGTTGTATCTAAGGCTGCAAATTCTCAAGAATCAGTTACTTCTTCTCATAAATATAATGAAGATATATAATACATATATAATATGAAGATACGTATGACTCTCTAAAATTTTTTCTACAATATTCCCAAAATGCTGCACATACTCCATTCCATATAATCTCCTAGTAACTGTTCATTTCCTATTTATTTTTGAAATATAATGTTTACGAGGATTCATTTGGCTTCCTACGTGGATATTCTACTTTTACTAACTCATGCTTTAGACCAGACCAAGCCGTAAAATTCGAAAAATCCACAATTAGTGCCATCTGAAAACATCCTTAAAAGCAACCATGGACTTTTTGTTTTCACAGATTTGAAAGTCGACAATCTCTTCTACAAACCCTAAAGAGATGTGTTGTTTGCTACGATTCTTAAAGCACCATGGAGCCAGCGTTAACCACAGTACAACAACGACTAGTATGGGTTCTCTTCAGAATATTTAATTTTGCTTATTTTTTTCTTTCAATATTCAATAAAACGAATCCTTATGGGATCCTTTTCGTTATGATATGTGTGCCACACACAACATGGTACAGGGGAATAATCGAATTTGAAGCCTATCAATGAAAACCCCCCTGCTTCCGTTTACCTTTCATCATTAACATTTGCAAGTTTTCATCAAATCGATGAAAAACAAAAGTCTTTCATGAACTGTACTTTGTTCATTCGTTCGTGTATTTCTGGCAGCCCCTGTTAACGTAAACCTCAAAAACCAATAACAGGAGCGGTAACGGCAACAGCGACAACAACAAAAAAACACATATATATCTCCAACTGACATCAAAATGCTGGGAAAGAGAAGAAAGGCAAAAAGTTTATCGATAAAATTGAAATATGGCTAAATACGTCGACCATATAAATTGCTTGACAGCATAGTTAACCTTAGTCTGCAGTTTTTCATACACACACACACACACACAAAGACGAGCAAACTCTAAATCTCATGCCAAAGCCGTAAAAGGCAATTTTTCTTCATGCAGAAAGCCGATTTTTACCTTTACAAATTCCAAAAAAAAAGAAATCCCAAAAAGGAATAAAACTAACATTTAATGCATGCACTGAACAAAGGCCGAAAAGTAGACAAACACTAAGCATGAACGAAACAGGGAAACCACATAACAAAAAAAGGATATATGAAGTTCAACAATCAGAGCAAACAAACAGACTTCGCTGAGAAAGGCAGAATTTCTGCAATAGCATTTTAGCCGAAATTTCCTTTAATCAGTTAAAGAATGTTGAATATCCTCTGAAAACAAAAAAAAAACAAAAAACTGGCAAATAAAGAGCCCAAAACCGCAAAGTAAAACGAAGGTAATAAAAATGCAACACTGATTAATGTACCTAAATTTGTTGTTTTTTGTTAGTTTGTAAAAGAAAAAAAAAATACTGAGGTATCTTCACAGCCGTTAAAATGGATAAATTGGTAGTAACAACCACAGGTAGAATTGAGTGTTCTACAGGGCCTTCTGGGAGGCCTTCACAGGGATTAGCAATCATTGAAAATGAACACACGATTAAGTTGGAGAAGAAGCTCCTCCAAGAAGATCTACAATAAAGTGCTTTCTAGAAAGTCTAATAAATCCGGTGTTCAAAACGGCCTGCAAAAGAATGACTTCCATAAGCATTACGACAAATTGTATAATCAATATTTTTGCGCTAATGGTCAATTATTCTGAATTGAGCGTTATTGATTAAATTAAAATTTTCAAACCTTCACTACACTGTGATTGGTTGACCCACAGTTTGTATGGAATTTCAAATTTATACAAGAGGTGTTTTTTTTTTTGGTATTCAAAGAAAAATGAAATTTTCTGAGATAAATGATCGTATGTTTATTTCGTAATAAAGAGGAAGGTATACCGTTAATAATGAAAAACAACATCAGCCAAATGGCCACCACGACCACCCTTACAGGACCATATCCTTTTCATGAAATTTGCTAGATCCTCACGAACTCTATCTTTGAGGTCTTGAATCGACGCTGGGCTCTTGGCGTAGACCTTATCTTTCACGTGTCCCCAAAGGAAAAAGTAGCAAGGTGTTAAATCACAAGATCTCGGTGACCAATTGTGATCACCTCTTTGAGATATAATACGGTCCGGAAACTTTTTAGTTTTGCGAACTGTGACTGCAAGATTTTCACCATTTTTGTAGTGAATTTTAATAATTTCAATGTGTTGTTGCAGCGTGTATCGTTCCATTTTTTTGTAATGGCGTAGTTTCTCCCTGTCAAATGTAAAAAAATAAAAGCTTCAAAAGTGACAGCTACCGAAATGGTGAATTGTGAAGAAATAGTAAATTTCGTCGACTCTTATTACAAATCAAATTTAGATAATTCTGTTCCAGTAACAGACAATTCCGCGGATGTTGGCAGTTATTCCTCTCATATTAACTTTGGGAATGGATGTAAAAACTTCTTATAGTATTGATGCCGATGATTTATGCTTACAGATTTGAAAAAAAGTGTTCTTCTTTGTTATCAGAACCAATTATGATCATTTTTAATAAATCTCTAAATGAGGGTATTTTTGCAGATCGGTGGAAATTGCAATATATTACTCCAATTTTAAAATCCGGCCATCGGGACAATGTTACTTCATATCTCTCAATCAGTAAATTTACTATAATGTCTAACATTTTTGGCAATTTATAACAAATTGTACTACGCTTATAATGCCACAACAGCATGGATTTCGTAGTGGAAAAACTACCATAACCAATTTAACAGTTTTTACCGATTACTGCTTTGATGGTAGATACCAAGTTTTTTCAATACGGATACGGATTTTTCAAAAGCATTTGATACAATTTTCCATGCTTTCTGAATCGTTTGAGCCATGTCCGTCCGTCTGTCCTGCTGGTACGCACGAAAGAGTTAAACAATCGCTTTGAAATTTGGCATGGGTTAATATTTTCCCAAAACTGCTTATGGGATTGCATATGGGCTATATGGCCACACCCCTTCGGGTACCTCCCATTCAAATCTACTATTTCGCCCACTTTAGTAATCGTGTAATAATATCAATACGCCCACACCCATCTTGGCCAAATTACGTATTTGGTAAAAGTACAACTGGATAAAGTTTCGGAGAAAAACTTGGAAGTCTGGCAACTCCCCTTCTGGTACCTCCCATACAAATGTACCATATCGCCTACATTAGAAATCTTGTATCAATATCAATATGCCCAACGCGATCCTGCCCAAATTTTGTACTTAGTAAACCTATAGCTAGACAAAGTTTTGGACAAAAACTTGGAAGTCTGGCAACTCCCCTTCTGGTACCTCCCATACAAATGTACCATCCCGCCTCTGATAAACCGTCTAAAACTATCAGTATGGCCAACGCTATCTTGCCCAAATTTTGTATTTCGTAAAGCTATAGCTAGACAAAGTTTTGGACAAAAACTTGGAAGTCTGGCAACTCCCCTTCTGGTACCTCCCATGCAAATGTACCATCCCGACCCATTAGAAATCTAGTAATTATATAATTTCGCTCAACGAATCTTTCCGAAATTCTATATTTAGTAAAGCTTTAGCTATATACAATTTTCTAGTAAAAACTCTGCTTTATATTCCGCCCGTTTTGTAAAAACGTGTAATACAATATTTTTTTTTTCTATAACATTCGGTATTTTGAGGTTGCTATTATGGTATATGAGACTTATATTTTTTTACTGAGGGTGAGGGTATATATAAGTCGGTTTACCCGACTGCAACTTTTTCAATGGTTTTCTATAACATTCGGTATTTTGAAGTTGCTATTATAACATTTCGTCAGATGTTACATCCAAACATCCACACTCACTTTTGACTTTCCGATACTTTGGAATATGAAACTTGTATGTTTTTACTGGGGGTGAGGGTATATAAGTCGGTTTACCCGACTGCAACTTTTTCAGTGTTTTTTTATATTGATTGCCATAGACGTAATTATATTCTAAATAGTCCTATTATTGGAGCTTTGAGTCTGTATAATACACTCAACAGAAATCGTATGGTTGAAATTATTTCAACAAAACAGAATTTCATAGAATTTCTAAGACGAAGAATTAGTTTAAAATAATTTGTATTAATTTACATAATATATTTTAAACATATTTTAAGTAAATATTAAATTTTCCCTATATTTATAATAAAATATTTATATTAATATGTATATTAATAGTAGTCGGTAGGGAACATTGTTCTCTAGAGGGAATAAGTCAATAAATAAATTAAATAAATAAATACCTGTATATTTTTGGTAAGCATTGAACAAAAATTTGTTTCTGACGTCAAAATGAATACAGAATCGTATGAATCATCTCTAAGGGAAAAACTCTTCACATCTGCCTTCCCCCGCCAGTCCTGGTAGCATATATTTTATAGGAAACGTCTCAGGAATGTTTACTGGATCTTTACGAAATAATCCGAATGAATATAAATACGAGGTTTTCTGATCAGAAGCGACATTTGAATCTATGTAGAATTGTTTGTAATGTGCAAAGAAGACTCTTCGGAGGGTGTATTTTTAAAAGACTCACAATTTCGACTTGGTTCTGAAAACCTAATCTACGTTTTTTTTTGACTTGGGGTGGTCTTTCTTAAGGCACGAAGCACCCTTCGCCATAAGCTATAGTTAAGAGTGTATATCGTATCAGTCTTACAGTCTTTCACGCTGTCAGGGATTTTGAAACAAATTTTAATAAATAATAAAATAACAGAGTAAAGAAACATTTTTTTGAGAAAAGTCTGTTGCATCTTATTTTATGCGGATATTTCTATAACTATTCTCCCAACTTTGAATATCTGTGAAATCAATATTATTTCGCCCCTGTCGATAACACCTTTCAAAAGGTTAAACATGTATCCGGGTGGTCCGTAAATAGGGCTACAAATGAATAGGGACAATTTTAGCAATTCCAGTAAATTTATCTCTTCATCTTCTCATCGCTAAATCATTAGAAGCGCAATAAAGAAAGCCACGAAAACACGTTGGTTTTTTCTTCGCTTTTCAAAAATTATTTGTTACTAGCAACATATGAGACTGACCATAGCATTGCGGCCGGAAAGTAAAATAAATAAAATAAAAAAACAGCGGAAACGGCAACAACGGACAAAGAAATTTGAATACCCCCCACCACAAAAATACAGCAGTATGAATAACAACACCAACAATGACGACAGCGTTCCGAGAGAGAGAGAGAGGGAGAAAAACGTGGCAACCAACGATGAGAAGAAACAAATCACCACCAAGTCTGGCCGTTCAGCATGGGACTGGGCTTTAACTGGAGCTGTGTGTAAGCATTCAATTTCTTTAAATGCCTGAAATGGAAGGTGGCCAGGGGTAGTTGGACGTACAAAAAAGAAAACAACAGCTATTTTCGCTTACGTTGGCCACCGCAAAACCTCGAAACCAAACGCAAATAGCAGAAGAAAACACCGAGAAAACACAGTAACCGACCGAACGCCGAACAAAAACACAAAGTGAAAATCAAGGGGGAAGAAAAGAATGGCAATGCAAAGAGACAGGAAAAAGTGGCGAATAAAAATCTTTTTAAAATCAGCAGAATTTAACCGCAGCATGCAATTAATCAAGCCCAAAAACCACATGGCACCCCTTCTCTGTCCACTGTCTACACATCCCCTTTCACCGCACCAGATAGGAAGACAACACATTTTTGGCTTAGTCCGATGGCAGAAAAAAAACCTGCCAAAGCAGTAACCAAACAATTTATATTATAAACCAACAAGAATTTCTAACCATTTTTGGCGGGCGCCCACAGTAGTTTAAAGCCGAAAGAAAATGCTAATTCAATTATAGACGTGTAAATTGTGGATCAATTCTTACTATGAGTTGATTAGAATCAAAACTATGATACCAGTACACTGACACATCAATTAAATGAAAAAGCGTCATCTGCTCATCTTCATTGCATTGATGTGACATTCCACTCACTGACTCTATACTAACTTTAGCGTTTCAATTATAGACGTGTGCATTTTGGATCATTTCATATTATTAGTATATTAGAATCAACAAGTGGACAAATAGTAAGTTCGGCCGGGCCGAATCTTATATACCCTCCATGGATCCTTAAAAAGTCAATAAATAAGAAAACTAACTGAGTTTTTGGGCCGCTCGTGACCCGATAGTCCCAGGAACCCGATCACAAATTTTATCCAAATCATGAAAATAAATGCATATTTGGGTTCGCGAGAAAATTTCGTTGCATTTCGATACCCATATGTCCATGTTTGTCATGGGACGGTTTTTGGGCCGCTGGTGACCCGATAGTCCCAGAAACCGGATAAAAAAATTTAGGCAAATCATGAAAATAAAGGCATATTTGGGTTCGTGAGTAAATTTCGTTGCACTTTGATACCCATATGCGCATGTTTATCATGGGCCCTTTTTTGGGCCCCAAGGGTCCACGGAACCCATGAGCACGCCCATTTTTGGGATTTTTTTCCCCATCTATAAATTACATAAACTTAGAACAATTTTACCAAAAAAAATCAGATGTAGTGAAAAAAAATATTTGAAAAATTTGATTATGGGATATATTTAGTCCCGTAAAGGGGAACTTTTTCCCCTTTGGTCCGATATTGCCCATTCTCGAACTTAACCTGCTTATGGGCAAAAAACATCTTCCTATTTCAGCTTCTTAGCGTTGGTCGTTCGCACTCTATCGTGATTTCAACAGACAACAGACGGACGGACAGACCGACAGACGGACATCGCTAGAATGTCTTAGAATGTTACACTGACCGATAATATATATACTTTATAGGGTCGCAGATCAGTCTTTCGAAGTGTTGCAAACGGAATGACAAACTTAGTATATACTGCATCCTATGATGGAGTGTATAAAAATCTGATATTATTATAGTATGCTGTTATAGTAAAGGATGCGGTCCAGTTCACTGACAACATCAATTAACATCATTTAAAAGGAAAAGTGTCATCAGATCATCTTCATTGCATTGTTGTTACATTTCAATGACTCCATGATATGTTTCTTGAATCTATGCTTTTGTTTAAAAATGGCATGTTCTTTAAAACACAGCTCGATATGTGCTTCACGTCAATGGATTGCGATATCGCGACCACTTGGATTTGGTCTATTATTGACGATGTGGATATTGACGTTAAAATGTCACCAACAGAATCTAGACGTAGATTGAAGACCCTCGACTAACATATTAAACAACAGATAATAAATTCACATTAAAAATGAACGAGTAATTTGCATTTCAAAAATAAACTCGAACTTGATCTACATTGAGCTCCATAGGTTTTCTACTCTACCCGCTTTGACTGTTAATAATTTTCCCCCATTCTTATGTTTCCTAAAATTTTTGTATTTGCTACTAGTTGTATTCTGCTTTCCACCCTTTCTGATTGTTTTTCAAACATTTTGTCGCCCTTTTAACCCTATTCGTAACAGGCTAAATTTGTTATGTAAAGTAATGCCAGTAAAACGCAAAATGGTTTATAAAAACACAAAATAAAAAATTCTAATGGACATTGTTTTTTAAGTAAGCTGTATGTCGAATCTACGTTTAGACATATGGGACGATAAGGACCCGAAGTCACTGCCTGGTACGAATAGGGTTAATGATTTTTCATATTAGGAGAATTTGTTTACCTTTTACCCAATTTTGTGAATTTTTCTCTAAACTTAATAGAATATAATAGAAAATAAAATGTTCTCACCCTCATTTTGTCCTGTTAAGACCCACTTTTGTGATATCTCAAAAAGTTCACTTGTTTTCCAATTATTCGTAAGGTTTTTTCAACTTTGCACGTTTTAGCCGTATACAGAGGCACCCTCAAGATTAATCCCCTCTCCCCTATTTCTCTCGACAACATTCTTGAAATTACCTGCTGTAGAGTCGTAGCTTTTGCAGACCACCTGACTGTTGCAATAAAGGGTTTGTAGAAATAAAGATTACGCCATCCCGCGCAGAAAATTGAAATGTTCTGCTCAGGTTGGGCTAATGACGTCACGCGTAGTGTGTTCCTATTGGCTAATAGGTAAAGTGGTTTCAATTGCAGGGTTGCCAACAATAGTTCTTACGCTGTGTTCCAATCTGAAACTTGTCACTGCTTGTAGATACACATAGAGTTGGCAACCCTTACAAGGGACTAACTACGTAATCTAACGGGAAATCATGTGCATGGCATAATCTTTCTCTCTATTCTCGGTAGAGTTGTACTCCAGAACATGATCCGGAGATTCTCAATATGGACATCAGAGAACCCAGTGTGAACCCAGAAAAACCGAACTGATTGCCTTCCCTAGGAGCCATAGAATACAAGAATTTGAGCTTGAGGCGACAAGAGAATAGAGCGAACTGTATTTACATATTCCCCTTAACATTTCATCTCAAATATGTAGGCTGTGTTCAATATAATTTGTGTACTCACTGACCAGGACCAACGGCATTAAATCCAGCTCCGAGGGGCTTAGAGATTACTTGTAAAGTTGTCGGCATTTATGAGTTGAAAAATGGCCGCTGGAAAATTTCGCAGCCAATAGTGTTAGCAGTTTTTTATTTTCAACTATTTCCTTTAACCAATTTTTTGATGCTGTTGTTTTCCCCTGTGTGAAAGCCTTTGGACCGATTTTTAACCCTTTTTTAGTGATCCAATCGAGCTGATTTTTGGCAGGCAGACTCGTGGAAATTTCTGTATCACGTCAAATTTTTTAAAAAAATAGATTTTCATCAATTCTCAGATTTTCTTATTTTTTTTTTTTTAAATGGTTATAGTTTTTTTTAAGGTTTCAGTTCAAAAAACATTTTTTTTTCGTAATGCTTAAGTAGTTTAAATATTTGGAGTCTCTTTAAGTTCTGCTAAGAAAAGTGAAAAAAATATTTTTTTTTTTCAAAAATAAAAAAATTGGGGAAAATCTGAGAATTGATAAAAAATTTGACGTGATACAGACATTTCCACGAATCTGCCTGCCAAAAATCAGCTCGATTGGATAACTGAAAAAGGGTAAAAATCGGTCGAAAGGCTTTCACACAGGCCACTACGAGCTTTATACATCAAACTTAAAAAAAAAAATTCTGACGTTTCATGTACACGCCGATACACGTGTATTTTTATTTTTTCCCTCTTTACGAATATGTGCATTTGGTTCATAGGACAGAAAAAAAACTATTTTTTGTAACACGGTGTTATTTAAGCAAGACAAAACAATTGCAACTTAAAAAACATGCTCGATTTAGTTACATAAATTTCGAATGAATTTAATATTGATTTAAAAGGTTTGCAGATGCTCACAACACTACATAAATAAAAAAAAATATTACGCCTTCTATTTTTGTCCAGATTCGCTACATTTTAAAAATTTTCATCAACTACTTTGCATTTTTTTTTTGTCACACCTTTTTGTCACACCCGTTTTGAACCTTCGCCAAGCGAGCAACAATGTCCAACAGTTTGGCCTATCTTTTACATGTTTATTCCTTTGATTTCTCTTTGCTAGTACATTAAGCAGTTTTCACACGCCTTTAATTGTTGGTCCTTTGTTTTAAAAATTATAATTTTTGCATTTCTACGATTTTGTAGGTTTTTATGTCCAATTTTTGGTTGCCTGCCCAATACTTTTCCACCTGTTGCATTAAATTCGTTGCAAAATTTTTTGATTGTGGCCATTTTTCTGTTTTCCCCAAATAGGGCTAACCAAGTACATCTCTTCGGTCAGGTCAGGCTGAATTTAAAAAGCTTTTATTGGTATTTTGATATTTTACATAATTTTTAATAATTTGATTTTAAATAGTTTTGCCTTTTTATCAGTTCGTCCCTAAGATAACAGATAACGCTTTCCTGTCCCAATCTATTGATTTTGATTGAACCCACTGTGCAGCGGGCGTCATCAGGCCACTCCAGTTGGTCGTTGAAGGCGATAACATTGACCACACGATTTTCTATGCTTATAACACAACTACAAGGTACGTGTGCCCGCCTCTCCCGCCGTCTGCCGACACGAAGAGGACGAGAAGGCGTTGTGCTGCAGAATAGAGAGCAAACAAAATGGATTTTTAACTAAACTGCCTCCTCTTCTGAACCAGGCCATGGCAAAAGTAGTCATGCTAAAGGATTTTCCGATATTTATCTTATTGTTCAGTTGAGTTTTACCCTCATTCCCCGCCCTCTGGATCGAGTGCAAACAACAGTGAAAGAGGAAACCGAATTTACAACGGATACCACAACAATCTTAACAAATTTTGTGTGATTTTCAGACGTCTATATGTCTGCTTTTTTTTGTGTGTCCCAGACAACAATATCCCTCGACCAGCTTTTAATTTTTTCCCATGGAAATCTCTGGCGAAACAAAACAAAAAGATGGATAGGGGGGAAAAGCCAGAAAAAGACGAAACTTTTTGTTTTATCTTGTCAGCATGGTTTGTTGACTCTTTTCAAAGCAAGCGGGCTATAACGAAATATGATGAGTTCATTTAATAAACAACGACAACAACGTCAACGGCATCATCGGCTTCATCAAGGATGTGTGATGATGTTTGGTTGTATTGCAAAGTGTCCTTTGGTCGTTTCACGAAATGAAAACGAAAATTGGGTATTAAAATATGTCCATACTGTGAAGTGGTCTGACACATACGGCACTGCTGCCGAAGGAGTGCGGATTATTCTGATTGGAGGTTCATTAGGAGTGCAGATATTTAGTTATCGAATTTTTAAGACTTGGATGGGATAATAAGATTTGAGGTGGATTAAGGGTTTTTTTTTGGAGGAAGCCGATTGGATATTGGGAGCTGTGATTTGACACCGTTAGACTTTTTTTGTGGGGTGCCACGAAGGCTCTTCATGTCTAGTCAATCGTGAGACAGAGCGAAAAGTCATCACCCAGATCTTGGAAAATTTCATTGATAGGATGAGCTACTGGAACGCCAGCCGCAATTGAAATCGTGTTGCAAAAATAATGGAATGTTTGCTCTTTAAAAAAAAATATATTTTTGCTTATTTTTTGCATTAAATAAAACTTGTATTTGGATCACCCGATCACTTCAAAAAACAATTCTCTCCATTGAAAAGCAACATGATTACAGATATTAGCTTTTACTGCAAGTATTGAATCTTAACACAAAGTATCAGTCAGTCAGTCGAACTGTATATCCGTCAGATGTCTATCCATTGTGAGTACCTGTCACGGCCTAAACTCAAGGTGGTCTTAGCACAGGATGAACACGATGCGACTAACAACACCCTAACAAGCAAAAGACCGTTGCACGTGAGCACCAATTCGAAACCATGTATTTGGTATGACATTCGCCTTGGTTAAAGTGGGGACTATCTAACACTCCCTCGGTTCTATGGATCACGGCATCCGGATACAATGAAACTTCACAACAGGTTTGATTTTGGTGGAAACCACGCGACCACGAAACTCCTACACACCGTGGGCAAGTTCAAACAAGTTTCAGGGGCTTATGACTCACCACTGAGAATTTTTAAAAAAAATGCACAAAAAAAATCGTTTTGTCAAGAAAAAAGTGTCACTTTTAGAGTTTTTTTAGTTTCATAAACATAGTAAAACCAATAAAGAAGTTTCAGTCGGGTAAACCGACTTATATATACACTCACCCTCAGTAAAAACAGACAAGTCTGATATTCCATAATAGCAATCTCAAAGTACCGCATGTTGTAGAAAAATATTGTAGAGTTTTTTCTCGAACATTTTAAGTAGGTACCAGAAGGGGAGTTGCCACACTTCCGTGTTTTCGTCCATAACTTTGTCTAGCTATAGATTTACTAAATACCAAATTTGGGCAAGTTCTCGTTGGTCATATTGAAAACATTACACGGCTTATAAGGGGCGGAATGGTACATTTGTATGGGAGGTACCCGAAGGGGTGTGGCCATATAGCCCATATGCAATCACATAAGCACTTTTTGGGAAAATATTAAGCCATTCCAAATTTCAGTGTGATTGTTTAACTCTTTCGAAAGTTATCGTGCGTACCAGCAGGACAGACGGACATGGCTCAAGCGATCTGGGGTCTAATGTGGATATTTCTATATGTTACACTTTTGAGCCGTATCAAATGATATATACCCTCCTACCCGTAGGGTTAGTGTATAAAAAAGTCGCTGCCAGTCAACAATTTTGCAAGTTGCAACTTTAGTAGCACAACAGTAACACTGCAAACAAGGAAAAAGAAATAAAACAATATATACAAATACAAACGAGCAATTGCCGGCTAATCTGCGACATTGGGTCTAAGGAAGACTGCTCCGACCACTACCTCCACTAAATTTGTAAAATCCGCTAGTATGGGTATTTCCCCATTGTGGTTAGTACCCATGCTAGCCAAGTCTCTAAACTGGTCGTAGTATCTCAAGCCTCTCTGATCTGAAACCAAAGCCAACATCGGGAAGTTCACGTCTGAAGTTCGCATTACATATGAATTCGTACGTCCATCGCGTCCTCCACTTCGAAACAAAACACTCATCTAAGAGAGCCTTGATTATCCTACTCTCCCCATTACCAGATCAGCAGCAGAAATCGAATCATCGGCGAAAAATGGCAGTACCTACTTGATCTTGAAGGCAATACTGCGACATATTACACCGTGTTACAAAAAATAGATTTTTTTCTGTCCTATGAACCAAATGCACATATTCGGAAAGGGGGGAAAACTTAAAAATACACGTGTATCGGCGATTTTCATGTACACGTCAGAATTTTTTTTTTAAGTTTGAAGTATGAAGCTCGTAGTGACCTGTGTGAAAGCCTTTGGACCGATTTTTAACCCTTTTTCAGTGATCCAATCGAGCTGATTTTTGTCAGGCAGACTCGTGGAAATGTCTGTATCACGTCAAATTTTTTAAAAACAATTTTTATCAATTCTCAGATTTTCCCCAATTTTTATTATTTTTTTTATTATATTTGCAAATTTCATCGGGGTGGTTGGTCCTGTGATCATTTCAGTTATGCGCCTATGTACCTACATCCCCCCTTCTTGTGGAGGAGTTGGGGTTCGGATACATTTTTCTTTCACAATTCGAGTCATGAAGCCTTCGCATGCTTTCCATGCTCGTTCGGATTTAAGCATTTCACTCACCAAATTATCTGGTGTTAGTACCACATCAAGTTCACCATTCAGGTTGTGTCGTCGTTCTTGCCATTTTTGGCAATAGAATAGGTTGTGTTCTGCATTATCTCTTTCTGCACCACATTGATCGCACGTTTAAAGTTTTTCAGTTTGAACCTAAATAGGTAGTTGTTAAAACTTCCGTGGTCGGTCAGCATCTGTGTAATAAAGTAGTCGGCGTTACAATGTCGCCTCTCTATCCATGGCTTTATGTTTGGAATAAGCCTGTGCGTCCATCGCCCTTTATCACTTAGATTCCAGCGATGCTGCCACTTATTCATAAGCATTTCCCTAGCACCTGCTTTTGCTTGGGATATATCCATTAGGGTGGATTGAAAACATGCTTTTTTTTTAATTTAAAAGAGTTAACCTCGGAAAGAGATGTAGTCTAGGGTCCTAATGAGGGGAAAAATAAAGAAAAAAATTTTAAAAAATTTTTAGGGGTCGCGCCACTGCCTCGAAATTTGGAAATTATCGCTATTTTGGCGTTGATTTTAGAAAAATCCTAAAAATTAACGACTTAACTTATTCGAAATTTAAAAGTTTGAGCTTGTTCAGTGCCCAAACAAAAGTATTTGAGGCAAATATGAGGATAATCGACTAATATTTTTAGCTTTGGTGGCGATTTCATTGTTCAGTCAATTTTCTGAAGAAGGGACGATTTGACTTATTTTACTTTTTGAAATTTTTGAACAATGAGAAAATTTTTTTTAAATTTTTTCGTGCCCTTATTTCATTGTTTACGCTATTGCAAATATTTATTGACATAAAACTTTTTAGGATTTTTCTAAAATCAACGCCAAAATAGCGATAATTTCCAAATTTCGAGGGAGTGGCGCGACCCCTAAAAAATTTTTAAAATTTTTTTCTTTATTTTTCCCCTCATTAGGACCCCAGACTACATCTCTTTCCGAGGTTAACTTTTTTTTTTTTAATATCACTCCACCCTAATATCCATCCCTAGTCTACTATATATTTGTTTTCGTTCTTCTATTATCAGATCGATAGGAAAAATACATGAAATTACTTGGGCAGCAGTTGTTGATACTGTTCGGTATGCACATATCACCCGCAGGACACTTATTGTCTGTGGCTTCTGCATCTGTGACGCAGTACATTTCTTCTTCATTGCATTTACAAGTATTGGAGCTGCGTATGTCAACTGGGAATGTACAACACTGTTAATCAGTCTTTTTCTTGGTTCTTTGGCTCCTCTCAGGTTAGGCATAATTCTTGCTAACGTATACAGATCGCTAAGCTCATCGACCATATTGACGCATTTTGGCATAAGCCATCCACTTAGAATTACAGCTCGTATGTAGTTCAGATGATCAGAGAGAGCATCTAGGTGAAACACCGTATCCATATATCCTTGCTGTGGTTCCAGTGACTCCCTAAAACTATAATGGGTACAAGTCAAGAGTATCCTCCCAAATCCTCCTTCTACTGCAGTGAGTAGTTGCGGATTCGCAACTCGTTACGATCATTTGGTTTATGACACCAATGAGAACATTTTCTAGTTCAGTTGACATTGCTCAACACACATTTCTGGGTTTAAGATACACCGTTTATGTTTGTTTTTATTATTTGCATAATTTTTACAAAACAATAATGTAATCCGCTTCAACCACCATTCCATAAGTTACACGTTTTTTCAGAAAAATTACAATTTTAACTTCTGTCGCTGGCCTCCATCTTAAAGTCGTGGTCGCTACCACTATAGTTGACACACAAACGTTTAGAAAAGCAAATGTTTATGATATTTTTATTTCCTGAGTTAATAATGAGATTTCCATGTTAATACTATACTTCATTGACATTTATTGCCAACCCCAACCCAACAAATGACAATTACATGACAGAATCCAATGCTCTGCCTCGGCTCCACGTTCATTTGCAAAGCAAGTTGTAAAAAATCCAGAAATAAATAAGTAAACATTTTAAGATCAGTCCGACCATATCGCAGTTTCCCGAGGCATCCATGGTGATAATCATGTAAAACTCTAGAGACTCTTTCGGATTAATATCTCCTAGTGGTGCAAACGGAATGACGAATTCACCATTCACTTCAGACTCATGTAAGCACAAGGAATGCAAAGACTACAACACCAGGTTTCGGTTCAGCAGCAGCATTTCGTGCAAATGGACAAAAACACAGAATAAGAACAAGAGCACAGATACAGGTACCGGAATTTTATTATCTCAAACCCGAAATGCTATAAAAACTTCCAAGTTGATATTTTACGAGTCAACATCAACTACGAAAGCATTTTAAAATTTATATTTCAAGCAAATAATTTCAAATAACACTTTTTTCCCTTGCATTTGCCTTCTCAGTCTGTAAAGGCAACGTGTTCCACCGACCAAACGTTAAGAATTCCAGGCAAAAGGGTAACAACTCAGGACAGGTCGGAATAGTTTACCATATCGCATGTGGCACATGAAATACTAAAAAAAAGTAAGAGTGTCATGTGGTGAAGACAAATGTTTTACGAATGAAAAAAATTTAATAATACACAAGTAAGTCTAAGATTCTTGTTGAAGTCATGAATTGGTTGTCTTTCCAATTTATTCTGATAACCGATTTCACTCGAATACGGATCTAGAGAGTTTCAGTTTTGATAAAATTGTAATATAAAACCAGTGATCAATTCTTGCTTCAGTTATAAAGCTGGCGAAATACAACTTTAAAGAAATGCGAAAAAAAAGCAAATTCGTTCTAGGCTTTTTTTTTTTTGTATGAAGAACTTTAAGTTAACTCAATAGTCGGCAAACTCAGTATTGTCGTCGCGGAATTAAATCCAGACAGTTTGCCGTTAAACAACGTAACAGTAATTTTCTTTTGCATAATAAAGCAAACATAATATTTGAAACTTCTCTTCTACATTTTAACTCTTTCCGTCTGTCCTCTGTGTCCTTTACATTTCATTAATAATCAACTGGTGGGCAAAAATGGACTACAAAAGTACTCACTATTTGTCTACTACCACAAAAAAAAAACAAAATCACAAAGAGTGAAAAAAAATACAATACAACAGTCCTCCTGTAAGAGTCATTACTGTAAACTTAAGAGAAGCTCATTGTAAATTTAAAAGGATTTATGTTTAGTATCCAGACCCAGAAAAAAACCAAAATATGTACCGAAGCACATTGGCACATGGTGAGTAGCACAGTGGTTACACACATACTGAAAGTAATATTTCATAATTCGCCATTAAGCAAACCAAAATAACATTCATTACAAATGGAGAGCTTTCTATAACAATTGTTTCTGTACTTATTATTTGGCAAAAAAAAAACAAGAGTGTGTTGAGTTATTATTTTTTTGAAACCTCACACTGCAACCGAAGGCACTGCTTATATGGGGTGTTCACATAGAATGACAAGTAGACCTGGTACACCTCTGCACCAATTTATAGACTTCGTTACGATCGCGTATGATAACTAACTACTTTCAGTTCAAGCCCACCACACTTTTGCTGGAACAATAGGCGTATAATTTTCATTTCATTTCATTTTCATTAGGGTAAAACAAAGAAGGAGTCACTTTAGACCTTAGGTGTCTTTGAACAAAATTCGATTAATGATTTTTAAATCGTTTGAGCCATGTCCGTCTGTTTTTCCGGCTGGCATTAACAATTGTCATGGGTTAATCAGACCTATTGCGGGAATCGACGTCGTCGTTTTTGAGTCAAGTCACTTCTTGTCGTCGTCGCCATCAATTCAGTCAATGTGATGACGACGACGACTGTTTATCGATAAATTGAATAAAAAAAAAAATGATCATCTTTAGCTTTTGAGTCTATTTATTTATTTTGTTTGGTGTTTTTGTGGGAAAATGTTTTTTATTTCTGCTTCCGCTTCGAGTGATGAAGAAAAAAAACAAAATCGAATAATACAATGAAGACTTCTGAGACAGGAGTCCGATATCTACAAATTACCAGATAAAAAGTGTGTGACAAAATCAAAGCCTTTTATTTCTCTGACGTTATATTTTTCTATTTCCTTTGTAAAAGCTTTGGGAGTTACTTCCGACTTAATACAGCAGCCTTTACGTATGTGCTGGAAAATGTAACACCAATATTGAAAGACGAACTCAAATCAACATTCATTTCGAAAATTTTCAAATTGCGATCGTTGGAAACGACTTTAACTTGGGCCTATCATAGCCTGCCGTTTCCCAGATACTGTCAAAAACACTGGGTGCCTTTAAATTTTAAAGTTTAAAAGCAGGTATCGCCTCACACTGATTTTCACACCCAGTATTCCATGGCAGGTGACCTTCGGGCTGGCAGGTGCCATGTTTAAATGTTTTTGAAATTGCAGCAGATTCGCCACAGCTTCCACTATTGGAGTAAGAGAAAATTACGTGAATGTTCCCCCATCAGTGGTATTACATTCTGCTTTGTTGACGACCATTTTCCTTTTTAGGTCTCGCCAAACCTATAAACAAATGTAGTTTTATAACGCACCATTATCATTCACGATATCCTTACCTTCTGCCACCCATCACCGGCTCTTCTGGACGGACCAAAGGCATCCCATTATTCTTTAAAATTACTTGGAATAGCGCCTCTTCGTAATCCTCTTCCACACGTTTCTAAAATTGGTTTGCACGTGTTACTTTTATTTTCACTATTTTTAATTTTTTTTTTTACTTTGAAACACTTAAAAATTGTCCATGTCGTTATAACGGTATACCAAAAACCATGACGACAAAAAACAGAGTCGTCTCAAGACAATCACCCCTACTCTGTAAGTCGTCGCCAAAGGCGTCGTCGTCTCAGAGTCGTTGTCACTCGTTGACGTCGGCGTTGTCACATGAATGCAAAATTGGTACTTTGTAAGACGTCGCGGCCAGTGACGCCTGCGTATCGATAATTTACCACCAAAAAGTGTAATCCCTAACGAGTAAAGAAAATGTTCTTCTATTTGTTTGTTAAAATGTATTATTTTCTTGATGAAAGTTCTAGTGATGAAGAACAGAAAAAAAGCCTTCGTATACAAAGAAAAATTATAAGGCAAAGGTCAGATATATTTAACCTACCACATATCAAGTAAGTTTTATAATTTTTATATTTTGGGTCATGATACATGCCATTCATAAAATATGTCATTTATCTACAGGTTTCAAAACCATTTTCGCATCAATAAAGCAGCATTTAAATACTTGCTTGATACTATTGAGCCGAAAATGAAGAAAAGTATTCGGTCAACTTCTGTGTCCACCACAATAAAGTTGGCTACAACTTTACGCTTTTTGGCACAGGCGTCATACCAGTTGAGTGTAGGAAACGACTTCCATCTCGGTTTGGCTCAACAATCTGTAAGCACAATTCTTACAGAAATGCCTTTCGCAAGGCTTGGGTTTTTCCCAAGTTCTTTTATTAAACAATCAAATTGTGTTCCATTTGTAATTTTGACTTTCCACCAACTTACAAATCAATAAAAACACAATTGTTTGTATCAAGGCGTCACAAGGCGTGCAGAAAAATCGTAACGCCCAAAAGTAAGTCGAGTCGATTCAACATGGTTGTATAAACGCCTTAGCGAGTACCAAGTACTCGTCGTCTGCTGTCGACACGACTTCAGAGGTGCCAAAATTAACACGGCGGCACAAGGCGTCGACGTTAGCTGTCGACGACGTCTTATAGAGTAGGGGTGAATATCAATATCAGATTTTGAACCAGAACTACTTATGCCCATTTTGGAAATCGTGATATGATTATATCAATACGACCAACTAGATCTAGGCAGAAAAAATTGGACCCCTAGTCGGTTCCTCTCATACAAATGTAACATTCCGCCCACTTTAGAAATCGTGTTGTAATGTCAATACGCCAACGTAAGCTTACCGAAATTCTGCATTGAGTAATGCTATAACTAGATACAGTTTTCTACAAAAAAAAAGTTGGAACTCTAGCCACGCCCATTCTGGTATCTCCCATACAAATATATACTCGACTTTGTTAAACGGTATTTTGAGGTTGCTATTCTGACATTTCGCCAGAAGTTATACTTCTTTCGGATTCTTTAAAATATGAGACTTGTATGTTTTCACTGAGGTTGAGTCGGTTTACCCGACTGAAACTTTCTCACTTGTTTTCAATAGAATAACTTAACTATAAGCATTGGTTCGAACCACTGTGCGGTATAGTTGAAACCAAACAATTACAACTGGAATCCACTTGTAAAATGTAGTTTAAAAATTTTTGTTTGTTTTTTTTTTGCAATTTCTGTGTGTGTGTGTGTTGTGAATGTTCGTGTGTTAATATTTCCACGCGCTTTGACTTGTTATCTTTGCTTTTTCTTATTTTGTTTCACCAAGTCTGTCCGCACAGACAGCCATTGTGGCCAGTATCCTCGTAAAGTACCGCTCGCCCAGCATATTCCTGTATGTGAAGTTTGGTGTTATTATTTTTTTTTGTTGGCAGCAAAAGTGGGGTGGGTATGGAGACATGGTAAGTGTTGGATTTTTATATGCTTAATTGCAAACACCACTTTGTACATTTTCATTAAACGTTAAAATAACGAGAAGCAGCAACAACACTTGCACTACTAGTGTGCCACCATTCTCAGCCTCATCACCAGCAGCGCTTTAAAAATTCCTATGTAACGTGGCCGCACAGAGTATGCATTCATGTGCTATTTCAAGGATTGCATAGTTTTTGAGGGTTTAACCGCTTTTCCACGAAATTATGGTGCCTTCTTTTTTGCACCAAAAAAAAAAACAACAAAACATATAAAAGCAGAAAATGGCAATACTGCTGCTGTACGGCATCAGGTCCTTCATCCAAACAGCCACACACATGATTGTGTGTGTGTGTGTGTGTGGGGGGGCTTTTGCATTTTTATAAGTACTTGGTGCAATCAGACGCGAGTGCAACAATCATCCATAACCATAAATTTACAAAAGGATTTTAATTACACACGTAGTTTGGTGCGATTTTTATTTCCTTCAATGATTTTTAAGTTCATTCCTTTGCTCGGCTCTCACTTTACCTTTGTTGAGCTTTTCCAACCCCCCCCCCCCCCCCCCCCCCCCCCCCCCCCTCTGATGATGTTGGCTTTGGCAATTTGCTGGAATTTCGGGGATTTTTGTGTCGGATTTCATACTTTATTTTTGTGTAACAATAAAATTTTGTGTAAATTTGGTCTGAGAACATTTCTTTTGTTATAGACGACTTAAATAAGGTCATAAAGGCAAAGAATGAAGATACAGGGTGATGCTCGCTGGGCTAGCCATATATTCGAAGTATCGAAAGAAGCATTCAAGTGTTTAGGCTTTTTGAAGCGGTGCAAGAAATAATTCACTCCATCGGATCTCGTAAATATTTACACCACCTACATCCGGCCTAAAATGGAGTACAACTCGCATATATGGGCAGGGGCTCCATTAACATCTTTGAAGCTTCTGGACCGTGTACAGAGGAGAGCGGTGGTGATGATAGGGGATGTTAGGGTATCCAGCTCTATTGTCTCCCTACAGCATCGCCGAAATGTGGGTTGTGTATCGCTATTCTATAGATATTTTAATGGTATCTGTTCAGAAGATATCCGTCGTCTGGTCCCTGACGTTAGAACATTTAGCCGGAATACACGGCTATCCAGGGAATCTCATCCGTTCGTTGTCAAATAGCCGGTTGACCGGACGACGCACTATAGAGAAAATTCGTTCTTCAGCCGAACTGCTCGTATGTGGAATAATCTTCCAGCAAGTGTTTTTCCTGCCTGTTATGACATTCTCAAGTTCAAAACAAATGTCAACAAACACTACTCCATCTTTCCTCCCTCCAATACCCTTACTTCCAATCGCTAACACAGTGCATTGCATTCATAGGGGGCATCCCCTGAGTGTTAGCCTTCAAAAAAAAAAAAAAAAAAAAGAAGAAGTTTGAAGAATATTTTATTTATGAATAATGATGCACTCAAATGAAAAGACATTTTTTCATATTACTAAATAGGCATTTGTTTTTGTTGTTTGCCGAAAATAGAGAAACCTTTTCATGTAATGGAGTTACGACCCTAATTATCACATTTATTTTGAAAATATCAAAAAATAAAAATCCCCAAAATTAAAAAAATTGGGAAATTTTTTATTGTTAAAATGTTCAGGCATTTTTCATATGAGAGGATAAATTAAATATCAACTAAAAAATATGACGTGTCTATTTTAAAATTCCCATTTCTGACTCCAGTCGGCGAGTCTTTAAATTTTTAGTTTTATGTACTTATTTCCCACAACATTCTTATACTCACTGAACGGCTAATGCCTTTTCTAGACAAATTGTACATGTAATTCAGATTACTCTCTTAATCCTACAGTCGCTGGCCTTTACGAGATGAAAACGGCTACTGAAAACGTGGGTTTGATGGTCGTACGAGGATGCAAACCTGGGTTTGCTGAGTGATAGTCGCACACACACTACCGACCACTTGGAGGCCGACCATTGTAGTTTTACTCTTTTGACAATTTTTTTGCTATAAATTCTCTTTCCTTTGACCCGTCTTTCCAATTCTCTTTACATTCTTCGGAGTAGACAATTTGGCTGCCTCCTGAACTCTGGGTATCCCTCCAACAAATTTCGTGTCACCATAGGCTCGAGGATCGCCCCGTATGTCACATTCTTCTATACAACGCGTTGCCATAGGCTGTAGTGTCGCCACACACATTTTCTTCAGTGACTAAGAATGGTTCCTTTCCGGCCCCTTTCATTAACCAAGTCCATCTTTGGCGGATTATGTGATGATGTTTTGTACCTGTTACCGTTGATAACTTCTTCCCAAATTTTTTTTTTATTCATTCTTTTTAACATTTCTTGTATTGATGTTGTTCTTTACCTGTTGCCCTTGTTTGCTGGTATTATGGGAAGGGTTCACTGGGAGCAGTTGAGATAACTTCTTCCAATATATTGTTTTTATTCATTATTTTTGTACATTTCTTGTGTTAATGATTTGCCTATCACTCAAAAAATCCCAGTTTCAAATAAGTATCTGATATTTTTCAGTGCCGATGCCTTCTTCAAAATGAAGGGATTGGTGTTAATAAGCTTCGGGTATTTCAGGGTGAACCATTCGTACGTATGTAAAATTAAACACCTTAAATACAAGAATCTTGTTTGTGTCGTGATTGTTCTGCGGCCACTAAGCCTTATTAATATTAACATCACAAACGCTTCCACTATACGACAAATACCGTAATAACTGACTACATTACTTAAAATTTTGTTTTCAAAATTCTCCGCCACAGATTATTCCCTGAACAGTTTTATTTCTTCCTTCCCGTACCCATTAATTTCCGGAAAACACTTAAAAAAACAAATCAACTTTGAAAAAAAAAACATTATTACTTTGCACACATCACAAAGATTCCCCCCAAGGGATACTACAAAGTCATGCACGGCAACGATTCAGAAAATAAAAATATGCGTTACACTTTTTAATTCCGCTAAATACTTTACAAATTCCTACGAATGTAGGGGGGGGGGGAGCCATTGGAGGGGACACAAATTAATTTGTAATACAGGCGACAAGGAATTCAATCAATAATTGCACACCGAGATAGTCTTAAACACCATTCCCCACATACCCGACACACTCACACATTCACATCTCGTACATCCTAATAGGGGGGAAATACATATAAAATGTTCATTTCCGCTGACTTATGGTGGAGGCTGCACCTCCCACTCACACTCATTGGTATTAATGGCATCTGAAAATATGACAAATCTCATCTGAATAGAAACGTATTGAGTTGCTGTGTAGACGACGACGACGACGAACGAACATGTCGTTGAATTGATTATTCATACTTTGGTAGGAGGCCAACCCCGGGGGACTTGTGGAGGGGTTTTGATTACGGCTTAAACGACTTCATGTGTTAACGTCAATTTTAATTTATTACATGGCTCCTTCATACTCGATCTCGATCGAGGGTAAGTGTGGAAGGCGAGGCGTTAATGCGATTGACACAAAAATTAGTTTAAGTGTGAATAATGCATATTCGTATTTGTGTCATTTAACTGATAATTTATAAACTCATTTTTTTTTTTCGTTGTAAAAAAGAAAAAAATGATACGGCGAAGATGAATCATTGATTTCAATTAGTGGCAAATCAGTTTTCATCAACATGCAGTTCTTTTTTGTGACATTTAGCAAAAAGACAGAAAGACATTAAAGCTCTACGGAAACAATCATTGATGATGATGTTGAATGTCATTAAAATGTCTGCTGGTAGGCGATCCGAATAAATGTAGGTGTAGAATTGAGCCTGTACTAAGTAAAAGTATGTATATGACCATGATACTCATCTATTCCACAATGATCAGGA
Organism: Hydrotaea cyrtoneurina; assembly: GCA_958296145.1. Classification (NCBI taxonomy): domain Eukaryota; kingdom Metazoa; phylum Arthropoda; class Insecta; order Diptera; family Muscidae; genus Hydrotaea; species Hydrotaea cyrtoneurina. Next base: position 70,145,118 of record OY282515.1, read on the forward strand.
AATAGCACACAGGCGGATATAGAAATAGTGAAAAATTGTAACTTTCTTGGTTTGGATTTAGAGCAAGCATAAACCTTTTCTAGACAACATGACATGTATCAATTAAACTAAGAAATGCAATAGAAATAGGGAGTGCACTATTGGCAATGTTTCTGGCTTACGAACAAGAAGGCTGCAGGCGGCATACCGACAGAGCTGTATTAGACCAAAGGCGAATAGCTGATAAGGTGCATGCATCAGCTAGTCTGCACTATCTGTGAGTATGAGCAAGCCGGATGATTGGTACTTCCGAGTCAATGTCCAATTCATAAGAAAGGGCTCAAAACCGCTTGTACGGAATAAATTGAAGTCCAAGTTTGATGAACCGATTCAACCAATTGACCAATTCTTCCCACACGACCAACTATTGCAAAATACCGAGAATAATCAAAACGATTCACTCCATACGAGTATTTCCATCGACTCTAAAATCTTCGCCTCTTCGACAATCTGATAGAAGAAACTTTGCAAAGTGCTAGAATTCAAAAATTTAAATAAATCTGTCATTTTGAATGGAACTAGCCGATTTAATTGAAATTGCACACAGATCTAGACCCAGTGCCCATAGAACATAAACCATCATATGGTGCACATAAAGAACCCAATTTAGTGGGAGATATAGATATCTCCATGAAAGCATCCATCCATTCCTGGAATATATATATATATTTTTTTTTTTGGCAATTTGGGCGAACTGACTTTATGATAAGCAATTCATTTATACTCACTTAATTCAAATTAGCCTTCCAATGTTTAAATTTTTCTTAAAACCGAGGTTTGTGTTAGCGATAGGAAAGACGGGTATTGGAGGGAGGAAAGAGAGATTAGTGTTTGTGTTTGTGACAATGAACGGGTGAGACTCCCTGGGTAGCCGAGTAGTCCGCCTAAATGTTCTAACGTCAGGGACCAGACGACTCATATCTGACGAACAGATACTATTGAAATATCTAGTTAAGGTCATCTAAATTCGGTCTATATTTCATAGAGCCTCAGTATTCAATGAAATTTGCGTTTTAATAGACTTAAAATATTTTGAAGGGTTTTTTTTGTGTGAATATTTTGTCTTGCGACCAAATCTGCTCCAGCTGTGATTTTAATCTTTTAACATATTAAATTTATATTCAGTCAATTTTACTGACACAAATAAAGATATTAGATTTTAAATAAATATTGCACTAAGATTTACAATTTTTTTATTTTAAAATTGGAAAAAAGGAAATTTTCCAAACCTCCACAAAAATTGTTGAATAAACTTTAGCTTAAAGTCATCAATCGATGTTCCTTTAATAGTTGTTTTTATTTTCAATTGCGAATTGACCACCAACCTTAACTTTAATTACCGAATATTTTCACTTTAATCCATAGGAATATAAAACCCCAGACCCATAGTCCTGCTGCGCTGACTCAAATATCCGTAACAACTGAGAATAATCTTCAGTGTTTTCAACAAATAAATAATAAAAACAAAAAACACTACTGACTGACGTTACAACTTCCGCTTTTTTGGCAAACATTTCATTTCCTGTTTGTATTTGTGTGCATATGAGTGTGTCTGTGTACACAACACATTCAACAAAAGGCGCCAAATATTAAAAACAAACATTTTAAACAAATTCACACTTGCTCAGCCGTAACAACACCAACAAAAGCAAATATAGCGAATAAAAATCAGCAGCAAATGTCGAATTGAAAAAATGGGCAAGCAAACAGACGTATGTAATTCAAATTATTGTTCGAAACGAACCCACAGCAGCAACAAAGCAATGAGAAAAAAGCGAACAAGAAATTCTATTTAACATTTAATACAAATTCATGTAGAACATGAATTTTAACTGCATTGCTGATGTTAAAAAAATCATTTAAATATTCAATATGAATGAAATTAATAAAAAAAAAAGTAAAAACCCTCACACACGGTGTACGGCTTATGGATATAAAGGGTGCTCACAACTGTTGTGAGTTTTTCATAAAATTTTTTGTAAGCTGTGAGAGAAGTATTGGGCTTTAAATTACATTAATTTAAAAAATAGTTAATATCGTCGTAAACAATTGCTGACTTACCGATATATGACAAATACCGGCATCAGTTTCATTTTCAGCAGTAACTACTACATTTGACTTTCCTTTCCATAAATTTTTGCAGTTTAGTAATATATTTGGACTGCCAACAAAGGTGGGATATGAAGTCATGTTCGAATGGGGAATAACAACACCTGAAACATATCTTCAGCATATGATTACAAATTATCTCGAAGAAGAAAAAACTTTAGCCGTTGTGATCCGATTTTTAATAGTTTCTCACGCTCGGTATGTATATAAGTGACTAACGTTTTCTTTCTTAGCCAAACATAAAGACAATAGTATGGTGTTTTTGCTGGCTCTGAGGCACAATTTTGTATGCCCTCACCCACCCCAATTTAATACGATACGACCCAAAAGTGTAACACCAAGAAGGAGTCACTTAAGACCGTATATCTCCTCGAAACTAATTCGATTAATGACTTTTTAAGTCGCTTGAGCCATGACCGTCATTCTATCATTCCGACTGGTTGGATGTGGACTTGTTAACACAGAACTTTAAATAGACCCACAATGTCCTATGATGTTGAATCACAGCATGTAGGGGGTCCCTTCTCATCACCGAAACGAGAGTGTTACTATGTGAGAAATTTCATGGTCCTGGACATTTATCATACACGTCGTACACTTCGATTGATTCTTTTGATCTTCACATTTTGTGGATCGCTCTGGGAACTAACACCCTTTGCTTAGAAGCACATTTGACCATTGGCTCCAATATGCATAACATTTCAAAACATTTCTATATAAATATTATTTTGTTTCATTGTTATTTTTTTTTTTGCACATATTGTTGCGAAAAGAAAAAAAACGTTCATACGACAAGTTGGCCAACGTCCCCTTCTGTTCAGCAACAGCAACTAAACAACATGCAACATATGCGGTCAATTTCACCAAATGTTTATTATTTATTATTATATGTACATACATATACATGTATAGCGGGTGTGTATTTTTTCCCGATCGTTTATTTCAGCAATTTTTTTTTCATATAAATTTATGTGGGTATGTGTGTACACATATTTATTTTTATATATTTTTTTGATCATATTATTTCTTAGTTTGTAATTTATTTTTATGTGCCACAACAGCTGCATTTGTCCACCATTTGAAAGGGTGGCAGTCTTCATGAAATGGCCACTCATGGTCATGTTAACATTTTTGGTTGCGCCCCACCCCACCCCCCTATTCGGGAATCTGCTGCATCAATGTGATTTTTAGTTCGTTTTTTCTATAAAAATATTCGTATGTTTTGCTTTACTCTCTCTTGTGTGTGTGTGTGAGCATTTAAACAAATGTGGTAACAAATAACAACAAACTCAAAATGCAATATTGTTATATAAAATATTTATCAATAAATACATATGTATGTATGTATGTATATGTGTACGTGTATCTGTTTGTATGCATTATATTGTTCTTTGTGTTAAAAATAATATTAAAAAACTGCTTTCCCTGCACCACTCCTTGCCACGTACCCCATAGTATATTTAAAGCAAAATGCTTGCTTGTTGTTGTTGTTATTTTAAACGCTTTCCTTGTGCGTTTTGGTTTTTGTATGTGCTTTACTTTAGTTGAAAATATTTTTTGTATAAACCCATTGAACAATATTGGCGGATTTTGAAAAACAATTTGTTTTGGGCGCGGTATTGCAAATGAAATATATTCCAAATACGGTCGGCATTTATTGTTTTTATCGACCAAAATGTATAATACATTTTCTATGGGGTGTTAAATTGAAAACAAATAGAGCGTTTATATATGTTTGAACATTTATTTCGGTTCGGTAAAGTGTTTAGTGAGTTAAATATATGGCAAATGAACTTAACTTTGTTGTTTTGTAATGGTCTGTATGATATGATCATGGTCAAAAGGTTAGTGACGACTTTGAAATGAAATGTATCATCTTTTTATTAATAAATGCATCTTTTCTATAGAAACTGAGACCTTGAGGGGTTTAACATCTATTCTATATAAAATGAGCCCTTCAAAGCTAGTCGGCATAAACAAATGTCTTTAATATCATACAATAACTAAACCAAAGGCGTCAGCTCACAAAATTGCTCTCCCAAATCATTGCTTAATTTTTAAAATTACTCCTCGATTTGTCTGAAGTTATCTTGCTTGGACACCTTAAAAAAACCCGCATCGTTATTTCATATAAATTGTTTATTCATCCATAGCCTATGTTCCAAAATTGAGCTATCGATTAAATAGTTGGTGCATTTTTCAGTGCAATCGAAGCAGTTTTTCCGATTATAATTTTTCACTAAATAAAATTACTCGAAATTTGAAAAATGTTGGGTCTTTTCTTCTTCTTGTTGATTATGGTGGCATTTTGATTCAGGATTGGTCTCACCTTGTATAATCTGTCGGTAGATGCGTTTGAGTTATGAAACCAAATGCAAATAACGAAGTAGCAACTGGAATCGATTTCGGCTCATATGTGAGCGCCAAAACTTTACATTATATAGCTTGTTTGTGCTCCAGTAATGTTCTATTGTTGGAAAAGTACAAGGTCCCATTTGCAATAGAAACTTTCATCCCTGCAGCATTTGCGTCTTGCCAATTTTATGACCTTTTAGTTTTTTTTTTATAGCATTTTGATTCCCATTTTCCGATTTTTCAGTTTCTGGCGCAGCATATAAATTAGTTTGTTCTACCAGTAATGCAAGAAACTCATCCGAAAAAAATAAATCCACCAGCGTTTGTACTGAACAATTTGATGTATCTAATTTCACACCAACATTTTCTTCAAAAAGAAATAAATCAGAATTGTGTTGAACTTCTGTCCACAAATCATCATTCTCATTTGACGTTGTTGCTTGGAGATCATCGTCATTATCATCAGGTTCGGATCCATCTTCAGGTTCATCTTCACTACCACTACCAGAAGGCTTATAAATGTCTTTACTATCATCGCTGAAAATTCCATCATATTCTGAATCACTTAGATTTGCGTTGTATTCAATTTCACTTTGATTCGGTGACCTTTTCGTCAAAATTTAGAGAATGTTTATAAATCTAAAAAGAAAGAAAATAATAATAAAATTATAATAAATTATAATAACTATAAAACAAAAAATAATGTTTTTTTACGAGAAAAAGGACCTACGAATTAACTCTTATTTGGCTTATGCGTAGCGGTTTCTGTCAAAGAAGCCAACTACGAGATAATTCGTAGGTCCTTTTTCTCCTAAAAAACATCATATTTGCTTTTTCATCATCTAGAAATAGAGTTTTCAGTAATATATTGTGAAAAAAGGCGCCCCGGTAGGCGAGTTGGTAGCGTGCTTGCCTATCAGCGTGGGGGTTATGGGTTCGATTCCCACCAGAGGCTTTGGTCTGTCGCTGCAAAAATCTAAACATATGGTCTTTGTCACCCGGTTTACCCTTGGACCCAAAATTAGAATATAAATTTACTTTGTATTGTAATTAATAATAAATAAATAAATATTGTGAAAAAATCAAAATGTCATTTTTGGCCAGTTTTCTGAAAATGACCCGACCGATTTTCAAACATTTTTCTTAACAAAGGATTTTTTTTTTTTAAATTTTTATTAATAAAGGAGGTAATTGTTTATTATTTTTCCTTGATTTTCATTCAACTTTGCAGTCACAAATTACGTACTTTTTATAAATTTGTTTCTACTTTTTGGAGCATTTTTCACTTAGTATTTTTCATAATCAAAATTACTCCACAACTTGGGTATTTTTTTGCGTTGCACAGCACATATTGTGATTCTTATCACTATCACTACTAAAATGTAAATACTCTCTAAAAATCCAAATAATCTCTTCACAAGAGTTTTTCTTTTTAATCGCAATTTTTAATTGCCCATTCTACTTTAGCTGATATAAACTCAACAATTTCTCGCCACGTTTTAGTGATGGATTCCCGTCGAGCTCATGACAAACACATTGTATAAATTATGACAGTTTCGTACTTAAGTTCATTATGTAAAAATGGTTTTAATGAGCGTGTTCAGTTTGGGTAGATTGTAAACGGACAAACACTAATCACGCCATAAACTAAGCAGAACAATGTTGCATAATAGTGATAAATTCTGAAGTTGTTTTGCACTGTTTTTATAGTTAGTGAACAGGGTAATATTTAAAATATTGTTGTTGGAAACTATGTTTGTACTTTAAATTTCGATGAATTTCAAGATTCAGGGGGAAAATATATTTGATGGCAACATAATTATTGAGTTAATGAAACAACACTGACTGGAATAGTCAAGGGAAGCTACAATTGCCACCAATTGAGAGGAGATTAGTCTATACTTACTTATTTCCCTTAACATTCCATGAAGGAACGGACGGGGAACTTTTCTCGAATCAGTGAGCTGTGTATGATACAATTTGTATACTCACTGATCGGGACCTACTATTTGAAGCCGGCTCCGGACGGCTAATGCTTCTTTTCTGGAGAAGTTTTACTTGGCTTAGAGATTGCTGTCTTAATCGTAAAGTCGCCAACATGTAGGAGGTGGAAACAGCCGCTGTCACACCACGGCCGTCCACAGATAACTATATAGTTTTAGGAAAAATTGTCAGAGTTAAACTTATAATGTAATATTGCATTTGCTTATAAGCTTTTCTTGGAATTTTCTATGTGACACTTACGTCCTTTTCGCGGTTAGGGCTCGGTATACTCAATTCAATTATTTTTAAAATTAATCTAATTGATACTAATCGTAATTGAAATTTAACAGCTATGTTTTAATTCACGTCTCAGTCTTCTAGTTCGAGCGGTATTTAGCTAGGATTTTTATCAGTTTGCGTTGCTCGATGAGGTGTGTTGAAATGCTGTTGCAAATATTCTTGTCTTCACTTTCTTCCAATATTCCTTGAAATTGTTGATATTTGTAAGTAGTTGTGAGTTTTTTGTATAGTTTTGCTGTAATTTGGACGTTGTAATATATACAAAATATGAAAAAGTCGCTAAATTTAATATTTATTAAAGGTAAACTAAAGTCTAAGCGCTGATCAAATCAAATCTGCTAACTTCAGAGTCATTCAAATGTATTTGCTCGAGTTTCAAACAATGTGTACAGAACTCAAATAAATCAAAATTTATTGAATTTTGGCCGATGAAAACGTATTCTGATGCAACGGGTACAAAAAGTGTGATGTGGTTTATTCAAAATCATTAGTATATTTTGTTTAACAAATAGTTTTCTTTTCAGTTTGTGTTAGTTTTTTTAAATTTACCCCCATAGTCATAAAAATTTAAATTAGCGTTGATATGAAAAGAAAAGTATGAAAGTACAAAAACAATTTTCACACATTTTTCTTAAAAAAAGTTTTAAATTTATATGAAAATGATATGAATAAATTTATATAGTTTCTGTAATTGAATGTAATGTTGACTTTTTAAGTAAAAACGATTTTGAGTTTCATTAAAACTTCCTTCCAGTGTTGCATTGTAAATAAATGAAAGAATACTAACTAATTTATAACATTTTCATTTAATTCGAATTTAAGTTTATTTAAAGAACTAGTTTTTAGTATAAACACAATATTTACTGCATGCTTCAAGCACTTACTCTTTTCGATGTTTATTTGGTATTCCTTTCTTACAAGTCGTGTTTTAATACATTGTTGCTAACTTAACTATTCCGTATTTTAAGGAAAGGTAAGTAAGTACTTTAATTGATGTCTAACTTATGATAATACTATTTTTTTTTTTTTTTTTGGATTTTAATGTGATATCGAAATTGAGACTTTAAGACGAACAAAGTGTATTTGATATATTGATGTTGTTGTTGTTGATATTTATCTATTATATATTTATATACATATATACGTATACTTTTATATCTAAGTATATATTTACATATCGATGTTGTTGTGTGTGTGCGTGTGTGTATTTTTTTTCTTAATGAAAAAAAGCATTCAGCTTTCAAATGTTTCAAATAAACAAAAGCATATTGGAGAGGCAATACCATTGTTGTCCCATGGACAATTTTTTTCCAAAAATATATTTAAGTGTATTTTATTTAAAAAGAATAAAATTGAAATATTTGTTTGAAACAAACAAACAAAATATTGATGTTGTTCTCTTGATGTTGTTCTTATCTGTTGTATGTGTGTAATTTTTTTCTAAATGTATTTATATCTTCATTTTTCTTTACTGGAATTACATTACCGAAATCTATCTCTTATATTATCTATTTTCCATATTAAGTGTCTATTAAAAGAAATGTTATGGTTATGGAAACAAAATAATTGTATCAAAATGAAACTCCAACGAATAATTGTATTAAATGTTTAATTTTTTTTTTGTCATATAAATGTTGTATTTCTTTCAAAAAAAAAAAAAGGTGAAAAAAAACACTTGATGTTGTATTTTGTTGCTATTGAAAAAGGAGTTCGTAACCTAAAACGAGTTAAAACTAAGACCAAAAGAAAGAATGTTTTTTTTTTTGTGAATCAGCCCAGTGTCTTTCAAATAAACCCAACACCTTTTGTTTTCTTTCTTGCTCTGTTTTTCTTCCCCTCCCCCCGATTTTGTCTTCTTTTGTTGTGTTACCAACCCGTTTCTTTGCAGATTTTAATGAAACCAAAACCATTTACAAATCTTACCAGAAGACTGCATCCTTATGATTTCAATCGGGACGCTGGTGGAGGAGGAGGAGGAGGCGGTGGTGAAGGTGTTGTGAAACCCTTTCAACAGCCTCCACTTGTGCAACTATCGCCACGCCATCCCCTTCAACTGTATCATCACCACAACCTCCACCATCTTCATCATCCGTTTCTGCATCATCATCAACAGCATCGTGTTTTAAAGGATTATTTAGCCAGCTCGAAACAGATGTCATCGTTAATTTTAAATGTTAAGAATTCTAAGAAACACTATCAAGATGAACAACATCAATTTGTTTTAAATAGAATACCCTTAACAACAACATCAACAACATCGACAACAACAGTAGCAGTAACTACTGCTGCACCTCAGCAACAACATCAATGTAGTAATGATTATGTTCAAATAAAATCAAATTTATCCAAATTATAGCATCCGAGTCATTTTGCAGATACTTGTGTCCGATTGCAAAATCCTCTGAACGACTCTAAACAAACGGTAGGTACATTCCTCTTTACACACATCCCTATGTATATTTAAGCATTTAAATTAAAAGTAAGCAATTTATTGTACAAAATTGCAATATAATGATCTTCTCTCTATATAAAGACGTTAAGGATTTTAATCGTTTTATGTTCTAATTAATGCTCTACTTCATACTTGATGTCCTTTTCAGTTTGATAGATTCATTTTGTGTAGGACTTCTTTGTTGTATGGAATAATTGGATTTGTGACGACTACTTTAAACAAATTATAGTTCTTTGGTTTGGGAAATAAGTTGGACAATATAGAGCATCTTAGTGATGGTAAAAGAATACTAAAGATATAATATTTGTTAATTTTGGGACAAGTACAAATTTTGTTAGCCCCGCATTCTGTCAAAAAGGCAAGTTTTTCAGTTAAACAATTACCCCAATTGTTCATAAAACTGTTTTTGTATTTTCATGCATTGTACTTTACTTATTCATTCAAACTTTTCTTTATAGATTCCCCTCCGAAATAATACAATCAATAAATCATTATTAAAAGGCATTTTCTAAAATCAACTTCAGTACTTACCTTGCTATCTATGGATGCCTGGAAGTGACAAACTGAATTTTAATAGGAAGAAATAGTCAACTTAGAGCTTCGTCAGGCGGATGCTCGATGGTATTTTTTAGATAATTGATCTGAAATTCCTAACAAATAGCCTTGTCAAACGGGTGGTAATTGTGTTGCAGATTTCCATTTTTGTCAAATTGCAAATCTCCATAGTCCACTTGATGAATAGACTAGTTGAACAGACTACACCGACACCTGAATTTGTATTTTTTGGATTTTTTGTTTAAAATATGATAACTGGTGTATGTCTGCCGTAGGAACCAGTTGGGTGGTCTATTTTTGAATAAATCTGGTCATATGACGTTAATGGTGGCTTGAATATCTCATACATCAAGAGTTGCAAATTTTTCGGCACAAACCAATCACCTAAAATAACCCCATAAAAATAATTCAGAGGCGGTAGATCGCTCGACTAGGTGGCCAGTGAACAGGGCCACTTCCGGACCACTTGTTAAGCTCTCTGTTTGGCAAGTTGCTCCGTCTTGTTGGAACCACATGTCGTTTATGTTTAGCTGAATTTCAGTGGATGTAATTGCGATTCGGCAATTTTGCATATTGACGTAGCTTGCGAGCTTGCTCACTTGGTCGATTATGTTGACCTTAAAATGTTCGAAGTATTCTATAAACGTTATTATTTTTAAAGTAAATTTCAACAATTTAAAAGCTTTGGTTGGGCTTTAAAAGATTCTGAAAGTCACCAACTAAAAATGGGAAACCCCCCAAAACAAATGAAGGAAAAATGTTCCGTAAATTTTATTTCAAAAACCATTTTTTTTATAAGTTGTACAGGGTCCACCAAATAAATTTTTTTTTTTGAAAATTCTACAACAAAAACTACTAGATATTTTATCAAATTTCTTTTTTTATTTGAAGGTACAATCCTTCCAGTTAATAATGGAAAATATTTTCATTCAAATGGCTGCCTCGGCTGGCCATGCAGTAGCCTAACGACATCAGCTCTGCGGCTGATAATACGATCTTCAAAAACAGGGCACAAAACATCGAGTGTAGCGCCGTCCTGTTGAAACCTCTTAAATTTTTTTAAACAAAAATTCGTTCAACATGGCCCGATCTGTTCGTCAGATATCCGTCGTTTGGTCCCTGAAGTTAGAACATTTAGGGGGAATACACGGCTATCCAGGGAGTCTCATCCGTTCATTGTCAAATGGCCGGTTGACCGGACGACACACTATAGAGATAATTCGTTCTTCAGCCGAACTGTTCGTATGTGGAATAATCTTCCAGCAAGTGTTTTTCCTGCCTGCTATGACATTACCAAATTCACGGCAAACATCAACAAACACTACTCCCTTTTTCCTCCTTCCAATTTCCGTCTTTCCTATCGCTAACACAGTGCATTGCATTCATAGGGGACATCACCTGAGTTTTAGTAAAAAAAAATTCAAATCTTAAATGGGTAACATTTTTAATATAATTTTTTTTTATATATTCTCTATTTTCACCAGAGGCTTTGGTCTGTCGCCATATGGTCTGTGTCACCCGACTTATCCTTGGACCTAAAATTAGAATATAAATTCACTTTGTATTGTAATTAATAAAATAAAAATAAACAAATAAAATACAGAAATTATGTTCTTCCCCAAAATCGAAAAATACAAAATGTGATCAACTTTGGAAATGTTTCTAAAATATGTTCTATTTTCAAGGCTAATACCTTAAGCTAATCCCTCTGCCCTTACCTACAATCTATTGTTTTAAACTTTGGCCCGCTGAATTATGAATCACAATGGTCTGCTTAGTGCTATTTTACGTGTGAAATGGGACTCGTCTGTAATACAAATTGACTTTCAAAAATCGACTTCAATGTCAAGCATTCCAGAGACTGTTAATATTTTTTAAACAATTTCCCTTAATAAGAAACAAAAGGAAGTCATCCTTTTACAATTCAAAGCAAAGTGATTCCAATGGTGTCAAAAAAATATAATACGATCCATTTTTGCCCTCGGCAAAAATTTCTCATACCAGCCTTGGGCGTTAATGAACGATCTGTGGACGATATCACAATCTACTGCCAGTTCAGGCCCAGCACACTCATCTTTTATACTAGACTTATTTACCCCCTTACTCTGTGACTAAACAATATAAGAATTAGGTATCCACTTAAAGTCATGGCTTAATGGCTTTGCAACCCAAACATATTGAGTTTCAAATGACCACATGGAAAATCCATATGAAGGCCTTTAAAAGAGTAACGGTTTATAATGCCTTTAAAATGGTATACATATATATATATGTAAGTTCGCCAAATTAAAATGGCCACAGAGCCACATTTTCATTCACCTTCGTTTGTGGCCATAATTATGATTGCAATGTTTTTCCTCTGATATAAATATTTCATCAATATTTATTATGCAAATTGCATATTCTATTTTAGGTTTATTTCATCGTTATGTGTATTACGTTTACGTACGAACGTACGCCCGTACATAAACACATATGATTGCCATATTGCCATAATTTGCCTCGAAAATATCGGTGTAGATGGCACAGACATACACATGTGTTTGAGCAGCGCCACCGCCACGAGTCGTTTATTAGACTATAAAGCCTATTTCTAGTTTGTACGCACGTTCGTTCTATGCAATTTCGTTTTTGAAATTGAATTTAACTAGTTTTCTGTTTTGTTGTTGTTGTTGTTTTGCTCGTGTTGGAACGTTTTAATACAAACTACTAACTAGACGATTGAATGCATCCCATGTATCGTATAGTACGTACCCGCCAAGCAGCGTCATTGCCAGTCAGGGCACAGGGAACCGACATTGGGACGTGCGAGTTTAAGAGGTAGAATTGGGCAGACATTGAACAGTGGAGCAACAAAAAAAATGTGTTTCATAACATCGACACAATTTCAATGACTGGGTAGGGCTCAAATGAGTAGGGCTCAGAATTTCGTCAACACTTTGAATTACACTTGAATTACTATAAAATTACTGATTAAGTCGATGTTAATGGGGACTCCTGATTAGACGCAGGTGGAACCATACTTATTTAGTATATAATGTTCTCAGCGGATTTGGTAATCAGGTACCGCAGGTAGATAGCAGCCCCTAGGAGATTTTCCCTACACTGACCAACTGGGAACGGAACTTCGGAGGGTTCGACCCCCCTAGGTTTCGCAGCTCCTAGGAGATTTCCCCTGCACTGACCAACTGGGAACGGAACTTCGGAGGGTTCGACCCCTAACCAATGGGAAGCATTGGCTCACAAATTGTCTCTCCGGATTTTAAATTCATTCTGGGTTTACTTAGTTGGCTCACAAATTGTCTCTCCAGATGTTGAAATCATTCTGGGTTTACGTAGTTGCTTTTCAGGATTTACTGCGATTGTTTCGGGTGGTTGTTTTCTCATCGTATTTAGTTACCCATGCGTTAAGGCACACCAAGGGCTTCACAACGATCATGTCAAACTCAAGAGAGCTTTTTTTTCTTCAGTGAAACTGAAACCGTCTACGATCTGTTACTGGTTTCCGGAAGATATGGCCTCATGTCACACATCAAGTCAACCATAAATTAACAAAAAAAAAACCCTTAACTTCTAATGGTACAAACGGATTTGTCACCGCCGGTCAAAATAAAGTTTATGCCATCGCAGAACATTCATGAGGTCAAGGCAAAAATTCCTATCGAACTGAACAAGTGGACATCATGAAAAATTACCGCAATGTAAAATGACCAGTAAAATCATTTCAAATTTTACTCAAACATTGAAAATGGCCTCAATTTTACTAACGAGGATAACAAAGGCAATTTTTCCATTTCAATTGGCGTAATTTTTCCTATTCCAGTTTGTGTGCTTTTTCATTACTAAAACTTAACCCACATTTAATTCTGGTTTTCTTTTCTCATTTTTGCTGTGGTCATTTTACAGGGAGCCCATATCTCGAGCATGTCTGGTTAATGATGCACTTCGTTAATGCTGCACTCAAAAGCAGTACAACAAAAATTCAACTGATGATTTTAAAGAAAAATTATCTCGTATCTGAGAATAAGTTTTTTTTTAAGTTTTGAGCCAAAGACTCGCCCGTTGAAAAGTTTCTAATGTTCTTACAAGTATTTGAACCTGAAGTTGTTTGGTGCTAGTAATGTAACTGTGACAACAGCGGAACCAATTCTTCTCCACACTCTAGCCTAAATATTTGGTCAGCAAATGCTTACCATTTTTCGCAGAGATCGTATACTTTTGGAAAAACTTCTTGTGGAAATCTGCAGACATTTTTAGATTATCATAAATATTAGATACCGACGAAGACATTTGCTATAAATTTCGTCACCATGGCAAAAGTTATCATGATTCTGATCAGATAAATTTCACTTCCCAATCCCACTGTAATGCTTTCGAAACCTTGAGTCTCCCCCACCCCCATTTCAACACATGCATTACTACAAGTGCATATACACATTTTTTTTTTTAGTTTTTCCATATGGGAAAGTAATATTTGTATAATTTCCGCTTCATAAGTTAACAAAATTTGAATTGACGTTTTCCCGCAAATGTATGTGTTTATCGAAATTGTATGTGTCGTACGTACATAACAAGCAAGTAAACCTGGCCAAATACAACTACATACACATACACATTTTCCGTTTGCCGTCTACGAGAAAGGTCTCTAATATCAATCAATTTCACATACCTACATTTAGATGGGGGATTTATTGGAATATAAGAAATTGGCTGCAGAAAAACTTTTCGTTTCCCGAAAACCCAAAAAAAAAATTTAATTCTGCCAAAAGACTCGTAGACAATCATAGACACATTACGAGAAATATTCGTCGGAAGAAAAAACACAAAGTTGAAAAATGCCAAACAAATACAGCGTCGTACTATTACAGTCAATCGCCGAAGTATGTGTCTGTCTGTTGGGGTGTGTGTATCGAAAGGAAATTTCTACGCCTTAACACCTGATTTCACTCACATACAAATGCTCTGAAGATAGTTTTAGTTTGAGTTGTGTGGCGCAAAAGTGTATTCGTGTGAGAGGGAATAAAGTCATACACATATGTACGTATGTGAATATTTGTGGGCATGTGTATAATAAAATATACATTTGGCGAATTATGGGAAAATCACGTAAAAGCTAACAACATTTCTATAACCAAATTATACCTACAAATAGTCAAACACACACTCGAGGACAGTTGTAGGGTTAGTGCCCGGGTACTGGGTGCCGTGTGGGGCCTCAGACTGGTAACGGAAACACATATTTAATTTCAATTTAAATTGTTGTCATCCCTTATACTAACAAGTCCTTTATAAAGTAGAAAATTTTCGAAAATTAAAAGGTGTAAACACAGTTCTTCTAAATACGATATCTTGTTTCAATTGTATATGACCTTGTTGTTGAAGACGTGTAAGTAGTGTCGCACGGTATTTCTTTATTTTTTATTATTATTTTATTGCAAATATTTATTTATTTATTTATTAATTACAATACAAAGTAAATTTATAGTATAATTTTGGGTCCAAGGGTAAACCGGGTGACAAAGACCATTAGGCTTGATTTTTGCAGCGACAGACCAAAGCCTCTGGTGGGAATCGAACCCACAACCCCCACGCTGATTGGCAAGCACGCTACCAACTCGCCTACCGCTTTTTTATTGCAAATATAATTTAAAAAAAAAATAGTAAAAAAAGGACTGGCTGCTGGGGCGTTCGTCTGGTACTTAATATTTGTTTTTTCCATATCCTTATTTTCTCATTGCCTTTATTTAAATTTGCTTCCCGTATTTTTTAAAATTTTTGAATACTTTATAAAATTTGAAAAAAATGACAAAATAAGGATCTGGGAAAATAGAAATAGTAAAGTAACACCGTGCTACATCAACAAGGCCATATACACACGCAACAAGAGATCGTGTTTATTAGAACTTCTTTATCAGTTTTTAATTTTCGGATTTTCTTCACCTTTTTTTTGGAAATTCAAAAATGCCAATTATATTCACATTTAAATAGCAATAAGACTAAGTCGCCTCAGTGCCCACAATTGCACAGGGCCCCTAGGCACATGCCCATATGCTAAATCCGGCCCTGGTTTCACATATTGGTATAACTTGTTGTAAGCTTCTGAGGATAGGGTTTATTTTGGTGTGATATAAAATTCAATACGGATTTGTTTTTGTTTTAACTTAACCAAAAATACTGTTCAAACTTTTCAGAATATCGTTACTTGACTGGGATATGGTGAATAAATGTGTTTCACCCACCAAATGATCAGAAGGCAGACTGGAGGAAGTAGAGGGAGACCCGAACAATCGTAGACATGGACGGGATTATCTGAGAATTGATAAAAATTGTTTTTAAAAAATTTGACGTGATACAGACATTTCCACGAGTCTGCCTGCCAAAAATCAGCTCGATTGGATACTTCAAACTTAAAAAAAAAAAAAATCTGACGTGTACATGAAAATCGCCGATACACGTGTATTTTTATTTTTTCCCCTCTTTCCGAATATGTGCATTTGGTTCATAGGACAGAAAAAATCTATTTTTTGTAACACGGTGTATTCAATGAATCTGAAATCCACAAGAGGACATGGTCATCGCCTTCGGATTTCACATCTTGCACCGCGGGTGGTGTTTATCAGGCCATCAAAAAAGTGGGAGAATCGCTGAAATTTAATAAAAAAAATATTATATTTTAAGGATGAGCGACTACTGCTGAAACTGTGGGGGTTAAGAAGAGGAGAAGTATTCCATACAATACCATCAATGCTCTTGCTCTGTCCCAGCCAGCAGATGGTACTCAACACTGGGCTGTTTCCCCTATGGGCCAACTTAGGAGATTTTGGGATGATGGATGATTTAATGGTAGGGTCCTTGGATACGTTTTTTTACTAGTTTGTCATCACAATGTACTGCTGAGTCTTAGTGAGACTGGATATAAAGATTCTCAACCTTATCTAACCAACTCCCTTTAAGCTCTATGGCAAGTGCCACAAATGCAAAATTTTCCTAAAAAATAAAATCTCAAAAATAGTTTTAAAATTCCGCAAAAATTCTCAAACATCCCCAACATAATTTATGAAAAATCTTTAACGTTTTTGTGGGATTTTTTTTGCCATATTTTTCGAGTGATTGTCGGACTGTCAATTAATGTTGACCGAAAGTTACCTAAATAGTCTTGGCGTATTCAGAATTTTATATAAAAAACTCGTTATTTTAGAGAGAATGTAGATTTGAAAAAATGTAAGACCATCAAAAATTTTTCAGCGGTTGTTTGCACCTAGTAAACGTTCTCTAGAAACTCATTCGCATCCGGCTTTGAATAGAAGGTCCCATTCCGTGAGTACAGAAATTATATCGTACACAGTTCACTGATTCAAAAGAAGTCAGTTCCATCATTGAATGTTAAGGGAAATAAGTAAATAATAATTTTATTCCAGTTAAAATTGAACGAGACCGTTCGATATTCAAAATTATTGGGTTCTATTAATCTATAACACATTGTGCCAATCATGAAATCACCACACACTTCTTTTTTATCGAGGGTACGAAAGCTCTGGTTGTTTTCTTCATGTTTGGATCTTTCCTCAAATCAAAGAATTTTAAAATTTCCCATAATTTTAAATGATTCCTCAGTCAACTCAATTGAAATACTATCAGTGAAATAAAACACCCTGTTGATTTTAAGTAAATAGGAGAAATTTAACTTTTTTTATTCAGAAACATGTAAAAACTACTTGTTAGTGGTAGAAAATAACTACTAAACAATTGTCACCTGCACACACAAACGTCATTCGTCGCCCCAACAGCCACAACAGTCGGCCACCCCCCTTGCCCCAACAACACCACAATGACATAATAACGATCCACAACCATATATAAGTAAATAGCGCTGGAATTGGCAACTCACTCTTCTATGGTCCGGGTATGGCAAAATTAATCTGATTCTGTTCGATGGCAATGAAATGCGAAGGTGTATGCGAGGAGCAGAGGCTTTGAAAATATACTTATGTAAGTGTGTGTTTGATTATCAATGTGTGTATGCACAAATACTAATGCAAGTATGTTTATATGTGCGTCCGTCCATGTATGTTAACAGTTTCCTCTGAGTTATTCGAATTTGCTTTGGTTCATAGTTTTTATTTCGACTTTTTCTACAACATTCGCTTAGTTTTATTTTATTTAGTTTCTCTGTACTCCATGGCCCCCGTCTTATGTTGTAATTCCCTTTCAGTGTGTGTGTGTGTGCGTGTTGTTTTTATTAAATTTCTCGAAACATTTTCACGTTAACGCGTCAGTCTGCCAAACTGTCAAGATCGTGCCTTGTTGGCCATGTTCGGGTGGGCTGATGTCGTGTTGTTTTAAAAGGAATTTCTTTCGACTCCATTTCGTTGCATGGAATTGTGAAAAACTGCAAATGGGTACGTGTGTCCCGGTTTGTAAAGTGACATGTTAGTTAACAACAACAAAATAACAGAAACTGAAAAATGCGGACATACGCTCGCAGAGAAAACAAAATAAACTAAAATCTGAGCAGAAAAATAAGAAACGTGTGCAATGAAATTGAATTAGGCGGATTAAAAAGGCGACGTACAGGTAACAGTCATTGAATTTCGAAATAATTAAGAGATTTCTCATTTCAATATTTATGGGAAGAATTTTCCGTTCTATTTCTGTTGCTGTGAGCGATGGGGATTTTTTTTACAGGTACAACTTAGAATGTAGTTTTATTCCTATTATATAATAGCAATCTCAATACATTTTTAGGTGCATTTAAAAAAAGGTTTGTGTTACCTCTAGTTATAGGTTACATTAAGATTTATAAGATCTTCATAGGCTTAGTCTCGTCTCCGTAATTTTGCTGGTTCACTTTTTGTGTACTCGCCATCAACGATTGCCAGAGTCGGAGCATTTTGTTATCGTCATTCCACATAGATTAATTAATTTTGCAGGAATAGTCATTCATGTTTTCAATAATAAGAAACTCTCCCAGGTAATTTTCTAATCCACGTAGGGATTGTTGGTATCAAATGGAATTTCGTGGATATTTTTCAGTTATTGGAGCAATGTGAACATGTGGTCAGGTGTAGATTTACTAGGACCAAAGACACTGTGTTACAAGCCCATGATATTCTCTGTGGCCTTTCAAATAATAAGTGTAATTTGGAGCAATTGACGCAAACCGAGCAATGTCCCCTTTTTTTATTGAGTGGAAATAGTTTACAAAGAATTCAATCATCAGCTGGTTTTTTCCAATAAGAAGTCCACTCGCGTCTGGTGCCCAATCCATCTTACAACAAACCGATCCACTCCGGCTTAGAATATCCGATCAAGTACCAGGTGTTTTGTGCGTTGCCGCCTCAGGCTCCCACTCGATCTCAGACTAAACCAACAGTAGGATTGCCAACGTCGTCGCGGTGATATTTTGCGGAATACTGTCACCGGTTTCCACTCACACTGAGAATATCAGAGCGACCACCATGTGCTTTCTGAGTTGCCAACCCAGGTGCCTCCTAGATCTAACACCAAACCGACAATAGAGTTGCCAATTTAAAACCGTATTTGGTGGAGTGCCCACTCGATCTCAGACTAAACCGACAGATGTGCTAGAGATTAGTCTGAGTACCTGGCTCGCCAGCATAAACTCCCGGTGATCTTAGCTTCTGGTGAATACTATCCATCTCCCAACGCCCCCACATGCAATGCTGTACGTGAGCAGACCAAACCGATAGTAGGATTTCTAATGTCGACAGCGGGGTATTATGTGGGAAGCTGTCGTAGGTTCTCGCTCGAGCTTAGAATACCCGACCGACTACCGTGTGCTCTGTGTGTCGAGGCCCCGGCTCCCATTCGACCTCGTGCTAAGTCGGCAGTTGGGTTAGCAACGTAGCTTCTGGGGACAGTCGTAGGATGTTGTAGCAGGATCCCACTCAAATCCAAAATATGTCGAAAAGGACCACAAGACTAGAGATATATTGTGTGACGGAATACAACAGAACTACAACCAGACCTCATGACATTCATATTGTGAATGAAACTGTGAGTCTGGTAAGTGCAACTTACAGAATGCGCAGGGTGTGAAAACAACTTATCTACTTACACAATTCGCTTGACATCCCATGTAGGAACGGAGGGGAACTTATTTCAAATCAAGTTTGAAACATGTGTCAACACGGACTAAGATGGGCTAATGCCTTTTCTATGAACATTTTTACAAGGCTTCGAGATTATCGTTTTTCTTGTATAGTTGCCATTTTTTACGAGGCGGTAACAGTCGCTGAAACAAGTCATGGCCAAACTCGACGAACTTATTCAAGTTCTCTAATATCGTCTTTTCATCCCTTCAAATGGGTGATGGATTCTTGTGAGGCCCAACAAACCGACTCTGTTCCTAAGAAACGCAATCCATGGTGGTAGATTTCTTACACCGAAATTCACTACATGTTGACTTGCTGTACAATTATCAATGCTGATTCATCGAAAATCTAACATTTTTTTATGCAACATCAAATGCAATCAAATGTTATATTTGGACGCAAAGCATTTTTTCTTTAAATAGAATTTGCCTTGAAAAAAGAGTACAAGTTTTATTTCCAGCTCATTGCTTTCGTTTTTACAAACGGTTCCCACCAACCGAAACTTCAACTTCCGACAATTATTTGCTCACGTTTTTACTATTTAACACTAATTAAGCTCATTAACGATCGCAAAAGAAACGTTGCAAGCAAATGCTACATGCAGCTCCTTCTTCAGTTGCCCCACACAAAAAACAGACATGGACTCACAAACATGATACACATTTCACAGTTGCTTTTTTACCTCTGAGGCGAAAAAACGTCGGTTGGCTTTTTCCAAATGTTGCAAAAAAAAAACAAAAATATGGGAAACATTTCTTTTGTTTACTAATGAATCCTTTTAACCTCTTTTTTTTTGTGGCAGAAAACATATCTATGGGTTTTTTTTCTGTCGAGAGAGGAGCCAATTTTGTTGGCTTCTTGGAGTTCCATTGGTGGTGGTAGAGATTTTGATGGTGGCAATGCTGCTGTTGTCTCCTCTTGCTTGGCAACGCATTCGGAATACTCAATTAATTTTAATTTCAAAGTCAACACCTTTTGGCAACTCGTATCGGGCAGGCAGACGTACCGTAAGTGACTACATGAGCAGGGGAAGGGAAGAAGATAGGGAAACGTATAATTATAACTTGACTTTAGCATGGACATGAGTTGCTTAACAACTCTCATTCGTCGCACATACACGCACGCTCTCATATAAGTCCAGATAAGATAATTGCATAAGTATGCTGTTGGTTGCATGTGGTGGTGACTTCAAACGATTCAAAGACCCAATACCCGCTCACACACACACACACACATACACCAAACAACCTCTGGAGCATTTCTGCTATTTGACCACAATTAAAAGTTAATAGCCACTGGTAGTTAAACAGAGTCACACACACATACACACACACCTGCATGCACTCGTTCTATCACATAAACACACACACTGACAAAATTTGTCGAAAGCGTGAAGTGGAGACACGTTTTTCAAATGTTCAAACGTGACATTATAGTGAGAAATTAAGACAAATTCTCCTGCAGCGTATAAATGAAGCACACGAATGGACACAAACTTCTCGGAAGGAAACTGCCACTACTACAACTACAACTGAACACATAAAAAATGGCTTCTGTTAGAAGGAAATGTAGAATAATCCTTTGTTTGGGCCGGGGGTTGGTGGTGTGCTTCTATTTTGCAATTTGTATTTTTCCTCAGCCTTGAGAGCATTTAATGCCCGGTGAATTATGGTGCAGTTTAAATGTCCTTTTGGAATTTAAAAACATGCTCTTGTCATGAGTTACTCCGCAGTATTGAAGTATTTAATAATTTGGGTATTTAAGGATTTCACTATACAGTTATTTAGAATTGTCCAGGATTATTGATACACAATTTATTGTTAATCGATCAGAGTTCAATAATATAGAGACTAACTAACCTATTTACTACAAAAAAAAACGATTTTACTAGAAGTATGCTAATAGTGATAGCCGGAGGCAGCTACCGACTCAGTTACCATAAATGATATCAACAGCATTTTACGAACGTTTTACGACTACTAAAATGGTATGCAGAGTTTGGTAGGCGTATAGAAATCGATTAGGAAACAGGCCAGGAGACCAACAGATCAAATTTTCCATATAAGTAAAAATAAAAATGGGAAATCCGTTTGTGTCCTTGTAAAGACATTAATTCGGTTCGTAGAACCAAATGTAAAGAGCTAATCCGAACTAAAAGTCTTTACTTGTTGAGTGCTTGTAAGACACTGATTTTATTTTCCAAAACGAAACACTCACTTAAATAATACAGAATTTGACAATACGTCTAGTACATGACACTGTCAGTATATATTCGACATACATCGAAATCTCCCCAACATAGAATCAATAAACTATATACATTTATACAAATACCCTACAGGCTAATAAACATTACAAAATACATAAACATGGAACAGACGCAAACATTTGTTACAGCGCATTGCATTCCCATGCAGTATTAGAGTATCGATCTTCAATCGACTGACTGTGCGTGTGTGTGTGTGGCTTATGCTGTTAAAAGTGAACCACTTGAAGGGTTCGATCGTCGATTTCCAATTGCATGTATACGAGAGTGCAGCTCAGGCTGCTGATAGTGACACACTTGAAGTGTCATAACCCTATCGCCTGTACATACAAAGGGAAAGAGAAAAAGACTCATGTTCAATTCTGAACATTCTGCGCGGGGCTAACAAAAAGAACAGTAAACAAGTGTTTTCTTAAAATAGTTTTCTTAATAGAATATAATCTGCATTCCTTGGCAGCCTTGATTCGGGCATCCTCTTCTTCTTGTAGTTGTAAGCGTAACATACGTTGCATACAACCACTTCACCTTCCTGTTGTCTCTGCGGGTGTCTCTTCTTCCTTCTCTTGGATACATTGTCCACCCGTGTTTCTCTCTCACGATGCTGAGCGACCATCAAATGCTTTTTGTCGCGTTGAGTTCTGCGTTCTTCCGTCATGTTATGCAATCCCTTGCCGAAGTCTTCGGCACTGTAGGTTTTCGTTGATACCGTGCTACCGCTAGTAGCCCTGACAACATTAGTTAAAGGTATCACCTTCGATAGATTCGTGTGCACTTTCTGGGTAACTCTGCAGACCGATGTGCGATTCGAACTTTGAGTTGGTGTAAGTAATCGACCACGCACACAAGCTGGTAGATTACCATCAATTGTTGTTTTTGCAGTCCTGGGCGAAACGTTTCCCTTTTTATTACGTAAAGGTCGTTTCTGTTGTTCCAATGTGGTGACTGCAGCATTTTCAAACGCTTCTGTACGCAACTTCTCTGCGTTTTGAGTCGACGGATTAAACCATTCATTGGTACATGGTGGCATTTCATATCCACCTCTAGCGTAGGCGGTCACTGTAGGCGCATACTTCGCATCTTCATCAATATAGTACGGTCGTTTAGCCTTTTCTACAACCGATGCTAAAGGTAGTGGGTCTTCGTCCTTATAAGTTTGAGCCATCCTTCTGCGTTTGCTTCCATGTCGTGTACGAGAAGATATTTGTGATGGCTTGGGATCCAAATGGCTGGATCGTCCGACTTTGATGGATCGTGCAGCTTTCTCTTTGTGAAACCTTTTGCGTGTATCACTTGCTGCAATTATATTGTTTTTCTTCGTTATTTTTTGGATATTACCTGTAAGTATCCAACCGAGTTTTGTTTCCTGAGCTAGCATACCATTAGCTTTCAGGTTTCTCGTCTTAATGATTTCTGGATACACGTCTGCTCCCAGAATGATGTCTATCCTCCCAATTTTGTTGTAATTGGGATCCGCCAATACATAGTTGTCCCAATCCCTTAGATTCGCATCAAATGATTTATTCGGCAACGTTTTGTGAAGCTTCGGGAGCACTATTGCTTTCGTCATAATTGAAAAATCGTTGCAGAAACGTGGACTCATTTCAAACACAACTTTGTGTCTTGCCGACTCCACTCGATCCGACGATATTCCAGTAACTTTAGTTGGCGCTCTTATGCGTGGAAGTCTTAGCAGCTGTGCGGTTTTCTCCGATATGAATGATGTCTGAGAACCACTGTCCAGAAGCGCCCGTAGAAGTTGAACTCGTCCATCCGGTGTCTTTACCTTCACTATTGCTGTTGCTAACAGTGTGTCCTTGCTTTGTTGCTGGACCATATTCGATGTCACCTTTTCGCCCGGTGTGTTGTATTCTTGGTGGATTAATGAATGGTGATTATTCCGATTGCATATGGCACACCGGAAGTCCTTCATACACCTTGTTGTAAAATTATGCTGCAAACATTTATAGCATAGTTTAGCAGCGTTTATAAACTGTTTTCGCTCCTCCGGAGTCATTGCTGTGAACTTCCGACAATTTATTATATTGTGCCCAATTCTTCGGCAACATTCGCAAACTGGTCCTGAACTTTCTGTTGTCTGTGAGTAACTGGTATATGGACCTTTCTTCTTGATCGGAAAGGATGCCAAACTGATGCAAATTTGATCCAAGAATGTCTTCACATCTCGGAGTTTTTGCACTTCTTTTGTCCTCTTTGTGTGATGTTCATACTGTTGGCGGGTGTTTCCATTAAACTTCCTCAAAATGATGTGCGCCAACAAAATCTCAACATCATTGCCAACCTCTGCTTTCTCTCTAATGATAAATGAACTTTCATTTATCGTACTGATGAACTTCTTGACACTTTGATGGTTCTCAGCATCCAGATTCGGCAGGTCTAATATGTGGTCAAACGCTGACGAAAATATTGTTCTCTTATTTTCATATTTATCTACCAATAAGCTCCAGGTTTCATTATACTCGGATTCCGATCCGAGCAGCAAATGTTGCACCATTGATTTTGCTTCACCTCGAAGCGATGACTTTAAATAATGGAACTTTACTGCATCCGTAAGTTCTTCTCTCTGGTGTACCAGACTTTTAAACTCAGAGCAAAATGAAGGCCATTCTTGCTCACTTCCGTCAAACATTGGTAGCTTCGTCACTGGCAACGGAAACCCTGTATTGAAGTTCTCTTTCTTCTGAACTCCATTAATTCCTTCTTCCAGTTTTGCCTGCATACGGTACATCCTGTCTTCCAGAGCCTCATATGCTTCTGAATCAGACGTATCCCGTCGGTACTTTGCTTCTACCTCACTTGCCGCTTGCGATATTACTGACCAGATGTCCTTAATTTTATTCCGGAACATCCTCATGTCAGTGGTATCACTGCCTGGTAGACGTCGTTCTGCCTCATCTAGTATCTTCGATGCCTTAGCCATCTTTGACTCTAGCATATCTATAATGCTGTCAGCTGGACTTGGAGGCCTTGGCTGACTTGTTTCTCTGATGTCTTCTGGTACATTTCCTTGTACTTGCAGTGTCTCTTCTAACACTGTCTTCACATCTTCTTGTCCAAGTACTGCCTGAGTTGAAGGAGATTGTTGCAGTTTTACCAGTTTCTCCTTTACGGTCTGGTAACATTTATCGTTGAAATATTGATGATCAATGTTTGATGCTGATTTCAAAATTTTCACGTGGTTAATCTCGAACTTCTTCCAGTTATCCTGCAACTCCGGTGTTACTCTGCCCTTTGCTATTAGGGTCAGAATTGCTGTATAGAGCTTTGATTGCTCTACAAACAACTTTTGTACCACGTCGGACAACATTTTTATTTTATTTTTCAGAAACCGATAGTTTCCCTTTAATGCCCTTAGTGGCTGTTGTCTTGGATCTTCTGTCCAAGTTTTTTTTTTTATTTTGAACGTTCGTTCTGTCAGTTCTTGTCGTTTATCTTCGACAAGTCCTGGAACTTTTTGTTCGAATTTTTGATTAAAAATCAAATTTTTAACACTTTTTGTGTATGGAGAAACGATATTTCTCCCTTGTGTTAAGCTCGATGTCAGCCTCGAGCACGCTTATTTCAAGGAAATTATTTTTCTTCCTTAAAATGTTCTTTTTGGTTCTTTTTTTTTTTTTAAATCTCTTACCACTGGTGGGGGAAAATTTAAAAAAAAAAATCACTTTTCGAAGGACCAAATGTAAATCCGGTTCGAAGGACCAAATGTAAAGACATTAATTCGGTTCGTAGAACCAAATGTAAAGAGCTAATCCGAACTAAAAGTCTTTACTTGTTGAGTGCTTGTAAGACACTGATTTTATTTTCCAAAACGAAACACTCACTTAAATAATACAGAATTTGACAATACGTCTAGTACATGACACTGTCAGTATATATTCGACATACATCGAAATCTCCCCAACATAGAATCAATAAACTATATACATTTATACAAATACCCTACAGGCTAATAAACATTACAAAATACATAAACATGGAACAGACGCAAACATTTGTTACAGCGCATTGCATTCCCATGCAGTATTAGAGTATCGATCTTCAATCGACTGACTGTGCGTGTGTGTGTGTGGCTTATGCTGTTAAAAGTGAACCACTTGAAGGGTTCGATCGTCGATTTCCAATTGCATGTATACGAGAGTGCAGCTCAGGCTGCTGATAGTGACACACTTGAAGTGTCATAACCCTATCGCCTGTACATACAAAGGGAAAGAGAAAAAGACTCATGTTCAATTCTGAACAGTCCTTGAAAACATCCTGTTCTCTACCAAGACTCCATTTATTTGACTAATATCGCCTTTTCGACTAACACTTCATTTATTTCATAGCAATTGCTTCAATACACCGTGTTACAAAAAATAGATTTTTTTCTGTCCTATGAACCAAATGCACATATTCGGAAAGAGGGGAAAAAATAAAAATACACGTGTATCGGCGATTTTCATGTACACGTCAGAATTTAGGAAAAATCTGAGAATTGATAAAGATCTGCTCGATTGGATCACTGAAAAAGGGTTAAAAATCGGTCCAAAGGCTTTCACACAGGCCAATAAGAGCTTCATACTTCAAACTTAAAAAAAAAAATTCTGACGTGTACATGAAAATCGCCGATACACGTGTATTTTTATCCCCTTTCCGAAAAAGTAAATTTGGTTCATAGGACAGAATGTGTGTAACACGGTGTTAGTATCGGAGTTCTGAATTTGTTGTCTGGCGCCCCGATAGGCGAGTTGGTAGCGAGCTTGTCTAGCAGCTTGAGGGTTGTGGGTTCGATTTTTTGTGGTCGATTGGTTGTGGTCTGTCGCTGCAAAAAATCTAGCCATATGGAATTAGAATATAAATTTACTTTGCATTATCACTTTCCCATGTACATGTTTTTAGGCACTACCGATGGAATGTGCACAGCATGGCTCGTCCACCCCATGATGAGGGGCATAAAAAGTCTTTCCACACCGACTCAGTGTCCTAATACTCACCTATATGACATTCCTAGCAAACTGTCATAATCGCCAAAATATTTTGTTCTGCATTTTTTCATAATTGAAGAGTTTACAATTTATATACACTTATATTCATTTCACTGGGTTTGTGTGCATTTCATTAATAATTACAACAACACAAACAATTGCATATTAATTGATAATTATTGATATACCGCTGAGTTATTTTAATTTAATGGTATGATATCAAACCAATATTTATCATGTTGTGTGGCATTGTTATTGTTGTCTGTTTCGTTGACACCCTATAGCGCAGTTGGAAATACGTTGGACTGGAATTGAGATACGTCGGACATATGTGGAAAATTGCATAAATGATTTAAAATCGTAGTTGGTGTTGGCCGACAGAATTGCCTTTCTCAAAGTAAAATAGAAACATTAGGCGTGTTATCGTTACAAGCTAACTATTACACCGTGTTACACACATTCTGTCCTATGAACCAAATTTACTTTTTCGGAAAGGGGATAGAAAATAAAAATACACGTGTATCGGCAATTTTCATGTACACGTCAGAATTTTTTTTTTTAAGTTTGAAGTATGAAGCTCGTAGTGGCCTGTGTGAAAGGCCACTACGGACCGATTTTTAACCCTTTTTCAGTGATCCAATCGAGCTGATTTTTTGCAGGCAGACTCGTGGAAATGTCTTTATCCCGTCAAATTTTTTAAAAAATAGATCTTTATCAATTTTCAGATTTCCCTAAATTTTTTTTTTTT
This sequence comes from Hydrotaea cyrtoneurina, assembly GCA_958296145.1. NCBI lineage: Eukaryota > Metazoa > Arthropoda > Insecta > Diptera > Muscidae > Hydrotaea > Hydrotaea cyrtoneurina. The sequence goes on from OY282515.1 coordinate 70,173,022, forward strand.
TTGAATGGTTATCGTTTTTTTTTGAGGTTTCAGTCAAAAAACATTTTTTTTCGTAACGCTTAAGTAGTTATAAATTTGGAGTCTCTTCAAGTTATGCTAAGAAAAGTGAAAAAAATATTCTTTTTTCAAAAAATAATAAAAATAAGGGAAAATCTGAGAATTGATAAAAATTGTTTTTAAACAATTTGAGGTGATACAGACATTTCCACGAGTCTGTCTGCCAAAAATCAGCTCGATTGGATCACTGAAAAAGGGTTAAAAATCTAAAAGCTTTCACACAGGCCACTACGTGCTTTATACTTCAAACTTAAAAAAAAAAATTAAAATTAAAAAATTCTGACGTGTACATGAAAATCGCCGATACTCGTGTATTTTTATTTTTTCACCTCTTTCCGAATATGTGCATTTGGTTCATAGGACAGGAAAAAAATCTGTTTTTTATAACACGGTGAGCATTCTGAGAACGCTGTGAAAAAATGTTTATACATTTTCATGACAATCTGAAAAAATATTCTTAAAAAAATATTACAAATACAATTATAATTATAATAAAACTATGTATATTCTAACCATTCGTCCATAATTTTCGAAACATTTTTTATTTCTGTTTATGTATTAGTTCACAATGAATGATATCTTTGTTCACTTGGCACCATTTAATATTGACATTTTTTATGCTGGCAATGACGTGTCAAAAACAGGCCTTTTGTGTAGCATTAACAGCAAGGACAGATTATTAATTCATAATTTTTAATTTTCACAAGCGACTGTAGTTCCTGGGGAGATCTGGTCCTAATTGATGCAAATCTGCACTAAATTGTCACTCTCATATTGCATTAGATTCTGCTGAATTTCAATGTCGGCTGAATTTCGAAGAAGTCTAAGATGGAAAATGTGACCGACATATGTATGATCTTCCAGACACAGATCTATGACATTAACATTGCCGCAAATCAGATTTTGGAACAGAATATATCTCCAAATCTACTCCGACAGGGCAGCTCTTAAGGCCCTACACTTAATTACCATGAAATCACTATGCGGCTTTTTTAACCCAAATTCAGAATTCAACGTACTAGGAAACGAGTGCGCTAGAGCAGGATTCAGTGCGCAAGAAGAAACCCTGGACGTTTGTGGAACTTAATAACAAAAACGACGAGCTGGGAGCAGCATTCACTAGTTCAGGGTGGGTAACAGTAGAAAACTAAAGGGTAGCTCGATCTCTTTGGTCAGTCATTGATGTAACTCGTACCACAGACCAACTCTCATACAGAATGAACACCCTTAGTATTCTCACAGAAGTCATCACTGGACACTGCGTGATGTCTGCACGTATGAAGCTTTCATACGAGTACTTCTGTGGAAGCTATTTAGATGAAGAAGGGGATGAGTTATTTCTGCACCTGCTATGCTCATGTAAAGGAGAGCAAGCATGTCTCTTCGACGATCTTAACGACCTCGTCAAATTCAATAGGAAATCTCTCTGGTTCAGCAAAGCCACAATGAACAACTAACAACACTCTGCTACTAAACTCTCTCACTTATCCGCTTATCGTCTTTCTCTAATGTTTCTCCCTTAATTTTTAGTTAAGGGAAACACAATGGACGGAATTGTCGACTACGAGTTGAAAATTTAAACTGACGGGTGTTCCTTTTAACCCAACCTAACATAGTATTGCCAAATCGGTCCACAAACGTATCCTAGACTCCCATGAATATTCCAGATTGTCTAAGGAACGATCACATTTAGCGGCTTGTGCTAGACTCGTAACATACGTTCATTTAAGCTCATTTTTTTCATCATTACTCTGTGATGTTTTCACTGGGAATCATTAGTTGTTCATTACTTCTCAAGCTGTCTCTGTATGGTATTCATAGTTTTGGGCTATGAAGAGAATATCTTAATGATTCTAAATCAGCTATGGATTTTGCCTTCCTCTTTACATTCTCTAAGAATAACGATAATTTCTTCAAACAAATAGAATCGATGTGTAGCGAACGTATAGACCGGTCTTAATCAATTGCAATTCATTCGTAATTGCTTTCACCTTAAATGTTGCCAATGGCAATACAAAACCAATAGACTCTCCGACAAACACACACACACCTACAGACACGAATGTTTTCCACCCTGCTCGAGTTGTATTTGCCGGCAACAATTGATGATTATTGTTTGATTGAGGAAAACAAAAGGATGAGGAGACGTGCAGAAAGAGGATGAGAAGACCATCAGCAACGCATTTTGTTTTAATTGTCCTGATGATGGCGTTGTCCTGCTGATGTTGCTCCAGCTTCTGTTTCTACTGTGCGGTAATGTTGTTTTTTTGTTGTTTGCTTTTAATGATTTTCATTTCTTTGTGAAAATGACAATTAACGTGACAATATTTAAACACATCTCATACTCATACCTGTCATCATGGTTGTCCTCATCATTGTGGCCCTCGTCATCATCAGCGCCATCGCCATCATTGACAATATTTACCAATTATGATTGTGGTTTAATAAATAAATAAATAAATAAATTAAGAATGTATGATGACGATGATATTATGTATTATTGTTTGTTGGTTACCTTCTGTTGCTATTAATATTAACACAGCCGCGTCTGCAGCAACCACAACAAGGAGGACATTAAGGACGACACCAACAACAGCTAGAAAAAACAGTACAAAATAATAATAATTAAATTATAAATTAAAAATATATTCGTTATTATTTGCTCAGCGATTGTTTTTGTTTCATTCGATGATGATGATGACGGGTTGACTATGCAATCAAGCAACGCTCCCCCGGCCAACCATTCCTTTGCCAGCAGTTTGTGTAGATGACTAAGCACGTACATGTCCTTTAGAAGCAAACGACCGTATGCAACAAACACTTAAATATCATCAGCAAACAAAATGTTACAACTGCTATCATCTATTTGATTGCTTGTTTTGTTTTCTGAAAGAGGGTGTTTTCATTTATACGTATAAACATGTTGTCATCCTGAATTATAAAAACACACAGTGATTTTTGCTTTACTTGACATTTCAAGAAAAAGTGCCGAAAATTTTAACCCCTTTGTTTTCCTGCACGTTTCCTCACCATCAACATTTACAACTTCCTATGTTATATCACCGTGTTTCGCTCACGAACTTCTAAAAACTTTATCTGTCATTTACAAAAGAAAACTTCAGTCGCGCCCACGAATTATTAGCCTGTAAAATCTACCTTCGTATAAGGTATTGTTTAGTAATGTTGAATGCTCAGGTAGTCAACCAGTAAACGTAGGAAGTAATCAGCTGACACAACCTAGCTTAAGGAAAATATGCGTAACCCTGCCATTACACGTACAATTAATTTTTTGCCCGTTGAGTACTCATATTGTCTTCAAAACATATGAAAAATTACGAAAATCATCTGAAAAAAATGAGGCACATGCATGTTCATTCGAAAAATGTCGTGGCAAGAGTAACTTGTCGAAACAATTGTTGCCGTTCGACTCTGTAAACAAAAACACAATGTTGCCCTATAGCATAAATTTCCCAAGGTTTGGGGAAATGCACATTTTTTCATAAATACGTCAGCATTTTGTTTTTTTGTACTTCAAACACGTCCGAAGAATTCTTTATTCTAACCTTTTTGAATACTACAAAACAGTCAAAACACAATTACACAATAAAATTATCACATAAATTCAGACAAAAGAAATGTGTTAGGGAACTCTAACATTCGTTACTGTCGGCATGTTTCAAATATCACAAAAATGTGTGAGTTCGTTGAGTTTTGCAAACAATCACTGTCCTGTGTAATGGCTGGGTAAGTGGTTAGTGTGAGTTACGATTTTTACGTGATAACGTAAAGACCTGCAGAAATGAGATTTGAAACAGAGAGCAACGTCAAAGATAACGAGAGAGTAACAAATGTTTACAGCGTTGCATTTATTTAAAAAAAAAATAATGGGGTTGTCAACCGAACTAAAAATGTTCGAAAACATTTCATTTTTTCATTTTAATTTAATTACAATACAATGTAAATTTATATTCTAATTTTTGGTCCAAGGGTAAACCGGGTGACACGGACCGTATGGCAAGATTTTTTCAGCGACAGACTAAAGCCTCTGGCGGAAATCGAACCTACAACCCCCACGCTGAAAGACAACGCCTACCGAAACGTAAAAAGCGAACGGAGTTAAACATTAAAATCCAGAAATACGTCTACGTTTGATGAGTACTTATTGTCTACGGATACGATAACACTACGTTACCTACTTTATTGGTTGACTACATGGGCCTAAAGATGTTGGTACAAGACACATTTCCATATATTCCTAGGATTTGGATGACAGCTCAACTTTCTCTTCATACCCTATGCTTTCTGCCAAAATTTCGTATGCATGACATACAATATCTGCCAGACTAGAAAATTCTCCGCTCCCTCTTCATGCCGCCAATATTATCCAGTGTCAATCATGCTGCCTGGTTGTTGTTACTTTAGCTGTATCTTGGACATTTGGTGCTCGGATTTCTGTGGCCTTGTTTAGTATTTAACGTGCAGATATTGTGCATTTTTGAAAGAGTATCACAGTTTTTTAGCACTTGTTTTGTTTTGTTTGCAAATCAACTTGTATCTTCTCAGTGGCTTTGACTACTTGTTACTGCTGGTAATTGCATGGAGTTACTTCAGATTTTCGGTACCCAAAATGAACTGAAATTCAATTTAATTTTTCTATCTGACGTTCTGCTGATGTACGTGTATGTGGCTGGGTGACGTTGTCTTGGTGTGAATGTGTAAATTGAATTTAAATAGAACTTACAACTAACGAAACTGCTGGTCTATTTTATATGTCCCCCCCCCATGGCTTGGTCAAATTATATACATTTGTGAGATTAAAAAGTTTCTTTCAAAGAAGACGTGAATTTGAAATTTTAGCTGACCACTAGTAGATTTTTGCTAATAACGCCATGAATATTGGTAGGATACCAACACAAACGCTTTGCGAATACAAATTGTCCGTCTTTATATTTTGTTAACAAATTGAATAATGAGACCGTGATTGCGACTAATTCCATTAATAAATCTTAACGTTGAGTGTTATACATTTTTAAAGGTAATCAAATAGAAATTATGCGCGGAAATTCACTAGTGCAAATTAAAATTTTACCCTGATAGACTTAAGTTTTTGCATTTAGTAAACAGTTGTTTGTATTGTATTTTGTTTACTCCCGTTTTTGTATTAATATTTTCGAACAAAGCGTTCCCGTAGGCGAGTTTATATTTTTTTTGGCATTTTCATTGATATAAAATGGATAGAGGGAAGAAAGTACGATTAGCAGCTATGCTGTTGCGGAAAATCACTGTTTATTTGAAAGAAAGTTTACATTTTAACAACAGCTGACTTGAAAGCAGCCGTTGATTGTGAGCACAGCGGTTGATTATGATGTAATGTGACTGTGTTGCCATATTGCAATACATAAATGCAGTTTGATTTTGTGCATTTACCTCAATGCCAATGCGCATTCACATGGGATAATTAAGTTGGATAGACATATATTCGTCCCCCATACCCTTGTTGAACATATACAGTCTACCCTCGATATAACGAATCTCAAGGGGATTAGAAAAAAAATACGTTATATCGAATAATTCGTTAAAATGAGGTTAGTTATATCGAGGTGAAGTCATTATGACGAGGTAAATAAACCTTGTTTATTAATCACCATCTACTTAAAGCAAATTTGAAGGAAAATACTGTATTTTGTATTATAAAAATTCAAAAATACATTATTTAATTCAAAAATAGTTTTCATTTATAAAATAACCAAAATGAAATACAATAAATAGAGAAGTCAATTCAATGGGTCAATGTGCTTATGGCAGCTTTGTCTTTATTTGGTTTGTCTACATTAGAAAAAAACGTCATTAGTTCCGGTAAATGTTATCAAATCAAAAGCGCAATCCAATTCCGTGATGGATTTGATTACGCCGTCACTCAAAAAACACTCTTTTTGAGAAATACACACTTTGTTACATATAGAGCGTTACGAGCATTTTTCATTGTAAAATCCTGTTGGTTTTCACTAATTTCTTTCTCGTCTTCTTCCGTTTCTTCATTAGGAACTGGAATTACAGATTTGACAATTTCAGTAAGTTCTCCACAGACGGCTAAATCATCATCAAACTCTTCGAACTAAGCCACTTCAATGTTGAATTTTTCTTAAAGCCTTTGCCAGGTTCTAGCAAGTTCCACGAGTGGCAAGTCATCCTCCTCATCATCGCATGCAACTTTAAACCCACTCTTCTTGAAGCAATTTCTTAGGCACTCATCTACATAATCTGTAACATGTAAATTGTAGTGGGCGTTTGTTGCTCCATATCTGCAACAAACTGTCTGAGAACTTCTATCCTATACTGCATTTTAGAGAACCGAATGATGCCTTGGTCTCGAGGATGAAAATGAATGATGACGAGGTTTTCGACAAACGTATTCGTAATAGAGAGATTTTTTTAAAAAAATTTGTTAAATCGAGGAAATCGTTATATTGAGGGTCGTTATATAGAGGGTAGACTATACAGAGTTGCCGTGTTTAACGTGTGTGCCTGCCACGATGGCCCAAACTCACGGTGGTCTTAGCACCGGGTGAAATAGAATACGTCTACCAACGCCCCCTATATGCCACAAGGCTGTACAAGGAGTACCAATTCGAAAAACATGTATTTGGCATGGATCCCCCTTGGCCGAAGCTCTCCCCGCGAGAAATGGAAATTGGTAATGGAAATAATTGTGATACCAGACTCATGACCACATTTCCAGCAAATCTTGAACTCATCTTAAATTTCGCCGCCCCTAATCCCCCTTATTTCAACTTTAATCTCGATTTTCTTGTGTTAATCTTAATGTTGTTGTCTTTCCCCCCCCCAAAATACATGTTATAAATTCTGTCACTGCTACTCATTTCGTTTGGTCGCAAAACGAACAAATAAACAAACAACGGCAAGAAAGCAAAAAAAAAAAAAAAAACACTGAACAGTGAACAGAACATGGAACAGATTAAAAGTAAATGAAGTGCATGTAAAGTGTGATGGCTGGTGTTGCAACAAAACTTTTTCGTACAGCAAAATGTCGCCGAGAACTAAACCGGGAGTTTGTTATTTATAAACTCAAGCGTATACCAGAGAATACGGGTAACATTTGGTTTGCAACGTTGCCGTTGTTGTCAGTGGCGTTGTCATTGTCATTGCACAACGTTGCACAGTGGATCTGACCAAATAGAAGTCATCGATGACATTTTGGCTCAATTGTGGCTTCACTTTGGTAATGGTCTTTCTAGTCTGCAATCTACATTTAAGATAGCCTTACAGACAATTAGTCCAAAGGCGTTAAATCTAGGAGTTTTGTGGTCATCTGTCAACAACGTATCGGGGCCACTTTTGTCTGGAGTGGTAGGAAATTGCAAGAGGTAAAAAAAACATACCTATGGAATTCAGTTCGACTGAAATCTGTAAGATGGCTACTCTTCAGGGCCTTAGGATGTCCCTGTGGCACTGCATCCAAATAAGGTGTATGAATAAGTGCTGATCCATCTGTGTTAGAGCTCTGAGACAGTCTAGGAAGAATATTCTGCTTATGAAGATTAAATCCAGAGAGTTAATGACAGCTTAACTGTCAGAGAATATGGGTTGAGAACGTCATATTTTAGGAATTCTGCTACTTATTCAATCTTGGCCTGATAGAAGATCCAGTGCAAAAAACTGCCAAAAGAAATAAAAAACTACTGTAGAAGAAACTCGAATTTCAAAGAACCCATATTAGTATCCCATTGCTTTCACTAGCAGATGCGAACAGTAGGGTGGAGTGACAATATGTTTTTTTTTAATTTAAAATTTCACATTCGGAAAGAGATATTGGTTTGGGAACCTTAATAAGGGAAAGATAAGGTTTTTTTTTGTAACTTCTGGGGGTCCTTCAAGTTTTGAAATTTTCTGCTATTTTGTTGTAGATTTGAAATTTTTTTTAAAAAATTACTGAATCGACTTATTCAAAATTTACAAGTTCGGGCTTGTCCATATACAATTATTTGAGTCACAGAAGGGGATGATCAATCATTATTTCTAACTTTGGTATCGACTTAAATGTCTAGTTACTTTTTTGAAGTAGCGACTATAATTTTTCACCCAAACATTTCTTTTTTAAAAATTTTCCATTATCGTTTTCTTTTGGGTATTAAAATTGGGAATATTTATTGACCGGAAACTCTAAAAATACAATGTTTTTTTTGAAATCAATATCTAAACTTCCATATTTCAATATTTTCTCAAGGAAAAGGTTCCTTAGTTTTCGCTTATTAAGAATCTTTTCGAGTGTGACTTTTTTGTATTTCCACCCTAGCGTACAGTTTCAGACACTTCATACCAGCTGCTTCAAAATTCGATTTGTTCTCTACAAACCACTGTGCTTAGTGTCCATGTGTATATAAAAGTGGTTGTTGTAGCTGCGGTTGTCGTTACTCTCTGGCTCCTTTTAAAGCAAAATACCACAGTTTAGCTGAGGTCGCGCCGTTTCATATTAATCTAAGCACGCCATCTAAATGGACTTAAAATTGTTGCAATTTGTTGTGTGTTCAGTGTGTAGCCAAACTCGTGTGGGCCGTACAACGTCTATTGCCTCCCATAGATAGACAGCACACACAGACATACATTTGCTAACTACAACCCTAAGCCTGCCCATCCCGCACAAGACACAAAATTGTGTTTGGGAACCCAAAAAAAAAAAAAAAATAGAGGGAGAACCAAAAACTACATTCAACAATTTAAAGTTAATTTTGAGTTAAGCAGATTTTAATTACTTTCGTCCTATTACTAAAGGTTAATGACAAAACATTCTGGCAAATTACTAAAAATTATTTTGAACAACAAAAAAACAACAACAACAAAATGTCATTACATGTTGTTGCAGTTTTGTTTTAATTCATCAAAAGTGTTGCATGCCATGTCGCTGTTAAAGGCATCTTTGGGGAATCATGATGAGTGAACTGGCCGGCATAGTCCCGCATGTTGACCGATATGTCGACATACGTACAATCAGACACACACACACATGCATAAATTGATGTTTGTAATTATTTAACAAAACGTAAATTTGTGGTTATGACCAGCCCAAAAGTATGCATTAACAATTTATGCACATTTAACAGGACCCTGTGCAAGGAACTGTGTGTGCCAACGGACCAAAACTGCCCGTTGTTGATGTTCTTGTTGCAACATGCAACAATATGTGCATATTGTAACCGACCATCGGTAATGGGGCAAAATGTTGAAATACTTGGCAGTAATTAAATGTTATTCATAGGCTCAAAAAGGGTGGTGCTTGTTTCTCTGCAAAAACATACGTTTACTTTGTTTTAAGCTATTAATAAATTTCTAATGAAACTACTTCGTTTGCCACGAAAAGTATGAATCATTGGCTGGTGCTGTTACGGGGGTGCGGGGGTTCCTGTGAGCCAAGGCATATGTCTGACCTCAAACTGCTATTAAATACGACCATATTTTATGAGAACAATTCATAAAATTTGTTATTAATGCACAGGTCATTTATCGGAATTTATATCATCCATCTGTAAAATTAGAATACAACAATCAAGCCGGAATATTCGCCTGTTTGCCATACCTTCATATATTTCAGGCAACTCAAACTTAATCAGAAGACATACTGCATGTACACTGAGGAAAAAAACATAATGACAATAATTGAGGACGAAGACCGAGTAATGTGGACGACACTCTTCTGATTTAGGTTAGAAATAGTTAATAGTTAACGAAGATTAACTAAGGATAGAAATAGTTAATGAAGATTAACTAAGGTTAGAAATAATTACTAGTTAACGAAGATTAACTACAATCGGGTTCGGTTAGGCGGAAATGAAAAAAAAAAATACATTTTTCACTTCTGTGGGATTTTCAGTAAAAAGCACTTCGGATAATTGAATCTCTCTCATTTAAACGAACTGAGTATGGACGTTTGAAACTGTTCTATGAAACGAAGATATAAATTATTAAAATACATGTGTGTACAATTTATATTCAATATTAACGAGCTTGGATGAAAATAGTCACTTATTTTTGATTGGTTGAGATGTCTTAAATGTGGTCGACACATAATTGTTTGTGATAATTTGTTTAGCCCAAGGCTCCAGAATTGTCCCCAAATTGGCGTCTTGAAAGGTCTTAAAGGACTGCTGAATATGGCTTAAAGTCTAGACTACAGTCGATGTATTACGCACTTGATCGGGCAGTGAGGAAAAGTGGTAGCCAAGATAAAAGAGGGTCGTGCAACAACTCCATATATGCTGAAATATTCGCTTATATGAAAGTGCTAGAGTCTCTGAAATATTCGCTTATATAACAATTTACCAAAAGGAACATCGGAGGACGAAACCTCTCCGGAAAATGTAATTTAGATTTAGTCACAACCAGGAAAGAACAATTGGATCAGTGGGAGGACCATTCTTCGTCATTTGTGGCTGGCACAACAAACTCTGGGCGACTGCAGTCAAAAGTGATATATCTTGTATAGATCACCTAAACAGCCTACTTATTATAATTGAACAATCGGTAGAATGGCGTTGTCCACTTTACCCAACGTTTAACGATTTCGAAAAGACTTTGGAGATTCTTGCACATTCAGCAATATGGAGCGCATTATCTGTCGAAGGTACCCCCGACAAATGTATTGACCTTGTTAAAGTACTCAACAAAAAGGGAAGCAGCCGTATTAATATCAAAGCTGGGGTCAGACAGGACTGTGTTCTTTTACCCTTACTCTTTAACATCGTTGTGGATAATGAACAGCGTTGTGGATAATGAACAGCAGCGAGTTACTTCTACTGCCACAGAAATCAACTGGGGGCTCAAAAGAAAACTTGACATCGCAACACCACCGCTCTTAGCATCAATAACAAAGTGCTGGAAGACGTACAGAGCTTCAGTTATCTAGGCACCATATTAAAATCATACGGCGGTTCAGCTGCTGATGTAAGAAACAAAGTAAAAACGAATAACCAGGCCTTCGGACGGCTCAATTCATATTGGCGTTCTTCTGACAAATCCATTAACACCAACTACACTTGGCAGCAAAATGGGATAAAAACGAGAAAAATAAAAAAGGCTGAAACAACAGGTCAACATGGGCCAAAGCGGGATAAAAGATGGGCAAAAAGGGTGATAAAACAAAAAAAGAGTGAAACTGGTTTTTGGCAACAACGGGTGGAAATGTGTTAGAGATGGAACGAAACTGAAGGCAAAGCGGGATCAAAAAGGCGGAAAATGAAAAAAAATGTTGCAACGACAACTGGAATGAGTTACAAAATGAGGACAAAAATGGAGCCCAAAAGTACCAAAACGGGGTAGAAAAATGGGGAAAAAATTAAACAAATTTTTGCAATAGCTGGTGGAAATGAGTTAGAGATGGGTCAAGAATGGGTCCAAAACGGGATAAACAAGGGGAAAAATAAAAAGCCAACAACAAGTTGATACTAGTTAGGGAAGGCACAAAAAAGGGGCCAAAAGGTACAAAAAGGGAAAACGGAAATGTGTGAAAAACAATTGTAATCCACAGAATGATTACATTTTTTGAAGAAATGGAACAAAAAGGTTTCAAAACAGGTGAAATACATGAAAAAGTATAATATAAATTTTGGGGAAACCAAAAAGTGTAATAAAATGAGATATCAATTGGATGATACTGAAAAGACGACAAAAATGTTGCACCCAATTAAATGTCCCTTAAAATGTTGTATGATGTGCCAGAGGTAAAACTAATGGACAGATTGAGTTGTATCTGTCTACACTCCGTTAGATGTTGCCACAATCTGGCCGATTGAATCAAATGTGATTGCCGACAGTGATGCCACGACATTAAAGTTGAAGTTAAGTTTTGTGACCTCTTCTTTAACCATTAGAATACTACAAATACTTAAACAGTTTTGCATGTTTGAGTATCGTTTAGTTTACTCAAAGTGTATATCGTTTTTCTAACCTTTACAATCCCCTCATTGGCTTCAAGTAACCTTTTTACAACAGTTTCTTCGAAAAAAAAGTTGTTAAATTCAGTATCAACACCTCCTTCTAGCATACACAGTGTAGTGGTAGTTAATCGATTTAGACGTTCCACGCTTCATTCCATGCATATTAAGCAGTGAACAGAAATTTATTTTAAAATGGATTAACACGCACTTTGTGGAATACTTTGCGCGAACGACAAACGGGTGGGTTAATGCACACTTTATCCGGACAAGTAATCGCAAAACTTTAAATAGCGACGATGTTTTAGGAGAAAAAAAGCAATAGCAGTTCCTGTGCGGGTGTATAGAAAGCAGAAGGAGGTATTGAAAAATGTTGGCGGACAAAGTGTAAAAGTTACCTTGGGGTGGGCAAGTTTGTTGACCTGTAAGTTTACAGGTCGATTACCTTTGTTGAGGAGTGCACCAAAGCCAATTTGCTGTCAATCATATTCAGTTTTTATTGTATGGTTTTATTGATAGCCGGGCATTGGTTTAGCAGGAATCAATAACACAATCAATTGTTGAGAGATTGGTGGCGACAAAGGAATAGAGAAGGGTTTGAGGATGGGTTCTTTGAGAGCATGGGAAATGAAACAATTTATGACTCACTTGGTCAGAGAATTATACACCAAATGAGAAGACAAAAATGTAGGAGAAAAGACAATAGCAATAGCAATATCAATAGCAAACACCAAGTTATAATTCCAATACGAAAATAATGTTTTTAATAAAATAAAATTCATTTAAATAAAGTAAAATTATTGTTTTTATAAATTGAAACCCCACCCATTATCAGAGAAATACTAAAGTGTCCCTTTAAGGGCATGGTATATTATCATAAATATTGTTGTTAACCATTGTTTATTATAGTTTGGATTTTGTAAACAAATGAAAAAAAACCAAACAGCAATATTAAGCAAATATAAAACATAAAATATAACGTTAGGGAAATTCCAAATAAGCTCGAACCAAAACCTGCACTTTTGAAGAATGGCCTCTGCGATTTTGATGAAAATAGCACATGTATTGCCTTCAATTGTTGTATTTGCTTGGTTCAAATCTTAAAGGATCTCATAGTTTGCCAAGACGAGCATTCTTCGGAAAAAAGAGCTGTGTTAATGGTCAAATATAGAAAAGCGGCATCAGAAATACACAAGTGTGCCGTATTGACGTCATCTTTACAATAATGTAAAAGAAATAGTATGTCCTTGTTCGAAAGGATCCTTACCTATTTAAAAAAGAGTTTTTTTTCTATTAGAAAATCGCACTATGAAAAATGCCCCATATGAAAAAGGCCTCAAAAAAAAAAAAGAAGAATTCTCCAAAATAAATAGAAAATCCCCAAAAAAGCCTAAAATAATTTCCCCAAAAAGTCTGAAAAATCCCCCAAACACTTTATTGAAAATTACCCAACGCAAAATCCCACAAATATTATGAAAAATCCCCCCAAAAACCAACATTTTAAAATTTTTTCAAATGAAAAATGCCCCAAATATAAAAAAGGAAATGTTCTCTAAAAATTATGAAAAATTCCCCAATTTTATATGAGGTTTTTTAGGGAATTCTTAATTTTTTCATTTTCATTTGTGGCATTTTTCATAGAGCCTGCAGAATCGCCACAACTTTAAATTGCAAAAAAAAAAAACGAATATAATGTGTTGGGGTTACGACCCCAATTATGACATTTGGAAAATAATCCCAATTTCAAAATGAACGATGGCCCTGAAAAATTACTTTAAGTTTACGTTTTGTTGTGGTCAAAGTAATATTTAGTGGCGATTTTTCCATTTTGAATTGGGTCCATTGTTTCAAATGTGATCATCAAGGCCGTAACCCCAACACATTATATAAAAAAATATTTATATAATTCACTTTTGTTTTGAAAAATAAAAACGAAAAATTCCCCAAAATCAAAAAAAAAAAAAATTGGGTAATTTTTTCATTGTTAAATTTTTTATATGAAAAATTACCTAACAACGAAAAATGAAATACTGTCAACTCGCGGAAACGTTACCTTTTGCAAAAAGACAGTGCTGTTTTATCACCGAAATGAATTTCTATTAATAAATTCAATACCCAGTATATGAAAAAAATATTTTATTGAGTAAAAACAAATTTATTTTGTGTAAGTAATAACTTAAATTTGTTGTTCAATGACGGAAATGTTGAGAAATATATACCAGTTTTATAAAAAAAGTCAAATATATTTTATTAAGTCAAGTATCTCTTTCGATGTCTAAACTCCTCGTTGACACCGATCAGGCCATTGTCCATTATAAATCCTCATCCGAACTGATGCTTACTTTCATGTCCTGTATGGAGTTTGATAAATATCAGATGTAATATGTGGTTTTCTTGAAGTTCAGTAACATAATCAGATAGTCATCTATTACTCATGTAAAAATTTAATTGTTTTCAACTACTTCGGTGTTATTTTCCTACTTAACCGTTTCTTAGCTTCAGTTATCATCTTAGTCTCCCATCAAAACACCGGGATGTCTTACAGTTTTTGTTGAATTTAAAATGGCCTTTAAACAGAAAGAAATCTCTTTCCTAACTAAGAAAATTCCATTTATTTCTTTTCCTTATTCCCTGAAGTTTTTGCTCGCATGTGTGACTGCATGTCTGTGTAAGTGTGTGTGTGTGTTGGTTGCATCATTCCATATTCCCATCTCGGTCAGGAACAATAAGTATCATTTTGATACACATGACGATGCAAACAAACATTATTGGTTGTACAGAATTTTACCACTGCCACTGTTGATCGTCTCATCATACAGGACATGGCCCAACAATTGGGAAGGGAAGCGCGGGGAAAATAAATAAACCAAACAAAACTAAGAAGTGTAAGTTGTTGTGCTGAAACAACCAGTAAGGAAAAGAGAAAATTGAACAATACACAAACGAACCGACATGAGGACATACAAACTGGAAGGCAGGCAGGCAGGCAGACAAACAGACGGGCATTGTAGGAAAGTGTATGAAATATACATTGTTATGCAACGTTATGCTTCAGTGCCTATAAACAATTGCAACAAAATACAGATGAAAATACTTAGCAACTGTCCGCTTTTCAATATCATTCTTTTGGTTGTATGTATGATTTCCATCTTTCATTGTTTTGTTTTGTTTTTTGCTTACAACTATATGATATGATTTTATTGCTGGCATTTCCGAATTCGAGTTAGCTCTGTCTTTTTAGACCTAAATATTGCAAAATTTATCCAACGCAGAATAAAGCTAGATCTGGCCAGAATTGTAGAAATGTCATACTAGTTGCAATGACAATACTTGTACCAAATCCATATTGAGCCGAATTCTAGTTCAGGGCTTTTGCACAAACGCCACATCCTACGTGAGTCCAAATCATATAGGCCGATTGTTGAGCTTTGACCGTTGGTTCCAGCTACAGTCATGTAATTCAAAGAATATCAACATTGGAGTACCACAGCCTATAGTCGGTCCTACCTTTGCTCACTTTTTTTTGTAGTTCTTCACAATTTTCCGTTGCGCTATTGTTTGGGCCTTTCTCGTTTGCTTTGTTGTATGTGTCTGGCACACACATGCACACCATGTTTGTTGCCACTTACTACTACTTGCCACAGTGTAAAGTGTTTTACTGTCTGTTTTCTCTTGCTTGCTGTTGTTGTATTGTCCCAGCTCCTCTGGTTTCTTTTTTCGGTTGTTGTTCAGATGGATTTTTGTTACTCTGTTTGCTTGGTCTGAAGTTACAGGCTCCCGTTGGCCTACAGCCAATTCCATTTTATATGATACGCTCTACACTTTTTGTGGGATTTCTGATAAACGTAGCGAGTGAGGGGAAGACTACGGACGACTGCTTTATAATTCTAAGACTTTTCTCGGTGGTTGTCTCTTTCATTGTGTCTGTCTGTTTGTTTGTTTATTGTTTGGGTCGACAATATAAAATTGCTCTTGTCAATTGTTGTTAATAAAAATAAAATTTATAGAAAATAAGTGTGGCTTTGTGTATATTAAAGATGCAATAACTTTTAGTTTCATTTACTTCATGATACAAGAAAATCAATTATGTTTTAATAATGGCCATAATTTATTCATAAAAATAGTCTTCATAATGAATTTTGCATAATACATGAACAGCATTATATTAATTGAATTTTTTCCATATTTCAATCCTTTCTTTGCAGGTGAGTTTTTGTGTAAATTTCATTATAGGAAAGTTAAATTAATATTCAATGATCAGTATTTCCCGTATACATGTGAGTAATGATTTTTAGCTTTTCATTTCCTTTGAATAAACATTCATTTTTAGACGAAGCTGTTAAATTTCGATTACTCATAAAAAATATTGTATTGAGTATATAATCCTCCATTAAACAATTTGTGATAAATAATCGATTAAAATTACAAATAATCTAAAAGTAATCAATATTACTACAAATTACTATAAAATAATAAAAAAAAAGAATCACTGCCCAAGCGATTGGCACGAATCATGCATGATCACACGTTACAAGACATGATCGTTAGTAATTGTTCGCTATTGTCACGGGCCATCTCGAAAAAAGATAAATAATCAATGAATTGCACAAGCAATTTTTTCCTCTGCATATACAAGAAATCAAGAAGGATGCCTCAGCTTAGCAATATTAAAAACGACACACAAAAATCATATACAATTTATAGCGGTAAAAAAAAAACTCAAACCAAATACTGGTTGCATTTGATGTGGATAAAAATTTGCATCACGATATTCTTTAATGACATTAATCAGGACTACTTTCGATTACAATAAATAATCAAGAAGAATTAATAGCAATCTCGGAAAGTAGTCGAACTATTTTCTGATTACATTTGATTCCTCTTGATTATTTATAGTAATCGCAAGTAATCCTGATAACTTTTAGATTACTGTTAATTGTAATCAATTATACGTTTTGAAAAACGGAATATAATCGTAATTCAGTCAATACTGCACCTTTACAAAAAAATTAATTTAATTAGTTTTTATTACAGCTCTGTTTTTAAAAGTAGCACATTTCATATTTTTTTTTTAAAAAAATGCCAGTGTTTTTTTTTTGTAATATTTAATAAGCAATGATTTTTTTTAACTTTTGTATTAAAATTTTTTTTATTGTCAAATATCCATGTATTTCGATATTCCGACAAAATATGTGCGAATTAAAACCATGTTGTTATGCGTATTTGCAAAACTGCAGACAAGGAATGCCTGCAGGAACGATGACTCAATAAAAAGTGTTGGTAGTGCAAAATTCCTCGATATACCATATGGGTAGAAGATCACACATGAGGGTAACTAACCTAAGTTATTATTAGGGTGAGTTGATGGTTAGCGCAGTGTTAATGAAGATTGCGATAGGTCCGTTGAAAGCCGGTCACAAGAATTCTGTATGTGTATTTGACCACCTGCATGATTTTACGTAAGGACCTCTGTCCCAATTCACACTAGGCAATTTCAATTGCCGCAATTCTTAGTTTGTAGGAAAGAGAGATAATGGAAAAAAATTGCTCGTTCTGGCAATTTCTTTTGTGTTTTTCGTATTTTGTTATTTTGAAAGTCATATGTATTTGAAAAAACCAATAATGAAAACAAAAATTGCCGAAAAAGAATTTCCATGTGTAAACACGAGAGGAAAGTTCAAAAGGGAGTCATAAAAATTGCCTAGTGTGAATCAGGACTACAGGTATACAAAATACAACTGGTGGTGGCTCTCAAGCCGGACGACCAATCACAATATTGTCTTTTTGGTGAAAGGTCATTTTGTCGCTAAAGAATTATTTTTCTTTACCAAAAATGTCCTTTCATCAAAAAGCCGGCGTTGTGGTAGGTCGTCCGGAATCTCTTTTTTGGCACAATAAACAGAATTGCCGAATTTGGTCCGAAGAGCAGCACGATCCGGTTTAATAGCTGGAAATGCACTGCTTTGTGTTGTTTATGAAAAGACTACATCATTGGACGGTACTTCTTCAAAGACGATTATGGCTCCATGGGGTAAGGCAGTTTTTGATGATCTCGGACTTTTTTTGGACACATGCAAAACGCAATGCCACGCTTCATACCACACAATGAAACCTATTGGCGAGTTTGTGAACACTCATGCAGTAGCTGCATGAGCTGGTTGAAAAAAATTTAAAATTGGCAAAATACGTATTGTCCGGCTACCACAAGAGGGTTTTTGGCAGGATTAAGTTGAAGTTGATTTCTGTTTAACCCTGAATTAAAATGGGCGGGTCAAAACCTTTTTTTTACCACATATGTGTTGGTTTTAAGTCAAATATGAACTGACAAAAAATGAAAATCCTTGATATCCTGGTTCGTCAGTTACAGGATGTTGCGGAATCATAAAAGGGCATGAAAGGATTGAAGCAGTGGTCGAGTAACTTCTCAACAATCATTCTGTGAAATTTAAAATGTTATTTCATAAAATGAATCATTAAAATAGCGCTGTCCAGCAACCAAATCCATTTTTCGGAGAAAAAAGAATTCTCGATAAACTACCCCATTTTAGTTGGACCAAAAACAAATCTGATCTCTATCAAACACCGCTCAGACCCTGACGATGCGTATTTCTACACACTTGCCAACATTCCCACCAGCCTGTCATTTCAAACATGGTTGTTTCTTCTTCCATGGGTTTTGTAATTTAAGACTGTAATATCCTGTTAAAGATTTTTTTTTCTGCCCCATTCAGCCATCATCGTCTTCCTCTATTTCCCTACTGATGACAGCCTCTGAGTGCACAGAGGCAAAGCAAACAAATGTTGGTTGGTCCCTTGTACTGGTGCAAGAAAAGTCACCAAAAACTTGAAATCTTTTTCGGTTTTTTTCTTTTTGCATTGCTAGATCTTCTTCGCATTTGTTGTTGTTTTGTTTGTGTGTGACATTTCTTCTTATTGTGAGCAGTTTTGTTTGAGTGACAATAAATAAACTTAGACAACAAATCAAAAAGTCTTTAGACGGAAGAAAGCCAAGAATGCCACAATGAACACAATTCTCGGGAAACACAGCGATACAAACTGTTAAAACGGATTTGAGGCGAGGCCAGGCAGAAGACAAGAAAGGATAAGCAAAATAAATCAAAATATTTAAGTCACAGTTTAAGATGGTTTGGAAACACAAACTAAGCGATTGCATCGAGTTTTGTTTATTAGTTTTTCTGTTTCTCTCCCTCGCTTCGTTTGTTGTAAGCGGGAATACGAAGAAAAATAAATGGAAATTTATTGTGTTTCATTTAAAATGTGTTAAGCCATAAACTATGAATCAATCTAGTATTTGATTGTTTATATTTTTGTTATGGAACGAGGACATCAAATACAAATGGAGTTTCTGATTGAAGTTTCTCGTTAGATTGCTGGACATTATTGAAGAGTGCTTGGCAAGAAGTCTTGGCTATCTCTTTTTGGAGTCGTGCTCATTTGTCTGTGATAAGTCGAAATAGTAATATGCAAAAGAAAATAGGTTGAGATCCGTTTTGATCTCATCAATGACGGTGACTTTCAAGTAAGAGAGCAATCACAAATATTTATATTTGAAAACGGAATTTGCGTTTCATCCAAGTAACAGCACATTCTAAAAAACAAGAAACAAATATTTTTCATGCAAAAACTGTCGTAATCAAAAAATATACGTTACGATGTACCGAATTTAATGAAACGTAAATTACGTTGCGTTTCAGACAGAAACGAAATTTGCGTTTACGTTTTACAAAATGAGGGCACCCACCCACTTTGTTTGTTGTCACACAAACGTTCCACAGATCCAGCATCGTCGTTAATCTCTATGGGTGGTGTGGATATCGATGAATCAGACACTCTTGACAGATCAGACTTCTGGACATCTTACAGGGTGATTCCCGTTGGGCTAGCCATATCTGGTGAACAATATAAAGATTTCTTTTTTTAAATAAAAAATACAAAAACTCAAATCAAATGTGGAATCTTTATTATTCATTCGAAAGGAAATTTTATGCCATTAATTTTTCGAATATAAGTTCCTTTAAATGCCGGCCGCAACTACGCCTCAGAGTCATCATTCTGAGGGTTACATTTTGGATGGTATGGCGTTAGTGACACGCGTAATATCTGAATCGTAACTGGTTTATCACCACAGACTTTAGACTATACGTAGCCCCAAATACAAAAGTCTCAAGCTGTGATATCACACGATCTAGGCTGCCAACTCACCGGTAAAAGACGTGACTTCCCAATAGATCTATTGTTTGAGCAGCTGTATGGCATTTCGCACCGTCCTGTTGCAATCGAATGTCGTCCATATTACGGGCTTCAATTTCAGGTAGCAAAAAGTCCGATATAATGGCGTGCACCATTCACGGTTCCGTTTCGACCAATTCAATATTGACCTATGATGATTGAACATTTCATAAACCGCACCAAACCGTGGTTTGCGCTGGATATAATGGCAGCCCTTGAATCTCATGTGGTTGCTCTTCAGTCCAAATGAGGTATTTTTTTATTGGGTTTACTGTTAAATCATAAATGAACCTCATCACGGAACAAATTTTTGGCCAAAAATACGGTTGCGGTGTAACAATACTGAAAAATAGTTAAACAGTTAAAAAAAATAGTTAAACACAACTCACGCGTAGTCTGTGAAAACTCCTATTGAAAAAATGCCACTAGATTGATCGCCCGATACTTTTAGCCGGGATTCTAGGGACTCTGATACTTGCAAACGCTCCGTAGGCAAAATTCGAATTGTTCGTACTCTTCCAGCAAGTATCTTTCCTACAGGCTATGACATTCGCAAATTCAAGACAAATGTCAACAAACACTCCTCTCAACTCTTTCCTCTTTCCTCTTTCCTCTTTCCTCTTTCCTCTTTCCTCTTTCCTCTTTCCTCTTTCCTCTTTCCTCTTTCCTCTTTCCTCTTTCCTCTTTCCTCTTTCCTCTTTCCTCTTTCCTCTTTCCTCTTTCCTCTTTCCTCTTTCCTCTTTCCTCTTTCCTCTTTCCTCTTTCCTCTTTCCTCTTTCCTCTTTCCTCTTTCCTCTTTCCTCTTTCCTCTTTCCTCTTTCCTCTTTCCTCTTTCCTCTTTCCTCTTTCCTCTTTCCTCTTTCCTCTTTCCTCTTTCCTCTTTCCTCTTTCCTCTTTCCTCTTTCCTCTTTCCTCTTTCCTCTTTCCTCTTTCCTCTTTCCTCTTTTCTCTTTCCTCTTTCCTCTTTCCTCTTTCCTCTTTCCTCTTTCCTCTTTCCTCTTTCCTCTTTCCTCTTTCCTCTTTCCTCTTTCCTCTTTCCTCTTTCCTCTTTCCTCTTTCCTCTTTCCTCTTTCCTCTTTCCTCTTTCCTCTTTCCTCTTTCCTCTTTCCTCTTTCCTCTTTCCTCTTTCCTCTTTCCTCTTTCCTCTTTCCTCTTTCCTCTTTCCTCTTTCCTCTTTCCTCTTTCCTCTTTCCTCTTTCCTCTTTCCTCTTTCCTCTTTCCTCTTTCCTCTTTCCTCTTTCCTCTTTCCTCTTTCCTCTTTCCTCTTTCCTCTTTCCTCTTTCCTCTTTCCTCTTTCCTCTTTCCTCTTTCCTCTTTCCTCTTTCCTCTTTCCTCTTTCATCTTTCCACTATCCTCTTTCCTCTTTCCTCTTTCCTCTTTCCTCTTTCCTCTTTCCTCTTTCCTCTTTCCTCTTTCCTCTTTCCTCTTTCCTCTTTCCTCTTTCCTCTTTCCTCTTTCCTCTTTCCTCTTTCCTCTTTCCTCTTTCCTCTTTCCTCTTTCCTCTTTCCTCTTTCCTCTTTCCTCTTTCCTCTTTCCTCTTTCCTCTTTCATCTTTCCTCTTTCCTCTTTCCTCGTTTCTCTTCCTCTTTCTCATTCCTCTTTCCCCTTTTCCAATGAAAATGGTCGATCTTTGGTCTGTAAGGGACCATTTTTGGCATTTATTGTGGCTGCATTAACTACAGATATCCTGAAGGCATAAAGTATATGAATTCAGATATACATGAATTGTATCCGGTGGCATTGTCGGCTTAATCGTGAGTCATTTGCTGTAACTGGTAACCAGTAAGCTACTACTGAAACTACATTTGGTTTTTCACAAAATATTTGATTTTTGATTCAAAGCGAGAGGAAATCCTCAAATGTTGCAACAGATTAGTTTTCTAAAAGGTAATTTAATACCATTACACTGTACTTTTTGATTTGATATTAATTTGGCTAGATAAGCAAACTTCTATTATAGTACCATGTTGCGTATGAGTGATATTAGTTCAAATAAAGCTTTACTAAAAATAATAACAGTTTTGAAAAAACAGACTTATTTTCATCAGCTAAATTCTTAAAATATAAAAGAGACCCAAACGTCTAATCACAATATATTTCTTTTCTAACTGTATTAGTACAAATGACATCATTTGCCTAATGTTAATATCGTCTATTTTAATTATATTCAGAGTTTAATCGAAACTATTCAAGTTCTTGGGTGTAACGCCTCCTCTATAAAACAAAAACAAAACGTGTTTACTTAGTCTTAACATTGCATTTGCATACCATTTCCCCCCAAACATATTCACATAGACAAACTGACAAATACGTTTGTCGTTTCCTACGATTTTCATTTAGAACGTAACCACAAACAATGTTTTCTTCAATTTGTGGGACATCCAACAAATCTTCACTCCTTAAGACGATGTCAAGTTCAACCCATTTCTCTTTTTGCAGAACATAAATTTATCAATGTTTCTTCACAAACAATGCCAGACAACACAAAGGACATCATAGATGGTTTCCTATTCTCCACTCTCCTCACTCCTTTGGCCCTGTTGTGCTTCTACAGAAAAAACAATGAAGAACAAATTTCCTACAAGCAAAAAAGAAAGACCAACAACAACAACAAAAATTATGGCAAGTGACTGTAAAGTCTCTTTTTTCGTATTTGCCAAGTGAAATGCATTCAAAAATTTACTTAAAAGTCTGGGGGAATAGGAGGCGGTAACGACTTACAAAAGGTGGGTGGAAACATTTTAAATACACACGAGAAAGAAAGAAAATAACAACTGGAATGTTTTTATTGCCTCTGAACACTCAGAGGGAAAATAACAATGAAAATTTTGTGTTTTGTTGAAATTGATTGATTTATTGCGTTCACAGGAAGCCGACAGCAAAAAAAAGAGGATAAAGATGTTTGTGCAAATGGAATGGAATGACTGAGCGATGGTTGTTCAAACTCACACAAATGTAGTTCGGTTCATTCTCATGTACGTACATGTGCATATCAAGGCTATGCCTTTTCTGGTATATTCCAGTATCGCAGTGAGTTTATGAATACTTTTTTTTTTGGGCCTAAATCAAGTGGGAATAAAATATTTACTAAAAATTTCAAAGCAAGCCCAAAAAAGCAGAGCTTTTGTTATCAACCGAAATGGTTTAGTTGCCTAAAATGTTTGTTATACTACATATTGCCAAATTCCAGAGGGGTTAAATCAAGAGGAGGTGTGCGACCTTTTTTCGATCCATCAATTTTAAAATCCACTGGCATGGAGGTTTACGAGGGATTGAATTGGCAGGACTCAAGTTAAAGAAATTTTTGCTATTTTTCGATTAAATTAAAATCGGTCTTCTTCTTAAATATTACTCTTTTTCCTGATTACGAGCACGGCCATGCTGTGGTAGGTAGTGTGTGCGACATGCACACAGTTAACCCGGGTTCAAAGACGGGCCAGACCATAAAACATATTTCGGCGGCTGTTTCCACCTCATAAATGCTGGTTCGACCCCACAGCCTTGACTTTAGGACATCCATATTAATGAATTATTCTATAGGGCCAACTTTCCCATTATATATGAAACAGAATTTCAATGTATTTCGGATTTAAGGCTAAATCGACTCTAAAATGATATAAAATTCCCACACAATCAGCCTTATTACGGTTGTCGAAGATCGAGAGCAGTCGAAGTCGTTGTCGATTTCGATTATTTTTGGTATTACGTAACTTTTTCGACTCTTGTGAATTTGTAATAGATTGAAAAGTAAAAGATGTGCAATGCCCAATTCAAAGTAAGTTTTGAAATTGAGAAATGAGTTAAAATTTATAATCCCTATCTGTACTTAAGTTTCATTGGCCTTTGTAGATTGAATAAAGATGCTTTTAAATACTTCTTGGAAAACATATCGGGTAAATTGTAAGACCCAATAAAGTCGTCTGCTGTTCCCAAAGAATTGAAGTTGGCGGTAACATTGCGCATACTTGCTGAGGGCAGTTACCAAAAAGGAGCTGGCAACGACTATAATGTTGGGCTTTCACAGTCTTCTGTAAGCAAAATTTTTACAGAATTCATTGATGCAATGCAAAGTGAAATTTGTCCAAAATGGATATCGGTTAGAATGACGGAAGTGGAAAAGTTTGAAATAAAGGATTATTTTTATAAAAAGTTTAAATTTCCCGGCATTATTGGATGCATAGATGGAACGCATATCAAAATTTTGGCTCCAGGAGTTGATAAAAGATTTAAATTTTATAATCGAAAAGGATTTTATAGTTTAAATGCTACCGTGGTAAACCAAAATCCTATTTTAAATAAGAGTCGTAGTCTATTTCAAAGATTTCATTACAGGTTTGCGACCATAAACTTAGAATCAGATATATATCCCCCCATCATCCCGGCTCAGTTATTTATTTTATACAATTTTGTTATATTTATTTATTGTCGAATATAAAATGTCAAAAAAATGTGTTAAATTTCAAATTAGTTAACGGCGTGTTAGCGGATGAAACCAACGGCTAACAATTGTTGTCAATTGGCGGCGGCGTCTCTAGCCGTATGGAAAAAATTTATCGACTGCTTTAGCCAACTTTGACAGTCGTTTTCGTCTTCCGTGTTACGAAAATTGTAACAGATTGTGCATTTTCGACAACCGTAGTACCGTTTTCCAAAAAAATCGACATTCGACTACGTCTTCGACAACCGTAATAAGGCCCAATATTTATCTTTAAACTGTTATCACAAAAGTCACATTTTATTTAAATTTTAAATTTTTTAACTGATCAATTAGAAAAAACATCATTGAATAACAAATCCTGCTAAAAGTTGTTTACTTATCATCAAATAGTTAAATTTTTGTTAATATCAACGAATGAGCTCAATATTTTTAGATACATATGTTAGTTCAGTGCATCTCAAGCTAAATTTGAAATAAAATTTTTTAAGGATATAATCGTCCAACAAATAGAAGTTAATAAAAAATGTGACTGGATTGGATCGTCACAAAATATAGAAACTCAGTGCAAATTCGCCCAGGTGGTTCCGATGAAAAATTCACTACTGTAACAAAAATCTGCAACCACAACAGTGCTTTTAAGTTTTACAGTAGACATTGACACGCGAACCGAAAATAAAACGCTAAAATTATTTAAAATTGATTACCCTCCTGATGGTGGTTGACGAAGACAGCCAAAATATTGGGAAAAGGATATAATAGTAATAATAAAGGGTTTTCCAACAAGAGGTGTTATTTTGAATCACCCCGCATTTCGGTAGCTGTCACTTTTGAAGCTTTTTTTCTTTGACATTTATACGCTATTACTAAAAATGGAACGAAATGCTCTTCAACAACGCATTAAAATAAAAATTCGAGCTGTTGGGACAAGTTAGTGATGTTGAGAATAAAAACCATGTACGTCGCTCAAGATCAACTGAGAATATTGCTGCTGTAGCCCAAAGTGTTCAAGAAACCCCAGGTTTGTCCATTCCTCGTCGTTCTTTGGAATTGGGCATTCCTCAAACGTCATACACCGTATTTTGCATCGACAACGTCGTGTCTTTGCTGATTGGGTACTTTAAATGCATGAAAATGATCCAGAATTCCATCAAAAAATCGTCTTGACTGATGAGGCCCATTTCCACCTCGGTGGCTACGTCAACAAGTACATTTTTTTAATTTTTCTTTGAATACCAAAATAACACCTCTTGTTGGATAACCCTGTACATTAAAAACAACAACATCGCTATTACATGACCTCAAGCCAAACTAGAATAAAACTAATTGTTTAGTTATTGCAAGAATTGAATCCAAACTGCCTTTAGCAATGCCAACAATTAATTAATTAATGATTTTGTAAAATGTGGTTTTAGTTCGTTGAGAGGGGGCTCTGTTCTTTAATTGTTTGCCTAGCTCGGAGAAGCATCTATGGCCTGCACGTTTCTTCGCAAAAATGTCGATGATGTTGTCATTCTTTCTATTGATGACGGAGCTGAGGTATATAAAATCGTACAGCATACGATATGTCTTGTCCCCGTTCACCAACAGATCCATCTTCGTCAATTTCTTCTGGATTCTGAAAAAAAAACAACAACCATTTACATCTAGCTCTATCTTTTCGACACTGCCAATGTTCACCGCAGATGTGCCTGTTTTAATAACTTTTGCGTTTTTCAATGTTTTCGTTATAAATATTCTGAATAATTTGCATGCCACCCTGTCGTAGAACTTTTGTGGTGGTGAATGCTTCAGAAAGGTCGCTTCACTTTCACTTTCTCTACAGAGCGTATTGCGATCATCCTGTTATTTGACAATGAACGGATGAGACTCCCTGGATAGCCGCGTATTCCAGCTAAAAGTTCTAACGTGAGGGACCAGCCGACGGATATCTGATGATTCGCACGATTCTTGGGCATCTATGTAGCTGGCGAAGTGTGGCTTCCAAATCCTCAGTAAACTCGACGTGTCTGTCATCAGTTTTCTATTTTCTTGCCTACATGAATTTACGCATGTAGACGAGGCTTTAGATTGATGTTTTACTCGTTGGGAGAATTTTTCTGCGTAATTTCTATTTCCATAGACCTCACACAGCACATATTTTTCTTTCGTATTTCCTTCCTCCTCATCGATTTGATCTGAACTACAAAAATTACCCTTTTAGATAATAACTTATTGGGGGTCTCCTAATGTTTACGTTTTTTGCTTTTCTGTCCAATTTAATTTCTTTAAATTCTAAAAAATTCCAAATAACCACAGTTTACTGCCCCATCAATGCCATACTTTTAATACATTTTCCGTTCAATATACTCCCGTTCACATCCCTCCAATGAAAACCCACAAAAGGAATAACTTTACACAATTTAAATAGTTATTTAAAATAACACACTTTATTACACCTAAAATTGATACAAGTACCACATGTACACCGATAAAACAACAACAACAAAAATGTATAAAACATTTACCACTTTAAAACAAATTTGTTTAATATTGTCATTAGGGTTTTGTTCGGTTGCTATGCCTTTGCTGTTGTTGTCTTCCTCGAAACATGTGATGTGGCTGTTGTTGGCAATGCATTTTTCTGTTTGAAAAGCTTTTATCTTTATAATAACTATTGGGTATTTGTCACACAGACACGCATACGCACACAGAGACATAAATAGGCGTCCATGTTACCAATGTTGCTTTTAATTTCACAACACCAAAAGAATGAGTGTAAACCGTTGTTTGAGTGTGTCTGTGAGCCCTATTATGCGCCATACATATGAGACGGACTGCTGGCGAGCGTATCGGTCTGTATCTGTTGCTGTGTATGGAAGAGTGTGAGAGTGTGCGTGTGTGTCTGTGTGTATGATTGTTTTATTATAATTATATAGTAACGCATGCTTAATTGAATCAAATTATCCTGTGATGGCAAATACAACAATATTTCCCCGAAGCATTTCAACACAATATTCAACAAGCTTTATATGCTACACATTTACGCACACACACCCATATGTAATATAGCCACACATGCTTGTATATGCTTACACACACACACACACGTACGCTCAAAAGCAAACGCTTTTATTTGCAGTAAAAATCCATTGCACAAAATGCTGTTGTATGCATTATAGCCAACTAAACACATCCACAGGCAAGCACATAAAACAGCACACTCTCACAGATACCACTACGCACATATACTAGAGTGTATGCGTGTGTGTGTGTGTTTTTGCTCCTCTGTGTACAAGTTTAGAATGAGTGGTAATGGGCATTTTGAAATGTATATGACAACATGGATGGCGTGGTTACGATTTAAATTGTTGATACTAATGCGGTCTAAATGTGTATGTATGTGTATTTTATTTCACTATGCAGCTGTGGCTAACAAATAGTACAACTATTCTGTTTATCCATGACAGACGCTGTTCCCAGTTAGTTATGATGTGGACGATGCATGGATTACATGGCGAAACAAAAATTGTCACAATGAACTAAAGTCATTGGAAATTATCTGGCGATTGTTTTCTTTATAACTTCATTGGGGAAATCTCAGATATGCTGATGCAAATCTATAGGAAGAAAAGTATCTTCGAGAAATCGTATAGGATAACTGGCACTTACAAAAGTTGTCTCTACAAGCTGTCTTGGGCTGCTTAAGAAATGATTTCCATGCACTTTGGACTTGTTTCAAGGTGTCATGACTCATGAGATATCTCCATTCTCATGACACCTAGAATATTGCATATTGTCCTTGATCCTTCCTCATGTAACGGCGAAAACTATGGATGTGTTCTAAATCCTACCAAAATTGTAAGCGATTTTGAAGTAGGTATTGCGAAGGCAATTCAGCTATGCTTTCCAAGAGCACAAACTCAAGGATGCTTTTTCCATTTCAGCCAAATAATATGGCGGCGAGTTCAAAAAGAGAGGTAGTATAACATAGTAGAATTAATTCATTATAGCATTAACATATGTATTACAGATTGAGTCGAAAATATGGAAACGATGAAGATTTTGCATTAAAAGTGAGAATGCTGAAAGCCTTAGCTTTTGTGCCATCTAGTGAAATCTCAAATTACTACTGTAGTCTTAGTAGTACTTTTGAAGATGAAGATTTGCTTAAACTGTGCGGGTGGTTTGAAAGAAACTACGTCAAAGGCTCATATCAGCCAAAGTATCCTAGAAGCTTTTGGTCGGTTTACGATGCCAGTATGACAAATTCCTACCCAAGAACTCAAAATAGTGTGGAAGCTTGGCATAGAAGACTGAAAGCTGTTGTTGGGCGTAGAAAGTCAGGATTATACCACCTTATCAGGCAGTTGGGTAATGAGGTCGTGGTAGCTGTAAATACCATTTCAAAACGCGCGAATGGAGAAAGACGTTACATAAGCTTAAAGAAAAGAAAAGCGTACACAAACATTAAAAGAGTAATAAGAAAAAGGTGTGAATTAAGCCATGCAGACTACCTAATGCGAATTGCACAAAATCTTGTACTAATTTAAGTTTATAAAATGCATTGAAGGCGAATTGCAAAAAATCTTTAACTAATTTAAGTTTATAAAATGCATTGAAATTAATTTTTTGTTAAATGTTTTTGTTAATTTTTGAGAATTATATACTTTTGTTGAAGTTACTTTTAATAAAATAAATTTTGTAAACCAGCATTTTTACTTCACAGTATTTTGCAAAACAGTATTGTGAAATCCAGTATTTTGTAAAACAGTTTTATGAAACACAGGATTTTGTCAGTTTTTTTGACCAGTATTTTGTCCAAACAGTATTTTGCTTACCAGTATTGTATACGTATCCCGTTTTTTTGTTTGTTATATTTTTCATAATATTTGGGGGATTTTGCATTCAGCAGTTTTTCATAAATTGTTGGGGGAATTTTTCTGAATTTTTGGGTAACTTTCAATATCGGGCTTTTGGGGGATTTTTTTTATTTATTTTGGGGAATTCTACATTTGGGGCATTCTTCATTTTTTTCTTGGGGCATTTTTAATAAAGCACGACTTGTTAACCGCTGACGCTACTCGTTAACACAGATGACTCCATAAAAGAATTTTTCTCTCTAACACATCCAGTCTCGGTTCACACCAGTTTTACAAGCATTTGTACGTCTTTGGTTGTTCCGTATAGATGTCTAAACAACTGGACCGATTTTCATGAATTTTTCACAAAATGTAGCTGTGTGTTCGGTTGTAAAAATAGGCTTCTTGAATATTTGATGTTTTAAATAAGGGTGGCCCTCCCTATAGACCTCCTTTTTAAGAAGGGCCATATCAATAGTGGTATGAAGATGAGATTAGTTGTGTAAATAAACACGGTGTAGTATGAATATCACGGAGTGTTACAAAAGGAATGGAGGGTATAATACTGTGACTCAATTAAGATACCCGTGTTCTAATCATATTAATTTGTAAATATGCCAAACTTTACTGGAAAACTGCTCATTAATAGCGCATTACTGTACACGCACTACTCATGATGGTTTCAAGAGTGTGTGGCTGCTATCTGATGCCATGGGTTGATGAGTACTCGTCTATCGCAATGTGAATGTGGGGTTTTTGTGCGTGTTGCAGTCGCTCCCGCCTCAGCTCATGGTTCGTTCGTTCGTTTTGGTTTTTAGTGTTGTTTGGTTGTCTTTTTTCCGCCGTAGTTGTTGGTTCATTGTATAATTACTAACGTTCAATGTCGAAGTATGTACGGATGTGTGCGCCTGTGGTGTCAATGTTTGTTGTAAAATACCACCAAACATTGTGAGTTTCATTAAATGTGGCTAATACCAGTGGTGAGTGGTGATGTGTACGTATGTGAGTTTGTATGTGGTATGCATGACATTACTATTATTGTTATTGTAGACAAACTGCTGCTGGACACTGTACGATGAGTGTGCATAAAATGTAATGGATTTCTACATAATTACTATGGGATATTAAAGGATATTTCAGACCCTATCAATATTGTGGAGGACAAGTACAAATTAATATGGAAATTAGTAAGATGGCTAATAGCAACAAATAACATGGCCAACATGCATGGCAACAGCAATAGAAATGACAAGACCAACAATAACGACAATGACATCTACCATATCAACAACAAATAGAATTAATGACTCAAAAGTATTTATGGCTTAATTCAAAATCAATATGAGAGTTGGTCAACTAAATGTTTATTTGGCCATACAACGCATGCATGTATGTGCAAATGCTACATGTGCATGTGTACTCAGTGTATGTACACAGATTAGTGTGTTTAATTTTTATTACAGTCATTGAACAAATATGAGGCTTTACAATGCCATAATGCAAAGAAATCCCTATTGTGGTGGACTTTACTTGGGAAAACTAAAAATCCTAGTGTGAGTGCATTATAACGAACAGTGAATTACAGTGGGCAAAAACATTTAAAACATTAAAGGTACTTATTTATAAATTCATCAACACTATTTGGAATCCTTTGTGGAAACAAATATCTGTGGACTTTTGACAAAACAACATAAGTCGAGATATGAAAATTTGCATTTTTTTTAATCATATGGGCAATTTTTGAAGGCACATCTTTTGGGCTAATCAGCGTCTTTCTACGATATCTAGATCGGAAGATATGAACTTCGAAAAATCAACGTAAGTTGACTTTTTACTTATTTGCATTTGATAAAACAACATATTTGAAATGAGTTGAAAAATCGATCAAATGTTCCAAAAAAAATTTTAATAAACATTTGACAAAACAACTTATTTCGACGTACCAGTCAATGTTTTTTTATAATTTGCTTTCCACAAAACAACATATTTCGAAATATGTTATTTTGTATCCGATATTTGTCTTATGATCCATTTGACAAAACATCGTAACTCGACATATGTTGATAAATTCAGTTTTTGCTTTGGCAAATATCAATTTGACATAAGAACATATCTCTAATTATGTTGTTTTTCTTTCTAAAAAACCTTTTGACAAAACATCTTATTTCATATTTTCTAAAATATCTCCAAAAATTTAAAACTTTAAATTCTTTTGAAAAAATCAACAGATAGAGCATAAAAAAATTTATAATATTGAATTTTAACTTTTCCTTAAATGAAAATACAATATAACTATTTAAATACAATAAACACTAATTTCGCTCTCCTGAAAAATTTTAAAATAAGACATATGTTGTTTTGTCAAAAGTCCACAGATATAATTTTTGGAAACTGAAAATTATAAAATAAAAATTAAGTAAATATTTTTGAATAGTGTTTCCACCTAATGTATAGAAGAAAATGATTAATATTCAATTTAAAAGTCTGACGGCAACAATTTGGGAAAATATCGTTGCAAATCTTTTGGAATGTTTGTGAGTTATCTGCTTTGTTAGCTACAAAAAGGGTATTGGACGAAGAAAAGGGGGAGTAGAGTTTGTTGATATTTATCTAAAATGTATTGTTTAAAAACTAACACAAACCGTGTGTTCTCTGATGACAAAACATTTCCTATACTCTTAATATGATCGTGTTAACTTATCTGAATGCACTGACGAAAATTTGAGCCTACGAACGGCCACCCAAAGTAATATTCCATCTCAAGTAATGGTATGGGCCGCTGTGACCACACGACATATAGTTGCATGCAGTTGTATGGGGACGGTCGTAAAAATATATATGTTTGTGTGTAAACATAATATGTTTGTACTCAATCATTATATGTTTGGGTACAAAGAACATGCTTGAGTCCTAATATATTTTTGACAATTATGTTATGTTGGAATATATTCTTTTTTAGCGTTTTGGAGATTATTGGTCTCAGAGATCGTAATTATAAGGCATCCAATCTTAATATATATTTACCCTCGACACTGATTCACTGATACACTGATACACTGATTCCCTGATTCCCTGATTCACTGACTCTGTCACGCAGTACGTAGGAATTTAAATAGGCATTCTATAATAATTCTATAAATAATAATAATAAAAAAAATAATATTTTTTTTGTACAGAAATTGTGTTTCCCCCAAATTTTTTTTTTTCCAAAATTTTTTTTTCTTACAAATTTTTTTTTTACAAAAATTTTTTTTTCCAAATTTTTTTTTTTCAAGAAATTTTTTTTTCCAAATTTTTTTTTCCCCAAAATTTTTTTTTTCAAGAAAATTTTTTTTTTCCACAAAATTTTTTTTTCAACAAAATTTTTTTTTTCAACAAATATTTTTTTTTTCAGCAAAAATTTTTTTTTCAACAAAAATTTTTTTTTTCCACAAAAAATACTTTCTCAAGCAAATTAACGGGCGCCATAGGCGCATTACAACTTACTAGTTATATATATGATTACATCCAATCATATGTTTGATCATATATATGTTTTCGGGAACATTGCTGCTAGGCGAAACATACCGTTGGAAGAACATGGTCAATGTAGAAGTTCGCTCATCGACCTATGGAAGAGAATGGTTTCTGAAATTTTGATTATTTCCACACATTTTGTATTTCAAATCTATAAGAAATAATTGTACAAAAAGAAAAGTATGGTCGTTTGAATACGTAGCACTTTAATAGGCTAATGCAGTCACTATCTATTTGTATTGGGCGGTAATCATTCATCCACGCCGAAAAAATGTTCCGCGTCCCTTAATTTCGAAAATATCTAATGACTTTCTCAGACGAAAAAAAAAAACAAATGTCAATGGTTTCTGCTTGCTCACAACGGTACAGAGTAACTATATTCTTCTTTAAAGTTTTACTCAAGTATAAGGTTCATATAGGTTACGTCCTATTTGTACTGATGAACAAATAATTCGAATAATGTTCTTCTTACCGGATTCACGAAGACAGCTTTGTCGTGTGTGTCAGTTTTCCTTCTCAGGAATCTTTCCTGTAGTTTATCTCACTTGTGTGTACGTCAGAAAAACTACAGTGGAGTAATGTTAATTTCTGCCACACCTGTTATCGCGTGCCTGTGTCACTTAAAGAGCTGTCAGTTTTCCTTTCATTTCTGATTATGGCATCCTCAACCTATGAGTAATAATATCATTTATAATTTAATAATTTCCCTTTGTTTCAACGTCTCTATATTTCAATGTTGCCTGATTTTCATGTGCGTGTTTTCGAATGCAACATTCCGTCATACCAATGGCATCGTGCAACCATTGCATGCATAGCAGCGTCAATCACATGCATCAGCCAATGGAAAGTAAAACTGGCGTTTGTGCAACATTGTGTTGCCTGGCAGTGAGTGCAATCATGCTTATTTCGTTGTAATTTCACCCCAATAATATTGACGAGCAAAAACTGAAGCTGAAGGAACATTGTGTCAGCAAAAGATTAGTAATGTGTTTTCTGTTTTTGCCATCGGTATGGATGTTTGTTGTTGCCGTTCTACTGTATATATGTGTGTGTGTGTGTTTGAGCTCTTTCGGATATATTTGTTACTGCTGTTGCAGCAGCTTGATGGGGTCTTGTTGCTACTGACATTGATATATTGCTATTGCAAGCAGATTTTTTTTTGGTTACAACTCACCAATCTTACGGGTGCACAGTAAACGGCGAGGTTTGAGGGGGGGTAAATGCTTTCATTTGGAATGATGGGGGTCATGTCCATGAGTGTGCTTATTCTTTATTTAAATGAAGAATTCCAAAATGATCTATTGGAAAGATTTACAAAGTGTGTGTGAATAAACATTCACGTTGCGGAAAATGGTAAAAAGATACACGTGTAAAGAGTGGCACCTAGATTCGAAGAGTATCACACATTCAATTTTTCAGCGGCCGTTTCAGTCTCTTAATTTCTAGCGACTTTACGAATAGTAGGGAAAGTTATTGGCCTTGTGAAACTTGCCTGCGGACACCACAGTAGGTCCCGATCAGTGGCCATAGAAATTATATCGGGCAAAGAAAACTGAACTCACCGAAATTCCCCGTCATGTGTGGTGTAATATTTTTACATACAGTGCTGTCTGGGTAGAGTAAACACCCGATGCAATGAACACCGCGTTAGAGTACACACCAGAATTTTTACATTGACTACTCTGTAGAGTGAACAGTCATGGACCTGAATAGAGTGAACATACTTTATAGTAAGTTTTTAGGTTTGCCGAAAGAGAGAAATAATAAAAAAGAGTACAAAAATTAAAGATAACATAAAATAACGGTAAAATAACGATTTGCTCGATCAATACAACTGATAGAAATCAAGAAAGTTGCAGAAACCGTGGAGCTGCAGTAACTAAGAAAAAATATGTCGTATTTATTAAAATGTAAATAATTTGGCTATTTTAATAATATAGGAGTTGCGCTCATTGAGGTTTGTGTTGGTAGAGAATGATGAGGACAATGGCGAAACATCAGAATACAGAAATCGGATATCAGCTGATGAAGCCATTAAGGTTTTTGATAAGGGTATCGAATGGGCTGAGGCTAATACTACAAATTTCGCGAATATACAAGCTCTACATTGCCTTCGCGATCAAGCAGTGCAAATATCGTTAAACAAACCGAAGAAACAAACAACTATTACACATTTTTTTTAGTCTTAAATTTAAACATCATTATTTTATCGAAATAAATACAATGTATAATATATAAATGCCTTTAAAATAAATAAAAAAAAATCGTTTTAAATACAAAAAAATCAACCTTGATTTAGTGAACAACCTGGGTATTATGAAATCGCCCGGCAAAAATTAGTTCACTCTACCCAGACAGCACTGTATTAGCTTTTTTAATTCAGATCATTAAAGAGCGCTTATATAACTTACTTATTTCCATTAACATTACATGAACGAGCAGACGGGGAACTTCTCTCAAATCTGTGAGCTGTGTACGATATAATTTGTATACTCACTGACCGGAACCAACTGTTTAAAACCGGCTCCGAACGGCTAATGGTTTACCAGAGAAGTTTTACATGGCTTAGAGATTGCTCTCTTACTCGTAAAGTCGCCAACATTTATGAGGTGGAAACAGCCGCTGAATAAATGTTTGATGGTCTTACCCGATTAAAAACTCGGGTTCTTCTGTGTGGTAGTCGAACACACCACAGCCTTATTGCCTATTTTTAATGTACTGCAATCACGCACTAACACACGTATGAGTAATATTAATGAATTATTTAAGAAATAACGATCATACTCACTTACAACGGATGTACTAATTCATACCCAGCAGGCAAATGGATGATTGTTTTGTCAAAAATCATATGACTGAGTCTTTTTCGAGTACTTTTGTTGATCAAAATGTGATTAGACACAGCTAACTCACACAAATAACTCATGTTTATGCTTCAAAAGCGATTCAAAGAATATACTAAAACAAAATATACAACATTCACAAAAATTTTATTCAGGTGTTTAAAATCTAATTGTTTTCAGATCTATTTTGCAATCATATTTCGCGCGTCTTGATGCAAGTAAAAAGTTTGTTATGGTGTTTTGATTTTGTTTATAACTGGAGATTTTGCTCTGTTATTGAGGGAAGAGTAGAGATATGTTGTGAAGATTCGTTATGCATTAAATTCAAATAAGGTGAACAAATTTAAATAATAAAGTAACGTCACCCAATCAGTTAAAAAATGTGGCTAAAAAAATGAGCTAAGAAATTATTATCTCTAAATTATAAACAAATAATTAATCAGGAGGAGGTTCGAATTTTTCCACCAATTTCTGTATTGCGGTCCGACAAAGTGCTTAGTTTTGCGAACTGTGACTGCAAGGTTTTCAACATTTTTGTAGTGAATTTTAATAATTTCAATGCGTTGTTGAAGCGAGCATCGTTCCATTTTTAGTCAAATGTCTAAGAATAAAAGGTCAACATGAATATAAATTATCATTTTTTATAACAATTTAATGCTATAAGCTACATACTTGAATTTATCTTAATATTATACATTTTTATGAGTGTTCGGTTTCTGTTATGATAATTTTAGGTACTCGATAATTTTATTAAAATGAATTTAATTTAGCGGACTTTTAAGCTCCGTCGTATTTTGGTTTAGCCGCCGCCGACGAGAATTTCACTTCGACTTCGCCCTTTGACCATCAGAACATAGTCCCATTTAGATTACATAAAGACATTCAAACAAATTCACTACGAATGGCTTGTTCGATACTCGATACTCTCTCAAAAAAAAGGATAACGGTGTCAAATTGTACAGGGTCCGCCAAATAACTTTTTTTTTTGAAAATTCTATAAAAAAAAACTACTGTATATTTTCTCAAATTTCTTTTTTATTTGAAAGTACAATCCTTCTGGTTAATAATGGAAAATAATTTCATTAAAATGGCTGCCTCGGCGGGACATGCAGTAGCCTAACGACATTAGCTCTGCGGCTAATAATGCGATCTTCAAAAACAGGACGCAAAACATCGAGTGTAGCTTCGGCTGTGTGGCACGTAGCGCCGTCCTATTGAAACCAAATGTTGTAAATATTCTCTTTGTCAGGAAATAAATAGGGTTTCTTCTGTCATGGAGTTTCGCAAAGTATTTTCTTTTATTGTCTTCCAAGGAAGGAAGATAAGAATTGTCAGTAACCATTATTGTAAGTAGATTAAGGTATAAAAGGAATATTCAATAAAAAGAAGGATCTAGTTCGAATTTAAAAACTCAACCATACAGTCTACTCACTTAACACCGACACCAGCGCGCACAGGTCTGTGGATATAAGATCTGCGGCTACTCCAGCTGCCTCCTCAGATATCGTCCAAAACCCACCGATGGTGCTCAATATGCAAAGTCTGTCAGTCGACGTCACGTTTCGCTTAGAGAATTTCACTGTTACAGTGGCGAGCAATCTTTGTCTAGCTGGTTTGGGTTCTCCGCTATTTGGCAGGACCCTGGCTAATTAGAATTTTTGCACACTAGTCTATGTGGTCGTTAAAACTCAGGCAATTGTTAACAATGACTCCTAGGTATTTCAGAATACAGGTTGATGTGATTGCCCATTCTCACGATCAAATCGCACTTTTACTTCAATAGTGTCAGAATTCAAAATTCACTTTTCGTGTTTGGTATTTTTTTCCGAATGTGCGATTAAAGGAAAGACAAAGACTGGCTGAAGAGAGTCAATTGAAAAATGATGCATCATTTTTTAGTGTTACAAACTGGAAGTTTCGAACGATAACTAAAGTAACGACGTCTGAATTCTCTACGTAGAGTGTTACAGTGTCGACTTGAATTCACCGACGCTGAAGCCTTTACTCATGCATGCCGATAACAAATCATCCGCGAAAATCTCTTTATTTAAACATACAGACACATATTTTTTCTCAAAAAAAAAAAAAAAACAAACAAAAAATGTTTCCTAAAAATCTAAATCCTATTTTGTGAAATAAAACAAAACCAACACCTGCCTAAAAAAAAGGACGAGATCCTTTCGTTTTGTTGGTATTAACACACCCACTGCTACACACACACACATGCATGCAATGGATGATATGGCCAGCAGCAAATGCGACAAAATGCCACTGCTTACAGACACTTGGAACATGGCAGCAGCCAGCCAGGCAACCCGCTGCAATATGGAGATGAGTGTTAGTTAGTTGGGACTTTTGTTAGGCCGTTTGTTTTTTTTTTCGCATAGCTTTGTTTCATATTTTTTGGAGTGGGTTTTTTTTTGTATTTTTCATTTTTGGACGTCTATGCACTAAGTTTGTTTTAGGCTTAGAGATTTGTGTTTTTAATCCCTTAGTGATGCAGGAACAAAACTCTCATACTCGTACAATTGCAGTCTGCGGCTGGGAATTCGAATGGCTGCTTGCCTGGATGGATTCTGGACACCAGGCAATCCCAGGCGGCCGGAGCACTTTGTTTTTGTTTGTTTGTTCACTTTTGGAGGAGACAAATGAAATATAAACAATATTTAATGCATATGTGCATTGAGTTGTCCGACGACAAAGGGCCTGGCATTTGATAAAGTTTCGGTTCAGTGTTTAGAAAAAAATGGGAGGAAATATTTGTCAGCACACAAACACACACAAAGAACAGAAAAAAATGTTATTGTTTGTCTGAAAATTATTTCATCTGGGGGTGATACGCGAAAGTCAAAGTAAATATTACTTTTTAGAGAAATAAAAATTGTCCAACTTTTTCATTTTACATTTTAGAATAGTTTCAATTGCTGAATAGCTTGCAAATTCGAGTAAAGTAGTGACTTATGGCACCGTTATGCACCGTTTTTTACCACAACACTCTGAATCGACTTTTTGTCAAGGTTACTCATATCCAGTTCGATACGTCGATGACGTCAGCACTAAAAATGTTTTCCCGATTCGTGAATTCACGTAAGAAAACTCTATCCAGTAAGTGTCGTAAATCTCCTGTTCCTCGTCGACAACGCCGCACCTAGAGCATTGGTCAGTGTTCGCCAGCTTCAGGAGTCGCGCGTGTTTCCCAATCAACTAGTGTCTCCTGTGAGATATTGGGGAGATTACAGTAGTCTTCCTTGTGAATATTCCCGAGCCAACTCCGCTATCCATTTGGGCGCCACCCGTGTACACTTTCACGTCGTAGCCGGAGAGAAATCCTCCTGAAGAGTCGACCGAACCTGATATAAGGGGTCCGGTAGTCTGACAGTGGGAGACTTGTTGGTCGATGCTCATGATTTTCTACTCCTCCTCGAACTAGGGAAAATTGTCGATTGATGCGATAAATCATTGCTTATTCATTAGTCTGACATCATAAAGGTCTTTGAATATGAGTCAGCCTTGTTTGCCTTAGAAGTTTTCTGGACCATGCGCTATCAGCGTGGATCTTTTTCATTCCTTCAGAAGAGTGACATTCCAATCGGCCTGGTAGGTATGAAACTAATTTTTGAGAATAATCAGGGATTTGCGACCATACGAACCTTAACCCTGTAACCACTCTGAGGATGTCTTCATTGTGTTTAATATTTTAAATTTTTTTTTGTGCATAACTGGTTAAAAAAACAGTTTGCCAGGATTTTCCAGTATTTCGGTTTGGCCAGTTAGAGGGATAATATTTTTATGAAAGTAAACACAATTATTATGGCGGTCTTGTCGGTTAGAGGGTTAACACTGGACATTTCTCCGGTCATACCTTGTCTCCCCGACATTTGTTGCAAAGGCAACAAGAAAATGTATATGCACTCCATTCTTAATGGAGGGTGTTTTAAATATGTTATGATTTGAAAGTAAATACT
Source organism: Hydrotaea cyrtoneurina (assembly GCA_958296145.1). NCBI lineage: Eukaryota > Metazoa > Arthropoda > Insecta > Diptera > Muscidae > Hydrotaea > Hydrotaea cyrtoneurina. Next base: position 70,212,874 of record OY282515.1, read on the forward strand.
TTCCATTAGTTTGGTATCTGTAGTAAAGCCTTTAGTCTTTAAAGTATTTTATCTAAGCTAAAATTTACTTAATTCTTGGTATTGTTTAAGGCAGAATCCTTGAATGGATTTTCGAAAAACAACCCACAAAAATGTTGTCCATTTGTACATTTTACATTTATTTGCACATTACTAAAGGACACAATAGCTTGGGCAAAATCCTCCTTTGAAACTCTTGCGTATGCCATACCATTTCCTTTGCTTTGCTTGTTGGATATCCGTCGTTAGTAAAGGAAAAAGGATTTTTCGTTTTTCTGCCATTAGGATATCAGGCTGCATGCATTTTCCCAAAATAATCAGTCATTTGTTTAGTTTACCTAGGACCTGGCTTTTGAAAAGTGTCTACGTTTTCCCCTTTCTACTTTCCCCTTTCACAGAAAAACCAATTGCAATAACACACACACATACATATGAAGATATATATAGTATGTAATTTGTTTCTTTGGATATGCAACGTTCACATACATAGAATCTCAAAAAAGGATGAGAGCTATTTTTTTTTCCTTGTCTGTTCAATATCAAAAACAACAAAATCCATTGTTTGATACTAGTGATGCTGCTGTTGTTGTTTTTGTTGTTATTTCAAAGTTAATATAAAAGGCTTTAATATCCAAAAACTACAACAGCAATGGCAACAGCAGTGACAGTAGCATCATCGTCATCAGCATCACCATCGTCATCAACTGAATGACATCCAGCATAAGCTGGAAGAAAGATCTCGTCTCTCTACTCACATGCATTTGCTGTGCACTCTGGTCGCTCCACGAGTATTCGTTTTCTGTCAGATGTGAGTACTTTGGCATGCAATGCGAGCACAAGTTGAGTAGTTGAGTAATCGCAGGTAATTCATTTCATTTCATTCCATTTGTCATCATCATCATCATCTACTCCAAAGTAGTCATGTGTGAACAATATCTGACTAAACAGATATATAGACATTGCTCCTCCGATGCACACACGTACTGGAGTCACAGTTGTCGTCCTCCCGATGTAGATGTATATGTGAACAAATGAGTATTCGTTGTTATTGGTATCTGTTGTTATTGTTCGTCCTGCTGTTGTTATTATTGTTCTTGCCGTATTTAAGAGGAAAATGATGATTGCATAGACATCGACAAAAAAAAGTACGAACGAAAACAAAAGATATGGCAGAAGTTGACTTTAAAATGGTCTAGAATTTTATATGAAGTGCGATACGAAAATGAAATGTGTTTCCTAGGTACATTTGTTTGGGAGCAAGGATTTGAAATCTGTCTTGACAGAACAGTACAATGGTAATACTGCAGCCAGATCTGAAAAATTGTTTCATTTTTTTTTAAGAAGTATACAGAATTTTATCAGGAAAGGCATCTTTGGAATTATTGGAAGCTTTCAATTGGGAAAACACTGGGAATCTGTTGACCGGCCCGATACGACCCCACATCCCCGCCGTATTCGTAGAGCCGAATTAACATTGGGGAATTTGTCAAATATTACTTTGGGGATTTTTCAGAATTTTTTTTCACAGCATAGCTTCATCTGCTTTCGCAAGTACCAAAGCACTGGTAGAATAATCGTGTTTTTTTTAATCTGTGTGCTTAGTTCGAAGTAGCAGTTATCTGGTCATCGATCCATCTTCGCCGTTGATGCCAGAAAAGTAGGCTCAACGAAAATACGCCCAAAATTTAAAATGAAATTAGGTCTGGAAAATAGGCCCCTAAAACTTGCAGTGGGGCCTAATCTATTACTGTTTATGGAAAATATGAAACCAAAAACTGACAAATTGGCCCCCATTGTCAGAGATAAGATTGTAATTTCCAAATACTTACCCCGTATTCATAAAAAATTATTTTTTCTTAACAATAGTTTCTATAGCTGTTTTAAACATAAAATATGGTGGTTAGATTTGCCAATTTGTATTCAAAAACATAAAATAAGCCGCAAAAATTATATGGTCTAATTTTTGGCACCAAAATTTAGCTCTAATAAATATATGAAATAAAGCTCCACAAAAAGAATATAAAATTTCGTAAATTTTTGTTCAACTTTTATTCACAATGTATTTAATTTCTTTCCGCCGAATTCATTCCGCCGAATTCATTCCGCCTTCCTTATCTATTCTATAAAATCATCAGTTAAATATCTTTCTAACTTTCCGACGCATATGTGATGAGAATGTTGTTGGTCTTCTGTTTCTTTTGTATTAACTTCAGTTTTTTCCAATATTTGCTCCATCAGTATGTTGAAGAAATCACGAAATTCAAAGTAAATTTGTCTGAAAAAAAATCTCATACACATTTTTTTAAGGCAATTTTTCGTTTTTTTGTGGAAATTTTTTCATAATAAATTATAATAATAAGTTGTTTTTTGGGGTATTTTCCATTATTTTTTGGGGATTTTGCGTTGGGTAATTTTTCATAAATCGTTTGAGCTATTTTTTTAGAATTTTTGGTGAAATTTTTATATATGGCTTTTGGGGGGATTTTTCATTTATGTTGGTGAATTCTTTGGGGTATTTTTCATAGAGTTGTCTGAGACCGCTTGTATTGGTGAGTGGTTCGGAGAGATTTCTTGCTATTCTCGTATGAAGAGGAGTCTTATTCCGCGGCAGTTGGCGCAAACGGAGTTAACCCCTTTCTTGTGAATCTGAGATTCCAATCATCAGACATGATTTCAATCTCCCAGATGCATCAATTAGTTCATTCATATAGGAAAATATTTGTTATATTTTGTGTTTCTATTTCTTTGTACTATGTTATTAGCTACGTGAGGAAGAAAAAATAGACCTGAAAAAATCTTTGGAATGAAAAGGGCAACAATTTTTTTGTTCTATATATATTTCTCTTTATTATGGGTAAAGTAATAAATGTTTATGACAAAATAGAAAATTATTATGAAGAATACATTGAATTTTTTTATTCAGAATTTTGCGGAAGGCAACAAAAACATAAATAATCTACTTTTGAATGTTGCTGACAAACAGGATGGTTGCATTTGCAGCAAAAAAAGCGTGTCTTACGGCGTATTTTGTCACCTTGCTGCAGGCAAATTCTGCAATCTTTTTTGGCAGCTAATCTGTCTGGACCACTGCGTGAAGCCACATTAAGGTTTGCTATATTGAGAGGTCTCCCAAAGTACGCTTCAAATGCTACACGAGTTGTTGGTTGAGCCACAATGTGCGGATTATTGGTGCGATTTTCAACGTTTATTTGGCTTTTTTTCAATTATTAATTTATACATCGAAAGCCAACAATATGTTGGGAGAATACCTGAAATTACAGCCATGTACCTAAAATAGAAGTATGCTAAATTGAAGCATGATTTTACTCCCTACTCAACTTTCATCGCTCAATTTTAATATAATCTTTAAAAAAATATTGTGTCCGTTGGAATATTACTACTATTAATTGTAACATTATTTGAATTCTTTAAAATAATAAATAAGTCAATTAAAATAGTAATCGAAATCAATTAACTGAGCCATCCGAAATATTAGCTGCATATTTTAAAATTGAAGTATTTGATTCTATTAAAATGTTACTGGAATCCATTAAAATATTAATCATATTAATTAATATTATTACTATTTATTGTAGCAATATTTGAATCCTTAAAATTACAATAAAATTAATCAAAATATTAATTGAATCATGCAGAATATTTTAAAATTTTAATACATTTATTTGATTCTAATAAAATATTACTGGTGTCAATTTAAATATTAATCATATCAATTAAACAATTAATTGATCCAATTAAAAAATTAATTGAACCAATTAAAAAATTAATTGAACCAATTAAAAAATTAATTGAACCAATTAAGAAATTAATTGAACCAATTAAAATATCAATTGAATGCAATTATATGTCCAATGCCATTTTTCATATTTGACAAAGATAAAGAAAATAGGAAATGGTTTCTCACATATTGTCACCACCATTAAAAATTTGTATGAAAAGTTGATTGTAACATACCGTGGCATTTATTCCAGAAATCGGCGTGAGTATGTCTTCTAGAGCCACATGACCTCTATTTTTATTTACTGATATTTGATTTATAATACTGCTGAGTTTGCTTATATTGCTAATGAACATTGAATGGACATTGATATCCCTCGAAAAGTTTACTGGACTTATAACCTCACATTTGTGACAAATGGTCAAAGTCAGGAAAGTAAAGACATTAGATATGTGTCTTCAAAACGATTGTGAATAAATACACTGATAAATAATTTTGTTTAATGATCATTTTATCTTAGAAGTCTCAAACTGTACAGTCTTTAATCATTTGCAATTCTCTGCTCTGAGCTCACTTTGCATCCAAAGTCATATATTTTTTTCCCATTAATTAGAAAATCGCACTTCTCGTTGTTTTTTTTTTCTTTCCATTTCTTTTACAATATTTTCATGTTATTGTCTTTTTCATGTGCATCAAATGTGATATGCACAAACACACACGCACACAGTTCGATGATTCTAAACAAAACTCAATCATTTTCAGGTGTTGCTTCGATGATTATTGAGATCTCACTCGAATGAAATCTGTGTGTATTGTCATTATACCAAATGGAAATCTTTTCCAGATGGATGTTGAAGTCAATTACTTAGCCTTTCTATTCCGGGCGAAACGTACCAATGACGTGTACATTTGAATGTGTGTCGATAATAGTCATTCAATTGCAAATGAAATTTTGGGGAGATGGGAGTGACATGTGAGTTTGAGGTCTTATGAATAAATAATCAAATATGAATAGAGTTTTTAATCATTTTTTTTTTGAGAATTTAACCACCAATCACACAAACTTGTATTGAAATCAACAAAGTACCAATGAGTTTTTATCGTTATTAATATTTCTTCCTGGAAAAAATTTAAGTTAGAAATGACCTTGTAAATTTGGAGGGTCAGCCTAAAATCCTCCTTATCGCTCTGACAGTTTAATATTCTCACATTTAAAGTCAACCAACTAAGCAGGGCCATTAAAACTATGTGCAAGCATTTCAAGAGCACAATTTAAATTCGTTTCGTGCAAAATGTAGAAAAAAAAAACTAAAAGAAGATAAAAATACTTTTGTGGCGAATAAAATGTGCTATTTTGCCTTTATTTATGTTCATTTACACAAAATTTAGTCATTGTCGACTTAACATATTTTTTGTCTCCCTTTTCTCCGACTCCAGTACCGAGGAAGTTTATTTGGCACTAAAGAACAGACTCACATTATTTGTGTCCTGGCAAGGCTGCTGGTGGTGGTAGTGGTGGTGATAAGTTAGAGCTACATTTCTCGAAATGCCCATGTTTGTATGTGTGTGTGTGTGTGTGTGTGTTGACTGGCAATAAAGCCAAACATAAACCATAGAGAAATCACTTGAAAACGGTCTAAAAGACATTTTATTTTAATTTATTTTGGACCATAGCCAATAACTCCCGAAACTTGCAATAGAGTACGAGAAATTTGTATGCTCCAACTTCAGCAACCGGTTTCATGGAATTCCACAATGAAATTTATAGATGAGGGCCAAAATGTGCTGATGAGTTAACACAGTCGGCTACTGTAGACGATAGACAATTGTTGCTGATATTGGAATGCATATCGGAGTGTAAATTATATATGAATGTTTCACATAGTTAAGGTAATACTAAATAGTTGGAATTATTTACGACCACTTGGTGTTGTTCCCCAAAGGACAGGCTGCCTGTTGATGGTAAACAACTATGATGATCGTTCCAATACTTTCGGAAATCAGCGATTCTGAATAGAAGTCGGAATGGAGACTGTGTTTAATATCCAGTAAACAAAATCTTCAACGAGTCAAAGGATGAAGTCTAATGTTCTTATTACGAAGACAAGTAGGTGGATTGGAAGCGTAGGCATTGGAGACATTTCCAGTGAAGATAGTGGAAATCTACAAATGCAGAATAGAAATATGCGAATTGAAAGGTTACTCAGAAACCTCAGGTATTCGGAAGAGTATTTCGATATTTTTAGCAGTACGCAGTGAAAGATGGCGCCCAACGCGAACTATAAATTTTGTTCGCCAACACAAATTTTATATTTTTTCTTTCTTGCTCAAACTTTTCAAGAAACGACTATTGCAAAAATGCCAATTCTAGTACCTTAAGAAATATAATATTGACGTCCAACTCTTTTAATAGAGATGCGGGTATTGTTAAGAAAATTTGAATAATTAGAAATAATATGAACCAAAAGTTGCCAGAATCCAAAGAAAAGAATTTCCATTTGTTCTTCAGAGCATGCAATTATTGTAATACATGTACAGGTGAACTTAACAATGGTACTCTACTGTACAGTGATACATCAGAATACAATACAAGTCACCTTTCAACATAAGGATACCAATTTAAAGCATGATATGTTCCTCTTCTGCGTGATCTAAGTATCACAGCATTGGTTTGGTTAAATTCCAGAATTCGCAGTGTGCAAATCCGCCCTCTTGGTTAGGATTAGAGGATAACCCCATTCCACGCTGGGGAAAAATCTCCCACGGATTTAGGTTGTAATTCACGGCTACGCCGAATCTGTTGTTGGTCCGTTTCCATTTTGTCAGACTACGACTTGGACTTCCCGCTGAGTCCACTTAGTATTACCACTTTCAGTCCGAGTCCACCTGTCTCTAGTTGCACAATGTGCTAAGGATCGCTCAAATCATACCGATGACGATCTAGGTATGGATTTGATCGACCTCAGTGTAATCTCTGGCATTGGACGAATTTGACAAATTTCACTTTAGATGTTCCCATAAACCTAGAATATCGAATTGAACCCCAAATTTAAACAAATTAGTAATTTAAATTCAGGAAATTTATTTTCTTCACAAATTTTAAATTGTAATGATATTTTGGCTGTCGCACAATGGTCTGAATGAACAAATGGGAATTTTGTTCATGGAATCTTTTTTAAAAAGGGCCATGCTAATAATTCCATTGAAACGTTGTATCGGTAAAGGCTTAGCCTGTAAAACAGTTATACGGGAACTTATTGTCTGTAGTCTATGGGATATAGGAAAAAAAAACTTATTTTTCTCTGATTTCGTGTGTACAAAAAAAATATGCAATTTTTTCAGCATATTGCAATTAACCCGTATTTCTGTGTTCTTTTGTTACAAAAGTGCAATCGTTTACAGAGATTTTAAGTTCGTTTGTCAAGGTGTTGCCTCCAATGAATGGGAAAATGTGACACAATATCCATTCTCGCCTGATGACAGTGGAGAATGTTACAGCCCTTCGTCAAAAAGGGGAAAATCGTCTAACTTCAGCATTTAGTCAACGTGAAGTTATCTGGATCCGACGATTTTTATCAAGTGATATTACCCAAATGAGGAAACTTAAACAAAAAACTAATTACGTTTTACCATAACGAAATCTTTATTCTAAGTGTGCTTGCATATTAGGGTGGGTGTTGTGGGATCGATTCAGATCAGAGGCTTTGGTCCGTCCCTGCAATAATCTAGCCAAAATGGTCTGTGTCACCCGGTTTACCCTTGGACCCAAAATTAGAATATAAATTTACTTTGTATTGTAATTAATAAACAAACCAAAGAAAAACAAATAATTCAATCCGTTTCCCTTGCCGAACCACCTAAATATGCTTGTGGTCAATAAAACATTTACCATCGTCCCCCCCTTTGTCATTTCCGACCATGACAATTGTTCACATTCATCCAAATATTTGTTTTTGTTAAGAATTTGCCCCAGTTCTTTTTGCTGTTGTTGAAACAAGAAAAAAAAAAACAGAAAACAGAAAACAACAACGAAACTTTCATTAACTTAATTGTGATAATTCGTTGTCGTATTTGATAATCTGTTTGTAATTTTTGGCTACTTTCAAAAAGGTATCTTTACTTCATGCCAACCTACTTTCCGTGTACTGTGCTCGTACATATGAATGTTTGCTCATTTCTAGTTGTTTACTTATGGTTTGTCGTTCGTTTTTGAACGTTTTGTTGATGGAGGGAGTGCGAAGGCATGAAGGGGAACGATAAGGATGTAAAGTTTTTGGCAAATAGTTTCCTCAAGAACTTTTTGACTTGCCTTGTTTGCCAGCCTTTTAGTTTTGTGAAAATTATTTAAGTAATGATGGAAATTGTTGTGTTTAGAAAAATAGTTTCTGTTTAATGAACAACAGGCGGTGTGGCAAGGGTTGACAGAGCGAGAGAGAGCGAGAGAGAGAGAGAAAGTATTATTTAAAATTACTTTTTAAGGAGTTTGTCTTTTTATGGTTGACTGCAAGTTTTCATTTTCGGTTTAATTTCGCCAAAGTAAAGTAATAAAATTAAAATTTTGTAAGAGTTTATGATGTTTTTATGTTTGTGGAAATTTCTGTCATCGGTGTATAAGAAGCTTGTAACTTTTAATGACAGATTTTTATATGTACAGGGTTTTCCAACAAGAGGTGTTATTTTGTTATTCAATGAAAATGTTTATTTTTTTAACTAAATAATTGGATGTTTATTTCATAATAAAGATGGAGGTAAGCCGTTAATAATGAAAAACAACATCAGCCAAATGGCCAACGCGACCACGCTTACAGGACCATATCCTTTTTATGAATTTTTCTATAATTAAATGCCAAAGTGGCTGCCCTATGTCCTCGATAGCCTCACGAATTCTATCTTTGAGGTCTTGAATTGACGCTGGGCTGATTGTAACTTGGTTTTTATATAAAGCTGTTCAAATTTGCCCTATAGTGAGTATGTAGGGTGTAGAATCTGCATACGCAAGTGCTGGGTGTTTTTTTGGACGTGTGCTTTCAAACTGTCCAATCTTTTTTCGGAGTTTGACTTTTTGACAGCTGTCACTTGATTTGTGCTCAGTTCGGTTTGTCATTTCATAATGAATAGTCTTACTCCACAACAACGTTTGCAAATCTTGCAAATTTATTTCCAAAATAATGACCACTGATCACAATTTTCACAAGAAATTTAATTTCAGCGATGAAGCGAACTTTTGATGGGTACATTAACCTATCTCGCGTCGTGGGGTGATTTTTCATATTTTGCTGAGACCATCGTTCATTTTGTTCACGGACTATTGCAGGTAATAGGGATAAGACATTGAATATATTTTGACGCTTTATTTGTGAAATTAATAATTCAAGAGTTTCTAATACTTTACATTTTATTTTTTTTTTTTTGTTAAAGAATACACTTTTTCCAAATTAAGAAAATCTACTGTTGTTTTTTCATAATATTTGGGGGATTTTGCATTTTGCATTGAATAATATTTTATAAATTGCTTGGGAGATTTTTCAGAATATTTGGAAAAATTTTAATATTTTTCATTTATTTAGGGGCATTTTTTTATAAGGCCATAAGGTAAAGTAAACGGAACTCAGCTAGATTTGATTTAAATGCAATTTAAACAGATCGAAGCTTTTACATATTTTTCGGCTTTAGTTTTGTATTTTATCCCTTATCTGATAATATTATAAATATATTATTTCAGATGACCCATATCAAATGTACTTTAGGTAATCCCCCAAAAAACCAACCTTCGGTTTACTTTTAGGACATAACCGAATGTCAAGGCTACCAAGATTACTTACCTTAAAAGTTTAAAGCTTACAAAAGTCTTGCTCCGTCTTAAAATTGAAACCAAACGAAATAAAAACAACATATTTTGAATTTATGATATCACAAGTAACCGTATGCCCCCTTCGATAAGAGGAAACCGGAGCTAAAAACTTACAGTTTATAAACGTTTAATGGAGCTCACAAATCCAAAGGGAGAACAATAACACGTACGGCGGCGGCACAAAACATAAGATATGAACTAAAAAAAAAACAAATAAGAAGAATAAAGTTAGAAGTGAAAAGCCCCTAAAACTGTTTCTGTTTCAACTTCGGTTTCTATGGCTCATAAGGGCCTGGGAGATTGTTGCAATGTACTTGCTGCTGTTGTTGTTGTGATAATAGGCTAAACAGAAGGGACACAAATACAAACACAGGCGGTGAACAAACAAACCCATAGACTGCCAGATCTCTAAGCAGTAGGCATTCCTCATAAACAAACACACAGTTCGCACACCGACAGAGATTACTTATACTCCAAACGGCTTTTGATAATAACTTTAAACATAAGTGAGCCCAACAACCACAACAGCAACAAAACCTACAAAAAGCGCTGCCGAACGGAGCGGAGAATTATTATGCCAACTTTAGCAGTTAAAATGAAAAGTTGCTGAAAAATTACAGCAGCCGGGGAATAACCAAAGGATCCAAATGGCATACGGTGGTTAACAGGAAGAATGATAACAATTGGAAATTTCTCATTAAAACATGTGATATTTTGTCTTCTTGAGAATTCCTCTTACGGCGCCAATGGATTGCACTCATCCCGCCTTAATTTCACTGATTGTTATCGTGTTTTAAGAGTGCCTGCTAGTCCTAGCCTAGATTGTCAGGCCGTTTGCACTCTTGATCTCATATTTGAATGTCCTTGGAAATTTAAACACCACTGGGAAGACAACATCCATGCCTGCTTGATTGATCGCTACTTGATTGTGATATTTACGTTCCTTACAACAATTTGCAGTATTAATAAGAAGTTCTGGTTCGATCAGTTGCTATCAGTGAGAATTAGATACCGCTCCATAGTGGAAGAATGATCAAGTGTTGGGAAAAATTGCCATAACAATACTACAGGGTTATCCACCAAGGGTGCTTATTTTGAATCGCCCGGTAGTTCGGTAGCTGTCACTTGTGAAACTTGTACTCTTTGACATTTGACAAGTAGAAACTACGCCATTACTAAAAATGGAACGATACACGCTTCAGCAACGCATTGAAATTATTAAAATTCACTTCAAAAATGGTGAAAATTTTGCAGTCACAGTTTGCAAAACTAAAGCATTTTGAAGCACCTTGTCGGACCGCAATACAGATATTGGTGGAAATATTCGAGCTGTTGGGACAAGCTAGTGATGTGAAGTATAAAACCCGTGCGCGTCGCTCAAGAACAACTGAGAATATTGCTACTGTAGCCCAAAGTGTTATTTTGCATAAAGACTTGGGTCTTAAGGCTTATAAAGTTCAGTTAACACACGAACTCATGCCGGCCGATCATCAACAACGTCGTGTCTTTGCTGATTGGGTCCTTGAAATGCATGAAAATTATCCGGAAATCGATTTTGACTGATGAGGACCATTTCCACCTCGGTGGCTACGTCAACAAGCAAAATTGTCGTATGTGGGGCTCGGAAAACCCAGGAGTTATTGTTGAGAAGCCTCTCCATCCTCAACGTGTGACTGTTTGGTGCGGTTTATGATCCGGCGATGTCATTTGACCTTACTTTTTCGAAAATGAGGTTAGATCAACAGATACAGTGTATGGATTGCGCTATCGAGAGATGATTAATGATTTTTTATTTTCGGAGTTGGAAACTATTGATCTGACAACGTTCACTTTCAACTAGACGGCGTTACGTGCCACACAAGCAAGGAAACCATTGCTCTTTTACGGAAAAAGTTTCAGGACCGTGTTATGTCTCAAACAGGTGATCACAATTGGCCACGGAGATCTTGTGATTTAATACCTTGCCACTTCTTCTTTACGTCACGTGAAAGATAAGTCCTACGTCAACAGCCCAGCGTCGATTCAAGACCTCAAAGATAGAATTTGTGAGGCATAGTATTTGGAATAGGTAATGCAAATTTTTTCTCCATATTCGGCTTTAGGGTATACAGACATCGTAGGAGTGGTTAGAGCTAGTGCCACAAAACAATTGGTTTCACAACATTCCTAAAACTAGGAAATAAATCCCAAAATTTGCATAGTTTGTATCGTAGGTTTGTTAAGAATCATTGTCCAAACAGGAAAAACAAATAAATTTTAGGTTTTCAAAAATGTCTGAAACGGGAAAATAATTCCCTGTCTCCAAAATTTGGACTGTTTGTGTAGTACTTTGTTAAGAATTAATGCCCAAAATGAAAAAAACAAATAAATTTTGAGTTTTCAAAAATTCCTAACAAGGAAAGAATTCCCAATAAATTTTAAGTTTTCAAAAAGTTGATTGTTGATTGCAATTTTGATTGTTATAAATATTTTTTTTAAGTAAACCTTTTCCAAAAAATTGTCAAAAGTACTTTGCCCTATAAGCTTAAAGAGGTAGAGCAAAAACAGTACACCCTAGCATACTTTGCACCTTTCTGTACATCACCTGAAACTAAATTCGCTCCACGATAAATTTTTCAATATTTTCTGGCTGTAATTTTTTTTAGGGAAGTAAAATCCAACCATACATTATTTCGGAGCCATTTGTTTTTTTTTTTTTTTTTGCTGTGGGGTCTTACTGGAAATTCTGCATTTTTGTTGCAAAACTGAATAATAATGAAACTGCAACGTCTTCCTCAATCAATAGATATGTTTAATTTATATTTTGTCCTTTTGTGACCACTGTTAAACATTATCACTAACAACAACAACATCAACCAATGCAGGCGGAACATTAAGTACCATAGAAAAACTGAAACAGAAATAAACGGGAAAATGAGAGGGAAAACTTTTTTTCTACAACATTAAGTATTGCTCCATTTATGTAGGTAGCTCTGTATGTATTTTCTAAAATAAATATCAAAAGGAAAACTTTCGATATTTATGGTTAAAATTGAAATAAAAAGTTGAAAAACCAACTTTAAATTTGTCTTTATTTATGTGGTTAAGAACTGAAGAATGAAAAAATGAAAAAGAAAAATAAAGGATACTTTGCTTTATTTGCGTAGGATCAAAGACATAGCCAGCAGAGTCACTGTAAGAGGAGATTGTGCTAAAGATGTGACACCGCAAAATTGTTAAGAACCTCGTTGATGATAATTATGGGCTGGTAATGTCACTGACCATGGGTTTTAGTTAATATTTTAGTTTCTTTCTGGTTAACAGTTGCAACCCCAAAAATGTTACTATTTCCATTAAAATAAATAAATATTTCCGACAATTTCCCATCAACGAAACGAGAGTTAAATGAGATTTTATTCGTTCTTCTTAAGAGGGGCAGTTAAAATCCGCTATAAAATGTTTAAGATCTTCTTATAGCATGCATTAAGTAGAGTTGAAATATTAAAATGGTCTTAGGTTCCAGTTAAACTTAGCTGCATTATTTACACTTGTACAAATCGCTCTTAATATATATGTATATGTATATCCCCCGTTTTTTTTGTTTTTTTTTTGCATTTCGTGCATTTTTCATAGAGCCACCCATATTATTATCCAGATCAAAATTTTCCATCATTTCTCACACTAACCATATATGATTTTCAAAATATTTACATCAATTGCTTTTAAATAAAAATGTACGTACGGCACAACCCCTTTAAAATCTTAATTAAAAATTTCATTTTAATATTGCCCTTGTTTGTCCACCCCACACAAAATAACATTAAATGAAAGAAATAAAATAAAAGCAAAAACAAAAATATGTTGAAGTGTACAATAAATTTATAATTTTTCAATTAACTCCGTTTTTCTGTTGAAAAATGGAAAATTGTTCTTCGGTGATGGTATTGCCAACATCATCATCGTTAACATCTCATAGTCATCAGTGGCAGCATCAGTAACAACAACGCCAACAATAACCGCATCTGCCTTTTGTTGTTATTCATTCACTTCAGAACATTATTACGAACAATACAATAACACTTAATCGCTTAAAAAGGTAAACAATTTTTACTCAACAAAGACACTTAAAATTCATAAAACAAACTTATACACTCACTACTGTACGAATGCACACATACACACACACACACATATATTTATAGAAACAAACACCAAAACCTATAAGGACAATGTGATATACATACAAACTAGTGTGAGGCCACAGTGTCAGGCTAACGAATTATCAAGTCAAAATTGTAGGGCTTCTCAACAATAACTCTTGGGTTTTCCGAGCCCACATGCGACAGTTTTACTTGTTGACGTAGCCACCGAGGTGGAAATGGGCCTCATCAGTCAAGATGATTTTTCGATGGAATTCCGGATCATTTTACATGCATTCCATTGAACCAATCACCAAAGACACCCCTCCTCCCGATTAAATGAACAAGGGAAACACATATTAGACTCCATGACAAAATCCGTGACGATGATGTGAAATGTTTAACCTTTTTTTTTTTTAAATTTCATATCCTACCATACTTTGGAAATAAACATTTTTTTTTTCAACAAAATTTTTTTTTCAACAAAAATTTTTTTTTCAGCAAAAATTTTTTTTCCACAAATTTTTTTTTTCCCAATTTTATTTTTTTTCGAAATTTTTTTTTTCAAAATAGTTTTTTCAAAATATTTTTTACAAAATTTTTAAAATTAAGTAACAAATACTTTCTCAAGCAAATTAACGGGCGCCATAGGCGTATTACAACATACAATATTTGTACACGCAACGAACCAGTTATCTGATCCATGTTATTTGTTTGTGTTCCACAGTGTTATAACTAAAACACCACATACTGTACTCACACCAAGCCGATCACACAAACTTACACAGATACACTTACACTCAATCACTCATACTTTTAAGCGTTTTTTTCTGTTTGCGGGTTATTAAAATGGAAAAGTAAACATAAACCTCAAATGGATAAAAATAACAACAACAAAATTGTGATGTTGCAAAAGAACAAGACAAAAAAAAACAAGAAACAACGACGGACGACCGAGCAGCAGCAGAAATAATTCAGACAAAAAAAAGACTGTTGCCTACTTTGCGGTCGTTTATAAGAGCATCACAACGGCAACATATCATAATAACAGCAACAACTACGTTACCCGTAGCAGCACCAGCAATGTGAGCATCAAGTGCACCAGGCAGCAAAAAAAAATCAACGGCAACAGCAAATGGATGAAGTTAACAAAGTGGAGACCAGTGAGGCAGAACAACACCAAACAGTCAGATATGATAACATAACAAAGGGTTGATGCAACATCTCGCCATCATCAGACTCAACATCATCGTCGTCCTCAGCAGCAACAAGAATATTAACAACAGCAACAACAAACATCATTGAGTTGTGCAAACAATTCAACATTTTTATTTTTGCCCTTTTCTCGCTCATCACACTCAAAAGGAATTTTTAATTGGCCATGGGTATATGTGTGTGTGTGTGGAGGCATATATGTATGTATGTAATCCACAAATGACATACACACATTTATACATTTCAATTCTATGCCTGTGTGTGTTTCAGTCATTTTAATTCCTCTGGCTTCTGGCGGCTTGCCTCTGTTCACATCCCTGCATGTGGGGAAAAAATGAACAACTTATAAAATATTTATTAGCAAAACATTCCTTAAAGGCCCAGCGACACTGCGTACGACCGACCAGCTGCTCCACTCCAAAAGCCCAAGCAAATGGTGAGACAACAAAAAGACCAACGTTTAGCGTTGTCAACACCTTTTACCCCTTTTTGTGTCGGACACACACACACACAGTCTGGGCCGCCAGCAAATCTCCTGATACTTTTACAAGCCGACTTGGCGCTTCGGGTTTATGTTGCTCATGTTGTTGTTGTCTTTGTTTCGGTTCTTGCTTTGGTCTCTTTGGAGTCTTGGTGTAAAATGTGTTCTTCTTTTCTTTTCATTTCATTTCTCTTGAAAAAGGATACTTGATGTTGACATCAACGCAAATATAGCAGACTGCGCCAAACACCAACTACAATTTCCAGCAGGTGTGTTTGCCCATGGTTTCTGTTGTTGTTGGTTGCCTAAAGAGACCTGTAGCCGTCAAGTATTCTGCTTTCATTCTATCTTTTAACTTTGCTTGTCTTTTTTTTTTCAGAACAAAATTATGAGTCCTTTTGGTTGTCTTTTCTCTAACAACCGGTACAAATTGCTTTGCGAGTTGGCAATTAAAAAAAAATGGGTTTCTTTTGCAAGACAATCACACACTCAGTTGTACATTTAAATCATAGAAAGACATAAATCTTTTTCTTTGGAGTCAGTTGGTCTGTTTTTTTAAAAGAAAAATGCGCAGGTGGTTTTGGAAGTGAAAAAGCTGTGATTGACAAGGCTGGTCGATCTTGGTATTGTCGGTTCTCATCGGAAATACTCAGGCCAAGGTATTGTCCAAAAACAAAAACTCAGATACAGCCCTGCATTTATAAAGACCGTAATATAAAAAAATGACGGTTGTGCTAATCGGGGAGTTGCAATAATCGGGGGTTGCAAAAATCGAGGTTTTACTGTATAACTCATTTGCTATTAATATTACATATTTGTGTACAATTGAGCTGTTTTCGTAATTTTTTTGCATCTACTCTCCATAAATTAATAGCTATAATCGAGAGAATAAGATGAATGGCCTTTTTTCAGCGTATTTCGATTGTCAAATTCTGATATATAAACGGCAGACTGCAGAGACTTACAACTCATGGCACTTTTTTTTCTAGCGAACTATAACTTTTTAACCGTTTTGAGAGCCCCAAGACATCAAAAATCAAAAATTGAATTATAAACTTATTTATTTGAATTATTTACAATTACAAAATCGAATTATGCAGGATCACACGTTATACGACATGATCGTTAGTAATTGTTCTCTCTTGTCACGGGGCCGTGTATGAACGTGAGCAAAAGGCCACCCACGATGCCATCTCAAATAAAGATAAAAAAGCAATGAGTTCCACAAACTATTTTTTAACCTCATATACAAGAAGAATACTTCTGCTTAGCAATATTAGAAACGACATACAAAAATCGTATACAATTTATACCGGTAAAATACATATAACTCAAACCGAATACTAGTTGAATTTGATGTGGACAAAAATTGGCATCACCATATTCTTTAATGACATTAATCAGGATTACTTCCGATTACTATAAATAATCCGAAAAAAATCAAAAATAATCTCTGAAAGTCGTCGGATTATTTTCTAATTACTTTTGATTCTTTTTGATTATTTATAGTAATCGCAAGTAATCCAGATTACTTTTAGATTATTTGTAATTGTAATCGCTTCTAAGTCGTGAAAAACTAAATGTAACGTAATTTGATCATTACTGCACATCTAAAAAAAATTTAATTTTATTAGTAATTATTACGATTATTAATCAGTTCTGTCTTGGAACATGAAAAAGGGAATTTGCCAATTTTTTACTTCCCGAATCCCGGAATAAAATACTATCAAAATAATGCAGTGGTCAATAAGCTGGAAACTGAACGCTTTTATGTCCTTTTGTTTGACTCTATATTCAATCATTTCGGTCCACTTTGTAGGATCTCCTTCACCATCAATTGGAATTGGCAGAAGCTTGAAATACGTCAATAATTTTTTAAAATTTTAAAATCTAAAAAAAAAAAACATTGTGACTACTTAGAAGGCTTTATTTCTCCGCACCAATCGGAACGTTTGGTTAAGTTGCTGGGAACATGAGCATCCCACTTTCTTTTAAGACGTATGTAATTGCGCAACTTGCAGAATCTCTTTCGTTTTGTCCATGGAAAGGTACCAATATTCGTAGTTTCTTCAGTGTAGTTGGATTAGTCAGTCAATGGAGAAAGAAAATGGAATGGAAATTTGCTACAGAGTACACAGCCGTTTATTCATATCGGCGATAGACTGGTTTTTAATCCGGGAATTCCAATAACAATTTTTTACTTCTCAAATCCCGGGATTATTTGCACGGATTACCGAGAATAAAATACTACTGTAAGATTTTAAGCACTTTATACAACTGTGATGCTGGTATTAATCGGTGAAATGATACGATTAAGCTAATTGATCTCATTACATTTAAATTGTACTGGATTTTTTTTAATCAGTTCAAGATTTTATTTATATGTTTTAGTTCTCCCTATCTACAAAATTCTCTTGATTAGTAACAGGTGCATTCACATCTTTCGATGGAAATGGAATGGTAATTAAGCGCCTGATAAAGAATGTATGCGTTTTCCACCACTTCGCAATAACTTTCACAGTGATCCGCCTACATCATCTACCAGCGTAATTGCCAACTCTTAACTTTCTAACATCCAAAGTTGATTTGTTGAGTTCGGGTTGGCTACTTATTATCGTCTATCTGTCTCCACTTTGTTTCTTGTTTTTTTTTTACAGCGCATTGCTGGAGGTATGTTGTTTTTGTTGTTTCCCTGTTGTGGTTTGTAATTATATGATCTGTTACCTTCCTCTTTTCTCCTGTTTGGTTTCTGTTATTCTGTACTCCTAATTTCCCAGCTCCTTTGTTGGCTTGTTAAAGATTTGTCCTGTGAACAAATCTGTCTAATCGTATACAATGTTCAGAGGAAATTCTAGGGAAGAAAAAGTGTGAAATGGTGAGTTTTTTACGCTGATTTTTAATGTTGGAATTTAATGGAAGGTTTAATAATCGAATACCGGAATATAGCGATAGTTAGAAACATAAATTATTAAATAATTCCAGACATATTTACATAGTTTTGTTAATAATCGAATAATTAAGAATTTAAATACGATGTCTTTGAAGATAATAAAAAACGTTAATCGAATAATTTTAGTCGACTTGTTCGATATATAAAAACACCGGTTCATATTCAGCACTGTCGTCTAATTAAAAATATCGCTGCTATAGGGGAAACCATTGAAGAATATCAAAATGGGTCTACTAAACCTATCTGCAACCGGCACAAGTAGAGTTTTAGGTAAGGATTTGACTCTATCTTCAACCGGCACAAGTAACCTTCAACCTTACCTAAGGTTTTGGCTCTTATGTCTTACATCTACAGTAGGATGTGTACAGAATGGGTGATTGGACACCTATAACTATGAAACTACATGATTTAAACTAAACTAAAACTGTATCATAAGTTTTTAATACTTTCATGAAATGTTTAAAAGTTATGTAAAGTTTCTTTTGTACTTTATGTAAGATTTCCCAAAAAAAATTATAAATAAACGAGCCAAAAAAAAAAATTACTGAACTTATGATTTATATATACATCAAATTAAATCTCGAACACTTTCCTTTTCAAATGATGACTCAACGAAAATGCTTTTTATTGGTCAACTTGTGCCTGAAATACGAAATACTCAGAAAACCCGGACACACTAATGTAAAGCCGCTAAAATGGGCAGGGATGGAATCACTCAAATACCTTCTGTAATAAATGAGACCATAAAATGTTAAAAATTTATTGAATACATCTATTTTCATAATTAATTTTAGAGCCCTCGGTCTAGAGGCGGACAGAATACAGCTGGTGCTGAAGCTGAAGCGGGACGTCATCTTCTCGGTGAATGGACCTTAGAGAAGCTTTTCATCGAAAAATATCTTCAGCGACGATAATTATTTGTGTGTCAACAGGGGGTGCGGCATGCACGCGATGCTACGAACCAATTGAGAGATGAGAGTTTGGTGAGCAATTAATCCCACGTTGTTGTACTGTTAATAGGCCGCCTAAATCGTGAGACTCAACTCAAAGATTTGCTAGCCAAGAATGACGCTAAAACAAAAAAAAAACTTTTATTTGCCTCAAAGTCGAATCAGAAACTGATTTCCTTGATTTTTGAGAAGTTTGCCCATTGGATCCTTAGGGGAACACGATATGCTGTCCGTCCAAAAATCAAACTCATTTTTACTTGTCTCCATTAAACTTTTACCGTATTTGCTCCTGTTTATCTCTCCGTTTCGGGTGCAAATTTGTGGACATTTGCGATGACAACTTGTAGTTTTGGCAATGCTGCCGACAATTTCTGGACAACTTTCTCCGGCAATGTTATCAGAGCTAAATATTTGTTGGCATTTGCTGTTTAGTTTTCCCTTTTACTTATGCTCTGATATTTAAGCAAACAATTGTCAGTTGTTTGCGTTGGCTCTGCTACCCTCCGCACATGGCGCTTTCCGGTTCTGCCCACAGATGTTTTGTTCTCATTTCGGTACCCAAAAAGACGACGATGACGGGCAGCAACAAACTTTAAGATTCCTGTTAACAGTGATGAGCATCATTAAGTTTAATGGAAATGTGTCTGTGTGTGTCTTGGCGTCTGTATTTGCTTTTTGGCGTCCTCTGCCATGGCTGATAACATGTCTTGCCTTTTTACCAAAAATGCTAAAGTTAACTTTTTGCGAAGGTTACGATTGTCGGTGTTGTTGTTTTTGCTGCTGCCACAAACATTAGCGTTTTCGGTTGTTCTGCGGTTGATTATTTGTTTTGTTGTTGTGCTGTTCGTGGCGATGGAACCACAATTGTAATGCCACCGCTGTTCTTCAGGGTGTCGTCTTCATAAGTTCTGTTGTTGATTGTTTTCCATGGCGCTTTTTCGCGGTTGCTCTGGCAAAACTTTTACAGTGCTGATAATATTCATGACACATACATATATATAGACTATTTTTGTAATGATAAGTCTTAAGTGGTTAACCGCGCTTGCGTAGGCCTAGAAACAGCGATGCCGCTTTCACTATTGGAAGAGAAAAGGGCCAAAGTTTTAATTTGGAAGTATTTTGAAGAAGAACAAAATACATTAGTAGGCTTTAATTTTCACAAATAAGCAAATTTATTTTATGGCAACAATTTTTTTTTTTGAACTGTTTTAATAAACTCAATTAAGGTGTTCACAAGGGTGTCCTAAGTGTTGTAAGTGTCGTACGTACTAAAGCTGTACAACTGTTGTATATTTTTTGTTGATATTTTCCATATAAAAGATTTGTACGACAGTACAACGTTTGGATATATGTTTTGAAATCGTACTAAGGGACAGTGATGGAAGAAATTGTACATTTGTATAATTTTTGGTACATTCTGCTTCCAAGCCGCTGATTTAGGTAGTCCCAGGTGAACACTTCTTCGATTCTTCATCAAACAAATCATATTCATTCTGAAATTTTCATGAATTTCATCCTCCTCATCTTCATCACCTGGAAATTTTTTTTTTTTGTAACAAGCCAAAGAAAGAACCCAGCACTTACTTGACTGAACCATAAGTATGTGAAATGCAAAATTTTCGCATAAAGCGGTTAATATTTTATTTTTTTCGCTTTCGAAAGGCATTTCTATTCAACTAATTTTTTTATTATTTATTATTTTTACATTTGACGTTTGAAAATGTACGTTTCTTAGATGTCAGTACATACACATACGACAGGTTGTTCACATACGTACTATTGTAGGTCCGTACTTTGTTACAACTTACAACATTAGTACACCTTGTGAATTCCCTAAATAAATTCTATACATTCTGAACTCCTGAATTCGTTTCAGTTTTTAAAGTTTTCCAGCACATACGAGTTTTAATAAAGACCCGACTGAAAAAATTATGATTTTCGGCTGTTTTTAAATGTCTTATAAGGATGGGACTGGATTCCATTAAAATAGGACTTGCTGATGTAAATCAATTATTGTAATCCTAGTTAAGTATCGAATAATTATATAAAGTGTTTTCCAATAAGAGGTGTTATTTTGAGTCACCCGGTATTTCGGTAGCTGTCATTTTTGACATTTGACAAGTAAAAACTACGCCATTACTAAAAATGGAACGATACTTCCTTCAACAACGCATTGAAATTACTAAAATTCACTACAAAAATGGTGAAAATCTTGCAGTCACAGTTTGCAAAACTAAAGCATTTTTAGGTCGTCGTAAAGCACCTTGTCGGACCGCAATACAGAAATAGGTGGAAAAATTCGAGCTGTTGGGACAAGTTATTATTGTGACTTATGAACGTCGCTTAAGAATAACTGAGAATATTGCTGCTGTAGCCCAAAGTGTTGGGAAGCCTCTCCATCCTCAACGTGTGACTCTTTCGGTTTATTGATCGGCGGGGTCAATTGACCTTACTTTTTTCGAAAATGAGGTGGGATTAATAGTTACGATGAATGGATTGCGATATTGTGAGATGATTAATGAATTTTTATGATCGGAGTTGGATGATATTGGGTTGAACAACGTTTACTTTCACAATACGGCGCTACTTGCCACACAAGCAACGAAGCCATTGCTCTTTTACAGGAAAAGTTTCCGGACCGTGATCACAAGTGGCCACAGAGATCTTGTGATTTAACACCTTATTTCTTTGAAAGAAAGATATACGCCAACATCACACCATCGATTCAAGACCTCAAACATAGAAATCGTGAAATCGTCTATCGAGAACATGGGGCAGCCACTTGGCGATTTGTTTATGAAAAATTTCATGAAACGAATATGGTCCTGTAAGCGTGGTCGTGGTGGCCAATTGGCTGATGTTGTTTTTCATTATTAACGGCATACCTTCCTCTTTATTATGAAATAAACATCCCATCATTTATCTCAAAAAATATATTTTTTCTTTGAATACCAAAATAACACCACTTGTTGGAGGTTGGTAAAAGACTTTAGCATTTAAACAGACATTTCGCAAAGTTATTGTGAAAAAACGCCAAAATGGTAAAAAAACGATATTATGTATTTAATTTTTCGAGATAATACAACGATTTTCGAAAATGACAGCTTCATTTTCTATTTTGAAAAATGAAATGTTTTCGAAATTAGTACCAAATGAAAATTAGCAATTTCCTCAGAACATCACTCTTTTAAACAAAATTTCCTAAACTACAGAACCGTCTAGGTAGAATTCTCTATTTAGCACAAATTGCAGTTTTCGAAGAAAAATGGCAGTGTTGTACTTTTTTGAAATTGAAAACGTTCTTTTTCTTTTGAAATATGTTAGGTTTTTCTTATTTGTTTATGGCGAAAATAGTTCCAAATATAAATCAGGGATTTTCTCAGAATTTGATTTTTTTGAAATTGAAGATATTTTCGAAAAGCGATGAAGATAGAATATTTTCTTTTGAAAAATATTATGTTTTCAATTTTTTTTTATATCGAAAAAAGTGCCTTATGAAAATTAGCGATTTTTTCAGAACAGTGTTTTTTTTGTAAAGTTGTTCGTCAACTGCTAAATCGTCTATGTAGAATTTTCTATTCAGCACAGATTTCGGTTTTCGAAAAAATGGCTGTGTTGGCACTTGTTGTTTTTATGATTTTTTTTATGCCAATAATAGTTCCTAATACAAATAAGAGATTTTTTCAGAACTGGATATTTTTCGAAAACATTTTCTTTTGAAAAATGTTGTTTTCGATATTTGTATATTGAAAATAGTTCCAAATAAAAATTAGAGATTTTCTCAGAACTTTTTTTTAAATTTTTTTCGTAAACAGCAGAACTATCTTTGTCGAAGTTGAATTTCAGTTTTCGATTAAAAAAAGAGTGATCTTTTTCGAAATTGACGATTTTTTTTTCCAAAAAAAGGCTCAAGTGGGAAATTTTTTGTAAACAGCACAGTCAGGCAATCACCTAGCACAACACAACAAAAGGTGGAGTTACAGTCACTTTATTTCGTATTTTCGAAATATTACGGTAAATTTTCGAAAAAGCGTTCTTCTGCACACATCCGCAAGTCTTTAATTTATACGAGTTTCGAAAGTGTTTTTTCACATTAATTGAAATAAAAATTCCTCGTCTTTAAAAAATGTTTATTCGCTAAGGATTTCGTTTGTCGTTTGGCGGCTACAATTGTGCTTAATGACTAAAAAGCTTACTTTCTACGAAACCCGATGGAGATCTGGATTTCATTGTATAATACTATGTCGGTAAATTTGTTCTGCACTCACTTTCCAACTTTTACCGAATATCAGAAATACTTCATACAGTTTTACTCTTTTCCTTAAAAGAGGAATACTTTTAATTAGGACAAGAGTTAAAAAAATCGCCATTAATTTTAGCTGATTTAAAATTCACACAAAAAGCGAACTCTTTAGCACTTAAATGGCACACACTTTTCATTTTGCACCCGCCACCGTTACACCCCCAACGAGCTCACAGTGTTTAAGTGTGAAAAATCAATGAACTGAACTTATCAAAGAGGTGACAGCAACTTCATCACCGCCGACTATAACAACAACAACACCCAAACAAACGAGACAGAGATTTCGACCATTGCGCTTATGCAATATGGCTAAAATGTGTGCAATGAACAGCGGCAACAACTACAACGACCACGCAAAAAGCCAAGCTGAACGTTTTTTTCTCTCTCCCAAACACCAAATGTAACTGGCCGTCGTCTATCAGTGTCGGTGAGTGTGTTTCGGCTTGCGTCTATCTGCCTTTGTGTGGATATGTCAGCAGTGGTGTCTGTGTGAATGACCATTATCAAGTACGTTTGTATGGATGTAACATAACATGTATGGATGCACATGCACACACAAACACACCCACACACACAGTACACATATATACACACATCATACAGGCAGGGCCCTTGTGGCATATGACGAATAAATAATTGCTGTTGATTTGTTAACGCCAAAGTATTACCATTTCAAGTGAAATGTAGTGGACTAAAATGGATCACACAAATGCACACACACTTATATAGGACGAAGCACAGTGGTTACGAAGGCAAACAATATAACTAATCAACAATTCATTTCCCATATAAACAAAATACAACTTTAAAGATTGGATTTCATTCGAAAACAAATACTCTAAAACGATTTGCAAGAAAACTCGTTTTTTTAATGTCCCACACGTGTCCTGTGAAGTAAAGTTCCTTTGTTACACAAAAGTTTGAAAATTATTTGTTTGTCCAGATATTTTATTTACTACCTAATAATTACACTACTCAACAAAATGAAAAAAATTTCATGTACTCCGGATGCGATAATTTTTTCTGTGTAGATAACCTTGACATGAGCTCGAAAAACGCAATAAAAAATTTTTTTTTCGTTTGGTTTTTGTTTTATTTTTTTTTTTTTAAAATTTAATTTGTTTGGTTAATTTGTTTCGTCCGGCATAACTCGGGAACCACTAGCCCGATTTAATTGAATTAAATTTTAAAATTTTCCTATACAAGCAACAGTTTCCAAGTTAAAAATGAATATATAAAGGAAAAAACTTATTTCTTGCCAAAGATTTAAATTTTTTTTTTTAAAAAATCCATAAAAAATCCGAAATGAAAAAAATGTCAAATCTTATTACTTTTACGTAAAGTCACATAACCTATGAGCAAAATGAGACAAAGATCATGAAAATCGATGCACGCGATTATTCGCAATTGAGTAAAGGTATGAATTTCAAAAATTTGCTCGACGTATGCACAACTTTGTCTATGGTAAGGTTTTTTCTTTTTTATTACAAAAAAAATTAAAATTTGTTGGGTGACAAAAATATATGAAATTTGAATATATTTGAAATTCATACCTTTACTCAATTGCGAATAAAAGCGAAACGCGTGCATCGATTTTCATGATCTTTGTCTCATTTTGCTCATAGGTTATGTGACTTTACGTAAAAGTAATAAGATTTGACATTTTTTTCATTTCGGATTTTTTATGGATTTTTAAAAAAAAAAAAAATTTAAATCTTTAGGCAAAAAATAAGTTTTTTCCTTTATATATTCATTTTTAACTTGGAAACTGTTGCTTGTATAGGAAAACAATATATGAACAGATTAAGGGAATAGTAATTTTAAATTTGTAATTGTAATTTTTAAAATTTAGTTCAATTAAATCGGGCTAGCGGTTCCCGAGTTATGCCGGACGAAACAAATTAACCAAAAAAAATTTTTTAAAATTTAAAAAAAAAAAAAATAATACAAAAACCAAACGAAAAAAAAAATTTTTATTGCGTTTTTCGAGCTATGTCAAGGTTATCTACACAGAAAAAATTATCGCATCCCGAGTACATTTTGACTGTTGACTAGTGTTATCAATCCTCGCCTGTCGACACACACCAATCTGTAAGTTTAAAACTGTTTAAAATTTTCTAATTTTTCACATCTGACCTCACTGTGCAATGATGAAAGAACATTACGAGTGAAATGTGTTTAAACAACACCCGCACAACACAATTTCAACATTCCGCCGCCCATACCATTTGGCCTGAATGACAGCCCACTCGTTCCGAAAAAAAAGATATTAAAATCTATGTGGAGAACGAATGAAAAAAAAACGTAGATAAATGTCATTTTGTCTGTCTATCTGAGTGTCTCTCCATTTGTGTACATTTCACTCGTTTGCTTTTTAGACTGTCTCACCACGTGTCAGAAGATTTGTTTGTTGACCCCTTATCCTAGATCCTTTTTAAGGAGAGAGGCTCCAAATGACGCTGTTTAAAATGAAATTCCGCCTGTACGCCTTAATGTATGCTTTAATTTTCGTCAGGTCGTTTTCATCGTTGATTTTTTCGTGACATCGGCAAAAAACGCTTAACGTTTAACCTGAAAAAAAAACCCAAACACACACTCACACACCCGTGAGTAAACATTGATTGAAATTAATGTCTGTTAAGGTACAACTGACATATCACATAAAACAAACACTAACAGGATCCGCGTCTGTATGCACTCCGAAGGAATACCCAACTTACACACATTTACATAACTGCTCTTAATTTATAAACCTTTCCAAACTTAAAGAAGTTGTTAAGCTCCTCATTGCATTGGCAAGAAAAACAAGGGTTCGTGTATGTTTCTGTGCCGGTGTGTGTAACTACAGACAGTTAAGGGAAAATGTTTGTGAACGGCGGTGTAAAATTAATTAGTCAATGGTTGCCTTTATTTCTCACACTCTCAAACACATATCGGCAGACACAAACATGTGTAAGTAAATACTTGCGACTCTGTGTATATGTGTGTGTGTGTGCAGACATACCGAGGTATTCCGCGAAAATTTATAAATCGTTGGTTTCTTGATGTTTGTGTCAAGTGGTTGTTTTTACCTGCCTACAGTGTGCTGCTAATGAATTGGGACAAGTGATTTATGATGCCGGGATCTTTTGAAATTTGAGTAAACGAACGAATTCCGAGGACAAAGCAAAAGGTCTGACTAATTTATTCACCCAAAGTGATGGTGTAAATTGAGTTAGGGTATATTATGCGGAATGAAACAAGAACAGCCTAAATTTCATTAAAACCGCAATGGTGATAAATTGTGTGAGTTTTCGACTGCAAAGCGGATACTTCAGTAAACGTATGTCCAACCCTGAGATGGTTAATCACTCACACAAATGGCTGGGTGATATGTGATTGATGTCTGTCACAGGCATTAAACTAATTTCTGCAATTTTCCAACGAAATTCATTAAAATCCAGTCTAAAAAAATGGCGCTTATGTATTTTTTTCCATATTATCTTTGTGTGACTTGAGTTAATTGTCGATTTTTTAGAATTGTGGTTGGTAATTCCTTTTAAAGTTTCTAAATTTTCTTGAACGACATTATTTTGAACGGAGTCGGGGTCAGCACTTAGGTATCCTGGGTTGTTGCCCCAAACACTTTTAAGTTTGAAGGAAACAATAGAAACATTCCTTGTCTGCACTAAAATATGTAGATTTAACAAAGTTACAAGATTTTAATAATAAAATAAGACATATCTTGTTATACAAATATAATTGACTTGTTTCGTCAATAGAGTAATGGTCTTGACCTAGAGGCACTTTTGACTAATTTTTCGCAACGACTTCGATTTCTGCAATTGTCTCGATTTATAATAAGTGCGCTAACCGAGGCGCACTGTACGGTAGCTAATATTAATTAGAGGTGGTCGCCCTAATCACCAACTCCGAGTGACAACTGTTCAGAAGGAGTCGAATTACTCACACTGAACTTTGCTGCCCAATCAGTAAGCGACTTCGTTAGTATGTGCTTTGTCAGCGATACACAGACCACACAGCTAATAAGCTAAGAAATCTTGGTATGCGAGGCATGAACCGTTATTATCCGACTTGAACAGTCGAAGTTGAATTAGAGAGGAGTTCCTAGACATGCCATTTGTTTATCAGGCACCATTTTGGCAATTGTTGATATATATATAATATTTATTTGACGCTATATTTCAAAGTGTCCCTTTTGGTTGCTTCAAAAAACGTGTAGGTTATAAATATCTAATATATATAGGGGTTTACAAAAAGAGGTTTTATTTTGGTATTCAAAGAAAAATTTAATTTTTTCAGATAACTGATCGGATGTTTATCTTAATATGTATTTACCCTCGACACTGATTCACTGATACACTGATTCCCTGATTCACTGATTCACTGACTCTGTCACGCAGTACGTAGGAATTTAAATAGGCATTCTATAATAATTCTATAAGTAATAATAATAAAAAAAATAATATTTTTTTTTGTACAGAAATTGTGTTTTCCCCAAATTTTTTTTTTACCAAATTTTTTTTTTCTAAATTTTTTTTTTTCAACAAAAGTTTTTTTTTCCACAAAAATTTTTTTTTTCAACAAAATTTTTTTTTTCAACAAAAATTTTTTTTTTCAGCAAATTTTTTTTTTCAACAAAATTTTTTTTTTTCAACAAACGTTTTTTTTTTCAACAAAAATTTTTTTTTTTCAACAAAAGTTTTTTTTTCCACAAAAATTTTTTTTTTCAACAAAAATTTTTTTTTCAGCAAAAATTTTTTTTCCACAAATGTTTTTTCTCAAAATATTTTTTACAAAATTTTTAAAATTACGTAACAAATACTTTCTCAAGCAAATTAACGGGCGCCATAGGCGCATTACAACTTACTAGTTTCATAATAAAGAGGCCAAATGGCCACCACGACCACGCTTACTGGACCATATCCTTTTTATGAAATTTTCCATAACCAAATCTCGAAGTGGCTGCCCTATGTCCTCGATAGTCTCACGAATTCTACCCAAAAATGCTTAAGTTTTTTTTTTAGTAAATTGTAATACTTTCAGTGCGTTGTATTTTTAGTAATGGCGTAGTTTCAAAGAATAAAAGCTTCCAAAGTGATAGCTACCGAAATACCGAGTGATTTTTTTTATACATTTTTTGTTTTTCTTTCTTTTTTAATTTGTGAAAATCTATATATCATCTTATTCTCTCGGTTATTGTTATTAACTTAAAGAGCGTAGAGGCAAACAACAAATACAAAAACAGCTGCAAATACACAGTTATTCGCACAGAAATGTTGTAATTTGTTGAATTATATAAGTTTATTGTGTGTTTTTCGAAAACACGCTAATGCTTCTGCTCAAATATTTAATAATAATAGCAAATGAGTTATATTTGCAGCCAAATAAACTTTGTTTCGAAGGAAATAAACTCGGTTTCGCAACAACGTCGAAACGCGTGATTTACTTGCGTTGTAGTAAGCCTCAATGAGTTGGAAAGCCCTGCTGGTGTACTTCGAATATGAAATATTTTTCGCGCTTTTACATTTTTGTATATCTTCTTTATTTACAGTCGGATCTTAAAGTGTGATACATCGATGTTTTTTGTCTCAAAGACCCCAATTTTCCGTTTTTTTAAGTCTGGTATTTACCCATCATATCTCAGTTGCCACTAGCCTAATGTACCCACCTAATAGCAGAAAATTTAAGCTCCCACAAAATTATTAAACTCCTGCTGGGGAAGAATGTCGATAATTCCAGCAGATTTTTCCCGATGGTACGGGTTGTTTTTTTAAGTTATTCTTTGTATCTTTGGTGTTTACATTAGGATGTTAAAGTGTAATGTATCGATATTTTTGTGTCAAAGAGACCAATTCTTCTGTTTTTAAAGTCAGGAACCCCCTTCTTGTATTTACCCATTATATCTCATGTTCGATTACAACGTTTTACCGTTTTTAAACGGAAAATTCCCTCTCCTTGTATATGTCCAATAGCGGACCTTTAATCGTTTTAATTAAGTCACTGTTCCGACATTTAAGATAATTTATGCATTACTAACCCAAAGTTGTTGCTCAGATAAAACTACATTTCATATAAAACCATTTGTAGCAGTTTTCATTTTGCTATTTTATACTAAGTCCTTTTCACCTTTAGTTTTTTTTTTCTAAATCCATAAAATTCAATTTTAACAAATCATTTGCAATTCAAAACATTTAGAAAAATCACGCATTTTTTATATATGCCAAAGGGGCCAACCAAAGCAACAAAAACGATATAATTCAAATTGAGTTGGCAGGCAATTTGCCACAACATTGCCTCCGCTACAGCAACAGACGACGTTGTTGCAATAACAACAACAGTGACAACATTTTTGTATTATAGACAGACTAACAAACCTATGCATGTGTCTCAGTGGACACACAACATGATGGCAACAGAATGCCCCAAAGGCTGAAGTGACATTTACCGATTGACTCGGTAGGCTAAAACTTCAAAAATGTTCAAAAAGCAAAGTGTCACCCAAATAGCAGGACGAAGTTGGGAGGTGGGGGAAACACAATGCGGAATGACAACAATGACAAAATGGAAAAGGGCAGCCAGCAAGCGCCAAATGGAATGGAATGGATGACGCCAAAATGCAAGACGAAATGGAAATGAGAAAGAATACCATAGATTTTGATATATTACGAATGTTGTTGAAATATTGCATGTCTTGAGGAAGGGCTGTGCAGTTGGCCAACGGAAGAATTTGTAAAAGGATGAATCACGTCTTTCCGTTTGATTTAAATAACAGAAGGGGTCATTGTAATGTGAATGGCTACGGACCATAAGAAGGGACGAGTAGAAAAGGTTTTATATTTAGAATAGGAATATTTTCAAATGAAATCAAAACTTTGATATTAAAATTTAACATAAGTAAATGTCAAATTTTTCATTGTAATGAGAACAAGCAGTGTGCTTCAGAATTATATGAGTAGAAGGGGTTTTCTACAAATGAATGCAAAACTGGCATTAAGAATATGTATTTTTAAATAAAATCAAAATAAATCATCAAAAAGTAAAACTGCGAAAATTTTGTGAAAATGCAAAAACAACTTTTACACATTTTCCTTAACAACAGGTTTGTAAAGCTGTTTCAATTTCCAACTTTCCAAATGTTCCCAAAAACTCATCTATATTTTTTATTTTTATTTATTATTAATTACAATACAAAGTAAATTTATATTCTAATTTTTGGGTCCAAGGGTAAACCGGGTGACACAGACCATATGTTTAGATTTTTGTAGCGACAGACCAAAGCCTCTGGTGGGAATCGAACCCACAACCCCCACGCTGATAGGCAAGCACGCTACCAACTCGCCTACCGGGGCGATTCATCTATATTTTTATCAAAATTATTTCATTTTTAAGTTCTGTGGTGTTCACGAATAATCTCTAAAGAACATTTTAGGGGATTTTGATTTATTGATGTCAAAATGCTACATTTTCAAAGGGCTTTCCATTAAAGTCAACTTTTATTTAACACGCATGATTTCTTCAGTTAATATTTAACTCGGTTTTGTTAAGTTAATATTTTTACAGAAGCTGCATTTTTAAAAATGAATCCTTTTCGCTCTCCTGTGAAGTTTTCTACTGTAACTTACGTTGTTATTCGTGAAAACCACGGAGTTATTCTTATAGAGTAATCAGGGCCGGATTTATCCTTGAGGAGGCCATAAGCTACACATTTTTGGGGCACTTTTATATTTTTTTTTAATATAAATTTTGGTTAGAAATCAATTGAAATAAAAAATAATTTAGCATTTATTCAAATTGCATATATAAAATAAGAGGGTACCATAAATTCAGTTAGTACTAAACATGAAAAATATTTGAGATTAAAATAATTGAAATATTTTTTTGTAAAATTGCAAGAAAATAAAGGAGGAAAGTACGGGACTGATAGTAATAGACCTTTTTGTATTTAAATATGTAATCAAAGTATTTTTTTAAAGTGTTTAACAAAAATAATGTAAACACGGTTCTTTGTTCTGTATGTCTCAAGGTACAGCCACTGACCGGTTGAAATTTGGGAACTCAGTGTAATACTCACCGACTACATCTCGACTGGGATCATAGACCACCTCGTGGTAACACATTGACAACTGTGATTTTCACCCACAATGGCTGGTTAAGAGTTGTGCCAGAAAAACAAAACGCTATGACGGAGGCGACAGGGCCGCATACAGCCCTTGCCACAGCTTTAATGGGGAGATTTTTCATAAAATATTTTGTGGATTTTACAGAATTTTTGGCGAAATTTTCATATTGGCCTTTTTGGGGATTTGTCATTTATTTTGTATAATTCTTCATTTGGGGCATTTGTCATTTCATTTTTGGTGAATTTAGATTTTAGGGTGTTTTTCATAGAGCCAACGCTACGAACATATTCGTTTTTTGGAAACAGACAGATAATCTCTTTTACCCTAAATTACGTTGTATGAAGTAATCTAATTTGTAATATAATGCCCTACGTCCTTTTATTTGTTTCCGGTAATTTAGACTTAAGATTATTATTGGATGGATTTTCCTGGAGCCAATTTCGATTGATGTGGCTTTCGATTAAATTCATGTCGCAGTGCATATCTAACATTTAATTTCTTTCTATTTCTATTAATCGCTACTTATTCACTACCACGTTACCAAAATAAGAGCAGAATAGAAAAACTTAACATTTTGACAGTTACTAAATATCTCTCATGGTATTCCACCCATATATTTCACAGACCTAGAGTAGATTTATACAATTCACGAAGACATCATAAAAAGTAGTTTCATTATTCCTTACCCATCAATTGCTCCTTTAAATCGTTTAATTGTAAATCCCTTTAAATGCCTCGTTCTATTCAATAATATAAAAAGATTTTAATAATATTTGGCACATTTATTCCGCTCATGTTTCAAAGAACTAGAGTAGATTTATGCAATTTAAGATGACACCATAAAAAGTGGTTTCATTATTTCTTACCCATCAATTGCTCCTTAAAAACATTTAAATTTTTTCCTCGTTTTCGTTTTCTTGTTTTTTGGTTGCCAATATTACTTTCATATGATCAGAGCCTTAGGGCATCTTATCTCATATGCTGTGATAAACATACCAATGACAAATTATAAACACTTGAGCTAGAAAATGCTTCCTTGCCAAATGTTTTGCCAAGTATTGCCACTTGTTTGTAGAAGACAAAACAATTTGTTTAGCTGAAGGCCATCATGTTAGAGAAAGCTCAGCCCAATTTCGTATTTGCTGTATTTGGGACCACACTTCAATACACAAGTAACCACAGCGAAATCTCAAAGGATTTATGAAAAACAAAAACATACCGAGATTTACTAAAACATCTTAAGAAAAACAAATACAGGACGAAATGAGTTTTCATAAAAGGCTGGATAGGGGAAAAATAACCTCAAGGGCTACGTTACTCTCCAAAGTCGATAACTAAACAGTAACCAGTGTAATTATCGCCAACATTTGTTTTAAACTTTATTCTATACTGTAACCTAAATTCCCTTTTTAATATTTTCACCATAAAACAGCATTTTTATGAAGAGTTTTTTTTTCATATACCACCGCCAGTACATTTAATATTCGAAATGTACCCTAATAAGCACTTTGATATAATTCACATTACTGGAAAAACATTGTGGTTCACCAAACTGAAACTGACCTACATCCTTTGTTGCTCATGTAATTAACTGGTGAAAGAAAGCAAAAAAAAAAAAAAAAATTAAACGCGAATTTTCTGCTCCAAAATGTCGCAGAACCATTGTAATATGTAAATGTAAAACATAAAGTTTAAGCATTCATTTGAATTGAAAATACCCTTCAGTATTTCTTGGTAGTATGTTCGGTTTGGCTCTTACGTAAGGGCTGTGGGAAAATTTGGCAAAATACTACGGCTACTTTGATATCACAACTGTGAGAAAGGGTTGGACTTGTTTTTAAATTTTCTGTAAAACATTCATCACAATTTGTAAGACTAATCATTTCAATGCTATGATTATTTTAGAACCCTGTTTGGATCGGAAGATGCTGCCAATATGTTGAAAATATCCTCATTCTGCCTAAACCTTGATGCTTTGATCGTGTTTTGCTATCTATATTTTTTATACAATTTGTTAAGAGACTTCTATGCTTCTTAAGAAAGCTCCCCAATTGACAAGGACTGATATTCAATTATATTGCCTTATATGCTTTATATCTTATGGACTGCGTTTTTCGACATCGTGTTGGTTGACGATTTATCAAAATTAGGAAAGGTCAACAAAATCACTTTACACCGACTATTTATAATTTTTTAAAAATTCAGTAATTTGTGGTATTTGCACTTTTTTTTCTCATAAATTGTGGAAAACTAATAGCCTGTTCCACAATATCGAACGTTAACTTTCGCATTCCTTTAACACGACAATAAGCTGATTTGTGTATCACTTAAAGTCATCAGAACGGCAAGTAGAACGAAAGAAATCGTAAACCGTTCAGTACAAAATAGGGTTCCACTTTCGTTTGATTAAAAAACACCCAACGCTTGAGGACGTCTCCTAATACTACCGATAATCCCGTCTTGTCGACTAGGGACTCCATTATTTGACATACGCCTACATTTGTGTAGTGCTTTCATATCCCAATGCGGCAAAGACAATTCTCTGGGCAGATGATTTCGGTGTAAAGGAAACATTTTCAGCCTCCTCCAAAAAGTATACGGCGATGTTAACTGTGAATTTTTTAAAATTCAAAAAAATCAACCCCCAAATTGTAAGTGTACACATTTATTCTAACTTATCGTTTTTTCTTGGTAAATTTGCAAAAATTGTGAAAATGTTGACCTGGTAACATTTTCACACACTCAGAAACCGTAGGGCTAATGATATTGGAACACAATTCGGAGAGAAAAAAGTTTTTTAATTAATAATAAGGAAAGACAAATATATTTTTTCGGGTATTATTGGTTTCCATTCCTAATGGAACACGATTTTATTCATGTTGCCTCCTCGGCAGTCTTTGTAGTAGCGCATCCTGTCAATTTCCCAAGACCTTAGTGACCGTTTCTGGCACGTAGAGACAGCTGATAACACGATTACCGAACATAGTGCGCAAAATATCGATTACGACATGGGCACTTTGAGATGGCGCGCCATCCTTCTAAAGATCGTCCAAAACCATAAGGTCAATCTCTGGATCCAAAAAAAGAACGTTGACAGAAATGGAACCTCCAGCAGCATTTAAACAAAATCTCACCAAACTCTCACTCTCTTAGGATACTTTGGCTTCTCTATATTAACGAGTGGGTTTTCGGATTCCTAGATGAAAATTAGATGTATCTGAAAAGTTTAAGAGCAAAACCGTTGTCTTCGAAATGCTCTATGTTCCAAACTGAGAAACCATAACGAAGCGGAATCAATTGGACGGCTGGTCGTGTTCTTTTAATTGCTGAGTTAACAGACCTAGCAAGCGAATAATGTCAGGTATTTGCGCAGAATTGAGATGAAGCTGATGCGTGAAATGTTGAGTTATTGAGATCGATGGTAAGTCAATGTTCCAGAACTGAGACGCAATCTCTCGTCTATGTCAGTCACTGTCTCGTCAGTGTGTATCGCATGATTACGCAAGTTTTCCTTATACAAGGGGCGGTAGGTCCCTCATTTCAGCCAGAAACGCTATGTTTGGTCGTCTGGCATTGAAATTGTAAATAAGTTTGCATTATTTCCCAATATCGTTAAAGCGTAAAGCGATTGATTTCGTTCCACGTATATCTGATACTGATTATCTCACAATATGTAATGCGAGAAAGATCTGCAATTGTCAGAGGAACAAATGATTCAAAAAGAAACCACAAGATGGACCGCCTGTTTCAGAATTAGATCAAATTAGAATTTTCTTACTTTTTAAGTTGGCTCTACAACTAAAGAGAAAAGATTTCCTGAAACTTCGATCTTTGGAACGCTTTCTCCAGTTCGTGATAATACGGAAATGCATGGTTTCTTTCGGTCTTCCCTGTCTGTGCCTTTCAGACTGCAGGGATTATTTCAAAGTCCATTTTGATCAACTACCGCGTAGTGCGTGGAATTGATATTAAATTCAGATCTCCGAAAGTTTTGTAACGATAGCAGAGGAACTGGTATGTTCATAATGTCGGGGCAATATTCGGATTTTAGCAAAAAATAATTGTGATCATGCAGATTTATTGTGCAAACAGTCATTTTAATGCAATTTTACTTTTTTTCCGAAAAACTGAACTGTGAAAAATGTAAAATTTGTATTTTTTTTAAAACATTAAAAAAATATTATCTTAGATCATATTTGGGAATAGATTATAACAATCCTTTAGTTTATGAAGTACTTCATATAAGGTGCCTAAAATTCGTCCTCTTCCGTCTGGTGATTCCCCCTTTCATTTAATTCATATGCACACAGCAAAAATGTTTCGTTAACTAAAACGCCCCGATGGTACCTGGTCGCCATTCAAAAAGGAGTTGTGTCGGCATTATAAATGCAACCAGCCGGTTAACCCGTAAAACAGTCAGTCAGCCAGCCAGTCAGTCAAACCAAACAGGTATCCACCCAAATATTCAGCCGCCTGGCCGTCCAAACCAACCAGCCAACTTGTGCACGTTTCATATTTTAACAACGTCCTTTTTCGGGTCGAAAAGTGTTCCGACAAAACGAGTGGAACTTTTCATTTAAGAGCTCATAAAGTTAATGTATTATACATTATGATGTGTATACGACGGACGGTCATAGACGATTTTCACTTTTCCCCCCACAACAGTCGTTGTTTGTCTGTTTGCCTGACTGTTCCTTTGGCTCGCAAATCGGTTCTCCGCTCATTATTATGCCAAACATTTAATGTACATTTGTTTTGGCCATATCACCTCCTCCCACATAAAATGCTCGTGTGATGAGGGGGTGAGGGTACATGATGCTGTTGCCACGGCTGATGGGAATTATGACGTTTAGTAGTCCATTATAGACATTCTAATGGTAACAAAGTGTTGGTAATTTTTTCCTTGTTATTTTTTTTGGTGTCAAGTTGTCCGGGTGGTGTCTCTGTGTACTCGGGCTACAAGTACGTACATACATAGTCTGTCTCCCGGCGACTCTAATGTCTGTGTCAGATCACATACATTTTTCATGTAGCAAATACGTGACAATTATTGTCATTATGTTGTGTGATGGCGGTTTGTAGGTGCCAGAGCTGCATATTACCGCTGTCGCTTCAGCTTTCTGTGGAAGTGTAACGTAAAGATTAACTGTTGCTTCAAACCGGTGGTTTTCGAGAAAGAAGTCAAGCCGTTTTACTTGTATCAAGTTTGAAAACCATTGGATGTTGCATAGTTCTAGTTCTGTTAAAGGTCAAGCTCTGTTAAAGTGTTAACATAACATTGGTAACGAAAAATATCCCGAAGCTGTTAAGCAATACTAACATAAGTAGCTAACATAATAGCTGAACTGAGCTTTAGAAGGAGCAACACTTACAAGCTCTGTTAACAGAGTTCTTGCAATCTTAATATATATTTACCCTCGACACTGATTCACTGATACACTGATACACTGATTCCCTGATTCACTGACTCTGTCACGCAGTACGTAGGAATTTAAATAGGCATTCTATAATAATTCTATAAATAATAATAATAAAAAAAATAATATTTTTTTTTTGGACAGAAATTGTGTTTTCCGCAAATTTTTTTTTCCCCAAATTTTTTTTTTTCCAAAATTTTCAGCAAACATTTTTTTTTTCAACAAAATATTTTTTTTTTCACAAAAAATTTTTTTTTCAACAAAATATTTTTTTTTCCACAAAAATTTTTTTTTTTTCAGCAAAAATTTTTTTTTTAGCAAACATTTTTTTTCCACAAATTTTTTTTTTCCAATTTTATTTTTTTCCGAAATTTTTTTTTACAAAATAGTTTTCTCAAAGTATTTTTTACAAAATTTTTAAAATTAAGTAACAAATACTTTCTCAAGCAAATTAACGGGCGCCATAGGCGCATTACAACTTACTAGTGTCAATATAATTAGGGATATTGCGACTGTGGGTTTAACGAAAGCAAATACCGAAATATACAATTTAACAAAAGCGAATATTCGAAAATGATACATAAAATATGCAGTCTTATCTTTTTCGAATGAGAAAACGAGTAGTGAAATATTTTCTTGCGAAAGCGAATGGGAAATCTGGTATTCCAAAAATGTTTTTTTGCGAAACCAATTGTACAAAATGATATGTGTAATTCGCATATGCTAAAGCGAACTTCCTTACATCGTTTGCTAAATATTTCCAAAAGTGGGCGTATCTGTATAAAACCAGTATTTTCAATTATCTCCTTTGTAAACCAGTCAAATGGTGCCATGCATATTACTGCCATCTACAGTGTGCTTCCGAACTAATGCATCTGCCCTCTGTCTGGCCTTGGTCTCTATTAAAAGCAGATAACATTCCAACTTAAAATATGTTGATTTACATTACAAATTTGTTAAAATGTTACGTGAAGTGAATGTTATATGAAAGCTCGAAAGATAAAAATGCTATAAGGTTGCAATGTTACATGTTGTGCTCCTTAAAGCTTTTGTTGCATTTCATAAAAGCTCCCTAGAGAGAAACATTCAAACCTGTTATTTTGAGGTGGATTTAAAGAGCTTTCGGCAAGACATATGCTGCCTCCTCTTAAACTGCCGCTGGTTTTGTTTCACGATTTCAGAAATTTGTGGTGTAAAAAATCATGTATCTAATAATTCTTAACATTGCAGACACGAAATTCTGTGTTATTCAGCATTGTCATATCCATGGTGAGTTTGAAACAATTTGAATCGCTAAAATTGTCGTAATTTTTTGTTTTGTTTCCAAGTTTTTCTCGTGAAGTCATATTATAAAAGTTAGTTAACGCAGAGAAGGGGAATACTTTTATCTATCCAGCTGATAAAGAAGTTCCTGATTCACACTAGGCAATTTTACTTGCGGCAATTTTTATGATTTCCTTTTGCACTTGCCTCTTGTGTTCACACAAGGAAATTCTTTTTCGGCAAAATACGAAAAAACCACAAACACAAGTGTTTTCCCTTTTCATTCCCCTTACCACCCTCTCAAACTGAGAATTGCTGTAATAAAAATTGCCTAGTATGAATCGGGACACACAATTGAACAGTGATTGTTACAGTAGGTAACAATACAAATATAAAAGATATTAGGTATTTAAAACCGAAGAGCTAGGTTGACAATTATTCAAAGTATAAAAAAAATCCCTTTGGATTTGGAAAACAAATTTCCTCCACACCTCCTACTTATTTTGAGGAATTCGAAAAAAAATAACATAGATTTATTGTTTTCTCCCAATTATTGGTTTATTCGAACGAGCCATCATTTCCATTATTTAATCATCCTGTCAATCAAATATTCCCAGTCCTAGGTGATGGTTTCTCACAAACAGTTTGCTCGATATTCGACGTATGGACTTCAATCTTTAATGGATTGTTCGCATGGAGATTAACGGAGTCAGATCACCGATGATATCGCCAAGATGGCGGTTAACACGATTAACGAACTTGATGAGCAAAATATCGATTGTTGTGTAGGCTGTGCGACATGCAGTCCTACTGAAACAAAAAAAGTTCCAAGTCCATGCCTTTTATTTCCAGCCACATAAATGATTTTAAAAGAAAACTAGACTACCACTTCAAAAACCACACCAAAGAGTCACTCACTAAGGATGCATTGTCGTCTCAAAGAACACATACCTCTTTCCAAATACTGTATGCGGCAGTTTTGCTTGTTAACATAGACACTTCTTCATAAAAGATGATTTTTGAAAAAATCGTTGTCCAGTTCGAGCTTCTCTAATGTCCCAACTGAGAAGAGATAATGTAGGAGAATAATACGAATCCTTTGTGCCAGGCTGTTGAGATTGATAGCGAGGCGATGTTACAATACTGAATCGCACACTGTCGGATACATCAGCCTTATCGTAACACGACGGGGACCAGGAGTGTTGCCCACTATTATGGCAGTCACACGAAATTGTCTGTAGTGTTTTTCTCGATTAGCCTTGTTAAAGCTTTTCTTTCTTTTTTCTTTGGCCTTCAGAGCTCCTTGCGTGTGGCCTGATGTCCACGAAAGTAGTATTCATTACAGATTCATACTTCTGCACGTACTAGCTGTGCTTGTGACTCAAGAGCTTGTCAAAAGTATTTAACGAAGCTGGATCTCGTAGATCCAGTATCTGCAAATGCCGTAACAAGCGCTTGTAGCCCACACCATCTTCTTCTCTTTTGTTTTCTGATCCATGTAGGTTAGTGTATCCTTTAGTGGATACAGCCCTTCAGCTACCGCCATGAGGCAAAATCGAAACTCACGGCGGTGGGTAAACCGGTGTATTATTTTTATGGTGTATTATTATTATTTGTCTCGCTGAATCTCTTAAGGATGCCTCAGCCTTATCACCTCTCTGATACTTTGTTGAATAATCTTCTTTGTTTCTTCTTTTTCGTTACAGGTAAGTACTACAGAAATACAACATTTCACAATTAATGTACATATAGAAGAATAAATCCAGTAAGTGTTTGCAATGAAGTTACTAAAATAGAATTTGACAAATCAATTATTTTTGGCAAGAAGAGATTATTCTCTTAGCCTTCAAGTCGCCGGCAACCACGAATTTGGAAAAGTTAGATTAACATTTTTGTTTGGATGTTTCCACCAGGATATGAACCTGGCTTTTGTTTTGTGATACCGGCTACCAATAGGCGTTGAAATGGTTATAATAGCTGTATTCCAAAAAATATTTTATATTTTCTTAATTTTAGCCATAATTTTTTCAAAAAACAATATAATCTATAAAATTGTACTTGTAAGAAACAAATGATATTTCTAATTTGTTAATCTGACGTATGACTTACACTTGAATGCTTTACCTAAAATACTACTAACTGTTACTCCATCTATTTATTTATTATTAATTACAATACAAAGTAAATTTATATTCTAATTTTTGGGTCTAAGGGTAAACCGGGTGACACAGACCATATGTTTAGATTTTTGCAGCGACAGACCAAAGCCTCTGGTGGGAATCGAACCCACAACCCCCACGCTGATAAGCAAGCACGCTACCAACTGGCCTACCGGGGAGCTTATGTTACTCCATCTAGTGTCCGAAGCTTGCAAGTGAGGTATTTTACCAATGGCGTGGTGAGAAGCTCAAAGGAAAAGTTATAAAATGTACTTGACTATCGATGGCCAATAAAAAGCTTTCATAGAGTCCTGACAGCAAAGACCATTCATAGGGCAGACGTCGCAAGTCGTTTTCTGATGCATTAGTTCGAAAGCACACTCCAGATGTTATAAAATGTACTTGACTATCGATGGCCAATAAAAAGCTTTCATAGAGTCCTGACAGCAAAGACCATTCATAGGGCAGACGTCGCTAGTCGTTTTCTGATGCATTAGTTCGAAAGCACACTCCAGATGTCACTAATTGGCATGGCAATATTTGAAAGGCTTTCAAAGCAAATAATGTTTTTTAAACCAATACCTACTTTTTTTTAAAACAAATACTGTTTAAATACCCTTTTGGAAATGTTCAGAAAACGACTTGCGACGTCTGCCCTCTGTATGGTCTTTGCTGACAGTTGATTGCTGCTTTGTGGAAAAAAAAAGTTTTTAAAAGAACCGCTACTCTTTTATAATCGTAAAGCTATAGGATTCCAAAAGTTGTTTTTCTCTAAAAAGCTTTAAATCTATGAGATGGCACAAAAGTGTCAACAGGTGGAGCCTGTGCTTATTTATTCCTAAATGGTGTGTTCGTGTTTAAAAAAGGATAACACATTTTAATTAACCATATACAATACATATCGTGTCCTGTGATTAGATTCTGAACTCGGTCTGACAGGTTGTTGTTCCAAAAAAAGGATATACAGGAAGGAAACAATTTAAAAAGAAAAATTGAGATTGTGCCACGACCTATCAATTTAGAATTTTTTTGTAATATTGGTGTTTATTTTTGGAGTTTCTGGTCAATAAATGTTTACAATTTTAATATCCAAAAAATAGCTACTGGCAAATTAAAGAAAAATAATTGTGGACGAAAAATTACAAAAAGTTAATTTACCACTTACCTTCTTCGAAAAATTATATTATTATTCTATTATTCTATACCAAAGCATCCTCATCTATGACTCATATTATTTTATTAGGGTACTGAACAAGATCAATTTTCCATATTCGGAAAAAGTTTTAGGTTTTTTTTTTCAACTCAACACCAAATAGTAACAATTTTAAGGTCGTGGCGCGGTCCCTACTTTTTTTTATTTGGTTTTCATTATTTTTCTCTTATTAGGGTCGCGAACTACATCTCTTTCACACCACCCTAATAAATAGTAGCCAAGGCCAATAATTTGGTCTGTTGAGCACTCTACAAATAACTGAGTTAACTTCATTGACTCTAACAACACTAATGTTTTGTTCAATGTCGTCATCTTCCCTTGTTTTCCGTAACAGACCAAGACGTTCAACAAGTTTTAGAGTCCAAAGTCGTCATCGCTAATACGGACTATAGTACTCTCATTACAATTCATAGCAATTGTATAGTCTCCGAAGCATTAGTAATGTTGAAAAGGATATCAATTGAAAATCGTCTGAAATATGCACAATTTGATGGCAAATTGAACAACGAATATTTGTTTTTTTACTTTTTTTAAGACATCAGCTATTGTTGTTTTCCAAGGTATTATTTTTTATAAAGCGACATGTAAAAAAGTTTGTATTTACATAAATATGCACAATGATGAGGAAGCAAAGGGTGTGAGTCAGCGAATTCATTGATATTTAATATATCAATAATATGAAAGGAAATACGGCTCCACGATATCGAAGTACAGACTTTTTTATGGAGTTATACCTTTGTTGCATTTAAATGTTAAACCGCTAAGTGCTTCCACTGACGTCAAAATGTTAATCCAAGTGACGATAGGGCACATTTTGGTTCTCAGCGCCACTCACTGTAATCGCTTCAACCGGTTTATTGGAACGTCTGGGCATGTGGATAAACTCCGTCCCGTACTCAACCAAGTAATGACAATCATCGCGAAAAAGATCTAAACTTCGTTTTTTTCCAAACTCGCTTTTTTTAAATTTTTAATCCCAATGAATCAAATATAATGGTATAGTATGCGCCAAATGCCTTTATGCTTGACCACAAAAAGAGACCGTCTTTTGTAAAATTTTCTTTTTGGCGTTTACATGTTTTTTTTCGCATTGAGGGATCGATATGTTTGTGACAGCAGTCGAAGGTACAAAAAGAATCAAATGCCAAAATTAATTTTATTTTTTTTTTTAATTCCAAAAATAGACTTAAATACGATTTTTCTGTCTATTAGGGCAAAAGTTATTTTTTTTTAATTCTCATATTTCGTTCTTAAAACCTAGTGTGACCAAAAATGTGTGGTGCAGTGTGAAATGCACATTTTTCCAGATCAAATTTTCTGGAGTGGTCCCACAGCCAACATGGATTTTTAAAATTGTATTAACTTTAATTTAATCTAAAAACAAAGTAAAATGTTGACTTTTGGCCCACCCTGTACTCATATATGCTAATTGTAATATTCAACTTAGTTTGATTTGAAATCTTCTGTGAACAAGTGAGCCTTTTCTGTTTTTTCCACCACTAACCTTGGTTCGAAACCTGTTCGCCCTATAAAATTCGATCACTCGCTTGAGATGAACCCTGTTTTAATATTATGTTGGAAGAAATGTAGATTTTTGTTTGCATTGAAAAAAAAACTTGTTGAAACAATAATTCGAGAGCATACATCATCGTTGTTGCAGTAAGTAGTTATCGAATAAGTCAAGAACATAAATCATTTTGCCATTTCGATTGCACAACAGAACAGAAAATATTCGTTTTCATGCATAATTGCACGTTTGATAGATTTCGGATGAATAACAATACATAATGGT
The DNA here is from genome assembly GCA_958296145.1 of Hydrotaea cyrtoneurina. NCBI lineage: Eukaryota > Metazoa > Arthropoda > Insecta > Diptera > Muscidae > Hydrotaea > Hydrotaea cyrtoneurina. The sequence goes on from OY282515.1 coordinate 70,256,466, forward strand.
AAATCGTAATGCAAGGACTCATAGACGGACTAAATAAAAGCAAACCCACAACAAGTGGAAAAAAATAGCTGGACACCGGAAATGTAAATTTATTGCAGGAACATTTACGTATATATCGCTGAACGGCACTATTCCCTCCAGCTACCACTGATAGTGTTGAACATTTTAGGTGTACCATTTTTTTTTTAATTAAGCAAAAGCCGATCATAAGTATTGGTTTAATTACAACACAAAGTAAATTTATATTCTAATTTTGGGTCCAAGGATAAACCAGGTGATTAGATTTTTGCAGCGACATACCAAAGCCACTGGTGGAAATCGAACCCACAACCCCCTCGCTGATAGGCAAGCATGATACCAAGGACTTTGTAATTTTCACAGATTTCCAGATTACAGGGGACATATCAGAGAACAGATATGTGCCATTTGCTAAGGTGTCCGCTGGAGGCTCCATAGCAAAAAGCTCAGATAATGTGAAAACAAAAATAATAAATAAAAGAAAAAAATTTCAAACTCCATCGCATATGAATCCACATGGATAAGTTAAGTTGAGGATTGAAATAAATTAAAAAAAAACAAAATTAACCGGATATGTACGAGTAAAATCATTGGTCTACCGAATATCCTGGAAGTTGAACTTTTTTCAGCGGAGACACGAAATCACTTTGAAAAGTCTATCTCCTACTTTGGTATCTCACGAACCAATGAACATAGAGCAAAATCGAAATCAGATTAATAAAATTCAATAATCCTTTATTTGAGATCAATATTTGAAATATATTAATTAGAATATGCATTTTCATGTTTTTACATATTTTTGAGCAATCAGGAGGGCAAAAATCCTAGGGGCATCTGGTCATATTACCGATGCCAAAGAGACCGCTTAGCACATCTACTTCCAGGTCGCGACCAGCATACTCTGAGTGGTAGCATAATGAACAGAAATATAAATTATTTGTCTACGTCATCTGTTCGATCATAAAGAATTTAATACGATCTACCAGATCTAGCAATGGAACTGTTTGTATTTTCTCTTGCAGAAGGAATATTTGCCAATGCTACTGTGAAGGCGAAATAAAATTAGGACCCATGGAAATACACCTCAATTTGGCCCTAAAAAGTATACGTGAAATTTCATGATTTTTTTGGGGTCTTAATTTCATATTTTTACTGTGGCCCACATGTTAGTGCGAAATTAAACATCATGGGACTTATTTTGGGTTTTTATATAAGAACTAGTAAGTTGTAATGCGCCTATGGCGCCCGTTGAAATATGGAAAACAAATTTTGTTGAAAAAAAATTTTTGTGGAAAAAAAAAAATGTCGAAGAAAAAAAAAATTTCTTGAAAAGAAAAATTTTTGTTGAAAAAAAAATTTTGTTTAAAAAAAAATTTTGTTTAAAAAAAAAATTTTTCTCGAAAAAAAAAAATTTTTGTGGATTTTTTTTTTTGTTGAAAAAAAAAAATTTGGAAAAAAAAATTTTGTAAAAAAAAAAAATTTGGAAAAAAAATTTTGTAAAAAAGAAATTTTTAAAAAAAAATTTGGGGAAAACACAATTTCTGTACAAAAAAAAATATTATTTTTTTTATTATTATTATTTATAGAAAAAAGAAAATTATAGAATGCTATTTAAATTCCTACGTACTGCGTGACAGAGTCAGAGAATCAGTGTCGAGGGTAAATATATATTAAGAAGATTGCGATATCTGTTTGGAAAGTACAGCCCAAGCTCTAAAATTAAAATTGGCCCCAATTTTACACAGGGAACAACTACGCAAAATATTTTGTAGTTTTTTCGGGCGTATTTTCATAGCTTAAATAAAAAAATTGAAAAAAAAAAAACTCCAAAATGATAAGAACGTAAATTGAAAATCGGCCCCAATTTTACAAAGGGAACAACTACGCGTAACACTATCTGTGCTTGGGGTGTTATTCCTGGTGTCTTTTTCAAACTACATATCGACCACAATTCCGGCCCGAATTTCATTCTCAATTTGGAGTGTATTATCGTATGGGCTACTTTCCTCTGGCAATGGCAACTAATGCGGAATCACCAGAAAAATTTTCTAATTAATTTATTTTGACTTTACACAGGCAAAGTTGAATCGTACCCCTGTAAGTCTCGATCAGGTTGGATTCCGAAAGAATATTCTGCTAAATGCCTGAGAATGAACAACTCTGTCAAAATATTAAAATTCGTTCCATACAAAGTCTTCGGGAATCAAAAAAAAAAACTAGTAAACAAAGAATACCGAAGAAGAGATCACAATGGCTAAAGGCATTCTAAACTATGAAAACTGGTCAGACTATTTGCATAGAAAAATACCAGAGAAGAGATTACAATACGTTAAGGCATTCTAAATTATGAAAATTGGTCAGACTACGTTCATACAAAAAAAAAAGTGGTACGCAAATACAAATTTACCCATGAAGTAATTCTCCCTCTCCTGAAAGTGGTCGTTTTCAGTATTTTCTATTGTTGGTAATCGTATGTGTACCTTCTGCACCTTCAGATCCACTGCCCAGGAATTTAAAAATATTATTTATGTTCCCAGAAAGTTTCTGCTTCAATGCATTTTGTTTAAATATGGTGGACTTAATTATAAAGCCACTAATAAACAAGAAACACATACACACATGTGAGTGTGTGTTTGTCGATGTGTTTAAATATGCGTACCAATGAGTTCAGACAGGATGCAGTAGTCTATTGTTTGGTTTCACATCGTCCATTCATCGGATGGTTAATCATCAACTATTTTTGCAAGTGCGGTTTTTATGATGCGAGCGAGTATTGTAACATTTTCCAGTACTTGCAGGACCTTTAGCAAAAAAAACAAAATGCTGTGGCTGTAGAGCACAGCAAATTCATGTGTGCGTGTGTGTGTTTTTTTAACCAACTAATAAATAATAACAAAGAAAAAAAGAAAAGCGAGTCGAGGCAAATATTTATATGAAAATAGTTACCTAGCGTATTGGTTGCTTATAACAGGACCAAAAATATAATGAAATGCCATATGTAGAAGAAAATGTTTAACATTTTTGCAAAGTTGTGTCTGTTACCATACGGACAAAGGGATAAAAATATAATGAAACATTACTGATGGCCACAAACCATGCATATGCAACGGTTTGATGAGCGAGCATCAGCTCAAGCTGCTGAATGTTGTGCAATGAAAAACAATATGTATTTTCTAGTAACCTTAATAATATTTAAAAAGCTTTTACAAGTTTTAATCACATTTTATACGTATACGTGCTATTGCCGACATATCATACGATATAATCGAAACAATGGTTTGAATCACTGTCCTCTCCATTTCGACATCAGCATATATTTTACCAGCAAAAATCTAGAAAAAAGTAGGTCGTCAACATTTATCGCGGTGCATTTAATTAACATATCTGATTCAGGCTTAGGACCCTTAGCTCCAAAAATGTGCCACACTATTTAGGTAAAACCTCGGTACATGTATTGAAGAAAAATGCCCCAAAAAAAAATCATGGGGAGATTTTCATAAAATGTAGGTAACAATTAGTTTTTTGTTTTTAGGGCATTTCTCAAAGGAAAAATCCCCAAAAAATGGACAATGAAAAATTCCCCAATTTTTTGGGATATTTCTATCATATATATTTTTTTAATGTTGTTTTTTTGGGCAATTTTTTATATTATTTGGGCCATTTTTCATAAATTGTTTGGGTGGTTTTTCAAAAATTTTGGGGACATTTTCATATTGGACTTTTGGGGTTTTTTTTTTGTTTATTTTTGTGAGTTCTTCATTTGGGGCATTCTTAATTTTTTAGGGCATTTTTCATAGAACCTTGTTTTTACGAGAGGTGGAACCCATCCATTTAAAATACAGATCTGTATTAAATTTTCTGAAAACGGGATATGTGGAATTGCAAACAATCTAATAACTGGCAAACACAATTCTTTAAAATATTTAAAAGCTACTCTGACAGTAGAAAAAGGTTAGAAAATAACGCCAGATCGCTTTTATACCCTTTACAGGGTTACACAGATTGCCTTACGTCTATTGGCATTAGTGTACGAGTGTTTTGGATGTGATTGCGGCAACGCATTTCAATTGAATAATTAGATGGTTCCAAAAACATTTGTCATTCACAGAATCAACGTATGATACATAACACCAAAATGTGTGTGTATTCACTGCCCATGGACAACATAACGCTGTGAGAACACTCTCCAGCAGTGAAACATAATACTACAATACATTTAAGTAAACAACCCACAATGTGGTAACTATTAAGAACTCCGTAGGTTAGTTGATAGCGTGCTTGCCTATCAGCGTGTGTGTTGTGGGTTCGATTCCCAACAGAGGCTTTTGTCTGTCGCTGCTAAAATCTAGCCATATGGTCTGTGCCACCCGGTTTACCCTTGGACCCAAAATTAGAATATAAATTTACTTTGCAATTAAATCAAAATTAGCTAATGGAATGGAAAAAAATATTTATATTTTAAACAATCGTTTTTTATTTATATTTAACTACCTGTTTCCAAAAAACGAATTTGTTCATTCGTTGCAAATTGTCAAAATTGAATTCGCAATAACATGGATTTATATTAGTGTTGAGAGCTTATTCTTCCGAAACCCATAGTTTAATAATGTCTGAATCACATGTCTGTAACTAACGAACAAATTCGTTTTATGGAAACAGACAGTAACATTTTTTTTAACATTTTTTAATATATTTCTGCATTCATATTGAATAAAAGAAACAATATTTGACGTATATCTATAGATATTTGTACAAGTTATGGTCCTTTTTGTAAAACTACCACAATTGTAAAACATTGAATTGTTTCCTCCATTTAACGGATGTAGTGCGTGTGTTGTTTATCGTGCTACTTCTACAGAAGGGCCATAACTTCAAATAATATTATTAATGCAGTTATTGGTGGCTTCCCTGAAATAACTTTTCTTTTGTACAATACCTCAATGACCGGCTGTTGCAGTCTCAAAAATAAAATCGAAATATTGCCCAAAAAATCTCTATGGTTTTGTGTATTTTATTGAGAGGCCATTGCTGATACGATTAAAGTGAACACTCCGGTCGGGAGAAGGAAATATTTTGTATACATTGCGACTCCGTCAGCGGCGCGACAAGCCCTGTCTACCATTACAATCGTAGGGCTCCACATGTACAAACTTATTTATCTCCCTTAACATTCCCTGAAGGAACAACTGAGAATTCATAATTTTTATAAAACGGCAAATGTCAAGCGAGGATTTTGAAAGGGTCCGCCAAATAACTTGTTTTTTGAAAATTCTATAAAAAAAAACTACTGGATATTTTCTCAAATTTTTTTTTTTTTGAAAGTACAATCCTTCCGATTAATAATGGAAAATAATTTCATTCAAATGGCTGCCTCGGCTGGCCATGCAGTCGCCTAACGACATCAGCTCTGCGGCTGATAATGCGATCTTCAAAAACAGGGCGCAAAACATGGAGTGTAGCTTCGGCTGTGTGGCACGTAGCGCCAACCTGTTGAGACCAAATGTTGCCAATATCCTCCTCTTAAATTTTTGTAAACAAAAATTCGTTCAACATGGCCCTATAACGAAAATATCGAAAACGAAATAAGCAGTAGTTGAAAAAAATTTAAATTAAATCAAAAACAGGGCGTAAAACATCGAGTGTAGCTTCAGCTGTGTGGCACGTAGCGCCGTCCTGTTGAAACCAAATTTTGCCAATATCCTTCTCTTAACGATAACGAAAACGAAATAAGCACTAGTTGAAAAAAAAATCGTTAGATGGCGGACCCTTTATAACAACAATACGTTGTTCATCTTGGCCAAGGATTTTCAACCCAGCGACAGCTGTATCTACCGTAAGTTTTTTCCCCAGACAAGAACTTCCGGCAACAGCAACATAACTATTACAACAATAACAAATATTTGTATACTCACTGACTGGGACCTACTGTTTATTTTTTCTAGGGAAGTATTACAGGGCTTACAGATTACTCTCTCACTCGTAAAGTCGACGGCATTTACAAGGTAAAAACTCTCGCTGGAAAATGTTTTCTATCTTACCAGCATACGAACCTTGATCTGCTGTGTGATAGTAGCCCACACTATCTATTACAGCATGGATACCATTGAATTATTTGAAACAAAATCATGTTAGTATTTAAATTTGGAGAGATTTTCTAAACTTAATCGCTAACCCTCGTATGGAGGCTGTTTCATGGTGTATGGAGATAAAAATACTGTCCATGTATAGACACACACAGGCGAATGCAAATACCCACCCCATCGTAGTGCAAATATACTCGAATAAATGGAGAAAAGAGAGTTGAGTGAGAGAGCTCCAGCTAGAAAGAGAAAGAAATAAAGTATGCGTTTATACGAACACCAACCGTTTATGGTAGTTGAGCTGAGTTTTCTCCATATTTTGCACAGTGCCACCTTGTCTGTTGGGTGGGGGCTGATGTTCTCCTCGTTGAGTTGTGTTCTCAAAGAGAGGGATGTCATTGAAGCTGGGCACGTGTGTGTGTACATTGGGGGTGGGATGTGAGATGTTGCTGGTGCTTTGTGCTGTTGGTCCTGCCTCTCTCAGGCTCCAGCCACTTGTGTTGCTTGGCAACGCAACAGTTTGTTGCCGTGGCAATAATACGTTATAATTTGCGATTGAGTTTTATGGTTATACAAAGCGGCAGCAACAACACCAACAGCAGCAATAAAGTGGGGAAAAACAACACAAGCGTGCGTTTACAGTGCACACACACAAACTCGAGTTCGACAACAACAAAAAAACAAAAAAAATGTGGTACGTTTTCCTTCTGACGAAACCAAAACAAAGAGTCAGAAACAACAACAACTCAACACAGCAGAGCCCAACGACAAAAGAAAATATAATGAAAATAAATTATAAAAAGAATGAGTGTTGAATAACAACAATTTTACAAAATTAACCTTTATTTTAGTTTCCGTCTCCCCTGGCGGTAATTGCGGCAGTGACGTTGTTGTCTATGATATATTCCGCAACGTTCTCTGCCCCACACCACTACCAGTCACATATAGAACAAGGATGTTTTTGTCTATTATGAAACCCTTGACATTTTTTGTTTTTATTGTTCTAGGTTTTTATTTTTCTACGCAATTTTATTTACGGAAAAGGTTTTTTTTTAATAAAAAAAAATGTGAAGGAACCATTGCCATGGCAAAAGGGGCACCGCCGAACTGTGCGTTGTAGATGAAAGATATGTCATAATTCTGAAGTTGATTTATATGGGAACTGCCTGAGATTTTAAAGTGTTTTCTTGGTTTATGACAAAGCTACTCGTATGGCAATTATACTGTTACTTTAGCAACCGCTCACCACTCAAACATCCCTTGAGTTGAGGATTTTCATATGAAAACAATAATAGCAGAGACATTGTCGTAATAACAATATAATTATTATTAATTACTCAGGGATTATCTTTATGATAAGAGCAAACGGATGAGTGGAAGCGAAGAACTATTGTATGATTGTTGAACCGCAAGCTTATAAGTTGTATTTGTCAGAGTTGGTATGTTGTGGGACTGTTACCTAAGCAACGTAGGATCTCGTGCTGGCAGAGACATAAAAAAATATCCTTGTAAATGAGAGTAAGCGTTCAGAAATTGACAAAATGCCTCTATAGAGCTGCTACGCCAGCATTCAAGATCAAGGTGTGCCAGAGTACTTAGACGCGAACAACTTCTTCACGAACAGCGTCTTCGTGCTGATGTTCTTAAATCTCCCAGGTGAAGTAAGAGCTTTTGGTAATTCGTCAAAGAGAAGGGGACAATTCTTCATCTTCTATCCCAACTCTCGTTAACGATGACCAGATATTCTCTGACCCGGTTGACAAAGCTAACCTTTTTGATGGTATATTCAAAGAAACGTATCTAGTTCGATACCTACGATATTTTTTTTCAACACGTGGAGTTATTAAGGGTTCCTGTAGGTCTCAACGTAAGTAAAACTTCGGGCCGGGATACGCATTCTTTCCAACATGTCGTACCGTGCTGGTATTCACCATTCATGTTGCCCATGTTCAGACGATCTCCAAGAAAGGTGATGCTACAAATACAGAAAATGACCCCTCAATTGCTATTTGCTTTGCTCCCGCAACGGCTATGGGGGGGCATGGTTAAATACCATCTGGTAAACTTTCTAGAGTTCTAAGAGACTTCTGAATGGTGGACCGATTGGCTTTCGTAGAAACTGATCTGCTGGAGGCCTGATGGAATCGATAACCGCCTTGGTGAAAGCAAGTTTATGGCTATGGATGGATTTCCAAGGAGTTCGATAGGTCTTAACACGGCTTATCGACACTTGTTGCATTTTGTGTTTTGGTAGGACTTTTAATGTCTAGAAAAACATTTTTTTAAGGACATACAAATGATTTGTTTCTCTGGCAATAGTGAAATGGAACCTTGCTCGAATTTTCTTTTAAAGTTGAAAATGTATGTTTATTGATGTTGAATAAATAAATAAAAAAAAAAATAAAAAAATGTTCAGTGGTGGTGACAGCCATGAGCCAATTAGTTACGGGTTGTTTTAATTTTGCATCAATGAAGAGTGAATTGTGTTACCTGAGCTCTCAGAATATTAGGACTTTTATCGGTATTTTTAAAATCGTGTCCACCTTCTTGGGAACCTAAAAATACCAATGGTTTTGAATAAATCATTTTTATAGACTGGACATTTTTCACATTCTTAGTAACATTGTGTTCTTTCTATCTCCCCGTCACGGCCTTTTGTGCCAACCGAGCAAATATTGTTGATATTTTTTCCAAACAAATTGTTGTCAATGTCTCTATTTCCGAGAATTTTTTATTAGCAACTGTTGGCATTGACATACAGATACCTTCATTGGCACGTATGTCTTAATAAACAAATTTTGCGCACACATGTCCTTTTTTTCGAGGACATTCTCTGCCGCACTATACCGAATAATTGTTGTATATATTTCCAGGAAAGCCTCTCGATGTTGTTTGTATTGTCTGTGTAGAGCTTTTAATTTATAAGTTTTCGTATGACTTATTTTGATCAACGTGAATGTCGTCATTTCATGTTTATCGTTCGTCTTGTTTTTTTTTTTTTGCCAAAGTTTTATTTAGTTGAATTGTTTGTCTCCCATCTTGTTCCTGTTCCGTTTGTGGAACGTTTTCTTTTCTTTTGCTGGCTGTTGATGTGGTAAACATGGGTTGTTGACGAGGACGTCGACGACGAGGATGTTGTTTATCATGGTGATGATGGTGATGCTGCTGTTGAATTCATATTTAAGGTTTCACAGCGTGAAATTTGTTTCATCATTTGTACGAATTTTCGTTATTTGTTTGTTTATTTGCTCCGGTTTTTTTTGCTGTCCTGGAAGTTACACAAAAAACTTGTTATGGTTGTCCTGGCTACGTGGGTGGGGCTGCCAGAGACCGAACGTTGGATTGCGGTTGGAGGAGAAAAGTAAATGATAAAAAAAATCTGTGTATAGAATATACCGACACTGCTGGGTCTTCGAATGCCACAAAACACAGAGCATAATGTGTTTCGAGCCAAACAAAATCTAAAACAGTTTTTTGATGAATTCCCAACAACTGTACGAAAAACAAGAGAATGGGTTTAAGAGGTTTCCGCTTCTACAAAGGAGAGCAGGATAGTAAGGTGTACCACAAAAACATGGTTGAAATGTCATTGGTTTGCCAACAAGGATGGCGCATTTTCTCAAAACTGAGCATAAATGAAATATCAGCGTTGCCATAACTTTAAGGTCAGTATGCAATGATCGAATCAAAACGACTGCATTAAATGCAATTAGGGAGTACTATTTGGATTGCAGAGGTAAAAGTGTCAAAGCCTTCGCGTAGATGAGTTTTCAGGAGGCTTCCTTCTTCAGCATTCTTGAATCTATGTGGGATCCTATTCTTTGTATTTATAACGAAGAAGTAACACATCCCTGATAAGAGAAGGCAGCGAAGACGGTTATGATCCCTGCGCTTTAACGTAATCATACAATTTAGTCCAGTAGAGCAGCACTTATCCTATCCGAAGTTCGATTATGATATGAAGAGTTAAATTCCATGGGATCCAAATGAAAAAAGTGTAATGACATTAGTTTAAAATAATAGGTTACCCCTTGTTTACAACCGATTTTTTACAGAACTCAAAAATGTTTACTAGATTAATCGTTACAGACTTTGAGCGCATGGATTTCAATTCTGCGCTGCGTATCTAAGTCTAAAAAAGTTGTAGATCTAAAAAAAAACACTTTTGCCATCGAAAGAAATTCTTAAACCAGGCTTCGTATGGATTTGTTCTGCTATCAATAGCATATAAGTATTTCAACAAGTTTTCTATGTATGAAAACGTCATTGGCGAGGGAGCAACTGCTCCATAATTACTACTAACATATGCACAACAAAAAAACCGATCTTCGTTCCACTTATACGGCTTTAGGGAAAAAATCCCTACAATTCAGATGTACAAAAATGGTGAAAATATTTTTCTATACTCAAAGGTTTTTTTTTTACTAGTCACAAAATTATTTTTAATATTTACCGTGACTTTTAATTTCAACGGAGTTCAGGAGTTATAAACAAATTTTTCGAAAAATTGTTTATGTAAATAAACGGTTTTCCAACAAAAGGTGTTATTTGAATCACCCGGTATTTCGGTTTTTTTGGATCTTTAATTCTTTGACATTTGACAAGGAATTGGGCATTCCACAAATGTCATTACACCGTATTTTGCATAAAGACTTGGGTCTTAAGGCTTATAAAGTTCAGTTAACACAAGAACTCAAGTCGGCCGATCATCAACAACGTCGTGTCTTTGCTGATTGGGTCCTCGAAATGCATGAAAATTATCCGTAATTCTATCGGTAAATCATCTTGACTGATGAGGCCCATTCCATCTCGGTGGATACGTCAACAAGCAAAATTGTCGCAACTGGGGCTCGGAAAACCCAAGAGTTATTGTTGAGAAGCCTCTCCATCCTCAACGTGTTATTAAACAGTAGGTCCCGGTCAGTGAGTATACAAATCCTATCGTACACAGCTCACTGGTTCTAGAGAACCGCCTGTTCCTTCATGGAATGTTAAGGGAAATATGTAGGAAATAGGTAGGACGAAGACTGCTGCTGATTATTATATTCCGGCATATAGCGTTTTTAATCATAATATCATATGCATACCTCTAATATCCTTTCGTCCGCTCATGACCTAATATAGCCTGTGAAAAATTTCCCGGTCGACAGTAATACACTATGGAAATTCCATGACGACGGTGACATAATTGCGGCTGATATAGTGATTTTTATATTGAGTGACATTTTTAAGGTTAAAAATATAGCCACGAAACACAAACATATCAATTTGCCTCAATAGAGGCGTTGACATACTTGTCTTACAATATAAGCTGTGTTTTTCTAAAATTAATTCCAAATAGCCTGTGTATATCTCTAGGGCAATTGTACCATAGTGTAAACATTTTAGGATGACCTGACTATTATTATGGCTTTTTAAAAAAGGGCGAGACTTCTTCCACTACTCCGAAAATATATTATTCTTGATATAAGTTGCTGAATAACAGTGTATGAGTGTATACATTCCTTAGCTTTTTCGAGTATCGTGCATGCACCAAATTTAATTGTAGATTCATTTCTCCATTACTCCCATGACGTATCAAGTTCTTGTAACAAGGTTTTATTGTTGTCTACTGCTGTCCTTTCTCTTGACTGCAACTTTATAGGCTGTTTATTTTTTCAAGACAACCCTATACAATGCCTTGCTATGTTCCTTGCTTTACCTACACATTGAGTAATACTCGTGTGCCATGTTTAAGATGCAAGATGCGGCTTAATGAAAATGCCCCAAAAAAAGAAGAATTCCCAAACAAATATTATACAATTCATAATTTTTAGGTAACATTTAAATTTTTGTTTTACATATGCCCCAAAAACTGGACAATGAAAAATTTCCAATTTTTTATTTTTGGGTTATTTTCATAACAAAAGTCAATCATATATGAATCGAGTCCGCGCTAATTTTTTATTTTATAATGTTGTTTTACAATGGCGTATTTTTCATTATATTTGGAGGATTTTGGAGCATTGGGCAATTTTTCATAGTGTTTGGTTTCTTTTTTAGATTTTTTTGGGTAAATTTTCATATTGGGTTTTTTTTAATTTATTTTGGGGGAATTCTTCATTTGGGCAATTCTTAAAATTTGGGTATTTTTTTTATAGAGCCATAGATGATGCATGTAGAAATATTTCTTTTACTTTATTCCACAATTTGCGACAAATTACATAGTACAATTCGCAAAGCCGTAATAATCTTAGATTTCTTTCCTTCGATGTCCTTAATTTTCATGAATCAGCCCATAATTGTGCTTTACTACAGCTTTCTAATGTGATATAAATAAATTCATTCCGATTAACTATTCTCTAAGTCGATTTTAATTTATCGCTCTCTAAGCCAACTTTATCCTGTTATCGACAATCTGAATCCGTTGTCTCTTTTGCAATTTTCTGGATACCCAATCCACCAAAAATTCTCCCAAAAGTACAGCAATACTGACACCAATACCGACACACCACAGCAATATTAAGCCGGCAAAATTCGACATGCCCAATTTCACGGGACCCGTATCAAAGTTTGTATATCTCGAAGCCTGCACCTGATATTGTTGATGAACATTTAAATATTTTGCGGTAATTTTCCATTCCCAAAATTTTGAGAGGCCCGATGAATGCCAGGCTAATATTAAATCATCGTATTTGGGCAGATGTGGCCAGAGGCGAGGAACAATGGCTATAGTTAGCTCATTGTAGATATCGTCAACCATTAATTTTAGTCGTCGCAAAGCTGGAGGTGTTAAAAAGTCGGCATTGCCGAAATTACCAAAAGCCAAACGTTCTACGGCGAATCCCATATTTTCGGTTTTCGCCATTGTGCGCATTTTATCCTTGGTATTTATGTGAAAATTGTGGAAAATGCGATAAATAACCGGCTAGAAATGGTAGGAAAATTGTTAAAATATTTCTGAGTTTATTTCACATTCCACATACATCCACTTCTGCGTCGTCGCGATCCGCTATGGATGCCACCCAAACATACGAACTGGCCGTCCATGAGAGATTGTGTCTATACAGACGTTCCACAGAGTCGGCCGCCTCCCCTAAGCTGTCAATAGTAGAAAATCGTTTTAAAACTTATGAATGAGTGACAGAGAATGTTTTCCAACCTGGGCAGTGTCAGTATGGCGGACAATCCTCCTCCATAGATGTTGGTCAGGATGATATCAATCATATAACAGGCAAATAGGACAGTCCGTACCGTATGTGAAATGACCACATAGCTCGAGCTCTGCGATATAAATAGCTTCAAAGTTGTAATATAACCGAATTGTAGACATGACCACCAGGTCACTTGATCCGACTGCTGCACCAAAGTCATTTCCATTTGCCGAGCGACGAATAACGACAAGGTTTCCAGCAATAAGCAGCCAAATACGCCCAGCCAAAGGGTAAAACGAAATGGCTTGACGGGTAGAGTCCAGCTGGTTAAGCGCGTGGGTGCCGGTACCAGACACGTGACTCCGGATCTTCCCAAAAAATTAGTATGATCAACGGCCGCATAGACAACGTCCCTAGTGGGAAGTGAGAAACTGAATCAGTATATTCGGCCCGGCCGAATATTATATAACCTCCATCATGGAGTAAAATATGTTTAGCTTAGTGCGTGGGTATGCGAGGGGTCAGGTAGGGGTACAGAAAGATAACATGTATTAACTTAGCTTCCAAACTCGATTGATTGGTTCCTCTGGATGATTTTTATGAGGATGTAAGGAAAGTGAAAGTGCATAGGGTTAGTTCAATGACAATGGCTGGAATACAGTGTCCCTAAACTTAGCACGGATTCTTATTTCGCTAAGGATATCAAATAATCAACTTACCAGCGATACATTGCACCCATACTTATATGGGTCTTGCCTTCCAGGACCATACCCATCAAACCGTCGCCCGTAAAGTTGGCATAAATAAATCCCCATTCAGCTTTTTCCGCTGAAAGTAAACAAAATGATAAAATTAAGACTGGATTTTGATATGACAGCATATCAGTTTGTCAACTTACACGTATCCACCTCTACTGTGCAGTTGTAAAGTTCACAAAACACATGCACAATGTGCAGTTCTGTACCATCAATATGGACCAAATGTCGGGGATTATCCACCGCATGATCACGGTATTGTGGCAAATGTTTATAATCCACAACCACAAAGGGTCGATAATCAAACGCCCCCACAATTATTTCACGACCTTGTAGATCTTGCAATTTATCGATGCTGTATAAATTTATATCGGGTTCAAATCGTCCACTGAGTGCATCGAATGTGGTCAGATATATTAACTCATGGGGCTGTTTGTAAATTGAGCCCACAAATTTAGTGGATTTTAAAGAAAATTGCGTGGAATTCCAGTAGGCTGTTTCAACTATCAAGATATTGACAAAATCTGCAATAAAACATGTTGAATTATTAGGAATTTAGTTGGATTTTTTCAGTTTGGTTACATTTGAAAAACACATCCTGAAAATACTCCTCTGTTTGGTTCGCCTTGGTGTAGACGAACAGAAATCTTGTGCGGGCGGATCTCCATTTGGAATACTTGCTGGCGTTTCGAAATATTTCGACGAATTTCGGTATGTCATCTTGAAAGACCAGAAACCCCTGCAAGTACATCCAGGGGTCAATGCATTTATGAAACTTTAATAATGAAATAGATTTTTTTATTACAAATATTTTTAGTTGGCTAAATTCCCGGAGTCTTCGAGAATATTGAATTATTTTTATTAATACGTTAAACTATTCCCAATTACTTTTCATTCTTAATCCTTCTGTTTGTGAGAAGCTTTTTGATGTATAAACAATGTGGGCAAAGGGGATCCTCACCAATCGGAGGGTTAATTTAAGTCACTCGTATCACCTTGGAAAACAAATTCGTATTTACCTCACAATTCGTGTGCTGTATTGCCGCCACATATTTTCGCACCACATCATTGTAATAAATTCCATTGGCACTGTGATGTGCATCCTGTTGCGTAAAATTGTACACGTCCTTGGCGAAGGACGCATTCACGTTCAGTAGTTTGATGTGCAAATAAACGTTAAAGTTAATTACGGATGGACAGATCACATCATAATCTTTATGCCACAAAACACAAGTGGTGGTTAGTTCCGAGAAATACGAGTGCACTTAGGAAAAAAGGAAAACAAAATATTATCTTAATTAAAAAAAAAAACACGTTCATCAGAAATTTGCTTTGTAAAAATATTAGCAAAAACACATTAATTTACGGATTTCTGTAATTTTTTCTGTTTTTTATTTTCCTCTTACATATAATGTTGACGACTCTTGGCCAATAGTTGATTTCCGTTGATATCATGATGTTGTTTGAAACGATACTTGTCTGTTAAAGCTAACTGTCTGTGGGTATTTATAGCTTTTTCTCATTCAGGCGTTACGCCTTTAAGCCTGGCAATTGCATGTCTGATTGCTTTTTGTTATTTACTGTTTGCATTTCTGTTATTTATTTAAGAAATAATATAAATATAAATGAAGAAATGAAAAAGAAAACGTCCTATTTGCGACTTACAACACATTCCAGTGGTGACAACATATCGAGGCGTACGAAAGTACTGAATCGATTCCATAAAACGTATAATGAGTTCGCAGGCTTTCGGAAAATTTCATAATTTGATTAGACCCGATTTACACAATGACTTTCCACCCTGATTGGAACATCCAGATGTTTGGAGAAGGTAGACTTTTTAATTGGAAATGTAAAAAAAATACTTTTTTTTTCTCTCAAAACTATGGTATCTAATGTTCTTGATGGCAAAACTACTTCTTCAAACTTAAAGTGCTGTGGTTATTTATAGTTTTTTTTCCTTTCAAGATTGCGGCAACACATGCATGATTGAGTTTTGCAATTGTTTTATTTGTTTAATAAATAATTGAGATATTGTCCATTTAATCGTACATAAGTGAGGAATGTAAATGGTTGGTTAAATATTTATAAAGTGTAATAGCAACACATATTATATATGTATGAGTAAGTGGTACAGGGTTTTCCAACAAGAGGTTTACATTTGAATCGTTATTACCAAAAATGGAACGATACACGCTTCAACAAAGCTAAATCTTGTGATTTTACACCTTGCGACGTTTTCCTTTGAGGCCACGCGAAAGATAAGGTTTACGCCAACAGCCCAGCGTCGATTCAAGACCTTAAAGATAGAATTCGTGAGGCTATCGAGGTTAGCCACTTTGCAATTTGGTTTTGAAAAATTTCTTGAAAAGGATATGGTCTTGTAAGAGTGACCGTGGTGGCCCTTTGGGCAATGTTGTTTTTCATTATTAACGTCATACCTTCCTCTTTATTATAAAATGAACATCCGATCATTGTTCTCAAAAAATTTAATTTTTCTTTGAATACCAAAATAACACCTCTTGTTGGAAAACCCTGTATATGTGATGAGCCACTCGCACAAGTTTGTGAACATTTTATACAATTTCAAAGTACTTTCCATTTTTTTATTTCTCGTCGCAAACGTTTCATTTATAATGCCAATGTGTTGCCAAATTGACGCCATTTCATAGTTATGCCTACATCGCTTGATGGGAATGTATTCACAAAAACGGATTTTAAATGATGTCTTAGTCAATGAATATGTAAAAACCATTACAGGGGATTTTATAAAGGCGCGTGCTTCCACATGTCATTGTATAGTTTATTATTATTTCCGATTTTGCTGGTCGGCTCTTTTTCGTCTTTCATCTGCATTTCTATCGCATTCTCTCCAGCTCCACATCTACCTCTCTCTCTTTTAAGCCTTTCGCATTTCAAGTATAATTAATGACTACAAATATGTTGTCTTTATCAATTAAGTTTTATTTATTTTTTGCATTATTTTTTTTACCCTTCGTTTGCTCAGCAACACATACTCAAAGGAGCACACATTTACACAGTGACACACACACACATGCTTACACATCGCATTCATGCACACTCGTATACAAACACACAAAAAAAGATGAGATGCGAGATATGAGATCTGCATTATTGCATCGGCAAAAGTACTGCACTTAATTCATTTTGGAATGTTTGATGGCATGTGTTCCTCTACAGGCAGAGGCATACTTCACATACTGCATCCATGCCCGAACATACACACAAACAAACATGTACATACATATCTACAATTATTAACAATCAAGTGTGTGTGAAGTATGTACGAGGGTAGTATGCAAATGAAAACTGCAACTCATAGAGTAACAGTGAATTAACGCCCTCGGGGGGCAGTAATCGCAATTAGTTGACGGTCAAAGTATTGAATTTAACATTTTGTTTGCTATCATCTTGTTGAAGACTCGCTGACTACAATCTGTCTGCTTCGCCTAGAAGCTTGATAAACTTGTACCACATAGGGATGAGTGGGAATTCAGAAGTTCTAGAATTCTAGCCATGTTAGTTTCGGGATCTACTACAATCCCAAAATACTTCTTGAGATGTTGGCCACAAAAAAAGTAGCAGAACTTCACAGACTTTATATCTCAACCTGAGAGAGTAAAACTGAAATTATATCTCTGCATTACTGAAGTGAACATCAGTCCTAGACTCTCAACTATGTGAATTAGTAGTTTATCATTCAATTTATCGGGGTGCCGGGCCACATGGATGGATACGCCCGGGCTATGCAGAGCAGACAAGATATCATGAGGTACAGCCAGAACACGTCACCAAGGTCTTTAACATCTCGTCTAGATGTGCTTATCGTATATAATTGAAATCAACTCCTCATATGATTCTGTAGATTTTTTGCTCACTTCGGTTTTATGCATTTTTTGGATAGGATAAATTATGTTAAACCTTTTTTCTGAGTTTTACAAGCTTTGGCAGGAGACTACAGACTAGGCCACGATATCCAACGGAGACATTGTGTCATAGACTGTTAGTTATAAATGTTCCACCAATTCTGATCATACCAACCTCTCGGAACGTGAGCAAAAGAAAAAAACAAACTACTAGTAAATTTGAGCGTACCCGTATGAACGAGTAGTACTCGGTCTCTGTATATGTGAAGAGTTTTGTGTTTCGAATTGTTGTATAATTTTTGTATGTCGGCTTCCTCACGACCAAACAAAAGTCCTTGAGCAAAAGCTTTGCTTAATTTTGCATGAACGTACTCGTATTTCTCGCATATAACGCATGGCACGACACGCATTGCATTAAATAGCATTTTACGAGCTCTTCAACTCTGTTCGCATGCACTGAAATGATTTTTCAATATTCAATGATTCCCAACATCGATGAAGATTTCAATTCATACATAAATAAACAGCAGCAGTGCCATGCCAACCACTGCTACCCGCCCACCCAGCACTGAGCGATCCCGCTCAGAATTCATCAGTAGCAGCAGGAACGGTTGGAGGGTGCCAGGATCAAATGCTGGATATGTTGTCGGTTGGTTGGGGGGGGGGTCGTACTACGTATTTGTTCCAGGATAATTGTTGATGAAAGTTGTTGCTGGCATTGGCCACTCATATGTTGCTGCTGCCGCATTCATTGTTGTTCATTATCTTATGTGAGCGTAGCATGAAAGTGTATTTGCTGTTCAATAAAAAAAATCCGTTTTTTTTTCTTTTACTACCGGGCATTCTTTTAGTATTATTGCGTTTAAGTGTTTTTTGTATGTGGGTGTGGGTGTGTGTGTGCGTGAAAGGCTTAACCATCATTCATTCATGCATGCATGCATTCCATAGCTGCTATACAGCTACTTCTGTTGGTGTAGTAGCAACATTGTTGTTGTTGTTGTTTCGGTTGGTCTGATTGTTGGCACTTGGTTTGTGTTCTGTTGCATTAATTGTTGAAACAATGCATTTGGAGTTGATTATGTTGTTGTTTTCTACAACTATGAAGCACTATTGGCCCCGGCTAGCAATCGGCAAAATAACTACAGATACCGCAATCACAACGACTGTCAAGTTGATCGTCAGACTTCATTATAATTCTTTGCCTCCAGTCGGCCAGCCACATTGGCCATACTTCTCAATAATAACCAATTAGTCGAATGATTTAAATTTTATCCAGCTTTTAAATTGTTTGTGGTTTTTGTTGTTTTAAAGTATTTATCGATTTTAAACTTCCATGCAAAGCTCTTCAATAATTTCGATAATTATGCGAGCCATTAAAATACTATTAACCACACGAAGGGGTGAACACAATCATTTGCAGTAGTCGGAGGATTATGATGGTGTAAGTCCACGAAAGCAGTAAACAATTCACTCAGGCTACTATAGAAATTGCATAATCCCTATAGTGCAGTTCCCATGGGTACAAATTTAGGCAGAGTTTATTGGGGACTACGATTTTTTTTTTTCAGTGTAGATGAAACATCGAACTGTTGTATACCTCCTATATGCTTGTTTTATTTATTAATTACAATACAAAGTAAATAAATGTTCTAATTTTGGGTCCAAGGGTAAACCGGGTGACATAGACCATATGGCTAGATTTTTGTAGCGACAGATCAAAGCCTCCGATGGGAATCGAACCCACAATCCCCACGCTGATAAGCAAGCACGCTACCAACTCACCTACCGGGGCGCTTATGCTCCTCCTTATGGAAAGCGACTTTTTGCCTGTCTGAGCTGAATCGGCTTCATACTGTAATCCATACTTGAGACAAATTGTTCGCATTATCAGCAGAGCTGATGTCATTAGGCTACTACATAGCCAGCCGAGGCAGCCATTTGAATTATTTTCCATTATTAACCGGAAGGATTATACTTTCAAATAAAAAAACAATTTGCGAAAATATCCAGTAGTTTTTTTTATATAAATTAAAAAAAAAAAAGTTATTTGGCGGACCCTGTATAAATAATTGAATAATAACGAAAAAAAATGAAATAATCTCGGCCAAAACATGGAATTAACCTGTGAAAATGTTCGTGCGATGTTTTTTCACGATTTTCGGCGTGTGTTATCGACACAAGACTTATCTTCAACTGTAAATCGCTGGTTAGTCTGGGACGCCGTTCGCTCCAGGATGAATGTCGTGAAGGTCGTTTTGTCGCAAACCTTGGATGCTGTGCGGAAACTGGTAAAGCACGAACGACATGTGACCAGTGTTACCGCCGAGTATTTTCAGAAAGTATCACAAAAAGGGTAATTCTTAAAAAAAAGTGGCACAATATTTTTCAAAAAGTGGCACAGAAAGTGGCCCACTTTTTTGGTTCTTATTCTCAGAAAACAACAGCAAGAAAATAAAGAGCTATCAAAAAGGACAATTTTAGACAATTTCATAAAGCGATTCAAAACTTTTTTCATCAGATAAATTTTTAAATTAAATTTTTTTCTTCATAAAATTATTTATAACTACATAACTGTTGATTATTTAGAGAATGAGTGTATGAATAGATTAAAAAAAATTTAATTTTAAATTGTTCTAAATTCATTTTAGCAAAATCGAACAAGTCCTTCTCGAGTTACACAAAACACATTTGTTGGCAAAAAAATAAAACTAAGGGAGGAAATGTCAAGATAAGGAAACCAATTCAAAAAGTCATTAAACGCCAAACCCTTAAGGTGACCCAGTATATACTGACCTAGTTCTTTCACCCTGACTTGGAATTTCCCACAATTTTCCACAGTGTAGCGTATGACGCGTTTACTTTGTGATTTTAAATCATGAGTGTTGTCAAAATAATATAAACAAGAAGATTAATATAAAAATCGAAAAGTGGTACAAAAGTATAACACAGGGGTACTAAATACGAAAAAGTAGTATATTTAGTATCAAAATAAAAAAGTGGCACAAAAGTATCATAGCTCGAAAAAAGTGGCAAATGTGCCACTTTAGTGGCATAACGGTAACCCTGCATGTGACATACCGTGAGATTGAGACATTCTTGGGCATTAGTATGACAACCATAAATAAGATATTTCATGACTAGACAAAAAAAAAATTGTTTTCTCATTGGATCCCATATACTTGGAAGACTGTTCAGAATAAGGATCGGGTCAAGAAATGTCATCACAGGTTACGATTCATGGATCTATGGATATGAGCCCGAAATAAAACATCAATCGACCGTATGGGTCTTTCAAGACGAGCCAAATCTAAAACGACTTGTTCGTGGAACAAGCACATCGCACATTGCTAGAGAAAAGTTCTTCGGAAATACTAGCATTATGTTACATTTAGGGAATTCACAAGGTGTACTAATGTTGTAAGTTGTAACAAAGTACGAGACCTACAATAGTACGTGTGTGAACAACCTGTCGTATGTGTATGTACAGACATATAAGCAACGTACATTTTCAAACGTCAAATGTAAAAATAATAAATAATAAAAAAATTAGTTGAATAGAAATGCCTTTCGAAAGTGAAAAAAATAAAATATTAACCGCTTTATGCGAAAATTTTGCATTTGACATACTTATGGTTGAGTCAAGTAAGTGCTGGGTTCTTTCTTTGGCTTGTTACCATTTCTTCCATCACTGTCCCTTAGTACGATTTCAAAACATATATCCAAACGTTGTACTGTCGTACAATTCTTTTATATGGAAAATATCAACAAAAAATATACAACAGTTGTACAGCTTTAGTACGTACGACACTTACAACACTTAGGACACCCTTGTGAACACCCTAATTGTAATTTTTTTGTACTAATTTTTGTTAATTCTGTTGTGTAGTTGAATTAGAATACCAGTCAATAAGAATTTTGTAACGATAATCGAGTTTTTTATGACCGGTCAAAGGCGAAAGGATTTTTAATGGAACGTAGGACGGAGAAACAACCACAAAGGCCGAATTACTTGAACGTAATCGTAACCGTGCCGTGTCAACTGACATTTTCTGTACAAATGGGCAAATGGCCGTTGTCGTAACGTAATGAAACGGAAGAACCTGTACAAAATTGATGTTTGTATTCGGCAAGTGTCGTTTAACAAAAAGCTAATTTGATTCAATTAAAAAAAAAAAAAAAAAATGCAAAATATAAAAATGCGATTATTTTTTCTGTTTTTGTACATTCTGCTGACACTAATGTTTGTCCCTACACAAATGTTTGTTTACATCACTGCAAACATTTTTGATCGCAGATGAATCATCAGCGAATCGTCTCAATATCGGCGATTATCGTCCGCGATTCATGCGCATAACCCAAGTCATGTGTTGCTGTACGGTGAAAAGCGATTCGCCTAATAGATTCGCTACCACATCGCACAGACGAGTAATTGGCGGATTGTATATTCGAGAAAAATGTTTAGAAGGTATAGTTTATGTTTGCAAGAAAATGTTAATGTTTACAAATAAAATGTTGTCCAAAAATACAATTTGAAAAAGAAGTTCGTTTTCCAATTTTTTTTTTGGACAAGATATTATTTTTTGCTTTTTATTTATAAAAATTATAAAGAAACATTATGGGAACAGTCTTTTATAACATCTAAAACAAAAGTGGCAACATATTGCTTTTGGGCTTGTTCGTTCGTATCTCTCTCTCTTCTTAAAAATATTGGCCTTATTATAAATCGACAAAGAATCGTGGATGCATCGCTCGTTCTTCTGCCCAATCGATTAACTTGTCAATCATCGCAGATGCATCGCGTATTCATCTGCACCCGCGATAAATCTTCCAATGATTGCCAGGAAGAATCGCAGATTATTCGCGTGTCACATTCATCGTTCACTAAATGTCCAATTGTTTGCAGGGGTACTTCACGTATATTCGGTAAACACCACTACATCAACATTCCGGTTACAATTACGTAAAGTAACCCGACCTTAAGAGAATACGGATCATTTTGCATTACGACAATGCGAGCTCTCATCCATCATCTGAAACAATGAGCAATTTGAGCACTCAACATGTCCAATTTATGGGTCATCTGCCGAACAGTGACTTCTTCCTAAGCCCTCATCAAGAAAAAATTGTCTGGTCAACGTTTTTCGACGCCCGAAGAGTTCACAACCAGTGTTTTGGAGAAGTCTCAATCGGAGTGGAAAATGTTCTTCCAAAATTGATCTTCAATGAGAAATTATTTCTTTTTTTTTGCTGCACTCGAAATATAAATAGCAACCCTCGTATTATTTCCTGGCTGACAATATGTAATTTCTGTCTTCCAGAAAATTTGGCCTCAACAAAAACCCCATAGAATTTCATGGAAACCTATATTAAGGAATATCTATTTTTTTGGTTATATTTGATTTCATAATTCTTCGGGTAAATATCACTAAATTCATTTTATTACGTTGATAATATTATTAGATTCTCATCAAATGCACCTGAAACTTAAAACAACATATTTTAAATGTTAATCTCGGGCAAAAAATCCACCCTCATTGGCATTTTGTTGTGTTTTTGTTGAAATTTTGTATTTTGACTTATAAAAGAAACGTTTTGTTTTATCTGCTTCAGTCAAGCTTAAGCATGTTGCCACAACAACTAAAGTAGCAACAAGAATAACTGATGTAAATTATTGCAAAAAAAAAATGTATAGATTAAAACAACAAAACAAGAAGCCACAAACAGAAATGCTTGTTACGTTCTGTGTAGTGAACACCCTACGCTGACGGTGAGTGGACAGCACTTGAGGATTTAAATGTAATATTCAAATACAAATTTCAAATAAATATAATTTGTGTTTCTATAAAGAAGACGATCGTACCTCATCTAGGTAATCCCTGAGTTAGGAAATTTGAGTAGTCATGCTGGAAGTGGTAAGACAACCTTCAGCATTTGCTGTACTCCTGGATGCGATTTTGGGGTGCTGTGAGCTCAAAGGAGTTGGAATGTTCGGAGTTTAAGAAACTCCAAACTACATCTCTGTCTATATATCGCTATTTTGAAAAGTGATATAATAATAAGTGGGCGTAACCATAACTTCCCTATAAAATCTCCTTATTTCAGGCAAATTTTCAACAAAACGTACATTGGACATTCGATTCTTAATAAATTTGGGTACCCTGCTAAATGGTGCATCTAAAGCTGCAGTATTTTACTCAAGTGTCGTATATTCCATTGGATTAGCCATGAAACACGGAAAATATCACTTGAAAAAAAAAAACAGTCGATCAAGGGATATTATCATTGTGGACGAATTCCAAGTACGGCAGTAGAAACGTGGCCAGTGCTGGTCCACTGCCGTTCGTATTTTTCCGTCTGTGTTGTTGTATTCGTTGCTTAGCCATTGCCAAGTACCATATTCTATGTTTCCCAAGTAAAAACTGACCAATGCCATGGTTGATGATTGCTATGATGCTACGAGTACCAACCTAAAAAAAAGAGAGAGAAAAAAAAACAGCAAAACAAAAACCATAAAAATATTCACAAACAAACAACAGCATCAGCAACATCTCCATGGCAATTATGTATTTTATATGGACGAATGAGCCTTGTTATTATCCTGGACTCACCTTTACGATCCCCCCGCTCTCTGTGGCTAACAGTGTGGATGGGGTTCGGGTGGTGTTGGAAACTTTTGCCATTTCTCGCACTTGTAAAGCGTATGCTTAACTTTTTGGTATTTTTAATTTGTTGGCCAACAACATCAACAATTTGTGGGTTTCATTAAGTCATTTTTTATCTGGAACTTTTTGTTCCGCCGCTTTCAACATTTCTCTCTTCTTTTCCATTCACCGTTTCCTGTTTGCTGGTTGCATTTTGCACAGATCTCAGATGTTTTCGAAACATTTTGCGTACTTTTCTGTTTAGTTTTGGGAAGACATCAAACCCGGTCAGAATGAAAGGCAAACATTTTATGAAAAATTATTTTGCAACAAATAGAAAAAAATGAATCTGGAATGCATTTTAATCTTATGCTTTTGTTGCTCCTGTGGGTGGGAGGAGGGTACCAAGAAAACCACAAACAACCACATTCAATTCGTATTTTTTCTTCTTCCATCTCCTGACTAAAATGAAGACTGCATTTAATACATTTTACATATTTTTTGTTCAAAGGCCCTTCGTCAATGGTGTGACGGAAGTGATAGCTACTGTTGTCTATTTAATATAAGTACAGTAGAAACCCGATTATCCGGACACCGATTATCCGGATATCCGGACTCATTTGTCTCGGCTGTAATTGTCTAATTGCCGCCTCCGACAGGTTGTCTTTTATTTTGGCGGCTCTGTACTCTTGCTGTCATTTGTTTTCATTGTTTCATTTTCTTTGCGTTCAATTGAAAGGTTGCCTTTTATTTTTGTAAACGTTTACGTTAATTTAAAATGTCCAAGCGTAAAAGAGTAGTGTTATCTCTAAAAGACAAAGTGAAGATAATTGAGAGTATAAAAAATGGTGAAAAATTTCCAACCAAAATTTTAAATTACATAAGTATTATGTAATTCATATAAATGTATATTGTATATATATATATACATATGTATATCGTATTATCTAAACGACACATGTAAAGTCCATTATGTACATAATAAAAATGTATTAAAATTTAAATATGTATTGTTTTTTAATTTGCTTTGAAATCGATTATCCGGATTTTCGTTTATCCGGAATACCCCTGGTTTTAATTGATCCGGATAATCGGGTTTCTACTGTATTTCGAAATTCAAGCATCCCGGTAGGAGAGTTGGTAGCATGCTTGCCTATCACCATGGGGGTTGTGGGTTAAATTAGAACTATGTAAAAATCTAGCCATATGGTCGGTGTCAACCGATTTACCATTGGACCCAAAATTAGAATATAAATTTATTTCGTATTGTAATTAAATAAACATAAATTATCAAAATATCTTTCGAAAGCGATTGGGGAGAGTGTGAAATTACTTTATCTCGTCAGGTTTTTAATCGAACGGTTAAAAGAAGTTCTTGCATTATCTATTATATATTATTCCTCTAGGAAACATGGGGCTTCAACGAGATATTTTGAAATAAATCTGCTGTTCGTCATTATGTTCTACCCATGATTAATTACACCGTGTTACACACATTCTGTCCTATGAACCAAATTTACTTTTTCGGAAAGGGGATACAAAAAAAAAATACACGTGTATCGCCGATTTTCATGTACACGTCAGAATTTTTTTTCTTTTAAGTTTGAAGCTCGCAGTGGCCTGTGTGAAAGCCTTTGGACCGATTTTTAACCCTTTTTCAGTGGAGTGGAAATGTCTGTATCACGTCAAATTTTTTAAAAAATAGATTTTTATCAATTCTCAGATTTTCCTAATTTTTTTTGAAGCCACACTGATGGGGTAAGATTAGTTCATCGAGATTTCGCTTCAATCTTTCACACAATATACTTGAGAGTATCTTATAAGCATTAGATACGAGACTTCTTCCGCGATAGTTGGCTCAAACGGCCTTTTCTCCCTTTTTTTTTTTGGCCGATAGTACTCTATGGTTTCAATTGTCGGAGAAATTTTCTTTTACCCAGTTTGAGACAAATAACTGATGCATGCACTTTAGCAGCTTGTCTCTTCCGATATTATACAGCTCTGCCGGTATTGCATCGACACCTGGCGCCTTGTTGTTCTTAAGCCGGGTTGATTGATGCTCTTCTCTCATGGTGGGTGGAGGGTGGACATTCCACACCATCGTCTATGATTGCTCGCGAGTTACTATCTTTGACTGGATGTTCGGCCGCTAGTAATCTGGAGAAATGTTGTTTACAGACTCTCAGCATACTCGATGTATCAGTTAAGAGACACCCGTTATCATCTGTACATGATATTATGTCAGGTTACGAGTGTTTTTACGGATGTTTTGCTCTTTGTTAGATTTTTCTGGTGTCGATTCTATTTATACATTTCATCATACCATTGGTTTTTTTGCGGCAGCTTTCGGCAACCTATGTTTTCTTCGGCGGATTTTGAAGTAACCTCTGTATTCTTCGTGGACATCCGCTTTTGGACGGAGGCACCTGGTCAGGAGTGTGTTCGTACAGTCCAAGTGCAAATCTGCAAATCACGCTTGCGGTGGTCGTCAACATTAGGCAAAGTCCATTTGTTATTATAATTTATTATCGTTTTCACTGTAATTGAAGTTTCGGAGGACGTGGTTCACATGAACTACTCTCCAACCCGCCTCCTTTATTCGGGTTTTGTAACCGCTGATCGTACATTATTAGGTAGTTTTCATAGAACTTCTCTTTTTTTTTTTTGTTTTATCAAAATATCTCACACACACAATTTTCGCGTAATATTTTAATCAATGTTTTTCTTTTCTATCACTTCAATCGCAAACCCGCCTTTATAGTTATGAGTCTTACTGTTGTCATGGCTATGTTGATTAAATGTCAAGATTTTGCCTGAAACCTCCATCATTTCCAAGAAAAGAGAAAACCTGAAATTTATTTCCATTTAATTCACCACCACCAAGCACCACGAAACAAACCGAAAATTTCTCGGAATTCTTTTGTAAGTGGAGTGCATATAATAGCCTTTAAATTTGACGTCGCTTCTATTTTGCTGCCACGAAAATCACTATGCCCGCCCAGCCTCCCCTCACACCGTACGCTGTTTATCTGTGGTGATGATGTTTTTCTTCTGCAGCTGCCATAAATCCAAATTTAGTTACTTTTCATTACATTAAGTTTTCTTAAACGTTTACGTTTCATTTGATTTGGACTTTTTGTTCAGTGCAGCAGCAGTATAAGCTGCATTTTGTGGAAAATTCTCTTTATATTCTCACCCTACAGGGTAGTATGGTATATATTCGGCGGTTGTGGTGATGGAGCGACTTTAGGTCCTTAATGTATTTAGATCCATTTCATATATGTCGTTCAAGCCAAGTCCCTCCATTCGGAGATCTGTCTGGCCGGTTAGTCGTCGAAAGAAATGATCAATCCCATTAAACTTGTGTTGTGAGATAAGATGGAGTGTAACGTCTGGGACCCCTCTTCTACTGGACATATCCGCTGCTTTGCAAGGTTGGACAAGGGTAACTGCAAGTCGGTTTAACCTGATGAATATTTTCACTAGAATTTCTTTGTCCCGCTTACTAAAAATAAATGCATTTGAATGATTGTTGGCAGTAAAGTCGACTTTTTCTTCGCCCAGAAATTTGCATATGTTTTCACAAAATCAGCGTAAGAATTATGGAAATTTTATGAAAATAGTAGAAAAAGCAGAGAGGTGTTTTTTTTTGCCAGTTTAATGAAAAGACGATTATAATGACGATTTTAAGTACTTCGTTTTTTAGAGCTGAATGGTACGAAATATGAATGCTAATGGTTTTAGTGGAAAGAATTTGGAGTCGAAATATCTGGAAATGCATTCAGATGAAATTTAAGTCCGCGAAGACTTGTAACACATCAGAAGTGTAATGAACAGTAGATTAGAGTTCTTGAGAAACGGTGAGAACGGTGAAAAAGAAGATCAGTTATGGTCTTTGGGAATACCTAAAAGAATAAGCCAAGAACAATTCAAGAGCTAAAGGATGTGATAGTTTGGCACATTAACGACATTGAACCGAAATTATGTCTCAGAGTCGCACATAATTGTCATAGATCCTTCTATCATAAAAAAATATATTAATGCCCTCAAGCGCCCCGGTAGGCGAGTTGGTAGCGTGCTTGCCTATCAGAGTGGGGGTTGTGGGTTCGATTCCCACCAGAGGCTTTGGTCTGTCGCTGCAAAAATCTAAACATATGGTCTGTGTCACCCGGTTTACCCTTGGACCCAAAAATTAGAATATAAATTTACTTTGTATTGTAATTAATAATAAATAAATAAAAATAAAATATTATGCCCTCATTTTATAAAATGTAAACGTAAATTTCGTTTCTGTTCGAAACGCAACGTAATTTACCTTTCATTGAATTCTGTATATCGTAAAGTTTATTTTTTGATTATGACAGTTTTTGCATTGGAAAACGATTGTTATTGTTTTATAGAAAGTGCTGTTGCTTGGATGAAACGCAAATTTCGTTTTCAAACGAAATATAAAATATTAAACCTAACGTTTTATACGTTACGTTTTACAAAATGAGGGCATAAGATAATTCTGGGAAAACACTTTGTTTTATTTACAATTAACAGCACGTGTTTTGACTGGACCACCCTCTATATCATCACCACTGCCCGCTCGTTCGTCTAAGATTCGGCTGGCGTTCCTTCCATCAAAGACAACATAATCAATTGATTTTTGTTTGAAACTTGAACCTGTGTTATGGGCAAAAATGAAATCAACCTCATGCCATTTTCGAAGGTATTTTCCTGGGGGCTTAATTTCCCCACACCTGGGCTGAAGATGCTTTTTGACATTAAAATCACCCCCCAGAACAATTGTAAAGGGTTATCCATTTTGCGTCGATCGAGTTGTGTGGCATGTGGCACCGTCTTGTTGAAACTACGTATTCTCCAAGTCGTATTATTCGATAGCAGGCAAAAGAAAAAGTCGGTTATCGTACGACCATAACGCTGCGAATTGACGGTGACAGTCGTTACCTCGTCGTTTTCGAAGAAGAAAGGTCCAATCACAACTTCGGACGAAGGAGTGCACCAAACAGTGACTTTTTGTGGATGTAATGCGCTCTCTTCAATTACTTGAGGATTCTCAGAAACCCAAATACGACAATATTGTTTATTAACATACCCACGGAGTGAGAAATGTGCTTCATAACCATAATCTCTTCTTAAAGCATGATATGTGGCTGTGCCAGAATCACAATTTTTATAGTAGGTTTTAATAGTTTTTACGCGTTGTGTGATGGTTAAGCGATCCATTTTTATCAATGTCAGACTTCCAACAGATGTCGAATTCCAGCCCTATACTTTTAAAACCACGAAATGGATAACTCTTTATTATCACGGTGGTCGTGAGTTGATTCTAGGGACTAATAAAAGATAACTTATGTGTCTAAATTTTTTAACAGACGATACTGAGCTAACCTTGGCCAACAGTAGCCAACTTGATGATCTAGATAAGGACTGGGTTTAATGTACAGGGTTCTCCAACAAGAGGTGTTATTTTGGTATTCAAAGAAAAATGACACTTTTTGAGATAAATGATCGGATTAATAATGAAAAACAACATTAGCGAAATGACAACCACGACCACGCTTACAGGAGCATTTCCTTTTCATGAAATTATATATAACCAAATCGCAAAGTGGATGCCCTATGGCCTCGATAGACTCACGAATTCTAACTTTGAGGTCTTGAATCGTCGCTGGGCTGTTGGCGTAGACCTTATCTTTCACGTGGCCCCAAAGGAACAAGTTGCAAGGTGTTAAATCACAAGATCACATCTTCGGACACACGGTCCGGAAACTTTTTAGTTTGGCGAACTGTGACTACAAGATTTTCACCATTTTTGTAGTGAATTTTTAAATGTTTATGCGTTGATGAAGCGTGTATCTTTCCATTAGTAACGGCAGCTACCGAAATACCGGGTGATTCAAAATAACACCTCTTGTTGGTGTTATATTCCATGATGTAACAGATGGGGAACTTTTCCAATATCAGTGAGCTGTGTATGATATAATTTGTATAGTAACTGATCGGGACCTACAGTTTAAAGCCGACTCCGAATGGCTAATGCTTTTCTATATAAGTTGTACATAGCTTTATGTAAAGGCTCCGGAATTTACGAGAGTAAACGGCCTCAGTGTCCATAAGCTGACGATAAAAAGCCATCATAAGCTGACGATAAAAATCTGTCCAAATTCTGAATAAAGAATGTGAGCTGATACGGAAGGGTGGCCATCAATCCAGCCAAGTGAGGGCACACATTTTCGAGGACATCTGAAATCTAAACTTCGTGTAGCTATGCGTTCATGTTATTCGAAATTTGAATAAAACATTCTACAACTGTCTATAAGGGAATAGTTTTTGTATTTCCTGTTATTGAAATGTAAAGTCAATCTGACCTGGAACTCATTCTAAAGCAGACTTCACCACTGGTGCTTTTGATATACATCGCTGTTACTGCAGTTTCCTTAACCGCAATCAGCAACAAAGATTACATTTGACAAACTGCTTAAGACTAAGTCCGGAACATTTTAAAAAGATGTTGACTAAAGTCGCTTTGATCTTAGAATACCTTTCCTTTTTTTGTAATCAATCACATAATATAGATGCAATTTATTGCATCTTAGCTAGCTAGTTAATATCTGTACAAGTACCAGCCGCAATTATTAGTTTTTCCAATTATTAAGTAAATCATCTGTAAACGAAACTTCCACTAAAAAGAATCAACTTAACTTGTTTGCTGCTTTCTAGAAGATAAGCTGCTTAAAAATACAAGAGCAACAGCAACAACAACAACTACAGCCAAAACGTTAAACCTCTTTTTGAACAAAAAAAAAACAGGGAAGAGCGTTTCAATGCAACGCAAAGTTTTTCGATTTTAAGGGCCAACAACAATTACAAACAAACCGAGCATGAAAATTCGGATGTTCTGTGTAAAGTATCTGACTTATAGGAGATTATTCCAACAACATCATCGACAACATAAACAACAACACAAACAACCACGATAACGACAGAGTTGGCGGCAGCGAAATGTACATTTATGGGGTATTTTCGATATAAACTTTGTACCCTCTAAGCGCGCAATTATTTTCTGAAGTACGACGAATAGAACGCAAAAGTATCAACAGAACAGAACAAAACAACAACATACTCATACATAGATACGTACATTCTTAGCCCCAGATACTGCACAGATATGAAACAGCTAGTATTCATTCCTATATCATCACAGTGGGGATTTTGGAAAAGAAAAAAAAACGTAATGGAAATAATTAAGTGCGATGTTAATCAGAGTAGTGTGGGCAAAATTGAAAGTTAGCGGGCTGTAAAACGCATCTAAACACAGATGATAGAGCGACCAAATGCCCAGAGCATATACATGACACACAAAAAAAGGAATCACGCCCATCTAGTGGTTTATCTTCGAATATCTGTTATTTTGACATTGACAACAATATCTCACTCGAAATCTTGACGCAATTTCAGAGAGACGATTGAATGAATGTTGGGAAATAGCACAAACATGTTGCTATTCTCAATGCGGTGCATCCCAATATAGTGTCTTTATTGATAATCAATTTGGTCGAAAGGAAACTTTGTTCGAAATTATGTCAGTCTGCAATGCTGGGGGACACGACGCACGGACTTCGTAGTCGTGCGGCTCAGTTCTGGAGCATCAATATCCAACGGCGTTCACCTCGTCGGATATGTTTAAAAGCAAAACAGCAGAATTTGGGAACGGAGACCCCACGCTGAGTGACAGTTTGTTGCCAATCTTGTACGCAGTGACATCATTGGCCCATAGATACAGTTGCACCGAAGACATTAAGAAATGAAGTTGTTTTGATTTCTTGGCGTACATTATTTCATAGTTCTTTTAAGTTCCTATTTATAATTATAATAAACATTTTAATTGGCCAAAAGGTATTTCATTTTAATATCAATCCCTACATGACTATGGACTAGTTGTTCTTTAAGCATGTATTTAAAAAAAAAAAAAAACGTAAACATAAATAAATATTTGGATGAGGAAATGTCTTTGATAGCACTATGAAACCATATTGTCCAAGGGACGTTTATAATATATATTTTTGTTTATAATTATTATTTTTATATTTTTAATTACAATACAAAACAAATTTTCTCCAATTTTGGGTCTGAGTGTAAACCAGGTGACGCAGACCATATGGCTAAACTTTTGCAGCCTCAGGTGGGAATCAAACTCACAAACCCCACGCTGATATGCAGGCATGCTATATTTTCAGAATACCTGTTGTCCAAAACTCGAATACATTTTTTTTTTACATTTTAAGTAAACAAATTTTTTTTTTTAATTTCTTCAATGGTTTTCTTACCGCGCTGATATTTTCAATGTCGGTGTATTTTAAAATCACTTTTTTTTCGGAACAAATCGCTTATTTTTGTATTTTCCTTCTTTTATTGGTCATTGTTAGGACATTGGCGGAGGTCGTATTGCAGCTGCCACATTTTTTTTTGTATGTTTGGAAATCATTATACGCACAATAAAGATATTGGGCTGCTGAGCTGCAAATTCGTAGAACATATTCCAATTTTGAAGTTGTAAATATTTCTTGATCAACTTACAATTTACATGTATGTAGTTTGATACCAAGGAGATCATATATTTTGCAATATCTTCAAAGGCCTTCCTAGTGGCTAGCATAGAATATAGAATTTTCTCCAAGTTCGATGTAAGAAAACACTCCCCCACTGTGCTTGCATACAGAGATACACCTATTCATACTTCTGAATAAATGCTCGTTTATAGAAATATGTTGCTGAAGATTACAACAAGTGATGATATGTTGTAAGTAGTTCGCTAAGTAGTTCCAAAAAGGCTTTTTTGCAATAACTGAACAAACGATGCCACGCAACGGTTGATAAGAAGCTTGCCACGCTGCTGTGGAAAGCAGAATGAGAGTCGAACGATTGTTGCTCTGGCAATGAACAGAAGCGAAACATGGAGCAGCATATTTAGTGGCAGCAATTAGTTCAAGATGGCAATAATATGCTGATTTATAGAAAGATTTAAAATATCATCTTGATGTTTTTTTTTTTTTTTGTTTTGCACGGTTTGGTTGGAAGTCATGGAAATTTGCGTGAAGTGTATACTGAAATTGTATACTTTATAAAATGTTGAGGTAAATGCTTGCGTGCTTAATTTATTATTATCCGTTTGAAGTGGAAATACTTAAAATTATGCATCAAATGATGTTGGTTTCTTGCTGGGGGATTTTCAAGACATAGAAGACATTTCGCTTAGTAGACGGAATTCTTCTTCTTTTATTAACGTTTAAAGTTCATTTATATTTCTGAAGTTGAAGCTGAATCTGTACAGTATTGATGTGGATTTGCGTTTAGGCCTTGTCAAAAATGAAACAATTTGGTTTTTCGTATTTTAATGATTTTATTTCGAAGAATACAAACTAACTATAGCAAATTAAAGAAGGAGATATCACGAGCTTACGATCTCAATAGAAAATGACGCTTCTGGTGGCATAAGTTCCTATATAGATGCAATTTTGAATCAGTATAAGCCGCGTGGTTGCTTTCACATGACCATCATTTATTGTTGATAAATGCTAGCCAAAGCAAATAAAAAAAAACGACGATGTACCAACGGAATACTGGCATAGTCGGACGACACTAGCTGATATAGTGCATGCATTAGCTTGCCAGCACAATATGGAATAATGAAAGCCTGATGATTTGAATCTCATAGTACAAAAAGTAGACAAGACCCTGAATTCATATTTAATCGTTCGCAAATTAGCATCAAACAGATATATGTTTTTTCCATACCACAAAACCTTAACATGTTTGTAGGTTATAAATATCGAACATAAATTTTTGTGTTACTTTTTTTTCTCAATTTGTGAATCGCTATACCTCAATTCATCATATTCTCTCGGTTATTGTAATTATCTTAAAGAGCGTAGAGGCACACAAAATATTACAAAAATAGCGGCAAATACACACTTATTCGCACTCAAATGATGTACTTTGTTGAATGTAATATGTTTATTGTGGGTTTTTCCCAAACACGCTCATGCTTCTGCTCAAATATTTAATAACTAGTAAGTTGTACTGCGCCTATGGCGCCCGTTGAAATATGGAAAAAAATTGAAATATGTTGAAAAAAATAATTTTGTAAAAAAAAAAAAAATTTGTTGAAAAAAAAAATTTTTCTTGAAAAAAAAAATTATGGTTGAAAAAAAAAATTTTGTTGAAAAAAAAAATTTTGTGGAAAAAAAAATTTTGTTGAAAAAAAAAATTTTGAAAAAAAAAATTGTAAAAAAAAATTTTTGGTAAAACAAAAATTTGGGGAAAACACAATTTCTGTACAAAAAAAAAAATTATTTTTTTTATTATTATTATTTATAGAAAATTATAGAACGCCTATTTAAATTCCTACGTACCGCGTGACAGAGTCAGTGAATCAGTGTCGAGGGTAAATATATATTAAGATAATAAAAAATGATGTATATTTGCAGCCAAATAAACTTTCTTTCGAAGCAAATAAACTTTACTTGATACAACCTCCAAATATTTTCAGCGTGTACTACAAGCCCACATTTTATACTGTGACCGGACGAAAAGTATATGAAAAATGTCTGCGAATGATTGCGCTGAAAAATTTAGACAATACCATAAAAGAACATATTTCCCCATAAAAAAGGACGCGACCATTACTAAAACAAGAAGTCTCAGACCGTCTTAACTTCCGTGCAAACAAGGAGGCCCCTCAATTACATAAGAAGAGACCGAAAATATTTGTATGAAAAACTGACACACTATTTTCCCTAAGCACCCCGGTATGTGAGTTGATAACGTGCTTGTCTAACAGCGTGGGAATTGTGCATTCGATTCCCACCATAGAGAAAAAATTTAGCCATATAGTCTGTGTCACCCTATTTACCCTTGGACTCAAAATTAGAGTCAATAATAAATAAAAATATATTTTCCCTTCGACCCGATTTACACGATGACTTTTTGCTTGATTTTAAAACCCTGATTTTCAAGTTGGTATATGAAAGGTGTAGTGCGGAGTAGAAAAAAGTCACAAATGACAAATTTGAGGTTTTTTAAATTTCTTTTTGACTTTACACATCACAGATTCCGCCCAAAAAGAAAAGCATATAGTAGGATTAATTACTGGCCTAGTTTTATGTCCTTATGTATGGGCATCGATCGTGTTTACAGCGACTCCACTTTCAGCACCTAACCTACAGTACGAGTTCATCAGTTTTTTTTTTAAAAATGATTTTGAAGGTGTTAAGAAATTAAGATCCTGTATAGTACGATGTGATCTAAAGGGTTTACAACTTACAGTATTTAGATTTCCAAGTGGATTCTCCCTGTAGAATCGGTACACTGGGGACCAATGCAGTCCTATTAGAAAGGAATATTTGATCAAGATCATTGTCAGAACCAATGGATCTGTAACTGTAAGTCCCAATTTATACGATGACTTTTTCTCCAGAGTTTTTCTTAACATTTTCTTTTGAAACCCCCAAAAGTTATACGAATTTAAAAGATGACTGTTTAAAAACAATTATGCTTGCCTGTTTCTGAAGTGTATTCTTTTTGTATCTTTTGTATAAACAATATAATGTGAACTATGTCGAAAATATTAGTTTTTTTTTAAAAAAAAAATCAATTTGAAGGTCAAATTTTGCCCCAATTTCCATTTCCTGATAGTTTTGCTACACCTCTTGCTTCTATACCACCTTCGCCAACAATCGACCTGGTGGAAAGTCATCGGGTCTGAGACACATATGTATCTGATGTTAGACACTTACCTCATGGTCTTTATGATCTTAATATATATTTACCCTCGACACTGATTCACTGATACACTGATTCACTGACTCTGTCACGCAGTACGTAGGAATTTAAATAGGCATTCTATAATAATTCTATAAATAATAATAATAAAAAAAAAAATATTTTTTTTTTGTACAGAAATTGTGTTTTCCCCAAATTTTTTTTTACAATTTTTTTTTTTTTACAAAAATTTTTTTTTTCCACAAATTTTTTTTTTTCAACAAAATTTTTTTTTCCACAAAAATTTTTTTTTTCAACAAAATTTTTTTTTCAGCAAAAATTTTTTTTTTGTAGCAAACTTTTTTTTTCAACAGAATTTTTTTTTTTCAACAAAATTTTTTTTTTTAACAAACATTTTTTTTTCAACAAATTTTTTTTTTTTTTCCACAAAAATTTTTTTTTTCAACAAATTTTTTTTTTCAACCAAATTTTTTTTTTCAGCAAAAATTTTTTTTCCACAATTTTTGTTTTTTCCAATTTTATTTTTTTTCGAAATTTTTTTTTACAAAATAGTTTTCTCAAAATATTTTTTACAAAATTTTTAAAATTAAGTAACAAATACTTTCTCAAGCAAATTAACGGGCGCCATAGGCGCATTACAACTTACTAGTAAATAATAATAATAAAAAAAATAATATTTTTTTTTTGTACAGAAATTGTGTTTTCCCCAAATTTTTTTTTTACAAAATTTTTTATTTTTTTTTATTTATTTATTATTAATTACAATACAAAGTAAATTTATATTCTAATTTTTGGGTCCAAGGGTAAACCGGGTGACACAGACCATATGTTTTTAGATTTTTGCAGCGACAGACCAAAGCCTCTGGTGGGAATCGAACCCACAACCCCCACGCTGATAGGCAAGCACGCTACCAACTCGCCTACCGGGGCGCTTGGCAAAATATTTCTTTCGAAGTTTTTTTTTTTTCAACAAAAATTTTTTTTTTCAAGAAAATTTTTTTTTTCAAAAATTTTTTCCACAAAATTTTTTTTTCAACAACATTTTTTTTCCACAAAATTTTTTTTTTTCAACAAAATTTTTTTTTTCATGAAAATTTTTTTTTTTCATGAAAAATTTTTTTTTTCAACATAATTTTTTTTTTCAACAAAAATTTTTTATTGAACAAAAATTTTTTTTTTAAGAAAATTTTTTTTTTCCATATTTCCATAGGCGCATTACAACTTACTAGTTATTAATAATTGGCAAACAGTAATATTAAAGTCCTACGAATTTATACATGTAGAATAATGGATTTTTGGCTTTTCCCCCAAAAGTTTCTTTATAATTGACAAACAGTAATTTAAAAGTCCCACGAATTTATACATGTAAAATAATGGATTTTTGCATTTCCCTCAAAAGTAATTGATCATGACGATAACCTTTAACATTGTATTCATTCACATTTCCCTACACAAGCCTATATTTATATTCTCCAGATGGGCATTACAGAATAATTATTGATAATCATTAAAGAAATTCTGTTTGCCTCGTGCACGATGTTACTTTAATAGGAAACGTAAAATCCTTGTTGTGCAACCATCAAAATCATTACCCATTTCCAAATGAGAATTCGAAATTTGCCCCAACCTGTGGGGAATTTGTGGAATTTTGTGCAAACATTTTTATTGCCTACTTTTAGGGCTTTAAACAATTCCGCATTTCATAAAACTGTAATTAGGTGTAATTATATATTGCGCAGGGAATTTTTTTTGTCAGTTGTTCGGTTGGCTCGTGCATAAATTTTCTCCATTTCCTATTTATCCCAGAACGTACAACGTCATCATTAAAAATTCCACTGTCGGTTTGAATGTTTTATGTCTTTTTAATTTATTTGTTTGTTTTTCCTTTTCATGTTTTCCAGTCATTTTGCCTTTCGTGTGCTTCGGTTTCGGTTTTTTTCTCTTCTTTTCGTTTCTTTTCTATTTGTAAAATTCAACAATTAGTAATGTTTGCTCATTCCTTTCATGGTTCTTGTTTTTTGTTGTGTCTTTTCTTCTTTTCAGGTAAGTTTTCGATGGGTTGGATGACGGGTCGATGCCGCTGACTGGTGTCTGCTGCGGTATCTAAGGGAGTCAGTCATATAAAACTCGTTTGCTGTAATTGTTTTGCAATTAAAACCGAATAATAATAATGGTTTTTAAAGATTTTAAGCCTAAAAGTATGCTTTGCCACTCGAACAAAGGCCATGGAAAGATTCAAAGTCCCCTCCCCCTAGTGAACGCCATAAAAAGGTAATTTAAATGAACAACAACAATAACAGAAAACATTTGATTATGTCGGATCATGTTTTGTTGGGGCTGGGTAGATAGGTGGGTAGGTGTTGGTGAGGTTGTGGAGGATTTTTAATTGATTTTAAAGTCAAAGAAGGAAGGTTTTGTGGCTGCCCAGTGATTTGTCAATGAAATCTAGGTCTAAAGTTGTTTTCTTATGACTTCGGGGATATTTGATAAAAGTTTGCAATACTTTTTGTGGTTAAATTATATTTTTGGATAAATTAATTACGAAATATTGAATTTCCATAGGATGTCTAAATATAGGGTGCCTAAAAAAGCTTTCCGCGTCAAGTAAAACACGTAAGTACTGGAGGGGAACCTTAAGTGTAAACAGATGTGGAGTTAGTTGCATAGCGGCTAAAATGTACCTATTTTAGGAATGACTCACTAACTTAAATGGCAAATTCTGATTTTTTTTACATTTATTTTAACAATTGTGTTCCCTTTGAAAAACTTTTGTGAAAAAAATCTTACAACCTTTGGGAACTTTAAAATTTCCAGTACAAAAACTGCCATGTTAGGAAATAGTTTACAAAGTTTGGTTGAATTTTTTAATTTAATTAATGTCTCTAGAAGAAAAACACATCTACAGGAGTTTGTCATTTCTAATTTTGGGCAATTTGCTATCGGTACAATTAACTTTATGTTTATTTAATTTTTATTTAGAAATCTCTTGTCGCCTCTCCTTTTACCTACACGTCTATCAAGCAAAATGTTTTTATTGAAAACGTATTACAATTTATAGCCCAAAATAAAGCTCACATATACAGGCGAAAAAAAAATACGTATACATATGTATATACACAAGCATACGAAAGATATCTTACGAAAACAAAAAAGCAAGTGAAACATTTACCTACAGCCAGCGGCGGAAAGAAGGTTCGAAAAAATCCAAAGGTTTTCTCTTCATTTCCAAATGAAATGGTATTGGCTTGGAACTCATGAACTGTCTTAGGTGGCGTTCTAGAAAGTCTTCCATAATTTCCCAAAGGAGTGGGGATATCATTGCGCCCATAATATTAAAATATATAAATGTTTGGTTTAAACGTTCGACACAATTTCTCTTCACTTTCACTAAGTATTATATGCCAATAAATATAACCGACATAATTAATGCTCAATTAATCTGTTGTTTTCCAATGGGCCTTCAGCCTTTATTTTTAAATGCAGAACAGCTTCAGAGAGTGGAATTTTAAATGTATTTACAATTTAAAAATCAATTTTTATAAACAAGCCTGCTATCAGGTTTTCATAGCAGAGGGAAATTAAATATCTACAATATCTACAATAGGGCAGTTTCCAAAAATGTTGTGTATTTTTTACAGAACATAGGGATCGCTCTTTATAGGTCACTTAACAAGAGTTGATTTTGTTTGAGCTTTAATTTTCTGCTATTAGGGTGGTACATTAGGGTAATTAAATAATATGACTTCAAAAACAGACAAATTGGCCTCTTTGAGGCAAAACCATTGATGTATCACACTTTAATATCCGACTGTAAATGCAGTATATAAATGCATATAAAGAAAAAACAAAAGCGCGACCCCTACATTCGGCAAAAATTCAATTCAATTCTTTATTAAATAGTATATATTATATTCCGTTTACAAGCTAGAGGTTGTTATCGAGTCTGCCTTGCAAAAATATTTAATATGCGAAAATTTTTTTAAAGTAGGCCCTAGTGTACAAAGCTTTCTTCATCCGTTCTTTTCTATGCAGTAATAGGGCCTGCCATCGGGCCTTCTTAGGGTATGCTGTGACTGCAAGATTTTCACCATTTTTGTAGTGAATTTTAATAATTTCAAAGCGTTGTTGAAGCGTGTAGCATTCCATTTGTGGCAATGGCGTAGTTTATACTTGTCAAATGTCAAAGAATAAAAGCTACCGAAATACCGGATGATTAAAAAGATCAAATCTTGTTGTAGAACCCAGTATATCGTGCACAGTTTTCTGATTTTTCACATGGAATCTTAAGGGAAATAAGTATGTAAATAAGCTGGAATATGTATCCGAATCATGTGAAATGCCTTCCAAAACATTTTTGTTGCCCGATCTTGACAAATCCGTCCCTCCATAGAGGTTCGTACGATAATAACTTGGTATTGGCATATCGTTCTAAATGATCTGGCACCACCTGAGGCCACTTTTGGACAATGGGATCCAGGAATTATAGCTAGATATATAAGATATTATTACAATATGGTTTTTCGTACCTCTGCACAGTGGTTGGAAAACGAAATATTTTGGATATTATTCTGGAACTTCGGTTCGGCAAATCGTAGTTCAAAGAAATGTCAGCTGTTTTTAAGTTTATCTGCAACAATTGGCTAGTCTAGAACTTCCGGGGGCTGTGGTACGGGGTTGGGGTTTTCTTTTGAAACGATGACTCAAAGTCATAGACAAATTTTTTTTATTAACATCTAAAAACGATTTGTTTAAAATTCTAAATAATAATTTTTTTGGCCACCCTACTGAACTCATGCAATGGCTTGTCCGGCGGCCAAAGAAGGTTCTACTGTATTCGATCTAACACTGTTTCTTAATGATCTACAAGAAAAGCTTGTTACATTCAATAAAATTGACTTGTGATGATATTGAACAATTTGAAAAATAATTGTGAAAATAAGTTTATTCTCTTATCGATATTTACAATTATTTTTTTTGGAATTTCATCGCTTCTTTACTGAGATAGCATATCAGGGTCGTGACAATCTATGCGGTACATTTTTGGAAGCCCAAAAAAGGTCTTTTAGAATGTTTATTTATATATGTCTTTTAAAATCTGGGATTTATCTGAAAAGATGCCTTCGGAGAAGATTCTTTATGAGAAGGCCTTGCCTGTTGTATAAATATCGTTACAGACATACATACAATTCAATAACATACAAACATAAACACCAACCAATGTTCGTATATGTGCAATAATAATAGGGTGGATTAATTTCTAAAATAAAGTGACAAGGGAAATTATATTAAATTAAACTGAAAAATCTGAAAATGATTAATATGGCGAAATATACAAATTACTCAAAGATAAAACCACGTGGCATTGATTTAACTGATGCCAAATGTTCATCAAATTAATTTACATATTCATTGAAACAATGCGACTGATGATCGGATCATAGCTAAACCAGCCACTGCTTCACTCTTCATATTACCGATATTGTCATCTTAATATTGTGGACTTAAGACTACTGCACATAAATTACTCGTGGCCAAAAGCGAAGGTTCGCCGAAAACGCGTAATATTTGCCAGGAACAATCTAAACATTTTTTCCCTGCCTAATTGTAGTAATAGGAACGTAACCAGGCCCAGTCTGGAAACAGAAAATGGTTGAATTCGGAAAAAAAAGTTTTTTTTTTAACTTTGGAATTCGTTTGGAAACCGAAGTCTTTGGGCTATGATCGTGTGGGAGTTTAAACCAGCCATAGTTTGGCCTATCTACTGCATCTCTTCACCCCTCTATAAATGTTGGCCTTTCCATCCTCCACAAAATTGTTCCAATCTAATGTATTTATATGCGTTAGTTTTGCTGTTAGTACATTGACTATCTCCGTGTGTTACCTACGAGTGTATGTGTGCGTTTGGATATTAAACAAACAAAAGTAAGATGGTATGAACGTGTTTGCCTGAAACGGAAACAGGAAAATTGTAAGACACCTAAAGCTTTATAATACTCAACTAAAATGTATTGTCTTAATATATTATTGTTTACAGCAAAATGTATTCGTAGGTTCGAGGGTACGAACGTTAAGTATTGGTTAAGGCGATCTCCTTACTACATGGTCGCCATGGTTTCTTTTATGAATGTATTTAGGTTTAAAAATATCAAGGACATAGTGATGACAGTGGGAAGAAGATAATCTTCCAATGTTTAAGAATATATGTTGGAATGCTGGCGGAGCAATTTATTTTACTGCGGGTGTTAAAAACAAGTGAGTGACCCGGAATTGAACCTATTACAGGAGGGACCAAAATTGGTCCAAAGTATTTACACAACATTTCAAATGAAATTTTGCAACATCACCAAAAATAAACAGTTTAGTTTAGTTTATATTTATAGAGGCTTTTTTGAACCATATGAGATATTTCTTAAAACTATGAACAAGAAATTGCTTAAGAAAAAAAATAAACAGATAAATTGTGCTTT
This sequence comes from Hydrotaea cyrtoneurina, assembly GCA_958296145.1. Taxonomy (NCBI): domain Eukaryota; kingdom Metazoa; phylum Arthropoda; class Insecta; order Diptera; family Muscidae; genus Hydrotaea; species Hydrotaea cyrtoneurina. The sequence goes on from OY282515.1 coordinate 70,299,237, forward strand.
TCACAAAATCATCAGTGGTTCACGATCTCCATTGTCATACGTGGTTCACTGACAAGAATATGGCTGCCGTAGCAGAAAGTGTGAGACTCAGTCGTGGTACATCGACTCGCTATCGATCTCAACCATTCAACATTTCACAAATAAGTCTCAAGTCAGTATTTTGCGCAAAAACCTCGTGTCATTTTCACTGTCTGGGTTCAATTGACTCAGCAAGGGAAGTCGTCACACGACCATTCGCTTCGTTATCGCTTTAGAGCAGCTCAAAACGGATAACTATTTTCCTCGATAAATTATATTTTCTGTTAAAGCGAATTTTCCTGTCTGCGGATATGTTGATATGTGATCAACGAGAAGCCAGTGAGAGGTGGCATCATTGGCCCATTTATCTTTGCAAATGCTGCTGAAAACTTAAACCATTTTTCGGCCAACCAGAAAGTCGCGCAATGGGCTGTATGAAAAATGCCACCAAAAAGTAATAACGAAAGATTGCCTGAATCTCATACAAAATTGGTACCTTTTTGTTATGAAAAATTTCCCCAAAAAAATAGGTATTTTTTCACAAATATTAGATAATACAGGGTGGGCCAAAAGTCACAATAGGGTGGGTATTTTTTCATACTTTTTAGATAATAAAGGGTGGGCAAAAATCACCACAGGATGACTTTTTTATTTACATAAATTTTATCATTTTTAGTTTTTTTCAGATTAAATTTGTAGACCCCACGGTGACTTTTGTTCCACCCTGTATTTCAATTTTGTTGACAATTTTGAAAATTTTGTATATGAAAATTGGGGAATTTTTCATATATTTCAGAATTTTTGGGGAAATTTTTATGGACGCGTTTTTGAGGAATTTTTAAATTATTTTAGTGAATTCCTTATTTGGAACATTTTTCATTTAATTTTTAGTGAATTTTTCATTTGCGGCCGACGCCACATTCGATATTTCGGTCATCAACATCGGTAACGTCAAGTGGACCTTGGAGCTGCGATGACTATTTTTCTAGTGTACCGCAATAGACCGATGTTAAGCGAACAATCCGTTAACAATGCAGAACCGATTATAGAGCAATCTGTTGGTGAGGTAGAGCCAGAAGACTTCACCAAGGTCATGGGAATTGAGTTAATGCGCTACTGCGTAGCCAGCCGAGGCTGCCACATGAATGAAATCTTGTTCAATAAGTAAGAACAATGTCTGCTATTTTCTATAAAATATGTTTTTTTTTTAAATTTCATATTGCAATAGATGTGGCAGTAAGATTAGTGGTCGAACAATGGTTCAGGTCGATATGTAATCGTCCACATACATAGAGACTTTTTGATACTAAAGTCTTAATCCTGCTTAGATTTTGGCCATTAAAAAAGAAGTTATCCACATTTTATATATCGTTAGTCAAGCTTCCATCAATCAAAAAATCAGCCCTAACGTACAGTATATCTCTCAGCAGGATGGTTTAAGATTAATATTACCTGTGTGCCGGCCACAGGGACATGTCAAGCAACCGTAGAACAGTCGAGCTACGAAATTTGCAAACTCCTACTGCGAGATGGATCCTGAATAAACGACCGATGGATTGACATCTGTTCTTAGTTGAATTCAATCCCGACATATGTGGCCCTACTTAGATGAGCAACAAAGGCCAATGTCTCATTGGTTGTGTCTGTCGTGACAGGATATTCTCTGACTCTGGCATGCTATGAGATTGAAGGTGGTGACTATTGCGAAGCTGTAGGACTAAAGAGGAAAATACCTTCTATTCAATTTCCCTGCCGAACAGGTGGAGATCAATGTCGGGTTATTGTTTCTTTATCGGCCAAGACGAATTTTTCGATATTGGTCTTGGCAAACTCAGAAGACTTTTCGAGCACTCAGGATTGTTCATCGTTGGTCTGGCGATGCACGTTTCCCTAGTTTTCGTGATATTACAATTGAGTTCAGAGTTTAAGTAAGTCAGCTTACAAAAACCGTCATTAGAACCTTCACTATCCGTGCAACAATTCGCCGAAAAATTTTTGCCGCGTAACTCTTTCAGTTTCGTTAATAAGAATTATAAAATGTCAGAACCAATCGAAGAGTTTGTGTTGAGAAGCCTCCTCAATGTGTGAGTGTTTGGACCTTACTTTTTCAGAAAATGAGGTTGGTTTAACATAATGTATTGCGCCATCGAGAGATGATTAATGATTTCTAATGGTCGGAGTTGGATGTTTTTGATCTGGACAACGTTTACTTTCAACAAGACGGCGCCATGTGCTACACAGCCAATGAAACCATTGCTCTTTTACGGGAAAAGTTTCCGGACCGTGTTATCTCTCGATGAGGTGATCACAATTGGCCAACGAGATCATGTGATTTAACACCTTGCGACTTCTTCCTTAGGGGCCAAAATTTAATTTTTCTTTGAATACCAAAATAACACCTCTTGTTGGAAAACCCTGGATATTAAGTGTTGACTGACGTGGAGTGATTGATAGGTTGTGCGACTATAACGCAGCAGAATCCATTTTTTCAGCTGATGTTTCTACTTCGGAAATGCTGCCATGTAGCATTCGCCCTTCGGAGTCGGCTCTCCCGTTCAGTGGGTAGACAAATTATATCGTATTCATTCTACTGATTCAAAAGAAGTTTCCCGGTATGTCTGTTCACGGAAGCTAGTAAGTAAGTACATATATTAAGTTAAATTGTGCTGTTGGATGCAATATAGTCAAATCGATGTCCAACTTTTGCCTTTCCCTAGGGATTTTATCTGTATTTGGACGACCAAAATATTCGAATTTATTGCTTTCTATTATGATTATACCAAACGATTCACACCACCCCTCGCACATATTCTTACGATTATTTGCAGTACATGCAAACCCTATGGATGTTTATGTGTATGCGTGTCGGTGTGCTAGTGTTTGTGCATGAGAGTTTATTAAATGAACGATGGCACAAACGAACGAATGAATGAATGAACGAGTGTTTGATTGTGTATTTTACAACTATCCTTCGAATACAGTGTATGTGTATGTAGGACTTCCGCTGTACCTGTAAGCAATTTACCAACAACAGAACACCCATACAATAGACAAGATTGTAAAAGCGTAGAAGAGTGTGCTCGGGAAGGATGAGACGTGTATGCATAGGTCTAAGGATGCGTGTACATTTGAGTAGGAGTAAGTGTGAGGGTATCTGTGAGAGTATGAGTGCATTTATAACTGCAGGTAAATGAAAACAAACGTCTTGTATTTATTTAGGTGTGTGCTTTACTAAATTAATTACTTCATTTAAGGAAAAGCAATACCAGAAGTGAAATACGCTCACCAACAGACACAAGAGCTCATACACACACACAAGCTCACGTACACAGACATTGGTTGGGACATACTTTCCGAGATAGAACAATAAGCTCTGCTTTTGTGGCCGTTTCCTTGTGCCAACAAATAACCATAAAATACCGTTTTATGTTTAAAGCTTTCATGCCAAACGCAAACGTAAGGATTCAGTTTGTGCTGTACATTCTGTGTCCTGAGTCCTTTTCCGTTTTCATTGAATCTGAAGACAGCAGCGGGAGAAATAGAGAGAGAACGAGAGAGAGAGAGAGAGATAAACAACAAAGCATATTTTCATTTAAAAAAAAATTGAAACAAAGGTAAACTCTTTGTTGCCTTTTTAGTTAAAGTTCGGCAGGTTGTAGCTCTGCTGCTGGTGCGTTTGGCAAACATTGTTAAAATCCTAATTTTCTTAAGATTTAACCCCACCGCCACCACTTCTGGCCCAACAACTGCATGTACTACTACTCTTCATCTTCAACGACATCGGAGTGGATTGGTGGGGTTTGGCTAAAGTAATTGTTTCCTAAATACTTCTGCCGTTTGCTTGCTTCATTGTTTTCTAAGGATTCTGTATAAACTATTTATTTTAATTTCCATTACGTTCCTTTCAATTGGAATACCTTTTTGAAGTTGTTGTTGTTTCTTTTTTGCTGTTGTTTGGCTTTTTGTGTTTGTGGATTTTTGCTTTTTACCAAATTGAAATGTAATAAAAGTTTCATTAGTATTTAAGATTTTGTTTTATGTATTTTTAACAGGATTGTTTTTTGTTTTCTTTTTATTTTGTTCGGGGGAATTCAATTACGAGAATAATGCAGGTGAATTCTTGGACCATAAATATGTGTGTGTTCGGAGAACATTAGATGGACATTGTGAATATACAGTTTTTTCATAATGAAATTGAACCCTAAAATAAGGTACGACAATAAGCCGCAAATAGTTTTGGGTACTTTAGTTTTATTAAATGAAAATACTACACAAAAACAGAAAATAATTTTCGCCCTAAATATTAGCAATAATAAAGAAATCAAAATAAAAAAATGTTCAGCGTCTGCATTTTTCCTACTTTTGGCATAAATACAACGTTCTCCAACAAGAGGTGTATTTTTTTAATCACCCGGTTTTTCGGCTGCTGTCACTTTTGAAGCTTCTTTGACGTTTGACAAGTAGACACTATGCCATTGCTAAAAATGGAACGATACACGCTTCAACAATGCATTGAAATTATTAAAATTCTCTACAAAAAATCTTGAAAATCTTGCAGTCACAGTTTGCGAAACTAAAAAGTTTCCCGACCGTGTTATCTCTCGAAGAGGTGATCGCAAGATCTTCTGATTTAACACATGCGATGTGGTTATGGAAAATGTCATGAAAAGGATATGGTCTTGTGAGCGTGGTCGTAGTGGCAATAACTTCCTCTTTATTATGAAATAAACATTCGATCATTTATCTCAAAAAATTTCACTTTTCTTTGAATACCAAAATAACACATCTTGTTGGCAAACCAATATACTTCGTAACTAACTATTTTAAGTTGTTTGGCGGATCCACTTTTATTCCACTTATTATTACTCGGGACCATTCGTTCGATTTTCTTCTCAAGGATTGAAATTAGAGTATGGAAAGGATGAAAGAGTAAGTAGTGTTTGTTGACATTTCTTTTGAATTTGAGAATGTTACAACTGACTGGAAGTGTCTGGGACAACAAACAGCGCTGGGTCTTTTGTGCGTTAAACTCCATTCACTTGAATATTTAAATAAAATCTTTAGAATCTTCACAAATAAATATTTCATTCGCATAATCATTTGTTAAAAACAAAACTTTGAAAAAGTTCCACATCGACCTTTCCTATTTGTTTTGTTGTTTGTATTTCTATCATCCAATTATTTGTGGAATTTTTTTCTTCTGAATTTCACAATTATTTTTCTATGATTAGTTACTTATTTCTACTAATCTGTGTAAAAACCCAATTTCGGATATTATTTGATCGCACTTCCAATTATTATACATTTTGCAATTCTCGGAATAGGAAAAATCTAATCAGCGATAATAATGTTATTGGTGCCACAAAAATTCTTTGTAGACTGATATGATATTTTCAAATAAGAAAGATGAAATAAAATAAAAACAACTAACCTAACTGCGAGGGATCTATGATAATTTGTGTAAGCACATGACCAGAGTATTAAAGAGAAAACATGACACTGATATGTTTTTTGATATTTTACCAAAATTCTTTAAATGCTTTCATAAAATGGAGTCCTTCTCCTCCCTGACTACAAATGATAGCCTTGCATAAATAGGCTGGGGAAACAAATTGTAGATGGAAATCAAAGTGTAATTGGAATTTCCTTCAGCACACACTTGTTGCAGACTTTGAAAACTTCACCAACACCATCAGTTTTGCCATGTGCTTCTATGTGAACTTGTTATTTCCTTTCCATTCACTTGTGTCATTTCAAAAGTTGTGTATGTGTTTTCTTTTCGCACACAATAACATATCAAAATTCGTTGTTTTTCAAGAAAACGCAAGGTTTGTTTTATTCTATCCTGTTTTTTTTTTTGTTCAGAAAAGAAAAATTAATGAGATTTTCTTTATGCTTGAGCGCACTTGAAAGGTACAGGAATGCATATGTAATCCAAATGATTTTCCATAATTTGTTTCGTCTTATTTTGTATACCCTACAACAGGCGTTACCAAATGTTTTATTTTGTTTGCTTGGTCTGTAGGGGGGGCGTGGCAATTTTCACTTGCCTTTCGGGGGGAACATAAGCCTGAATTAGGAGGAAAGCCCTGTCCTGCCCTGCTTATGTTGAATTTGTGCAATGCCTGGAAATATACCACAAAGGTTCTTTGAATGGCATTCCCCCCAGGATCGTCCGAATGGTCGTACCCTTGTGTGTGGTTCCTCGAAAGATTCGAGGGTTTTTATTTCTGATAAATCTTTTCATGGAAATACCCGGAGAGAAAACATGCTTTTCACTTCAGGAAAAGTACGAAAGTCGAAGTGTAGGCCGAGCACTCTACAGAGAATAAAATGTGCTTTTCATTTGAAGAAGTGTTCGTTCAGGACTCTACATGGTGGTACGTACAAAAAGTGTGATAAATGAGCAATTTGTGGGCTAAATTTCGAAGTGTTGGAACATTCTTAGAAATACAAGTGATTTCAATTGTTTTCCATGGTCCAGTGTGAAACTATATCCAATTTTATGTTTCTTTTGCAGAATCTCAGTGACTAGAGACACAAGTTTATGGAAAATTTAAAATATTATAATCGATTTTTGTTAATCAAATAAAATTATCTATCATTATATTCAGTACCCAAAAAGTCATGAATAATGCCGAAAATATTTCTAACCCATAATACTGGCACATATTTTTTATGTCTACATGCTTTAGACATTCGAACTGTGGGAAAACACTCCAATGTGGAAGGCTGAACTTAACCGCATTTGTCCTTGTTTTACTCTGTAGTGTTTCCATATGTTTTCTTCCGAAACCCATTAATTGTATTCTGTTTGTATTCTGAGGTGACTTTCGAACAATAGCATAATTACAAGCGTATTTCTTTTTGTTTTAAGTAAAGTAGAAAAATATTTTCTTTATGTGGAACTCGGTTTTCCTTAAGCCGATTTCAATGTATGTGCATGTGCATGATTTTATAAAACTGCAAATATATTTGTATACGAATTTACACGGTAAGCTTCACTGGAAATGAGACTTTATCTCCATCAGTGTGTAGTGAACGCTCCTTAATGAGCGAATCTTAAGTCATCGCACAGACTTCCTCTACTCACAACTCCTGAGCGAGTCACAGTGGTTCAGAATTCAATTACATAGGCATATTTGATTATCTTACAGGTAAATGAACTTAGATTGCTATAAACTATTTTTTTTTAGTCGTCAGTGGGGAGAACGCACGGAAAAATTCTGTTGAGCATATTTTGCGAGCTCTGTGATTATTTTTCTTTCGCATTTGTTGGCGTTAAAACTTTAAAAAAATTATAATTAAAACTTTAAAATAATCAGTCATTCTTTGTCTAAAAAATATTTTTCACAAAAATGTGAACTAGAACGAAAAATGTGTAGTGGACCAAAAGTTACTAGCCGATATATTATGATTCTGGTCCACTGTGTGACTGTGCTTAGGGTATCCCTGAAAGCAGCGGCTAAAGCGAGAGTGGAGAACCTTTGTTGATGTGAATGGAACTTTAATTCATATACAGGGTTTTCCAACAAGAGGTGTTATTTTGCATCACTCGGTATTTCGGTAGCTGTCTCTTTGAAAGCTTTTATTCTTTGACATTTGACTAAATGGAACGACACACGCTTCAACAACGCATTGAAATTATTAAAATGCACTACAAAAATGGTGAAAATCTTGCAGTCACAGTTGGCAAAACTAAAAAGTTTCCCGGTGATCATAATTGGCCACCACGATTTTGTGATTTAACACCTTGCGACTTCATTCTTGGGGACCATGTGAAAGATAATGTCTACGCCAACAGCACAGCGTTGATTCAAGACCTCAAAGATAGAATTCTTGAGGCTATCGAGGACAAAGGACAGCCAATTTGCGATGTGGTTATGGAAAATTTCATGAAAAGGATGTGGTCGTGGTGGCCATTTGCCTCATGTTATTTTTTATAATTAATGGCATACCTTCCTCTTTATTATGAAATAAACATCCGATCATTTATCTCAAAAAAATTTCATTTTTCTTCGAATACCAAAATAATACCAAATAGCTAGAAGACAGCATTCTACTGGCCCTCCAGAAACCACAAATTTCTTTCTCATAGCATTGAAACCATTTTAATGTGAAATTAAGTTAAGATTTTATCAGTGAGCTGCTCTCCATATAATCAGTACATATACTGCCGGCTTCCAATGGCGAAGGCTTTCCTCTAGAGTGGTTATACATGGCTTTAGGATTTCTTTCTTACTCGTAAAGTCAACCACATTTAAGAGCTGATAATGACCGAGACGGATTGAAATTAGGGCCCATGAAAATATACAACAAATTGAAAATGGAATTTTATACCCCAAAAATAAAACGTGGAACAACAATACGAAATTATATGATTTTTTGCGGCTAAATTCATATTTTTTACTCATATCAGTTTTTTTTTATCTGAATTTGGAAAGTACACCCACAATTTTACACAGGGTACTGAACGAAATACTATGGCCTATTTGCCTTTGGGGGTCTATTTTTATACCTTCAATAAACATTAATGAAATTAAGCCCCACTGAAAATTGTTGAGGTCAATATTCATTTTCCTTCTTAGTATTTTATTTTACACATATATGCTTTATGAGTTTTCCAGAAAAATCCAATGTTCGATCGAAAATGTAAGCTCTCAATTCATAGTGGTTTAAACTTGGAAGATAATTCCATCATTCTGTTTCGTCCGTGAAATAAATCTGCACAGCTGTCCATCAGTCAATATTTATCTGCTTCTCATATTTTCTGGCATTTCTCTGTGTTTTGCTTAACTTTAACATTTCTCCTCCCATTGGACTTAGATTCATCTTGAAACGAGACTGTGCATTTTAATCTTCGTTATTTATATGCATAACATATGGAAAAACAATAGCAATGAATGCGAAATGCATTCGCAATGCATTGTCGGTATAAGGGCGGTGTTTTGTATGGACATTATGGTGTATTAGGGTGGATTGTATAGTACTGAATTTTGAAAATGTTCATCCTGTGTGTTAATGTTAGATGTCCCTTACACTCTTGCCGAACTCTGTCGAATGAGCCAACAATACGATTTTGGGGTTTTCCAAAATCAGGAATTTATTTGTAAATGTATACAAATTGACATTGAGAAATATTTTTCAACGTTAATTGTGATAACAACATTACTGGATTTATTCACTCCACCCTAATATTTTTATACTATAGTACGGAATATCGTACTCAAATACTAATCTTTTGCATTTGTATGGGTTTGTATATATTTAAAATTGCGATTATGACTAGAGTTTTAAAATAAAGCGGTTGTTGTGAGATGGAGATGCCACATATTAAAGGGTTATCAAAATAGTTGTTTATATAAATACAGAACGTTGGAATTATGTTAAAAGCGGTAGCCACGTTGTCAACGGTGTTGAATTCATAAAGAATTTTGAAAAATGCTTCTACGAACATCAACTATTCAGCAGACTTTGTCTTCGTCGTAAATTCTGTTGACTTTACGAGCCATGTATAAAGCAAGTAAAGCTTCTCTAGTCATTAACTGTTAGATAAAGTAAATATTGAAAGAAGAGGCTTAATAATTCCGATGAGTTCTTAAGGAAATTCTTAATTTTTAAATGGAATTAGTGTTTTGGTTTACCTTGCACCGATGCGAGAGTACAGAGTACAAATGGTTTTTTTCCAATTACAAAATTCATACATTTTATTTGAAATCCCTTTACACATATCCTTGTTTTGACATTGAATTTATTTATATGACAATCGATATCAGTACAGAGTTTGGCAAAAAATAACTGATTGATTTAGGCGGTCATATCAAGGCATGCTCGTTAAACAGAAACTTGTGTCGATGGATCAGAAAAATTTCTATAGCACAGGTTTTTGCAACAGCTGGCCGAAGCCTCTGGTGAAAATCGAACCCACAACCCCTACTTTGATAGGAAACCTGGCCACTTCAGCTATTTTTCAAACACATTTTTCTTTGGCGAATCAAACCAATTTTTTTAAATTTTTTTTTTGCAATTTTTGGTTCGTTTCGAAATTTTTTTTCACACACTGGTTTGGTTCGGTTTACAGGCAAAGTTATATGGCTTGGATCGGGATCGGTTTGTTTTGCATCCCTGCATTACCGGACCAAGTGTTGAGTTGTCCATTTCCGTGTTGTACGATGCGAATCAGTCATGTCAGAGCATGGTGTTAAATCGCAAGACCTCGGTGGCCAATTGTGATCACCTCTTCGAGAGAAAACACGGTCCGGAAATTTTTCCCGTAAAAGAGCAATTCGTTGCTTGTGTGACACGTAGCGACGTCAAACGTTGTCAAGATAAATATCATCCAACTCCGACCATAAAAAAACATTAATCATCTCTCGATAGCGCAATCCCTTCACCGTAGTTATTGATTCATCCTCATTTTCGAAAAAGTAAAGTTTTCCGAGCCCCAGATGCGACAGTTTTGCTTGTTGACGTAGCCACCGAGGCCTTATTAGTCAAGATAAGTGTTCGATGGAATTCCGGATTGTTTTCATGCATTTCAAAGACCCAATCAGCAAAGACACGACGATGTTGATGAACGGCCGGCTTTAGTTTCAACTGAACTTTATAAGCCTTAAGACCCAAGTCTTTATGCAAAATACGGCGTAATAACGTTTGTGGAATGCCTAATTCCAAAGAACGACGAGGAATGGACAAACCTGGGTTTTCTTCAACACTGTGGGCTACAGCAGCAATATTCTCAGTTGTTCTTGAGCGACGTGCACGGGTTTTAGTCTCCACATAACTAACTTATCCAGCTCAAATTTGTCCATCAATTTCTGTATTGCGGTCCGACAAGGTGCTTCACGACGACCCACAAATGCTTTAGTTTTGCGAACTGCCAGATTTTCACCATTTTTGTAGTGAATTTTAATAATTTCAATGCGTTGTTGAAATCGTGTATCGTTCGAAATTTTAGTAATGGTCAAATTTCGAAAAATAAAAGCTTCAAAAGTGACAGATACCGAAATACCGGGTGATTTAAAATAACACTTCATATTTTACCTGATCAATTTGGTCACAGTTCCGATTTTCTCGTACAATGTCCAATTAAAGACTCACAACCATTCGCTACGTTATATTTTCTCAGTTTGGCCCATAGAACAGCATGAAATGCACAGATCCTTTTGTTCGAAAATCAAATTTTCATTACTGGTAAGGCGAATATCGAGCAAGCCATTCGTAACATAGAGCCAGAAACCGTCACCACGTTTCCGGATAATTGGGTTGACAGGATGCATTTTTACGAAGTCAGCCGAGCCAGCCACATGAATGAAATTGTATTTAAAAAATAATGTCTTTAAATCGTGCGTAATGAATTATTTTGAATTGGCATATTCGGTAGTAAATTACATCTAGGTTATTTAAAAATACCTACAACCTGGAAATATGTAAGTTTCCACAAAATGAAGCCGTCAGTTTTGATACCTCCTGTTGCAAATCTAATTTTTACATGGAATGATAATCATTATTATGACTAACATTATAATTCGCCATTTCTATTGTTAGGGGATTTGATTTGATGTTGAAGGTGGTGCTGGCATCTTTTGGGTGGTGAAAGACTTACTGTATTGCAGAGGTAATGAGGATATTGTTAAGAATCACAAAATAAGACAATAGCTGAATTCTTAAAAAAAAATGCATAAGATATGTAATTAAGTAGTATTTTAAAAATAACAGTCTTTGATCACTCGTTTTTATTACTTTTAATTGATGGCAGAATTTGTGGACTTGTAATTATGTCAACTCTTGCCCTTTGGTATTTTTTTTTTCATTCCATATGTGCACATACAATTAATTTTATTCATTTTACAAACGAAATAAATCTTTTAATTAGTTATTTTTTTTTCTTTTTGGTTATACCTACTATATAATTATTTAAATTTGTGTATAATGACTTATGGTGAAATATGAATGCGTATGAGTGATATTTTGTAATTAATATTTCTCATACGTCATGTAACGGGAAATTGGCATTAGTGCGGGAGAATGTTGGCAACATGCATACAATTCTATAATGTATATATGTTGTTTTTGTAACTTTTTACCTTTTGCCAGCGCCATTGTTGCTGTTTTAATCAGATCCCATTTATAATCAAAGATTAATTAGTATAGATTTTCCATAACGATAAACTTATTCAGTGAAGAGTAGATAGGAGGTTTTGTACATGCGTTGGCTGATAAATACAGTGTTGCTGTAGACTCTTACATTTGAAGAAAATATGATTTAAGGTTTAACATTAGGAAATAAATTTCAGTTAACGCAGTAAAAGCCGTCGGTCCAGCTGTCATAAATTCTTTTAAAGAATTTTTTATTTTTTTTTCAGAATTTTATTTCATAAAAAAAGTAATATATTACAATGAATTCAATGATGCGTTCGTAGAACAAAATATCAAAAGCTGCAAATCTACGAGAGCCAAATGTTATGTTACATATAGAGTTTATATATTGATCAGTTTTGTTTGTTTAAATATTTCATAAAACTAAAGTACCATTTAAAACTCTGAATGCGGCCGTGAAAAAAGAAATACACTTAAAAACTCAGAGTTTTCACGACTGGAAAATGCATTGTTCGAGTTGTTTGAAAAACAAAGACTCAATAACATACCTATTACATACGACCTGTTACAACAGCGAGCCATGTTATTGCATTCTAAGATCTAATAAAACCAAAGATGTTTTTTGCCAGCAAGGAATGGGTTACTAACTTCGAGAAAACGCATGAAATTCGAAGACAGAACATTTGCGGGGACATTTTTCCGATTAGCCTCATACTGACTACCCATGTTTTTATAATTTTAAGAACAGAATTACGAAACTTAATTGGTTTAGACAGCAGGACAGGACAGTGATGAATCGGGCGTATTTGGAAACATCTGCCTGACAGATCCTTGCTCGAGACAAAAACATAGTACTGATAGGATAACTTCCCCAGCCTTTACAAAACTCTGTAGGAAACCACATTATCGGTGATTAGAAAATCAGCTACGCTGCATTCTAGTCTCATAGAATTATTGTTTCTCACTAGATATTTGTTTAAAAACAAATTAAAGAGTTCCTTCTTGCGCAAAATTTTCTGCAAAAGGAAAAAGGAGTGTTATTAACTATGGAAGGTGAAATATCGGTAATGTGCTTAAGTCAAATTGCGTTATAAAACGAATGTGCCTAACCCTCCGATTAGTGAGTCTCCCCTTAGCCTTAAAGTTTGAGAATTCAAAAGTTCTCACAAACAAAAGGGTTAGTTTATTATGGATCGTGGAAAAACCAAAGAGGAGTCAATGGGGGATATTAACCTAAAAATCGCTACATGATTCTTAGCAAATGCAAGGAGTGACCTTAATGAATCCTATATTTAATGATTGTTTCGCAAATTTTAACGCCTAGACTATAGCAGATCTCTCATCGATATATCAGCATAAGGGCACATCTATTTAGGATAGGATGTTCCGAGAGCGACGAATGTTGGGCATGCGGAGAGGATGCCGAGACGGTGGAATACTTCCTGTACCAGTGCCCAGCTTTCTCGCAGGCCAGGAAATTCCAATTAGCAGAGGACACCTAGATGACCTGTCGAAACCAAGAAACCAGGAGCGCACAACAGGCTGGCTTAGGTGTATGTCAACGACATGAGACGGTCATGGTACATGACGGATCCTCCATTTCATCCTTACCTAACCTAAGTCGGTTGTAAAAAATTTTCTAAAAATTTTAGTTGTTTTTCCATCAGTTCCGACTCAGTTATTTTTTTTCGTCCCACTGTTCTACGTTAACTATTTCAAACACTTTCAATATTTGAAGTTATGACAAGTCTCTCTTTAAATATTTTGTGATTCCGCCATCGATCGCCTTCTTCTGTACCACTGTCAACTTATTTGCATAAATACTATACTCGTAACACACACGCACCGACTAATTACGTAACGTCGAGAAAAAATTATGCCGCTGAATACATGCAGCCAAAAATAAAAATTAACGTAAATTCAATACATTTCACATTCATCATATTATTGAGCGTAATATTTTGTAAAATGATATTTAAATTTTAAATTTGATAATAATATGATTGACTACCTCTACCTTCACGTGGCATAACTAGCTGTAGACATACACCTACACACACGTCTCGTCTCTCTCGTACATACGTTCTGTTTTGTTGCGTACGATTTTGTGGTGTCGGTGGTTGTTTGGCGCCGTCGTCGCTTTGTTGCAAGTAATTTTAAACCTGACTGACTGACTGTAAAACAACTTTATGATTTTTCATAAATCACTGTAAATGTTAAACATGCAGATGGGGAATGTACGCACATGAACACTCATGTTCCTGCCATTATGAGCTCGTCGATATTCCATTGCTCCGGTTGAGGCCGATGGAGAATGTTTCGTTTACAACGAACGTTGTGATCGCTGCCGTATTATTTTGGAATATACATATTGTGAGAGTGATTTGAATATTATTTGTCTACGTAAATAAGAGAAAGCGGGGGTCAGGACTGTTACCCTTGTTTGATAATTTGTGAACGGCCCATCGGCGACGGAAAATTTCAAGCCATCCGTCGAGTTCTTTCTTGCTGTTGATACACGAGTTTCTCAATAGAGAATTGTGATTTCGAATCCTTACTTGCGTTACAAATCAAACGAATGTGCTAATCACAGGCTTTTCTGTTTCTTGTCATTCGTGTACATGTCGTGGTTGAAAGGCAAACATTTTCCAATTTGATTTATATATAACGATTGGCATTTTCCACCAAAAATTTAATCAAACAGAAAATCTGAAATGAAATATTGGCAGTACACACCCAAAGCGGCAATGTCAATTGGCGGCGTTAGCAGCGGCCGTTATGAACGAGCCGTGCATCAAATCAAACGAATCGCATCGAATCGAATCCAAAACGAATGTCTGTCTGTATGTACGTACGAATGAATGAATGAAAGAATGAAGGATGACTGATATCAAATGAAGATGATGACGTCGCTGATTATGATGATGGTTGACTGTTTGGTTGGTTTGGTGTAATAAGTCTTCCTGAACAGACATACGTACACATTGGAAAATGTATTGGCATAGCGATGATGTTCAAAAAATAAAAGTAGTCCAGTTTAAATAAATCTTGTTGTTTAAAATGTTACAGTCTCATTTAAATGATCGATGCTCATAGAATAATCGGAATGGTAAACAAAAAAGGGCGGTTTTGAACTTACCCACTGCCGGACTAAAGATGGACTTCCCGCTGGTTTTGGCATTCAAATCCCCAAGTGCAATTGCAATGTAATAATTCGGATTACAGAAGTATTTGGAGACTAAATGGGAACTCCGGTCACCAGTTGGAGCTTTCCTCAATACACAATTTGGCTACCCTGATGTTGGGCTCGGTATGATGAAGAGGGTAGGGGTCCATAACACACATTCTCTGCACTTACCCTGACCCGACGAGCAGGCGAATATAACTGGGTTCCTGTTTCTTTAGTCACCCAAACGGTCTTGGCCGACTCTGAAACTTGTGCGTGTATCAAAAGTCCGGGAAAAGCTATATGTTAAAAGGATGCATTCAGAACTGACCTTCGAATCTCTTTTAGTACTTTTGCTCTACCTCTTCATGGACATCATAACAAACGCTGCCGAACAAAAAAGTGTTGACCGAACAAAAGTCTATTAAGAAAACAGTGTTAACCGAACAAAAGTAGCCACCTCTAACAGACAAATCTCATTTTTCAAAAATTTGCGGGTTTTTTCTGTTGACATTTGCCTTGCATCGGTTTTTATCTACATTTCCATCACTTATTTTCATGATGGAGGAAAATCAACTATTCCGAAAAACAAGAATTTCATCAGAGCCTTGGGTCCATTTAACAAACATTTTATTACATATTTAATCAAAACATGTCTTCTCTACAATTCAATGGAAAAATCACAAAAATTAGTGTTTTATTTTAAAATGAAAAAGTGCGTTCATACTGAGACACCCTTTATATTTTTGAAATTATCAACTAGAAAAAAGACAGGATAAAAACCAAAGTGCTTATAAAAATTTTTAAAAGCAGGCCAAGACCAGCAACATGTTGTAAATCCTTAGATAAGTAGAAAAATTGAGAAATAAAACTATAGAATGCCTACTTCCATATCAGAGGATATAACATCTAAGATAACTGGAGTCGTTATGCACTATTAGTGCCACTGCTGTCGCTCCTGGTTCTGTAACATATATCGTTACTTATTGAAACCATGCTACGGAAGAAATAGGCAATGGTAAGACTGGGAAGATCATGTGTCGTCTATATTAAAACAACTCGCATTATAATCAAAATTCACTACAAAAATGGAGAAAATCTGGCAGTCACAGCATTTTTGGGTCGTGGTGAAGCACCTTGTCGGACCGCAATACAGAAATTGCTAGAAAAATTCGAGCTGTTAGGAGAAGTTAGAAGTTAGCTCAAGAACTACTGAGAATATTGCTGATGTAGCCTAAAGTGTTGAAGAAAACCCATGTTTGTCCATTCCTTGTCGTTCTTTGGAAGTGGGTATTCCACAAATGTCATTACACCTGAACAATTCTCCATCTTAACCTGAACCGTTCAGAAAAAGTCTCCCCGTATAGGACTGTGTATATGCATACGTGTATTCAAATGCGAATTTATGGATGACTGAGGTAATAATCATGTAAAAAACGCCTATATTACATATGTGTATGTGTTTGTCTGTCTGTCTGTATGTATGTTTTTATAATAAAGAGTAGTAGTCATATGATTGAATGCCCTGATGTTTGATGCTACTCCCCTTGTGAGTTTAATGGTAACGATGGCAATGCCAATACAACTCCTGATGTCGATGATGATGATGATGTATTATAGCCCTGTGTATTTGTGTGTATGTGTTTGTATTGGGATATGTGCACGTTTGAATGCTGCTGCGGATATAGCTGACATAATGACATTAAGCACAATTATTTACGCATGCAATTTAAATATCATAATATCAAACAATATTCAATACATACACACACCGACATACTTTCAAACATACACATATTCGTATACAAACACGTATATATAGTCAATTACATACATCTGTATAAACACTGAATACTATATACTAATATGTATGTCGATAAGTAGATGTGTGTGTGTGCCATATAATCATGATCATCCTCATGATATATCTCTGTGTGTGTACATCTGTGTTTGGCTCTTCATCATTGCATCGGATAATTGGCTGCTCTGGGGAACTACTTCAGGTTTTTGTTTTGTTTTCTAAATTTCTATGGGCTTATTTAGTGCACAGGACGGGAGGGGATACGAAATGTGGCTTCTGTCAGTTTTAAATAATCATATGCAGATTAGATTTGAAAATCATTTAATTTGTGGAAATTTCTCATAAATATATGGCAAATTTAATGCAATGAAATGTTGTGCAGTTTTGAAGAGTATTTCAGTTTTGATGAAAAATTTCCGATTTAAGAGTACACTTATGGCCAAGCTATGATAGACAATTGTGTAACAAAAAGATATTATTCCATAGGAAAACACATCTGTTGGAACACTGTTTTTGGTCGTTACCTTGTAACTGTCCTATGAATGTTTTCAGTCAATAGTCGTAAAGACGCGCAATCTAATGGACACTACGGATAGCTCTTTATATTCTGAATATGTTGACCTTGGTGAGTGTTATCAACAAGTAAGTTGTGAAGGAGCTACAAGAAAATAATCGTAAGTAGCAAACCCAATGTGAGGACTTTTCTTAATGAAGTGTTAGTGGCGGCCTAATTTAATAATTTGGCCGCCTAATTTAAAAGTTTGCTAATTAAAGGAGGAGAATTGGCTGATGGCCGTATCCTGTCATTTTTCCCATGACGTTGAGCAAAACTGGGAGTCTCGGACCCTACTCGACCATCTCTTGAATTTTTTGTGGATGCACCAACTCTACACTTAGTCACAAAGAGTGGGATGTTTGCTGAAGGCCGTGCCCTGGAACTAACTCAGACGTTTGGAACGATAAGAGAAACAACCAGAGGTAGGTAGCGACCGGTTTATGGCCATTGTGTAGTCTTTCGCTCGTCCTACATCGTTAATGCCTGTGCTTCAGGCCTCTGCACGATCAATGTCACTTTAGCCTCCGCTTCACCGCCGTACAGTGGTTTAGAACCCGCTTTCATCAGCCAACATTTGATCTAGAAAATCTTTTTGAAAAGTGAAAATGTCTTTCACTCCTTAGCACCCGTGATAAATTCTCTCATAAAAATTAAGAAAAAACAACTGTAATGATTGAAAATGGCGAAATTAAAAAAAGGGTGTGATTTCTGTACAAATACTTACACATTTCTCAAGTTTTCCTGAACAAAGTATAAATCTTTCGAAACATCTTCGTCTCTTCCTCTTAAATCCGGTAAGAAACTGAAAATAGATTGATAACCAACTAAGTTACTAGCCGATGAGTGGCCAAAGCTATGTAAAACCGGTTTTTTAAACGGTTATCAAGATTTTGACCCAGTGGTCCCCGCCTGCCCTTCGAAGGCTCATATTGAGCGACTTGTAGTCCTGCGTCTGTGTAGCAACCTGGTAGTAGGAATACAATACAACCCCACATTCATTAAAATAAAAATTTAAAAACACGCCCTGAATATCCCGTATGTATATCTGAAGACCCAACAACTCGTCCAGTAGAGTAGTAGAGCTGAGCTGTCTTTTATGGTATCTCCCATACTTCCCGAAGGTATAAAAAACCCTCCTAAACAGAGTACACAAAGTGCTCCCCCAATAAAATAGACGATCGGTTTGCTGCAAAACCTGCCGAAGAGCTCACAGATCAAGAGACTAATTCTCTCCAGTGGGCGATGGTTTAAACCAATTTCCTACTACGATAACCGTTCGATGTAGCGCTTAAACGGCAGCGGTCTGAGAAGGATCCTCTTCCGGGTACTAAACGTCCCAAGAACACTCCGGAGTTCATGCAGGAACGTGGCGAAAAATCATCCCATCACGGTCATTGACCGCAACAACAGCGCTGGCACCATTTCAGGGCTCCAAGTGGGGTGTCCGTGAAATTCGGCCGGGTACACCCTGGACCACCTCCACGATGCCGAGGCCAGATAGATCGATCAGCTCTTTTATATGATTTTGTTAATAAACTGATTCAGTTATACGGTCAACGCTTGGCGCTGTAGAAGAATAATCACCAGGGTAGGTTCAAGAAAATTATTCTCATAACAGCTGTGCTGAGTAAAACTGTTTCTAAGGAACTGTTCACTATTTTTACTGCCTGCAGATCACTTCTCAAGTTCTAAAATCAAAATTATCACTACTGTTGACTGTGAAACCTCTGAGCCTTGTTTCCATCCCAGTTTTGTGACGGGTATACCAGATGGTTTGGACTACGCGAAGGGCATCCATCTTCTTAACTTAAATCCTTAAATCCAATATACAGAATTATCATTTTTTCGAACATTTAGTGGAAGGACAGGCAATCTAAAGCAGTCGAGCGCAAAGGTAGTGAACTAGAGGTTACCAGAATAGAAAATAGTCAAAAGATTATATTGAAAACTCGAAAAAAAACTAGGAGAAATCTATTGGACAGAGTGTGTAATTACTAACAAAACCAAAGATTGACTTATTTATCATTTGATATCCAAAACCTCTATAGTTTTGGTGACAACAGAGAGCTCACCTTTAATTTAATCAATTGTATTATATTTTTAATGCATGAACATGACCCCTGCCCCTAACATCAACAAAAATACACCTAAGTCCAATTAATTTTTATTTCATGCCATACAAAATAAACCGGCACTAAAGAATTTATGGATATGGGATGATATTGGAATTTAACAACAACAACATCACGAGTGAAGGGGCAAGAGATAACTCGTACAAACACAGACATAAAAACCATTACCAACTGCTTAAAAATCATTACTCCCTCTAGAGTAGTTCACACATTAACATATATTTCATTGTAGTTGTCATGATGTGTGTGTGTGTTGTGCATGTGTGAGTTTCTCGGCGTTTTTATAACAAATGTTTTATAAGCCTATAAATGGTACACCTTTGCAGGACCAACCAACCTCACAACAATGGCACACATACCAACAACGCATGGAACTCTTTTTTTTTTGGCAGCGACGTCCTTTTCGTTTATACGAAGACCTCTTCCTTGCGAAGGACATTTTATCTGTGGCATAACAGGCAGGCAGACAGACCGACATTTGTATATAGTGCCCCTTGGAGAAAACCTAACAGGTCTTTGTTTTGTTTCCCTCGACTTTTTCCGTTGTTGTGTTCTTTCTGGGCTATGCTCTTTTGTGTGCATGTGTGTGTGTTTCTCTTCTAAGCTTTACAATACTTCGGTGATGTGTTTATGGGCGACAGGGGAGGACAGTGGTGTGGTACACAAAGTATCTTTAAGATACTTCCTTGCCATCCATCCAGTCGAGTATTCATTCCTATATTCATACGAGTATAACATAATTATTAATACCTTTTTGACGGTTGAATGCTACTGATGCCGTCGGTTTCGTTGGTTATTTGTTTAAGAGTTCATGTTCATGTATTTTTAATATGCTTTCAAGTAGCTGCTCTTAACGCAGATACATTTCCAGCATATGTTTGTCTGTTGGTCGTACCACACATAAGGATATTTAACTCACACTGGTGTAACCACATATCCTTGCCCGTCTGCCATCGTTTGTATTCCTGTCTGTCTTAGTCCTTGGCCCTAGTCGTTGTTCGTGTATGCGTGGTCTTCGGGGGCCGATAACCATAAACGTTTCCAACAGTTATCTTTCAATATTAAGCGTTATTTTTCTTTTAAAAACCTAATGAAATTTTAGGTATTTTGTGGTGATATTATGGCGATATTTCACTGCTGATAGCAAACGAAAAGTTCAATAAACTAAGCGCATATAAATGTATCTCTAAAAGCAGGCAACGAACATGGAATGAGAAACGCTGCTGGTGAGAGTAAAAGTTAAAATAGAATAATGTTATCAGTGAGCTTAAGGGGAATTACAAATGAGCCTAAAAGTCATTTGTAGGTACTTAAACGTAAGGAAAATATTATATTTAATGATTAGGTCTACGCTGAAAGAAAAGGGAATTTATCAAGAAAAGAAATGTGAGTTGTCACAGCCATACATTTCCTCTGTTCGGTCGAGAACCCACAACCCCCACGCTGATAGGTAAACACTATACAACCCGCCTACCGGGGCGCTTAATATAATTTTTTTGTGTGTTTGTTATCGACAATAAGAGATTTGCTGCATTTTATTATCATTTCTGTTCTTTTTGGGAACCGATTTTCTGTTTTCCAAATTCTTTTCTGAATTACTTGAAACCGTAAATCAGAAAGTGGTTAGAAAACGACACGATAATCGATAACCGTTTTCAAAGGACAGGTCCGTGGTGGAGATTATCAGGAACTGATCGTCGAGCTTAAGTCCGAATTGTATGCAATTGTGATTTTGACTGCTTTTAAAAACTAAGAGTTAACACACACTTAAAGCGACCTTTTATCCAGTTGTATTTTTTCCCGCATAGTTTTCCAACATTACCGGTCCATTAACAACTGTCATCCAAGACATTTTCAGACAAGTGAAAGTAATTACATTCTCACACCAAAAAAAAAAGTGATTTTTTGACATTTTCTTCTTCAATATGAGCTCTTTCTTCTTAATTTTAATTATAGCCCTCGCTTCTTTTTGTCTTTCATATCTTACATGACAAAAGATTTCATTGTTATGTTTACTATTGTTTCTGTTTACAGTGGGTTATGTGTGTGTGTGTGTGCATGTGTTTGTGTATGCACATGACATTGATATCAAAGTGTCAGATTTTGCTCCAGCAACATTTGACCACACACTGAACATCACATCATGCAACATTGCATAATGTCCTCTCCTGGATATGTACACACCTACACACATGCATGGACATTTTTGATAAATTGTATGTAAGTAAAAGCAACATAAGCAGGAATTATAAAGGCAACAACAATAGCAACAGCAACAGGGGCAAGAAATAATAACAATAACAGCAACAATGACATGCAAACCAACCACCCATGGATGAAAGCACACGTACACATACAGACAAGATCACATATTCGGTAACAATTACATGGACGTAATAAAACAGCTGTGTTCATGAAAATAGCAAACTTACCGTCGTAGGTTCGGAGACTGCTGAAAAGTAAAAAAAAAACGGCAGAAGAAAGCAAATTGCTTCCGGTGTTAAGTCCATTCGGGATAGAACATTATTGTTCATTATAGAAGATAAACCCCAGAAATATTCACTCAAAATAAATTAAATACAACTTAACAATTACTACTTGAGAAGTTACTTATATATTGAAAATACGACTGGAGTTGAAGCTTCTATATCAGTGTACCTAATCATTAATTATAGGAGGGTATATATTATTTGATACAATGCAAAAGTGTAACACCGAGAAGGAGTCACTTTAGATTTGCGATTCCGCCCACTTTTTAAGACGTGTAATACAATATTTATACCCTCACCCTACGGGTAGGAGGGTATATATCATTTGATACGACCCAAAAGTGTAACACCTAGAAATATTCAGATTAGAACCCAGGTGTCTTTGAACCAAATTCGATTCATGACTTTCTAAATCGTTTGAGCCATGTCCGTCTGTCCGTCTGTCTGTCTGTCCTGCTGGTACGCACGATAACTTTCGAAAGAGTTAAACAATCGCTCTGAAATTTGGCATGGGTTAATATTTTCCCAAAACTGCTTATGGGATTGCATATGGGCTATATGGCCACACCCCTTCGGGTACCTCCCACACAAATCGTCTATTTCGCCCACTTTAGTAATCGTGTAATAATATCAATACGCCCACACCGATCTTGGCCAAATTACGTATTTGGTAAAGCTATAGCTAGACAAAGTTTCGGACAAAAACTTGGAAGTCTGGCAACTCCCCTTCTGGTACCTCCCATACAAATGTACCATATCGCCTACATTAGAAATCGTGTATTAATAGCAATATGCCCAACGCGATCCTGCCCAAATTTTGTACTTAGTAAACCTATAGCTATACAAAGTTTTGGACAAAAACTGGGAAGTCTGGCAACTCCCCTTCTGGTACCTCCCACACAAATGTACCATCCCGCCCCCGATAAACCGTCTAATACTATCAGTATAACCAACGCTATCTTGCCCAAATTTTGTACTTAGTAAACCTATAGCTATACTAAGTTTTGGACAAAAACTGGGAAGTCTGGCAACTCCCCTTCTGGTACCTCCCACACAAATGTACCATCCCGCCCCCGATAAACCGTCTAATACTATCAGTATAACCAATGTTATCTTGCCCAAATTTTGTATTTGGTAAAGTTATAGCTAGACAAAGTTTTGGACAAAAACTTGGAAGTCTGGCAACTCCCCTTCTGGTACCTGTCATACAAATGTACCATCTCGCCTACCTTAGAAATCGTGTAATAACACCAATATGACCAACGCTATCTTGCCCAAATTTTGTATTTACTAAAGTTATAGCTAGACAAAGTTTTGGGCAAAAACTCGGAAGTCTGGTAACTCCCCTTCTGATACCTCCCGTACAAATGAGCCATCCCGCCTATCTTAGAAATCGTGTAATAATATCAATATGCCAAACGCGATCATGTAGAAATCTAGTAATTATATAATTTCGCTCAACGAATCTTTCCAAAATTCTATATTTAGTAAAGCTTTAGCAATATACAATTTTCTAGTAAAAACTCGGCTTTATATTCCGCCCGTTTTGTAAAAACGTGTAATACAATATTTTTTTCTATAACATTCGGTATTTTGTATGTTGCTATTATGGAATATGAAACTTATATTTTTTTACTAAGGGTGAGGGTATATATAAGTCGGTTTACCCGACTGCAACTTTTTCACTGGTTTTCTCTAATATTCGGTATTTTGATGTTGCTACTATGGCATGTTACATCCACAGCTGTTAAAATTCGATTACGATTAGTAATCAGTTAGATTAGTTTTAAAATTAATTGTATTGATTATATAATCCTCTATTAAACAATTTGTGATAAATAATTGATTACAATTACAAATAATCTAAAAGTAATGTAATCATGATGACTTCAAATTACTATAAATAATGAAAAAGAGTCAAAAGTAATCAATGAAAGTCTTCCGATTATTTTCTGATTACTTTTCATTCTTTTCGATTATTTGTAACTCTAATCAATTAATTACTGCACCTCTAAAAAATGTAAATTGATTAGTAATATTTACAATTAGTAATCATTGCTTAACAGCTATGGTTACATCTAATGGTGGTGATCACGCCCACGTTTGACCTTTGCATACGGGACTTGTAGGTTTTTACTGAGGATGAGGGTATACCGTCGTATTTTTTTACAGGTATAAGTCGGTTTACCAAATGAAACTTTTTTTTAATGAGAGAGCCTTTATCTGCAGTCGGAAACTAACAAAATTATCGTTAGTCCCCCGCTGAAGTACTCAGAGCACCCCATGTAGCCTCAAAGTCGACCAATACCAGATCTCTAAAGAAATAAGATCCCTGTGTTGATACTGGGTTATGTTCATCAAGTCTGGGCAAGTGCAGAGAAGGTGTTCTATGGATTCCTCTACCTCCTAACTACCACAGCATCTTCAGTAGACACTGGCCTCAACTTTCAATCGCAGAGATGCCTTTAAATCAGATAGAGTGAAAGTGTCCTGTCATGAGCGTTTTAATAGCAACATCATAGTATGAGACAGTTTCCAATCTAATAGTGGTCACATCTATCTGGATATAATACACTCTCTGAGGTTCATCCAACTCTTGTTTGTTTTCTAAAGACCCTGTCACGCAGTTGGAGTTTACAAGTGTAAGGTAGTCCGGTCCTAGCAAGAAAATACTCTAGCGATCGTTTGCATGGAATACATGGATAACTTGCTGACTGATCAAAATGCAGACCATCGAATGCTGACTATTTTTCTGCCCACAACTGCTTATGAAATAAGAGTCATCATCCTCCATCCACAGACACACTCTCCATATACATTCATATAAATTTGCTTGCGTAAGTAGTAGATGTTGCTGCAATGGCCATTGTTATTGTTGGAGTAAAACCCTTGCTGTTGTTATTGCTGCTGGTGTAGTGTGGCAGCAGAGGCGGCTGTAGTTATAAAATGCAATTTAAATTGCATTTTGTAACATTTTGCTATATGCAACTGACAGTGCATACAATAACAGTGTTTCGTTTTTTCTCCGCACTCTCTCTAGCACTCATGCGTATGTGTGAGTGTATGTAAGTTCGGCCGGAACACAATGAATGCATTTCATAACGCATACAAAGCCACACATGCCTGTGTTCCGAGGTAAGAGTGTACGCACATCAACATTGTGGTACTGCTAGTGGGGCCGGTGTATGCAAAATGTCCTCCGTCCCACAATGAAGAACCGAAAAAATATTTTCAAGTGTATTTACGTATGCATGTGCCTGAAGGAGGACATTTCGTAGCATCCACAGAACGGTCGAAAACTTCTACCGAGGTACACTCTTGTTACCCAATTATGAAAACTAACAATTGTTTGCTCCCATACCTTCGACAAGTGACTCTGTTCCTTGCCACAAGTTGTACAAACGAACGAGTTGCTTTTACTAATTTTTCCTCTGATTGTATTTAATGCCAATTCTACCGAGAAACTGTAAAACAGTTACTGTTGTTTCCTACACACACACACACACACACACATACAGTGTACAGCAGCAACATCACACATTGTTAATGTTGGCCTTGTTGTTGCGGCTGCTGCCATGATGATGCTGTTGTTATGTGACATATGTAGCAACTTTGTATGCAACAAACATAAGTCTTTTTTGACGTTAAAATATAAAAATAAATCCAAACATATTTAATTGGTTTTAAGGTTTTCACTCATTTGTCGATACCCTACGGTTATAATCGAAGTGATCGCAAATAATATGCCACAATGTTCCAGGTATTACGAATAATTATGAAATTTTGTAATACTTTTTCCCATCCGTGGTCATTTTGTTATAAGTGGGCAGACAGAAACTGCGATCTTCATCTTCTAGTATCCTTTTTAAAACCAACAACCAAAAATTAAATGGTGCTTATTTTTGTGGGTCAAAATTAGACGGTCATAGTAAAATAAGTACCTAAGTAAGATTTCTTGGTTCCACTAAATCCACATAAAAGGTCAATATTAAAATTTTCCCAAAAATTCTGAAAAATCTCCAAACAATATATGTAAAGTGACTTAATGTAGAATGGGCTCGCGGCATCGGACCCATCTCTCTCTCTCTTATACCGTTTCAATCAGTTCATCAATTTCATACTTTACAATGGACCGATTTTTCTTTATCAAAATATCCTGAAACTGGGGACCATTTGTCCCATTTTTGCATTGGGAGCCGATGAAAACACCTACGTACGAGATCACACTTTCCTCCATACAAATGAATCCCCCCAAAAGTTCAATATGAAAATTTCCCCAAAAATTCTAAAAAATCTCCCAAATAATTTATTAAAAGTTACTAATGCAAAATGGGCTCTCGCCAATGATCCCTCTCTCTCATAGTATTTCAACCAGTTCCTTGAAACAACCCCGTGAATGCAGTTGTTAGGCGGTTCACAGCTGAATAATTTAAACGGCTCCCTGAAAAATGACCCAAACACAAAGTAGCTCCAATGCAAAATAATCCCAAAGCAAAATGTAAAACGGGCCCCTAATTTTTCTATTCAGTCCATCAACACGAATATTTGGGAACATTTTTCAATAAATTTTTTTATTCATTAAAAAAAAAATGCCCCAATATCCTTTTTAAATTTTATACTGAAAAAATAATTCTAAATTATTTTTAATTTTCGTATTGGTTTGTTTTTTATTGGGGTGTCATTTTTAATACTGCAAGTTCTTCAAATGTATTTTTTTGGCGTATTTTTTCACTTTGGATTACCACTAAATTTCGTATTTATCGATGGGCCGATTTTTCTTTATCAAAATTTCCTCAAAATGGGACACGCCTACGTACGAGATTCCACTTTTAATATCATGGGAATTCATTTCTTGTCTCCCGATGCGAAATATTTTATACTACGGCTTAAATGTGCCCACCTACTAGTTCTAGTTCGATTCAGGTCTCCAAGCTAAAAGAACAAAATAAAAGTCGTACTTCCTGTTATTTGCAGTGTTCAGAGTCGGATGACTTGCCTGATCGTATTATACTTATTCGTAGATCCATTCAGGGTTATGCGAATGCTCAGGAACCTCAAGTTGCACATAACACCTAAGATGGAGGGTGATAGATTAGATCACGACTGTATATTCTATTACGATCCCTTTACTAATAAGCGAGGAACTGATTTATACCGGCAACAGTGAGATTTTCACGTTTTAATTTGTAGACTTGCGTATTTTGCCAGGCAGACACACATTTGCCTAACTGAAGCTGATGTTTTTTTCCAAAAGAAATCTAACCAATACTGTTTTTTGCCTCATTTGTTCCGATTTAGCTAACGTATGATTCTAGGCAAAATGAAAAATCATTATTAAATATACAAATGCAACTGACTGAGAAAACATTTCCCACTATTCATACACAATCACATTCTAACCTTTGCCCGTCGGTCACGCCTTCAAACACTTTTGTGAAATTGTAGAGGTTGCTGACATGTCGCTGTTGTCCAACCCATAAGCCTTTTAATTGTTATTGTCAAAGTTGTTGCCGTCGGTGATGAGTGTGTGTGTGTGTGTATGTGTTGTATTGTTTTGCTGTTGTGATTATTTAACAAAATCACGTTTTACATTTGGATGAAAACATGTGTTTTGATATTTCTAAGTATGATTTATGCTTATGCAAACATCACAAAATATTCAAATAAATTTTAAGTGTTTGTATTTGCCACAAAATATGTAACAACAGCCAAAGGACAGAAATATAAAATGTTTATACATTTTACTTTAATTAATCATAACAACAATGTTATTTAAAAAACGAAAACCTTTAAATTTTACTTTATAAGCCTAGAAATTACTGCGATGTCGGTAATGGGGTGACTATACATAAAATAAATCATTGCCAGGTTCCCAGTTAGGTGTTGTAGAGAACATTCCATGAAGGAAGAGAACATTCCATAAGTTGTATACTGACAGGGACCTACTGTTTAAAGCCGGCTTCGAACGCGTAAAGTGGCCAACATTTACGAGGTGGAAACAGCCGGTTTCGAACTCGGGTTCATCTGTGTGATAGTTCCACATACTATCCCCTTTTTATCCCCTACAACTCTAAATGCAGTTGCATAAATCCTACCTCTCGACCTTTTGTATTGGCATATTTTTCATTTATAGATTTCACCAGTTCTGTTACCTTTTTCCATTCCTTCCAAAAATGTAATTATTCCTGTCGACTACATTTTTTTTTACATTTTTGTTTTTCCCCTTTTTTTTATCCCATTTTGGTACATATTGGCCCGTTTTTCCCCACTCCCTAAATAGCCAAAAATTGCTTTCCCTTTTTTTATCTTTTTGACCTGTTTTTGCCCCATTTTCATTCCATCTCTAACTCATTTCCACCTGTTGTTTCCCTTTTTATATCGGTTTGTTACGTTTTGAAACTCATTTCCACCAGTAGTTTTGGACCAATTTTCAACAAAAACTCGTTCTTAGCAGTGCTACATACTCCCCAAATTCATAATTATAGCTTCAGCCGTCTGGTGAGGACAGGACGAATCACTCACGCTAGCATTTTATATACTCACATGTAGAATATTTCTCATTTATATTATACAATTTTGGGCCCGTTTGGGCAAGTTTTGTACCCTTTTAGTCCCCTTTCCCATTATATCAATTTTTTGGATTATTCTTGCCGATTAAATTTTTTTCTCACATTTTTGATTTTCCACTTTTATACCTTTTTATCCCGCTTTGGCCACTTTTTCGTCCCTTCTGTAACCATTGTACACATGTTTTAGCCAACAATTTGATTCAACCTTTGTTTATTTTTTCTCCTTTTTGTCTATTTTTTCCCCTTTTGGCCCTTTTTTGTGCGATCTCTAATTATTTTCTCCTGTTATTGCCAATGGTAGTGATGGACAATTTTCCAACAAAAAGGACGATATGTGGTTATTCTGTATTTTTTTGGCGTATTTGCCCCTA
Source organism: Hydrotaea cyrtoneurina (assembly GCA_958296145.1). Lineage (NCBI taxonomy): Eukaryota > Metazoa > Arthropoda > Insecta > Diptera > Muscidae > Hydrotaea > Hydrotaea cyrtoneurina. The sequence goes on from OY282515.1 coordinate 70,328,438, forward strand.
ATTTCATTCCCTACAAAAAATTCATTTTTGTGGATGTCTAGGCTTCAGGAACGACATTCTCCGCGAATTCCATGATTCTTTAATCAGTCAGTCACGCACGAGTTTTATGTACAGCCAAACGTCCATAACTCGAATCTCCATTATCACATAGAATAGTTGGACTTACGGAGACTTTGAGTTATGGAATTATTTATAAAATAGTTTAAGGAAATTTGTGTCCTTAACTGCCACTAGAAGTGCTTCGACATAAAGAAAATTCGCCTGAAACACTTCAAAGTTACCATTTAACTATAAATTAAAATCGGACTACGATTTAAAAAAGAATTCCCCACATTATATATTATTTCCAATCATTCAAACGTATTCTTCAGAAACTGATCGGTTTGTGAATTCATAAATCCGTGGCCAAATAATTCTCACTGATTTCCAAGAAGTTTTGCAAAAAGTTTTGTTTAACTCCCGGGAAATGTTAAACTAATTCCCCAGAATCCCCCCATTTGTTTGATTCCCTGATTGCCTACTGTGCCTCGCGGCAATGAGCCCCACAATCACAACCAACTTCGCTTCTGTTCACTACTTTGAGAGTTGCATTTGCAAAATATAGCGAAATTCTATCTAAAATTAAATTATGTCTGAGTGTGCGGTAAATAAGTGTTTCCTGTTTGCAACATGTGTGCAATTCTATATCTGTGGGTGTATGTACGTGTATGCATCACTACACATATACACATTTATTAATGCGTATGTGTGTGCGTGTGCCTTAATGTATCCTCGTATAACTATGAAAAGACGAGAGAGAAAAAAAGATAAACTATTTGTGTCACTTTTCGAGTGAGAAAAACTTGAATAAATAACAAAATGACTCGGTGACTGACTGACATGTGGCAGGCAAATGCACAAGATGAGCATGAGTGGCAGACGCATACAATGGCGGCGTTAGATGACATAGAAGAACAACTATTTGCAACACCAGGCAAGCAGCGAACGAGCGAGTGGGCCAACCACCAGCAACCAAACACCAGCGACAAAAATGGCTAAATGAAAAAACCAAACAAAATTATGGCCGCCATAATATGACAACAAAAATATATTTGTATGTACGAGTATGTGTCGAGCCACACATTCGATGATACACAAACCAACAAGCACCGACCAACCGACCGACCGACCAAACAAGAATGCCTCAGTTGATCCGGCGGGGTAAGCATTATTGGATTGGGTTGTCTGCCCGGCTCGGCGGGAAGCAGTAACAATGCTGGGTTGATTATTTGTTTGGTAGCATGGTTGGCTTACGCTGTTGGCTGTAGCTGGTGTGGATGGATGCCTCTTTGGCAGTTGAGTTTTACATTTTTTTTTTTTGTGAAATTTGTTTTGCTACTGTCAATGCTGATAATAAACAGTTTTCGTTGAAATGGTGGTGCTGCTGCTACTGTTGTTGCTGACACGATGACGTTGCAATTGCCCTAGCATTTCCACGCATATTAACATAATCAAATTGGATTTGTATATCATACAGCAACCACTGACACCACCCTCCACCATCAATGTCAAAACTGTCGCACAAAATCATTAACTCCCTTAGCCAAACCACTCGTAATTGCCAACAACACACGCAAACAAAAGTAGCCAAATACTTGAAGTTGACCAGAGGATACGTACTCTGCACTGCGGAGGCAGCAACTGAAGCTGGGATCAATGTAGCTCATTTTCAATTCGTTAGTGAGTTCTACAAAAATATCATCATAATGAGATTTGTGGTTTCCTTGAGTAGTTGTCATCTGAATTTTTTAGATGACGTACATCTTATCCTCGTCTTTTCGTTGCTTGATTGCCTTCGATGTATCGATCAGGCTAAACTGTATGATTTTTAATAAAACTGCGTAATCATTGAATTAAAACTTGCATGTAGAGCTGCGAGATAAACCATTTATCAAAGTAATCGAGATAAACAATCGAACAATCTGTTGTAGGTAAGTTATCGATCATAGCTATCAGGGTAAACGATCAACCAAACTTTTCAGGGGAACATATTGAAAACTATGATCATGGTTAACGATGCACTGGGTCATCGTCGTTTTCCGGTGTCATCTGCAATCATTCTTGTTGGCTAGGTATTGAGGGCTACCTAAACCTGCTGCTATTCCCTGGATCGAAGAACCCGGTTGCAATGGCAAATTTATCACCAGAAGAACTCTCCCCGTGAGTAAGGTGGTAAAACACTGCCAACGTAAAACTCCCCGAAGGTCTGGTTCCAGTGCGACAGGCTAGCAAAAAATTCTAAGGACACCTGCAACCTCCATTGGGACCTCGTAGCACAACTACTTCCAGTTAGAGTCAAGCTCATTCCGACTGGTAGCACAATGTATACAAATGCGATTTGTCTATGTCACTTATATGATTATAATATGTCGTTTAACGCCAAAAAAAAACGATGGAAATTTACTTTGAAAAATTACCATCAAAATTTATTGTACGATTACACGAGTATGTATTTTCAGAACTTAGATCTCCACACATTTGCACGCGACTGTGTTTTTCGATGAGGTCAATTTTGCCTGCTGTTGTCTGCTGCCATCCCACTGATGAGCTTAATAATGAGCAGCGACAATATCAACTTAAATGCGCATACCACCAATACACTCACAGCCATACTTCGGACAACATCAGTAGCAGGACCTCGTCATGAGCAAAAACAACGCCAGCGAAATGTCATCAAATTTATTGAAGCATAAATATTTGACCGCTCTGTGTGATTTAAGAATCACGATTTTTAAAGATATGCGTTTCTTTTGTTCACATGGGAAACTGAAATTTAACGGCATATTAAGGGGATACAAGCAAAGCATATTCACTGTGCTTTCGATATTAAATATCGGAGTTTATTAGAGGATGATATGACATTTTTAATATCATAAGGGGACTTTTGATGAACTCGTGTAACTAAAATAGCCATAACTGTTTATTTTTTATCTCACTTTCTCTTAGAAGCAGGATACATTTTATAAAAACGAAAAGGAATATAACTCTCAGAAATACATATAGGAACAGGGACTCCCAAGACATATTTGGACTTTCTGGAGCTAGTGTCTCCCTTCAGAATCGCAAATTCGATATTCGTCATCTAGTACCTGATGCTGGCAGAAAAATGTCTTCTTCACTATAGAAGCATTTGCCCGGACAGCTGTAGCATTCTAAAAGTCAAGAGAAATGTCAACTAACAATACACCGTCTGGCCAGCCTAATGCTTCCTCAGGCTACTAGGGAGGTCGGCAGGTGGAGGATATCCGGACAACCTATAGATAACCATTTATAGGTTAGCTGTGACAAATACATGGCTCCCGATTAAGGCCAATTGCTATTTGCCTATATGACAATTCAACATCTGTTGTTTATCTAAGACCTCATAGCATATACGATGTTGCTCTACCATCGAGCTTCCCCTACTGATTTGATGGCATATTGTAGTACTGCTTATAATCAAAATAAACGTCCCAAAGTCACTGAGAGTTATGTGAACCGTGATCAAGACTTAACGGTTCGACTGTATTCGAAGGTGAGCCTAGCTGACTCCTGGTCACCTCAGCAAGTAATGGCGTAACTGCTAGCCCTTGTCACGTTAAAGTGAGTATACAAATTATGTCATGCACAGCTAACTGAATTGAGAGAAGTTCTCCGTTTTTACCTTCGTGGAATATTAAGGCAAATACTTACGTACTCACGTTTGATCCATGGACCTTGACTAATACCAATGCTCCTCTCACCGATGTCATTCGGTGTCTGAGATTTTATTTATTTTATTTTATTTTTATTTAATTACAATACAAAGTAAATTTATATTCTAATTTTGGATTCAAAGGTAAACTGGGTGACTCAGACCATATGACTGGATTTTTGCAGCGACAGGCGAAATCCTATGGAGGGAATCGAACCCACAACTCCCCCGCTGATAGGCAGGCACGCTACCAATTCGCCTACCGGGGTGCTTATCTCAGATTTTATAACCATTTATACTTCAAAATGTTTCCGATAACTCGAAACTAAAAGAAACATATGAAAGCACTCCCCTTTAATTACATGGACGAAATTTGATTTTAAATGACATTTCGGGAATACCATGAAAAAAAAAACAGTGAGTTAATCATTTGTGTGGAAAGTACTAGTAATACTCCACACCGGAAATACTTTTTAACAGTTCGACATTCATGGCCTACTTAATCAACATGTATGTTTGACAAATCAAAGTAGTTTTCCTAGGGCAACCATAAATTTACCTTCACATACAGAACTCAACTCAATTATTGGCCATTTCAAATGACCCTCTTGATTACACAAATCACTCCCCTCTGGCATGACCAGAAAATGGTCCTGATTGAATTTCCCCATAAACCATTTTGTAATTTTAAACTTTCCTTGTTTACATTCACTGCCAAACGCACTCACCCTCGCACGAGCATTCATCAAATTGCAAAAGGAAAAATCGAGTATTTCCTGTTTAAACATGAAAAATACAAAGGCGTTGCGCAGCGCCAGCTCGTTTAGTTCAAACAGCAATTTCATGTGCCATTTTCTCAAAGTCATCGCTGCCGGATATTGTTGTCAATTTGAATATATACGATTTTGTTTAGAAAATGCAAAAAGGAATCAAAGCCCGTTTTTTCTTCAGTGTCCAGGCTTTGGGGTGAAGGGAAGAATGAGAAGAAAGCAATAAAATTAAAATAAACTCAATTTCCTTTTGCAATAATTCAACTTGTATGCGAATAGTGGCAAAAAAAATGGAAGATTTCTTTTTCAATTCCTGTTGCCTCTCGTGTACACTTTTACACACTAACATTTAACTTAAACAAATACTCCTATAGACTCACACCGACATAGGCACCATTTCCACACACACACTCATGCACACACAAGACCGGAGATGAATACAAAGTGCAGTAGGATATCGAAAGCCTTGCCCGGTTTATACCTTCAATGCAACAAGTTGTTCTTGGCTCTGATGTTGCTGGTGTTGGTGTTGGAGGCAGCCATGGCCATCCCCGTTGCCGCGTAGTCTTCGTGGCCAAAAGCAATAACGGCCTACACACACCAGATTTATTTAAGAGGGTAAGAGAAGACAGCAGACATGAGCGAGGGAAAAAACTGGTGTTTGCAAAAAAATTGCAAGACAGGCATTGCCAGATAAACTATATATAGACCGGAAATGCACAGAACAGACATGTGGCGGGTATGATGAGTAAAGGAAAATATATATGCTATATAGGAATCCGATGACCTTCAGTTCACAATAACTAAGCAAACAAATATTTATATTTTACATTTTTCATTTGAGTAATGATTTGGATCAATTCACATATGAATTCTATGAAGGAAAAAAATATTTTTCTTTTTAAAAAAATGTTCTTATATATTTATGTTAATTTGATTGGTGTGTTCTAAGTTTGTCATTCCGTTTATAGTCCTGTTAATAATCTGGGACCATTTTCTGTTTTAATAGTCCTGGCGATCGACTATATTTATTTCAATGGTATCAGTTCGTCAGATATCCGCCTTCTGGTCCCTGACGTTGCAACGATGAAGAGGAGTTGCCTCACCTTCTCAGCTTTTGACAGGTTTTTGTGGACTTAAAACGAAAGATGTCTGCTATGCAAATTCCCGATGACAAAACTAGTTTCACCAACAATGATGTGGGTAGAATTCACTACTTCATTTCAGCAACGCGTTGGCTGAAAAAAGGAGTCCGGAACTCGGAAAATTAGAATACTATATGAAAACGCTACCTCCTCATGGACTCAAGTGAAATGTGCTTAAATGAAAGATATGCCAAAGCTTTTACTATTAAATTCAAGTAACTAATGCTGTTTTCCGGCAGATACTCTCGTAAGATCTCAATTGTGACATCTATTTCGGTAAACGACATTTAAATGTCCTTTGCTGACTGCACAAAATGTGTCTGCGTTAACGGGTAGTGGAAAATTAAACTCAACATTCCGTCATGAGGCAAAAATGGATTCCTAGTTCATTCTTTAATGACTCCTACATAAATCCACGAGGGTTTGCCTGTTTTTGTCGTAATTTTCCTTGACTAGTCTAATTCTCATGATTTCTGATTAAATATGAATGCACTTCGAAGCTGAAACGGTTCGAGGTTCGAGAAAACGTAGAGAGCTACAGACAGTAGTTGTATTAGTTGTCATGCCAATTGGGGAGAGACAATATTCCATACATTGAACTCTGAGTAGTTGGAATAAGCAAAACTTTAGCTTTCTAACATTATTTCGATGTGGTCTTTCAATTATTTATTTTTTAAATACAAATGACCGAATTCAGCAAAACTTTATAACAGCTTTATAAAAATGTGTTAAGAGAAAATTGTTTTTGTATTTTCAGACATTTTTTTATAATAAAGGTTTATAAAGATCTTTCTCAATACAGGAGAAGTGGTATATTCCAAAAACAACCTGTGTTTTCCTTAATTTACACATTTCCCCATCGTTGGAGCCACAGTGTCTAGGTTCATATCCTCATAACTAAGTGGAGTTGTAAGTTTAAGCTGGAACAAACATTTCTACAAATGTGTAAGTAAATAAAATAAGCTTTCAATAAAAACACACTCTATCACACTTCTCCTGCTTTCCTTTTTTCAAATGCCGTCGTATTACTCGAATTATTGGCAACAGGCTGGCAAGTCGGCAGGCTGGCTGGCATACCGACATTTCGACAAACAATCACACACTCACCGACACTTGCCACAGCATAGTGTGTTGCAATAGCCAAATCGACAAAAAAAAACTCGCCTCAACGAACCAAAAAAGAAACAAAACGTAAAACAAATCTATATAAAATTGCCAACAAAGCCTGTTGGATACGAGAGTGTTGAAAGCACATTATGAAACCAAATGCAACAAGCAACGACGACGAGCAGTAGCAGCGTCAACAGCCAAATCGAAATGTTGTAGCAGCCACTTCATAAATAATTCATTTGCTTTGGGGTTTTGGTTGCAAGCACCGCCCGAACGTTTGCATTTTGTTTTATTTGATTTTCAGTTATTTTGTTGGTCGACTGGTTTAGCACTGGTGTGCCTGCTCCTACTGCCATTTTCCATTTGTTGATTCGTACTGTAGTCCACAGCAAATTGGAAGAGGTATGGATCTGAAGCTATCAGTGTACAGACATGTAGTGCGAGGATTGTTTTTTTGCCAAACACACACATACACGTGGAGATACATGTGACATTGCGGGCAACTATTCACAGGGTAGACATGTAACGTTCAATGTGGTTACAATGGCATACAGTGGTTTTGGTTAAGACCCTGGGCCCCCAGACAACATTAATCATATATTAAAGTAAGGCGAACACATTTTAAATAATTGCTCTGTGCAGTTTTGTGAAATATGGAAGAAGGTGTTGATTCTGCGAACGTTTAGATTACAAGTTGAACAATTCTAAGACGTTTTGACCGTGTGTATCGGTGTTGTAGAGGCAATTGTATTCAAATGAAAAGAAAGTGGTGAAATAATTGAAATTGTTTAACGATACACCTAATATGAACAATTCGGTTAAGATGAGAGACTCCAACTGTTAGTTGTACCCAAAAAAAACCCGTACGATTCAAGATCATTTATTTTCCCATAATTGAGGATTAAGCTTTGTTTTGACAATTCCGGATATTCAGTTAAGTGAAACATTTTGTGAACTACAGGCATAAGATAAAGAAGAAGCGATGCTCAACGGGTTCTATGTGAAAAAAATGTATACTAAATATCTACGAAACAGCGCTACGATTATAATAAAATCTGTGGGATGTTTATAGATGTAGAACCAGGGACTTAGAACAGTCACTTGATGACTACCCTGTGCCTACACAGATCTGTTGCATTTTCACCAAAATAACCACAACTAATTTTCTATACTCCCCACGCCAATTTGGACCACTGTGCCCGCCCATATCGAAGGGGAATCACATACATATGTTGTATTTACTGTATTTTCTATTTGTTTCTTATCGTTTTTTGTTTGTCTGTTCCAGCTTTGAGTGTGTGTGTGCCACAAATGTGGCATGCAACAAAAAGGACGTGTGGTTTTTTCGCTCGTCATAGTTTTGTGTTGTTTAACAAACGGCTCATAGCCAAACTAACGTGAAATAGACACGAACAAAGGCTTTTCATGCCTTTGCAAGCATAAAATTGCTATCAGGATGTAGTTGCTGTTGTTATTTTTCTATCTCCAGAGGAAGATGGAACAAAACAAACTACATGCAACAGGGCTGAAATTCGATGTACTAACACAAACAAAAACACATATGTTTAGAATTGCTTGCAACGAGGGGAGTTTCGTATGCGACTGGTTTTAGACCGCTACAACTTACGGTTTCAAAAGGAAGTCTAAAGTTTTTCGAATGTTCAGATACATTTGGATACATATAAAGTCACGTTTATACAAACGAGGTATTCGGATTCTTGGTCAACATTTTCCAAATTAGTTCATATTTGAATTCGTAAGCAGACCTATTTCCATGTGGCTATGTCTATGTTGATTGGGAAACTGGTTTTCTGGTAGATATTCTGGAAATTTTCTTTACATTTAATTAAGTCTGGCGAATATGCTGCGAGCTGAAACAATTCGAACTTTAATTCATTGATTTTGATCATCGAAATTAACAAAGAAACTGAATATTTATATCAAATCTTACCAAAATCTTGCCAAAAATTTTGGCATAATTTTTTATATTGCGCATAAAAAAATACTTATTTCATAATAAAAATTTTCAGATTTTAATAAATGTTTTTCCAAAAGGAGGTGTTATTTTGAATCACCCGGAATTTCGGTAGCTGCCACTTTTGAAGCTTTTATTCTTTGACATTTGACAAGTAGAACTTACGCCATTACTAAAAGTGAAACAATACACGCTTCAACAACGCAATGAAATCATTAAAATTCACTACAAAAAGGATGAAAATCTTGTAGTCACAGTTCGCAAAACCAAAGCATTTTTGGGTCGTCGTGAAGCAAAAAAAAAAATCGGTGGACGAATTCGGAAAACCCAAGAGTTATTGTTGAGAAGCCTCTGCATCCACAACGTGTGACTGTTTGGTGCGGTATCGAGAGATGATTAATGATTTTTTATTGTCGGAGTTGGATGATTTTGATTTGAAAACGTTTACTTTCAACAAGATGCATGCCACACAATCAACGAAACCAACAGCGATTTTCAACCGTGTGGCTTCTTCCTTTGAGGCCACGTGAAAGATAAGGTTCAAGACCTAAGATAGAATTCATGGGGCTATTTGGTTATGGAAAATTTCATGAAAAGGATATGGTCCTGGTGGCCATTTCGTCCATGATGTTTTTCATTAATAACGGCATACCTTCCTCTTTACTATGAAATAAACATCCGAACACTTATCTCAAACAATTTCATTTTTCTTTGAATACCAAAATAACTCCTCTTATTGGAAAATCCTGTATGATATTTGAAATAATTTAATTTGATTTCTCCGCTAAATATTCTACCAGCTATGGTACTTAATTTTTAATTTTTATTATAAAGTATGTTTTTCTTTATTATGGTGTCAACATTTTATTTGTATCAAATGCAGTTAGGTTATAGCACACATTCTCAAATGTATCTATTTTGAAAAAATAAAAAACCGATTTACGCGTGCTAGGGATTTTTTTTTAGACCCATGATTTCGGTGAAATATTCTTAGAACGTTCCGTAATTTTCGAATTTGCTACACGCTTTCTCCTCCCATACAAATTGATCCGCCCTAATGCCCGTCGTTACTCATGCATACACATACATGCTTACTACATTTCTTACATTCAATGTCTGACTATGAAAGTAAAACAATCTCATTGCATGACTAGCACCTCAATAGATAGCCGACATTCGCGGACTATCTTGGATACACCGATGTCAGTGATTGAATAGCTTGAAAATCAGTGTACACGAACATAAGCCCAAAAATATGTTCTTACAAAATCATCTCCCAAAGCAAACTCAAATCGAGACTAAAAATGTCTTCAATTCAATTCAACTTACTTATTTCCCCTAACATTCCATGAAAAAACGGACGGGAACTTCACTCGAATCAGTGAGTTGTGTTCGATATAATTTGTATACTCACTGACCGGGACCTACAGTTTAAAGCTGGCTACGTACGGCTAATGCTTTTCTAGAGAAGTTTTACATGGCTTAGAGATTTCTCTCTTTCTGTTTGATGGTCTTACCCGGTTTCGAACTCGGATTCTTCTGCACACATTACCTACCACATCACAGCCGATTATACTTATGAGGAGTAAATTTAACTGAGCTGTAGTAAATTCTACTATTCTAATCTCGCTACACCGCAACAGTTTTTATGGCCATTGGAGGACGCTGAAGTAATTCGGAAACCTAAGGCAAAATCGCGTATCAACACGAAGACATCAATTGGTAGCACATAATTAAATCTTACGTTTATATCCAAACTGTCCCAGATAATGTGATGGGCATTTTCCTTAGTGCTTGCCCAAAGCCGTAGAATACGTTTCTGCATTATAAGTAATTTTCTTTTATTTGAAATCACTCAATTAAATCGCCATACCTCGTAGCTAGACGGCTGCATATATATTTATATTTGTTTATATTGGTTTAAACAAACTTTTTTCCACTCGTGTTTTAAAAAATGCTCTGTCCCTTTGTGAAATAAATGTATATTTGACTAGATATTCTTGCAATTCATAGGGAGAAAGACATAAAAAGAGAACGCTTGAGTATTAATCCAATGCAGGCATACGTGTTACATCCCAGCATCAAAAGCAATGGCATAAGCGAGGCCTACTGAGAAAGCTACAGGACATGCTTGCACTTAATTATGATGAAAACAATGAACCCTAATTAGAGGGAGATTGTACTTTTAATAATTGCCTTACTTTTTTTTCTTAAAAATATTGGATCCTGTATAAACCTATGAACTTCGTAGATTCAGGGTTTCCGAATACAATTCTGTTGTCAACATTATTTTAATTTTGTAAATAATTATTTAAAAGCCTACTTTAAAAAAGTCTTAGCTGTATTATTTTTATGGTGTAGAAGGGAATTAATTTTTCTGATTCTTTTTGTTTAACTTTGGAATTATTAGGAAATGTTACTCAGTCAGTCCATCTATAGTATCTAAACACGATAATATCAATAATAAATAGACAAAAATTGACAAAAATTGACCAATGAGTACAAAATTTTAATTATTGAGAAAAGCCAATGAAAATTCGCTCGTAAGTGTGTTTTGAAATCAGCCAAATCTATTTTCTAATGCCATAACTAGAGGTATGTTTTATTTGGGGCTTCCAAAACGCTCTTTTGTGAGAAGGTCTTGTTAATTCACCCCTTAAGGCTTTTCAACGCCACTACATATCCACATGTATCGACATGTATTTGTCGATTACGAGTTGTTTGAGAATTTGATTCAATTTTTTGCAATTTATTTCCAATTTTCGCATTATGTTCTTTTTTCACTTTTTGCGCCACCACCACCAATGCCAGCGGTTTTGTTGTTATTTAACTCGAACTGAAGATTTTTCTAAGGTTTGAGTATATTTTTAGTACTGATTTTTTTCTTCATTTTTTTATACACGTATTTTTTTTTGTCAGGCTTACGATTACGTGTTTGATGCAAACACGTTTCTCTGATTATGGGTTTCCAGCGTACACAGATAAAATTGGATCAATGAATGGAATTTAGGATATTTTATTTGGCAAATGTGAAAAAACACACAAACAGCGAAGACAAACGAATCTTTATATCAAAACTACGAATTTCAGACTTTAGAGAGAGGGCAAGGTTTTGTAAATTATAAAATAATGACAAACAACTTAGTAAGAAAGAATATGTCTAAAGAAATAGATATTTTCTTTCTCTCTTTCATAATTCGAAAACTGTCAAAAAAAACAAATTTGTCTCTGATGTAATTAAAAGATTTTTTTGACATTGGCACCAAGTTCCAAGGAAGCTACAATAAAACGTTAAGCAATGAATATGATTTTTCTATGGGCCCTGAGGATTGGATTTGCTTCATTTGGAAACGAAGCCTAGCCCCGGAGACTAACGTTAACGTTCGATATCCAGGGTCAGGCAGTAAGAATACAATTTAATCAAACATTTTGGACGACCTCCCATAACTAAAATTCGGTTTCAACTAAATCAATATTTGAAGAACTATTCAATCGATCCGAAGAACTTCTTGCTGCCAGACATGTTTAATAGTGTAAGGGAGTTGGAAGGTTGCTGGACACGAATATGAAAATATGGATTAAAATACATCGAATAAGTAAGAGATTTTTTAATTATTTTTTATTTTGTTTTCTAGACCACAAGACATCGGAAAAGTACACAGGCATGCCAAGGACAATATTGTTTGTATTCAAATTGTAATTGAATGGGAAAACTGATTTTTTTTATTTCTAAATTAATGAGCTCAATCTCAAACTCGTCCTACACACAAGCTGCTGTTTCTAAAGCAATACATATGTGTTGGTGAAATATTCTAAAAATGACAATGTGTTTGTAACACTGACTCAGTAGTATTAAAATCTATACTGTTTTGAGATTTTGGATGTATTCTTTTAATTTTCCAATTGATTTTTTTTTTTTTTTTTTTTTTTTACATTTTTAATAATTTTAATTTTGCCAATTCCTTTGCCCCTGCTTTTAAAAAACAAATAATGACATAAGTATTTGGCAAACGACCAATCAGAAACAATCCAAAGACTTCATCGTCAATAATGTTATTATATTTCACTATCCTTTTTTTTTTGAAATTTTTAAAGCGAACTTGGTGAAAAAAACAATTTTACTCATCACTTCAATCGGAATCACCTTCAGTATTGCAAGAATTCCCCTTTTAATATTAAAATTCTGACACCGTTCGTTTCTCTCCACCCCGTTTCATTCTTTATGGATACAAATAATGCTTTTAGTGATATTGCAATTGTCAATTCTGTTTAGTCATGAAATTTAAATAAATAGTAAAGGGAAAAAAAGCAACAACAGAAGGACGACAACAAAATAAAAACGTCATGCAAAATCACTTTTGATTCGGAACAGAACATTAACTTTCGTTTTAAAAAGCCATCATAAATGACAATGAACGAATCGAATGGAATGAATGGGATGGGATGGAATGATATGAAAGGGAAGGGTAGGATATGGGATAGAAAGGAGTGTACAGACAAAGGAGACAATGGATAAGAAAAAGGACGGTAAAGTGGAGATCTATAAAAAATAATGTGACAAAGTAACAAATGTCTCAAAAAAAAGTAAACTTAAATTGAAAAGAACACAGAGATGATTGAAAATTTATGGAAAATAGTTCAGAGTGAATGGACATCAAAGTTCACACTACCACTTAGACAGAAAACGCACAATGGCTTGAAATGGAAACAATGACTTAAATTCATTTTTAGTATCTTCTTAACACAATGAAAACAAATTGTACACTGAAAAAAAATTTACAAACAATCAAAGAAAATGATTCTTCAATAGTTCGACATCAAATTTATGAACAAATTCATTGACTTATTTTTATGGCTTTTGAACAACAACAACAACAAAATCGTTGTCGTTGGCATTGCACACAACGAAGAAGTTTCTGCATGTGTTTTGGCTTTACTGCTTGACGTTTCTGGGAATAAAAGATAACAACTATTGCTTATATGTATTATTCTAATAATTGTAGTAGGAAGCATTGCAAAGGGTACCGATGAAAAAGCGAGCTAGCTACAGAAATGGTTTCGTATACCATTAAAAAAAAAAATGTATTTTTTTTTCAATTTTTTTTTTGCAAAATTAAAGTGTTTTATATTTGTATCGAACTTATAATTGATGTACAATTTTAATCAAATTGACGTACAATGTTCTTTAAATCGATATACAATATTTATCAAATTATTTTCGGGAATTGATGAAAAATTAATGAAAAGTTCTACATCATATTGGCAAATGATGTCGAAATTAATCAAATTGATGTAGGAATTCCTCAATGTGAGGAACCCTTTTATTCTGAGTATTATCCAGGGGAATCGCTATGATTGAATTATAATCGGGACTGCTTGAACCATCGGGCAATAGAGATAGTTGCCAGAGATGCTAGCTCCTAGTAATTAAGGCCGTCCTATTACCTCAACTACTTTTTGAGTCAAAGCACCTGTTGTACACCCCGAACTGAACTCTCTCTGCAATGGGCCACTACCAGTTGCTGAGATTATGACATAAAAAACCTAGGAATGACTAAATAGAAAACTCTAATAAAATTTCATTTTTTGCTCACCTGGAGCCACGATTTTCCTGGAACCACAAATCAATGGTTTACATTGTAAACAAATAATGCTTTAAATTACATTCATATTAATATTGACTCACATTCATACTTGCGAGTGCATGTCTTTTCGTATATTATACTTCAGGGATCCAGGATTTAATTTGTCCATTGTCGCATGCATACAAGCGTAGATTTAATTAAACCCTTTTCCCATTCAGTTAAACTAAATGACATTAACTTCGTTTTGAGTGTTATATGTGCACAACAACAACAACAAAAAATACTATATTCATCTGTTATGAACAATTAACAGAGTAATGGTCAATTTACGCCAAAGTTTTCTAGAACGTCGTTGTGGGAGGGAGGAAAATGGAAATGAAAAAATTCTCTAACAGCCGATTTTCGGGCAGAATCCGTGGCTCGGTGGCGGTGACGTAACATCATAACTGCTACAGTCTGATGCGATACAATCGTTGAAATCTGAATTGTGACTCCTTCTCCTACATGTAGGGTGATGGCATACAAATACTTTGCCCATATTGTAGTGCATTGATGTCTTTAAGATAAAATAATTAATAATTAATTTTATTTTCTTTTTAAAAAAGGTTACGTGGCTTTAAATGGCCACGACTTCTTTATTTAATGCCAAAACCAAAATTAAATTATTTCTTAAAGCTAACTTAACTTCTACCCTAGACTGCAGTTGTTGTTACTGCTAACGTTGCTGCCACCGTTGCACACGCCGGGTCGAATATCATGGCAGCTCTATGAGCAAGCAGTTCCCGTTGCTGGTGACACTGTTCGTAGGTCAAGTTGCTGACGCTATGTCTGTGTCTCACATCCATAAGAACCCGCCCGATCTCCAACCCCCTGACTCACAAGACACGATTGCCTTAACTAAACTGACTTTCTTAGTCCCAATTCACACTAGGCAAGTTTAATGGCCGCAATTCTCAGTTTGTAGGAGAGAGAGGTAAGGGGAATGGAAAAAATTGCTCATACTGGCAATATCTTTTCGTTTTTTGATATTTTAAAAGTCATTTGTATTTGAAAAGGGTATACTGAAAACACAAATTGCCGAAAATGAATTTCCTTGTGTGAACACAAGATACAAGTTCAAAAGGTAATCATAAAAATTGCCTAGTGTGAATCGGGATCACAGACAGTATCCTCCTCATTCCTAAAACTGCTTCCGCTTCTGGTCGATTTCATGCTCAAGTCGCATTTCAGAGAAATAAAATATAAAATGTTTCGTTTTTTTTTTTATGAAATTTTCTTTATTATATTACATTTTTTTTAATATAATTTTTCATTTGGTTTTTGCTGTCGCCAGAGTTTGCATGTAACACCACTCGAAATACACAGACACACACACATATACGCAGAGTGTGGACGAATGTGACCATATACATTTTTGATTATAACTGACATTAAAAAGCTTTAAATAAGTTATGTTTTGTTAAGTGTTGCAAGTGTACAATACTTATGCGCATACATATATGTGTGTGAACACTTGGTCGTGTGATTGTATGCATGTGGCAAATATATTTACATTTATACATAGTTTATGCGACACAACAGGGCAGAGGGAAATCATTGTATTTAATATGGCAACCTCGACGGCGTCAGCTACAACATCAATGGCAACAAGGGCGGCAGCAGCAACGGCAGCCACCACAGCAACAACAAGAAAATGTTTATTGTTAACTCTGAAATGAAATTGCTACGAATCAACGTTAATTGAGTGTAAATTTCATGATGAACACATATGCATGCACATACATGCATACGAGAGTACTCGCACACGTATATAAACATGGCAAACAAGCAACAAAACGTGGCGAACATGCAACAGCAATCAACAAACAGTTGTTATTTGCAAAATAATAACAACAACAGCGAAACGGTGACAACAGCAATTTTCAGCAGCAATTGCTGTAGAAATTGTAACATTTAATAAAAAGAGCCACAACTTGAAGGCAAACACAAGCAGCTGCAGTAGCAACTGGAATTTTAGTGGCACAGCTCGCCAACGTCTCTTCAGGCATCTGTTGCCAGCAACTGTGAGATCTCGGTGGCACGAACACCAGCACCAACAGCACCAGCGGCAGCAACTGCACTAGCAATTACTCTAAAAGTAGAACGTATTGGTAACAAGCAACAACAAAAATTAACTACTACATGTTGTCACATATGTTTATTTGATTGCAGTTTAAAAATCACACACACTCTCAGGCGCACAAACACTTTTTGTCACACACATATACACATACATCCAATTTGATATATTCACATGCAAATACACTTATATCCCTATTACACTACCGTACCACAATGTTGCAGTTTCAACATACAAATGTATATGTATGTGTGTGTATACCATTAACCAAAATACATACTCACATATAGACATCGTTAAATGTTTTACAGTCGGTTATATGTAATGTTGCCGGGTTCAGACTTTCAGAGAAGAATGTGGTGCATCCGAATAAGTTACTTTTGTTGAACACTAACCTAGTCTGCGAGAAGATCATTGTTTACTATGTTATTCCATTTGTCATTTTATTGCGAGCTGCCACAGAGGTCTGTCTGTAATTTTTTATTGAGAGTTTTAAATTTATTTAGAGTTTTAATGTTATTGACATCTGTAATTTTACTGACAGCTGTCAGTTTATTGGCATCTGACATTTTACTGACAGCTGTCATTTTATTGGCCTCTGACATTTTATTGACATCTGTCATTTTATTGACATCCGTCATTTTATTGTCATCTGTCATTTTATAGACACCTTTCATTTTATTGGCATTTGTCATTTTATTGTCACCTGTCATTTTATTGTCATCTGTCATTTTATTTACGGCTGTCATTTTATTGACATCTGTCATTTTATTGTCATCTGTCATTTTATTGACATCTGTCATTTTATAGACACCTTTCATTTTATTGGCATTTGTCATTTTATTGACATCTGTCATTTTATTGACGGCTGTCATTTTATTGACGGCTGTCATTTTATTGTCATCTGTCATTTTATTTACGGCTGTCATTTTATTGGCATCTGTCATTTTATTGGCATCTGACATTTTATTGACATCTGTCATTTCATTGATATCTGCTATTTTATTGACGGCTGTCATTTTATTGACATCTGCCATTTTATTGACATATGTCATTTTATTGTCATCTGCCATTTTATTGTCATATGTCATTTTATTGTCATTTGTCATTTTATTGTCATTTGTCATTTTATTGACGGCTGTCATTTTATTGAAGGCTGTCATTTAATTGTCGTCTGTAATTTTATTGACGGCTGTCATTTTATTGACATCTGTCATTTTATTGACATCTGTCATTTTATTGACATCTGTCATTTTATTAACGGCTGTCATTTTATTGACATCTGTCATTTTATTGACATCTGTCATTTTATTGACATCTGTCATTTTATTGACATCTGTCATTTTATAGACACCTTTCATTTTATTGACATCTGTAATTTTATTGACATCTGTCATTTTATTAACAGCTGTCATTTTACTGTCGTTTATTTGACAGCTATTGTTTTATTGACAGCTTTCACTTTACTGACAGTTATAATTTTATTGTCAGCTATAATTTTATTGTCAACTATAATTTTATTGTCAGCTATAATTTTATTGTCAGCTGGCATTTTACTGACCGCTGTCATTTTTCTGTCAGCTGTCATTTTACTGACAGCTATCATTTTATTGACATCTGTCATTTTATTGACATCTGTCATTTTATTGACATCTGTCATTTTATTGACATCTGTCATTTTATAGACACCTTTAATTTTATTGATATCTGTCATTTTATTGTCATCTGTCATTTTATTGACATCTGTCATTTTATAGACACCTTTCATTTTATTGTCATCTGTCATTTTATTGACATCTCTCATTTTATTGACAGCTGTCATTTTACTGTCGTTTATTTGACAGCTATTATTTTATTGACAGCTTTCACTTTACTGACAGTTATAATTTTATTGTCAGCTATAATTTTATTGTCAGCTATAATTTTATTGTCAGCTGGCATTTTACTGACATCTGTTATTTTATTGACATCTGTCATTTTACTGACCGCTGTCATTTTTCTGTCAGCTGTCATTTTACTGAGAGCTATCATTTTATTGAATCCCGGTTGATCCAATTTAACCAACTGTAAATATATTCCAATAACACGAATACTCACAGACAGTGTGTGCATAGTGACAAAAAGAACGAATACAAATGCATTTCTGGTATTTTGTTGCATGCTGGTTGTCGTTTAACAAAATCGCCCAAACGATTTGTCCACTGTTGTATTATTTGTAAAATGTGTTACACCATCAGTTAACTATTAATTAAAACATGATTTTTCTTTTTGCTCTCTGTTATTTTTGAACACGTGTCCTTTTTCGGTTTGGGGCATGTATTGCATTACAGTACCGATTTTTTTTTCTTTAAATGGGAAATGTGTTAATCACAGAAGTGTTCAGGGTGGTGTATGAACAATATTTAACATGCATGCGTTTCATTTAATATCGTATGGTCATGACAAGTATAACTTCAGATCTTAAATAATATCCATAATGAAACATTCATTGCTACGTCAAAAATAGAATTTGTCATTGATAACAGTATTCCTGAACTTGTTCCCGTTTTTTTTTTAACTTATTATGCATCTTCCAAAGATAATGCCTCTCCGATTTATATTCTGACTGGGTGCCACACATACACAATTATATCCAATATTAATCAGTTCCTGTGAATATTTATACTGATTTCATCAACATTAAATTGTCTACAACATTAACGTTTCCACGTAAAACCATTGTTTGTATCTGTTCTTGCAATTCTGAAAAAAAAAAACGCAGCGTTAAAAAACAACACAACAAAACTGACATTAATGAAATTTTGAGTCTTCAGTTCATGGTTGATTTATAAACCTGTGGCCACGAAACGTTTTATATTCATCCATAATAAAGAGACAGAGCCAGCCATCCGGCCGACCGGCCACCCAATAAAGCCAAGCCAATGGTCATTTGGCATCTTATGCAAGGCTTACGCTTGTCCAGCCTCCACAGTATCCATCCGTTGAAGTTTATACCAAAAAAATAAATATTCCTTTTTTTTTTATTATACACTCCATCATAGGATGGAGTATATACTAAGTTTGTCATTCCGTTTGCAACACCTCGAAAGAGTGATCTGCGACCCTATAAAGTATATATATTATTGGTCAGTGTAACATTCTAAGACATTCTAGCGATGTCCGTCTGTCTGTCCGTCCGTCCGTCCGTCCGTCTGTTGTCTGTTGAAATCACGATAGAGTGCGAACGACCAACGCTAAAAAGCTGAAATTTTGTAGGAAGATGTTTTTTGCCCATAAGCAGGTTAAGTTCGAGAATGGGCCATATCGGACCAAAGGGGGAAAAGTTCCCCTTTACGGGACTAAATATATTCCGGCCATAATCAAATTTTTCAAATATTTTTTTTCACTACATTTAAGTTCTAAGTTTATATAATTTATAGATGGGAAAAAAATCCCAAAAATGGGCGTGCTCATGGGTTCCGTGGACCCTTGGGGCCCAAAAAAGGGCCCATGATAAACATGCGCATATGGGTATCGAAGTGCAACGAAATTTACTCACGAACCCAAATATGCCTTTATTTTCATGATTTGCCTAAATTTTTTGATCCGGTTTCTGGGACTATCGGGTCACCAGCGGCCCAAAAACCGTCCCTTGACAAACATGGACATATGGGTATCGAAATGCAACGAAATTTTCTCGCGAACCCAAATATGCATTTATTTTCATGATTTGGATAAAATTTGTGATCGGGTTCCTGGGACTATCGGGTCACGAGCGGCCCAAAAACTCAGTTAGTTTTCTTATTTATTGACTTTTTAAGGATCCATGATGGAGGGTATATAAGATTCGGCCCGGCCGAACTTACTATTTGTCCACTTGTTTTCTCTGTTATTTTGTACAATTTTAATATACCGCGAACTCACACACACACACATACACTAGCAAGCAGGGACAAGTGATTTTATATCTGGTGGAGATTTTTTTTTTTGTTTGTTGCAGTTTTGCAACCGCCTGTAATTATGCAACATTTTTCGTAATTAAATATTCTTTTGTAATTTGAATAGTAATGTAAGCGTGTGTGAGTGTCAGTGGGGTGAGAGTGTATGCGACAGCGGGAGTATGAGTGGAAGCTGGGGTATGCATGTGTGCGTAGATATTAATGTCCTTCACATGGCTGTCTGTCTGTGTGTGTGTGAATGCTTTTGTTTACCGCCATTTTCCGATGCCGTCGTTGTTGTTTGCGAACGCGCTGTGCTCCTGATGTCACATGGCTTTTACCGTTGTATGCGTGTGCCTGTTTTTATGCGTGCGAATGTGTGTTTATGCTCAATATGAAATGTATTCATGTTTTTCTTTTGACATTAAAGCATACATTAAAAGCTGCTTTATCAGGCATTTTATTGTTGTTGCTATTGTTGTTGTTGCCGTCATTGCTATTGGTGGCTGTGCTGTTTTTTTCACATGCTTCATCATATCATTGAATTGAAGGTGAGGAAAGCTGTGGAGTTTGACTTGGATTCCATATCAGCATGTGTGTGTTTGTGTTTTATTTCTGTGTACTGTTTGTTTATCTGTTTGTGTATTAAATGTGATGACATTAAGCTTGTGTTAAAGTTTATATACATCTGCATACAGTCGTGAGCGATAAAATAGTATGGGTAAACAATAAAGGCTGTATACAATTCAGCAAAAAGAAAACGATAGATAAGAAAATTGTTCATTATAAAAAATACCGCAAAAATAGGAATTTTGCCACTGTTTGTTCTTGGGCCAGTTTACATATCCAAAATAAGCCAAAATTTAAACAATGAAAATTTATTAAAATGTATTAACATTTTTGGAATATTGTCTTGTATTTTGACGACATAATACCGATAAGAATACACACTCCATAATAACAAAATTTGAATACAATAACTCTCAAAACGTACGAAAAAGAAAAATTAAACTAATTTGTTTTTAATTTTAAAATCGGAAATTTTGGAAATTTTTAAAAAAAAATAGTAAAAATGGCAACAACTCGGTCAAAATGTGTAAAAAAAACCAAAAAAATAAAAAAATAATTATCTCTTCAAAATCAATACGAAAAGTAGTCAACTTTATAACGGTATGGAGGTTACCGCCTCTACCTCACCAGGTTTAAATCAAAATGTGTATGGAGGTCATCGCCTATACTTCGCGATGTTAAAACCAAATCTGGTTTGAAGTTATGTAGTGGTGGTCATTAAATGGTCAAACAACTGAAAATATCCCAGCGAAGCATCGGACACCTATTCCAAAATGAGCTTAAGGTAAAACAAAAAGAAAGTTACGCTTAAAAGAGCCCAGGAGTCGTTTCGTTTGCACGAACTTGGCAAATTTTCAAACATTGTGTTCTCTTAAAAAAGGTCTCTATTGAGTAGTTCATAAACGCTCAAACTTATCGAGTGTAATTAATTGAACACACTTACGGAAAATGTAAGCCTACGAACGGGCACCTGAAGTAATTTTCAAATAGTTGTATGGGTAACTGTGACCATCGATATAGGCTGTCCAATCGTTTTAATCGAACCTGGTGTCACTGTCATCCGCATAAACAAGTTCACTTTTCCAGTTTTTTTTAACTTCTGCTTTTTCCAATAGTTTCTCCCTCAGTATGTCGCAAAAATTGATAAATTAGCTGTCACCTTGACGAAGACATCCTGTTGAAGTAAATGGTTCGGAGAGGTCGCTTCCTAGTTTTACAGAGGATATAGTGTCAATCAGAGTCATTCTGCAGAGGCGTACAGGTTTCGATGGGATGGGTTTCAAACAATTTTTCTCTTATAGGCGTGTCGAAGGCGGCTGAAGTCGCTGAATAGATGATATGTATCGCTTTGCTTTTCATGGGTCTCTTTCAGGATCTGTCAGATTGTGATGATTTGGTCGATGGTTGATTTATTCAAGTTTGGGCTTTAATCTAGATCAAATTGTATATGCGATGTATAGGAGACATATTCCGCGGCAGTTCACGTAACCGTCTTTGTCACCTTTCCTTTGAATCGAATTCAGTATGCTGAAGTTTCACTTATCAGACCTGCTTTTAGTCACCCAGATGGTGCAGACTAGCTGATGTCAGTTCATCTCCTCCGGTCTTATACAGCTCTGGATTTCTTCAGCGCCTGCGGCCTTGTTGTTCTTAAGCCGGGCTATTGCTGGACCGGGCTCAGCTGGGTTAGATAATTCCATCGTCTACTGTCTTCACATATTTCTTCGGCCTCTAACAAGCTGTGGAAATGTTACTTTCAAATCCTTAATCCCATTGTGATCTCTACACGAAGTTATACTAGTATGTGAATTTTTTGTATGATGTTTTCCTCTTAGGTTCAAGTTCCTTCCATTTTACTATTCGTTCTTTGGAATAGACAATTTTCCTCCCTCCTCAACTCTTGGTATCGCTCCAATACAGCTTGTGTTGCCAGAGGCGCAAATGTCGCTCTGGATGCCACATACTCAGCTTCAGTGATGACTTTACACTCCTCATTATACCATCGGTTTCTTTTGGGCCGCTTTCGGTAACCAATTTCATGGAGTTGTGTATGTGTGGCCCCTGTTGGCTGTTATCGTTGGGCAAAAGTTTTTACATTCTGCTATAATCTTGCTCAGACCTGTATACCAAATTTATGATGCTTAAGTTTGCTGTCCAGTTATTTTCTGTTGTTGTTCTGTAATGACTGGGGCTGCTGTCTCGGTGTTCTTGCTGGCAGGCTGCTTGTCTCTTCTGTTGTTGCATGCAATGACTGCATAATTAAAATTAAGCATACGCTACCACGCCCTGCCTTGCAGTTAAATACATAAATAAGCTTTGTGGTTTATATATGATTAAAAACGGCGACTCACTCTGACTGGCAACTGGCAACAAAAAACACAACAAAAAAGACGTAAAACGCCAACAGAAAAAATAGCACTCGCCTTATAATGATTTTAATTAAAAAAAATTTTAATATTAAGAAATTTCGTGTTAATTTCATACTTTGATGTTTTGTTTTTAAGATTTTTTCTGGGGGGTTCTTTCATTCCATAATAGCACTTCTTTTAATTTCCTCCTTGTTCATGAGTAAATTTCTGAACCAAACTTGTGTTTTTGACTTTTCGCTCAAAAATAACAAAAAAAAAAAAAAATAGAATTTGCGAGTTTGTGCAAAAAAAGCGGTTATTTGCCTCCCCCACTGTTACGTACAAATACAGCGGAAGTTATTGTTAAACTTTTCTGTATGTTTTGTACGTTTCTTTTTCACTTTGCCGGAATAAAAAAGAACGACCCCAGCGCAGAATTGTAACATTTACAATTTTTATTCGCTTTTTTTCTCCTGCTAAAATATACCGGATATTAATTTTATATTATTACAAAAAATCTATGAACATAAAATATTACTCAGCATTGATGTTGTTTATCTTTCTCTTAACAGAGTTTCTTCGATGATGTTGGTTTTGTTTATTTCTGTTTTGCCTCCTAACTTCATTCCTCCGTATGTCGTTGCTTTTCTCAAATATTTTAAACATGATTTGTGCCACAGTATGAAACTGAGAAAAAGTAACGGAGAAAAAAAACCCAGCTCACGACCAGTGTTGTAGACTCAATAAGTATATGCAGCACTTCCGTTTAAAGCTAATATTATGTTGAATATCCGGCGGAAGTGTTTTTCCGCTGTATGGATGTTGTGTGCTTTCACTTTGCTTTGTTCGCACAAAGACGCTGCTACAAGTGTGTGTAAGAAGTGTTGCGGGCTGTTTTTGCCATATTAATTTCTGTTTTACAACATATGGATTTGAAGTTGAAACAAAATGGAAGTCGTCTGCATGAATTTTAAGAAAAATCAGAAACAAATTCAAGGAATTTTATTGCAGTATAATTTTCATCCAATTACTGCATATTTCACAGAGATACACATGCTGTGATGCGGTAAAATCAGAATTGTAGGCAGACTGTAAATTAGTCATTAGAGCCGGAATCAAATCAAACAGCGCATACGATATACATTTCACCCGAAGATCTTACGAGTATCTGGAATTGACTCTTAATTAACTCAAACTGTTGACCCCGGTAAAGTCTCGCCAGTTACCTTGTTACAAATTGTCGCATAGTGTGAAACTAAGCCAGCATTTATTTTTCCCATAAAATACATAAAGGTGACCCAAGGATATAACAAAAAGGTTCCCCTGCAAACCATGTAGTACCCAAAATGATTGCAGGCATGATATAAACAAATTAAGCAAATGTTGTAGTTGACCAATTAGAGAAATTGTTGCCAAAGAACTCACACCATATAAAGGGTGTTTTTTATTGAGGTATAGAAGTTCGAATTGAAATAAAACACAAGAAAATCGTTTTAATGTCCATCAATTTGGCTTTATTGGTAGTATAATTTTATGCCATTAATGTTTAAATATTATTTCGGGCATGTGGCCGCCGCGGCTGGCTCGAATAAAGCCAATTTTACAGGTCCAATTTTCAACCACTTGTTGGAACCACAACTCATCCACATTCATGCCATCCAATTCGGGAACAAAATAGTCGGTTATCATGGCTCTATACCGGTCTCCATTAACGGTAACTGACTCTCCAGCATTATTTCGGAAGAAGTATGGCCCAATGACTCCACCAGCCCATAGAACACACCAAACAGTCAGTTTTTGTGGATGTAATGGCATAAAATGGACGGACCTTACGGTGAACTTCGCGAACTGAACCATTACTTTCGAAATAAATTTGCACGATTTGCAAGCGTTGTTCTTTTGTCAACCTGTTCATGATGAAATGGCAAACCAAACTAAATTTCGAAATTTCGAAAGCAGAGCTCAACAAACGAGGTACCCATAATCCACCAAATAACCAGAAGTAAGTGGAAATGAAAAGGTCATACCTTGCGGAAGCCGCATGACAACATCATAATGCCCTAGGCAGCCGAAGACCTGGTCCTCCAAAAAATACCTGCAGAAGAACAGCGTCAAAACATTTGAAGACGCAAAAATTATATGTAATAATAAAATAAGATGGAATTTTCTTTTCTCAAGTGAAAAAAATGGGAGATATTATAAATCTAACTAAAAATGCATATCTATCGGCATTAGCTTAAGAACAATTTTTATTGTGAGGCTATCGAGGACATAGGGCAGCCACTTTCCGATTTGGTTATGGAAGGTTTCATGGTGGCCATTTGGCTAATGTTGGTTTTCATTATTAACGGTTTCCTTCCTCTTTTTATTATAAAATAAACATCCGATCATTTATCTCAAAAAGTACACACCCTGTGTACGTACCTTGTAAAATACTCAACATTCTTTACAATGTAAATCGAGATTCCATCCACTTTTTGTAGGACTCAGAGCCATGGTCAGTGTATTCTATTTACAGCACATGTAACTTGTTAAACAAATTTAATGATATACCACACTCTCTTTTATTTTATTTGCAATTTTATTTATTATTAAATTTATTAATTTGTTTTGTTTTCTTTTTCATTTTAGGTAAGTGATTATCTGACATGTATTCAAGATTAATGCAATACACTGTGGTAAGAATGTATATCTAATGTATGCAAATTATATGGCGACTGTGTCCGTGACACATTCTCTTGACTAGAAGAAGAGAGCTCTTAATCCAAATCAGAAATATATGCAAAAATGAGTCAAATGAATAAATATCTTACCGGGAATACTACAACATTTTCATTGCATTATTCTCCATTGAATCCATAACAATCCATAAGTAAATTTCAAAACTCCTGGAACTTTGGCACAAGTCAGTTAATTTCCATCAATATGTGCGCACATTTTGCAGGTTTGATTTCTGATTGGAATCTATTTTCAGTTCGGTGTTGATTATGTGGTGCACCAATTTGAGCCAAGAATGCAAACAAAACCCCAAACCACACAAACTACTCACCTATCGTGTGAATGGAAATTTGCAAACATATGTTTGCAACAGTTGACCCAAGAAAGGAAGAAAAAAAAATAGTTGGCCTTTATGAAGTTTTCTTGGAAAAGTACTAAGAAAACTCGATGTGGTCGATAAAATGAAAAACTAACACTAACAAATTGTTGGATAAACAAAGAACACAGTATGTTGAAGTAACTGAAACTAAAACTATGGTGATCGTTTAGTATGAGGGAGGAATGATTAGTTGCAGTAACCAAAGAAGAACCCCCTCAGATGTTGTCAAATAAATTGAAATATTTTCAATCCAAAGGAATAAATGTGCGTAAAAGAGTAAAAATAAATCGTATTTCTGCAAATTATTTTTCTCTCTCTGATCATACTACACTCTACCCATGTTACAAGAAAAAAAAGTAACCTGTTGGTTTTCACACTCGAATGAATACTCGTCGCAAACTTTCCTCATCCACTGGCCTTCGCCTGTTCGACGAAAAAGCTTCAAAACATTCCATCGACACTGCCAAAGGACATCAACGAAAAATCGAACAATTCCTGCTAATGCACAAAAATACCTGACACAACTGTCAACAATTTGATAAATGTCACGGTGCAGTGGCAAAAGAAAAAGCACACAAAAGAAACAATAAATTCGCAAAAAATGAATTTGTCATTTAAGCGGGCAACCGAAAGAATTATGTTTTCCACTGCACCTCTCTACCGTAGCAAACCGAATGTCGAAATGACAAAACCATACGTATTGACTTCGCCGTAATGGAATATCATTAAAAAAATGACGTAACAGTTCGTACGCTTATCATCATTCGGCATCTTTGGTCTTTTCCCGCTCACTTGCAATAAATCAATAAATTGTAGTTGCGGCAGCCACGCCACGGGGCAAACCCTGGTTGCTCGTAATATGGCATGTAAAGAGTGTGGCTGCAACTCAGTTGCCGTTGTTGTTTTAGTTTTATTGTTATTTTAAGTGCAAATAAATTCATTAAATTAAACGACACTGTAGTGGTGTTGCAATCAAATTTAATTAATTTTTAATGTCACTTTACTGCAATTTCAATTTTCTTTCCTACCACTGACTTTTCATTATCTTTGGCTCCTTTCATTGTCGTTTTCGCTTTTTCCTCTTACCCTACAGCAGGGCGGGCATGATAGATTGGGCTAACATTTGGTGACATAAACAATGAATAAATACACAGAAGACTCCTATTTTGTTAATCAATTTATCAAAATAATCATTTTTAGAAACGACAACATAGGACAATGAGGTCAGATATTTTTGAATTCTTTGTAAATCTGGAAAAATAACTGGAATCGGCTGAACCGACTTACTTATGTATACTGTCATCCTTTTGGATTTTGGAAAATTTTGGATTATGAAACTTGTGTGTTTTTGCTAAGTGTGAGGATATATGTATGTCGGGTTTCTTGAATGAAATTTATCACTTGTATTGGAAAAAAATATGCTATTGTTTTGTCGGATTTGAGTGAAATTTCATATAATGCTGGCTGAGGTCTTTTCATGCTTGAGTCCTACCTAGCTAGGTAGGGCGATGAGATATAGGAGTCCGAATTTGGAAACCTCGGTTCTCCGACAAACGTAAACTTGAAGGAACCAAAGAGCAAAATCAACACAATTTTTTCTACAATTACTAAGAATTTTACCACCATTCAAACTACATTATTAGGTTTTTACACGTTCATAGTTTTGCATGGCGATTCAAGAAATTGTGGTTGAAAAAAACATAGGAGAGATCGCTGGGAAGAAGTAGGGGGACAAATTCACCTACGGCTAGATGTGTATCGGAAAATGCAATAATCAGGCATGTCACAGAAATGTTACGAAATCGATTTGAATTCGTGTTTCCAAAACCTAACATTTTAATTTTGCTTCTTCAAAAATTCCTGGGTTTGATGAAATCAAGAAAAAATGGAAATCGAATATTTCTATTAAAAATATGGTAGCATTGAAATTAGAAACAGCTGGTTTACCCACCGCCGTCAAAAATTTCGATACGTCTCCACACTTTGACTGTGATTTTAATTAAAAAAGTTAACAAACAAACAAATAAAAAATATGCTTGTCCCTTTAAATATGTAAAAATTAGCTATTAATTTTAATATTAAAACAAATACTTACATTTCTTTGCGGAGTTTCCTTCAGATTTTTTTTTTTTTGGGTTTAAGTGATTTTTTTTTTTTTTTTTTTTGGTTTAAGTGTTGTTTTTGGTTAAGGCTGCTAATTTTATATGTGACAAGATCACACAATTAAGGCGATGGCAATTCTTTGACATGCCTGATACTTTATACGTTAAAAAAGATGTTAAAATTATCATACTCAACGTATTTAGTATATTTTTTAATAAAAGCAATATTCATAATTAATTTTGAACAGAATTTCATTTAAATTTGCAGTTTAAGTTGAAATTGATATCAATTTCACTTCAGATTTTGTCATGGGTTTCAAATCAATAATTTTTTTCGATTTCCTTTTTCTGGAGAAGCTAAAAACGTTTTGGTTTCAAAATTTGTCGATTTGGGTTTCTGTGACATGCCTGAATATATATTTTCGCAAAAAAATGCAAAAATGTTTTTTTTTTTTTAATTTTAATGTTCCAATTATTGTCTTACTAGAGGCACCTTCTTCATAAACAAAAACAAAAAAAATTATATAGAAATTCCAGAACGACCCTTCACTATATTAACAATACCTCATTTGGATTTTTTAATTTTTTTTGTTTGTCAATAAAACAAATTAGGAGAAAAATATCCGGTTTAACTTTGTTAATAACTCTAATACTGCACTTCTGGTTCAAATGCACTGAAGGCGAAGAGTTAAACGAATTTTTCAATTCGTTTTGAGTTATGACACGAAAACTAGAATTTTTCAAAAATAATTTTTTGTACTTAAGGAACCACCGTACATCATAATTGTATAGTAGTGTAATGCTTTTATAGGGTTTTATTAGGCATATTTGACTATAAAAATGAGTTTGGTCGAAGTTAAAAAGTTTCTGACAACCGAAGTTTCCATCTTTAGATCCTTATACCTCATCTCTGGTTAGAACCACTTCATCAAGATCAGACAAGCGATTTGCCAATGGCAGATTTATTCCGCGAGCTGATAAAGTACGCGCATCAGCTAGTTTCCACAATCTGAGTAGAAGATAGCATGCCTGACGATTGGAACCTCAGCGTACTATGTCCGATTCACAAAAAAAGAAGACAAGACCTCAGTGCCCACCGTACGAACCGTTTGACCTGTTTAGTAAGTCTACCACACCAAAGATAAAAGAGTGAACAGATTGGGAACTGTCGTGAATATTCTAAACGTTAAATCACCCGTCAATTCCACAAACTATTGAGAATATGCATCGTAAACTGCATCACACAGATAAACGTGAATACCAGTCATTGTCAATTGGAGAGCTTTCCGAAGAAGTACAGGAGTCTCTTAACAAATTGTATAAAAAATATAGATTGTAGAACACATTCACCATCAAGGGTGAAGCAAAATGAGGACCACTTCAACATGGTGACAGCGTCCTACGATCCACTAATTTCTTCCCTACGATATGTTATGTCAGGAATAGAGTTAGAAAATAATTGTAGTTTAGAAATGATTATTTTTTTAGATATTCCTTCCTTACAAAATATATTTTACACAAAATTTAAAAAAGAAAATATTTTTTTTTAATTTATTTAATTTGTTATTATTATTATATATTTAAAACATTTGAATTTACATATATGTATTTAATTTACAAGAGATTAATCGTAAATAACAAAATATTTTGTAAAATCAAAGAAGGAAAATATGATAAAGAAAAACCGTTATTAAATTATAATATTAATTTTTAAAATCAAAGAAGGAAAATATGATAAAGAAAAACCGTTGTTAAATTATAATATTAATTTTAAAAGATATAAATCTTAAAAAAGAATTTAAAAAATGTAAAATTGGTAAAAACATTTTTTTTCGTTGCAATAAAATTGATTTTTCCACGAATTTTAACTTTGATGTCCCATAAGCATAATTAAGCACCTTTAAGGCATACCACCCTTTCTAAACAATTATCTATTATATGCCATTTAAATTATTCGATTATCTTATTCGGTTCGAAAGATATGATTATTGCAACGAAAAGTGACTTTTTGAGTATGTAACGGCGTCTAGACAATGGGTTGTGGGTTTTCATTACTCCAAATGCCACAATATTGTTTTTTAATTTACACACTCAACCAAAAGTGAGCTTCATAGATGAATAACATTTTCTTGTGAAAATCGGGATGGGTGGCCGTCTCGTCATGGGAACGATTTGAAAAACTTGTTGTGGATTAAGTCAGCTGTCAGAAAGACTAAATCAAATCCAGATGGAAAATCTCACGACTAAAAATATCCGGTAAATAGTAAATTGGTTTGCCTGAAGACGCCGCTATGCAATAGAATGACAATTTCTTAGGTTTTATATTAACCTACTGCAAATTTTTCAATTTGACAATTTCTTTTATAGTGATTGAATTTAAAGAATTATTATTATTTTTAGCGCATCCCATGTTCGCCTTTGACCAACTGGCATAGCCTCAAGGACTTTCTCCTACAGCACTTTCTTAGAGAATTCACTTGTACTTATTTCCGTTTTTCTTTGTAGAACATTTGGGGTAAAATGAAACGAGTTGAGTGGTATCACACGCACACAGTCAATACTATGACAAGAACCACGACAACATTGCAATAGTGGTAGAGTTTGTATTTGAAATGTTGTGGTAGTAGTTATAGCAGTGTCGCTATTCGTAAAACACACAGACATCCAAAGATATGGTTGGCTTGGCAGAGGCATTAACGTTGGTTCAACGAGATGTTAAAATGATTACAAATTGAGAAATACTGCCAATATATCTCTATGAGAGTACATTGGGGAGGCTATTACCTGAAGGCTTAGTCAATATTTTTTGTAGGCTTTCCTGCGACTTCTTTGTATTCGAATCAGTTTCTCTAAAGGTGTAAATTAGCTGAGAAATATTTCAGTTTACATATGGTTTAAATTCAATTAATTTTAAAAATGTTCCTAATTTGTACTGGAATACATTAGGTGAAATTTATAATTTTAATTTCTGTATTATTGACTAAGATCTATGTTTTTTTTGGCAATTTATTAATGTAGCGGTTAAAA
The DNA here is from genome assembly GCA_958296145.1 of Hydrotaea cyrtoneurina. Lineage (NCBI taxonomy): Eukaryota > Metazoa > Arthropoda > Insecta > Diptera > Muscidae > Hydrotaea > Hydrotaea cyrtoneurina. The sequence continues at coordinate 70,359,915 of OY282515.1, forward strand.
AAAATCGGGGGTGCAAAACGAAAGCGGAAATATCCTGTTGGAAACAAGACACCTTTGAGATTGAATCAAGACATAGCTCATTATGGTAGCAATGATATCCCATATTATCATACCATGTCAATCCTTCAAAAAAGGTCATGTCGGAACCTTCGGGATACAATTTAGTCAACAACTGAGTTGCTAAGTGATGTTTAATATCTGAGATCATTACACTTGTCCAAGGTATAAAATGAAAAGACAAGAGTTCTGTTTTGTTGACTCTCATGGGATGTCCCTTATGAATGTATTGCACTGCGTTAGCGATAGGAAATCAGGGTATTGGAGGGAGGAAAGAAAGTGTTTTTAAAACCTCTGATATAATTTCCCAATATACGATTATTCATATTTCCACCAACTCCTAACATTTCGGCATTACTTCTTAATTGTCCCATTTTGTTAGAAGTTACAAAATTACAGGCAGTTTGAAATGTTTTGTGATACAATTATCGAAAATTAGATCTCAACATTTTCAAATTTCATAAATAATGACCAACCCACTGTGCATGATGTGCAGCTATATCTGCCTCTGTATTACAATACATATTTCTTTGTATGTGTCTCTGTCTATATACAGGGTCCGCCAAATAACTTTTTTTTTGAAAATTCTATAAAAAAAACTACTGTATATTTTTTAAAATTTCTTTTTTTATTTGAAAGTACAGTCCTTCCGGTTAATAATGGAAAATAATTTCATTCAAATGGGCTGCCTTGGCTGGCCATGCAGTAGCCTAACGACATCAGCTCTGCGGCTGATAATGCGATCTTCAAAAACAGGGCGCAAAACATCGAGTGTAGCTTCGGCTGTGTGGCACGTAGCGCCATCCTGTTGAAACCAAATGTTGCCAATATGCTCCTCTTCAATTTTTGTAAACAAAAATTCGTTCGACATGGCCCGATAACGAAAATAACAAAAACGAAATAAAAAAAAACGTTAGATGGCGGACCCTTTATATTTGGTTCTGTTGCGCACTTCAATATATCTACACACTCACATTTGTGCGTTTGTGGTTGTGTGCGTGCTGGCAACTCTTTCCATGGTGTAAAGATGTGTCTTTATTAAAAATAATAGAAACTGCGGTTAAAAGTGCGGTTCGTGTATTACAAATTACAATTTATCAAATTGAATTGTGTCATTAAATTGCATTGGCAACAGCAACAACCACACATTCAAATAAAAAGAATGAACGAGAGAAAAAAAGAGACTGGCAAATGACTTGTGTAACAAAAGTTTTCCATTGAAGTTCAGGAATTAATAAAAAAAAAAATGGAAGTAATTTATTATTCGAGATTTTTCGAAATAAGAAATCAGTTTAAAGATATATGTAAGCTCGAGATGAATCTGGGCGGTTATATGGACTTTAGAAAGGTGATGTAGCAAATTTATTTTTTACCTGTAAACTAGCTGAGGTAAAATAATAATATTGTTCATTAAATAAATAATATTGTTATGATTTATACTAACTTAAGGCAATCAAACTTTTTTTTGCGGCTGTTTCCATTTTATAAAAGCCTTACGAGTAACACAGTAATCTGTAAGCCATATAAAACTTTTCGTGAAAGAGCATTAGCCGTTGGGAGTCATGTGTATTTTTCGAGGGACCGAGCAAGGTTAAACAATTGGTCCGGGTCAGTTACTATACAATTTATATTGCACGGCTTACTGATTCGAGAGAAGCTCCTCATCTGAAACTGTTGAAACTGTTTTTCAAATTTTCAAAAAAAAAAACATTATTTTTTTTCTTATTTTTCATTTATTTCACTACTCATAACATTAAAAAAAATAAAAAAAAAATCTGGCCATAGAAAAAATTGGAACTTCTCACAAATCAGTGAGCTATGCTCGATATAATTGGTATATCCACTGTCAGGGAAGTTCTATATGGCCCAGAGATTACTCCTCTACTAGTAAAATCACCTGCATTTATGAGATGGAAACGGCAGTTGTAGGTTGGCCATTTCGATATTTGCCTTTTGGACAAAAAAAATTAAGATCTGATACTCTATTATGAATAAGTTCCACTCTTTGTCTTTTTATTTGTTAGTTTTCATCCACAAAAAAACATGCTGTTGTTCCTCGTTTTTTGCTAGTAAATTTCATTTAAAAATTTGACAGAATTTGTTTCTTACGGCCTGTCAAGTCTGTTAAGAAAAAATAAACTCTTAATACGATGCAGTCATTTTTTTTAGGAATCACCATTTGAAAGCCTTCCAACTCATTTTCTCGACCCTTGGCATTTGTATGCCTAGTTTACCGTTGTCGAAGAGCGAGTTTGCAAGTGGACTGTCCACGAAGGTTTACAACAACTTATTATTCCACACGATACTTGAAACCATTTCCGTTTGTCAATCCGACATATATTTACCTCCTTAAGAATCAATGACAAATTCAAATATCTTCACAAATGTTATTCCACTTTACATTTTTAAGACCTTTAGATTGTCACCCAAAAAAAAAGTGAACAATGAACTAATTATAGATATGAGACTATATATGCATGAGGTCGAATTCTGAAAAATATAATGTAAACTTACATTTATATCGGCATGAGTATCGGAAAAAATATAGTTATATTCATTTGTCTTTGCCACCTAGAAACTACAGAACATTCATTATTTTGCAGGATTTTCTCTAAACCACTTACTGACTTGACATTTGTGCATGTATTGTCATCACTTTACAATTCAATGTTCAATGTGAACAATTTCTGAACTTACAGTATGTAGATATCTAGACAAAACATCAAGTTACAGTTCTTTCAAAATTAAATTTGAAAAGAAAAAATCCTTTGTCTTCGCTCTACGCCCCATCATTATCCACCAATCCGACACACACACACAGCCACACATCATTAAATGTCTGACTGCTGGAACACACATACAAAAAAAAAATGGCAATGAAAAGCGAAAACGAAGAAAAGAACCAAAGAAAACGAAACTAAAATGATTTTGAGTTTAGAAACTGTCACATTAATCCGCGTTAAGGCATTTGCTGAGTTGAAGTCTGACATTTGCTGATAGTGTACATTTATGTCTTGTAAAACATCAGAATTTCGTTTAAGTTTTTTCTCCATCATGTTCATCTTCTATTTCTATACGTTTCGACGATTTCTTCTAGCATCATTTATTTCATCTTCGTTAAATCTAAATTGCATTGATGTTCCTCTGTGGTGGCTGTGTCTGTGTGTGCACTTACACGCATACATCCCTACATATGTGTATCTGCATTTACCACACATATCCCCAGGAAACGAGGTTATGAGCAGAAGGATAGACAGACTCAGCCAGCACATTGTCATATGTACAGCAGTGGTGTGGATTTTAACGATGACAACGACCTCAGCTGTTTCTATTTTTTACCAATTGATAATAAGACCACAGGAGCAAACAAAAAAACAAAAAAATAGTAAACATAGAGGAGGAAAAAGGCGACAGCGAGCAGCGTATAATGCCACAACAGACAGAAGATAGGAAGGAACTTATCATTACTTTCATGTCGAATGTCGTGTGTGTGTTGTGGGAAAGATGTCAGTGGGTATGTCTGGAAATATAGAAGAGGTTTTTTGACACATGGTAAATGTTTGATATTTTATTGTCATCAAATTGGGAATAATTTGCAGATATTCCCACCATACTGTTGCTGTTGTTGATGATTGCGACAGCTACAGTGAGATTTGCAGAACAATAGTCGGCAGCAATCAATGTGAAATGCCCTATTAAAGATCAAAGATCCGTCGAGTATTTTAGAAATACGTATAATTAATACTGATATTTCGGTGAAATGTTAATCATGCGCTCCAATGAACCGAGTTTTGAAAAACAACTATCTTGCGCCAGTCTAATATGAATCTGATCCATTAAGTCGTCACTGAAAATATCAACAGCGATCTCTGAGAAAACTTAATATGAATCGTGATTATGTATTTAGTATTACAGATAGCAGCATTCCAGCTATATGGGAAGAAGAAGCAGCAGAAAAAGATTACGAACTTCTTTAATGATAAATTTGATTTGGAATTATGTTTGCTCTTTAATTTCACACCTATGAATAGTTTTGTGATCTCGTTTTGCTTTTTTTTGTGAATTTTTATTACTAATTTAAATTGCTTTATAATTCCGTACCAACTGATATTTTTACGATCTCTTTTTTTTTTTTTTTTGAGAAAATTGGATTTATAATTTAAGTTTTTCATATTACTTATACTATAAAAAAAACTATCACGCTAGAACGTGTTAAACTCCTGAATAAAGTAATTTAAGGATATTCTTTGTTCTGAAATTCAACGTTCGCTAACGTGAACTCTCTAATTATAATTATAACCAAAATTAGTTCACTTTACCGCGAGTGCACTATATGTTCAAAGAATATCGCAACTTTTTAATTTCCGCGGGCTACGTGTATTTGATTTTCGATATTTTTGTAGCGTTATGTTGGTACTCATGTTCCTTAGTTATGCTGACAAGGTCGGCCGGTTTGAATGTTTAGTTAATTTTTGACAGCTGTTGTGCTTGGATGGGTTTTAACTTTTCTTCGACTTTTATCTATTTAAAAAAATGGATCAAAGAATCTGGTTCAAATTTTGAGTGCAAAAACAAGTAAAGTCCGCGGACGCATTCCGAATGTAGACTGTGGCATACCGTGAAGCTGCCTTGGACAAAAAGCAACGTTTATCGGTGGTACAAAATGTTCTTAGAGGGCCGAGAAGATGCGAAGGACGAACAGAGTGCCGGACGCCCGAGCACGTCAACAACAGACGAAAACATTGATAAAGTGAATAAAATAATTTTGGCCAATCGACGATTTACCATTAGAGAAGTTGCTGAGGATCCAGACATATCGATTGGCTCGTGTCATTCGATTTTAACCAATGATTTGGGCATGAGTCGGGTCGCCGCTAAATTCGTGCCAAAATTGCTCAATTTGGCCAAAAAAAGCATCGCGTTAAAATTGCTCAGGAGATGTTGAACTCGGTCCGAGACGAACCAAATTTGCTCCAGATGGTCATAACTGGTGACGAATCATGGTTACGACGTGGAAACTAAAACTCAGTTATCCCAATGGTGGTGGTGCATTATGACTTCTTGACACAGGGAAGTACGGCTAATGAAGAATATTAACAGCAAGTTATGCGGATTTGTGGAAGAACAAAAACTGGCTTGTGCACCATGATAAAGCCCCTGTACACACATCATTGCCTGTGCGTGAATATTTTGCCAAAAACAACACACTAATGCTGCCTAGCCCCCTGTGACTAAATTTTGTTCACAAAACTGAAAAGGCCCACGAAAGGACGATTGAGGAGATAAAGACGGCATCGAAGGAGGAGCTGAACAAAAATCTAGCCATATGGTCTGTGTAACTCGGTTTAACCTTGTACCCGAAATTAGAATGTAAATTTAGTTTGTATTGTAATTAATACTATAATTAATAGTTTTTATCTCCGACCTTTACGTAAATTTTGGTAAATGGTCAAAAAATCGTGCTCGAGGTCTGATGATATAAAAGAAAAATAAATATACAACATCATACCTCGATTTTTTTCAAATACATATTTGCGTTTGAGCCTCGCCTGGAAAAAATCTTAAAAATGCCTGGGATATCATGTAGCTCGGGGCTTCCTTAACTGACTTCGGTTATTTTCCTTAACCGTCCATGAAGGAACAGACTGGGAATTTCACTTCAGTGAGATGTGCACGATACAGTTTGACCGGGGCCTACAGTTTAAAGTCGGTTCCGAAGGGCTATTTAGTTTATACCAGGTTTTTACTAACTTAGCCTTAAATTGTACATTGTTAAGAATTGGAATACAGTCGCTGACTCTACATTTCGTTAGACTACCCATCAATTGATTAGATACTTGTTGACAATAGTTTATATTCATATGTTACACACCTTCCGAAAATATTTCCTCAGTGATTCAAATTCGAAAAGCAGCATATAAAGTAAGTGTACATTCATCGGATGTCCTCACGTTGAGTTTTTGTGTGTCCATGTTTACTTAGGAAGTTCAACTTTTATGATTTTTTCAAAATTATCGGGTGTTATGTTTAAAAAAAACGTTTAGAAATTACGTTGCCTTATAGGTAATTCCTTTCATTTCTTTTCCTAGCTCCAGCACCCGCAGTTTCACCTCAAGTTGAACCTCCGGTAGGAGGTTAGTTGAAGTCCTTGGTGACGAATCGCTGAACTAAAATGTGCATAAGCTGTGTCACATATGGCTCAGTCATTCGAATAGACCTGCTATGATTCTGCGACGAAGCTCATAAAAAATGGAAATTTCTCATTTTTCGACATTTTTGCCTTTCAATTTCTTTGTGTTTAATTTTTATTGTGCACTGTTGGCATTTGCGATAGTTTATCTACGTCTACACAGACATAGCAGTGTCCTTTCGACACACACGCAAACACACACTTGCACAGTTGTAAACAAAGAGATGTAGGAATACAAACAAATACATGCATGTTTTGTAGTTTATAGGTTCTTTGGTATATCATCTCTTACTCTTGCTGCTGTTGTTGTTGCTATTATTGTTATTTTCCTCTCATCTCATGTTTTGTTACATGTGTGAATTGCGCTTGTTATCGATAAATCATGAAACCATTATTTATGTGTCGTTGTCATGTATGTGCGATTGTATCGCAACATACAACAATGTGTGTGTTTCGGTGTGTTGGCATGTATGCATGATGAAGTTAAACTACATGTGTGTGCGTGTGTGTCTGTACATATGTGTACCAGGGCGATGAATATATGTGTGTAGGTTGGGTCTCTCACAAAAATATGCTGTTTATGGATATATTTCATTTTTTGCACGATTCCATGTGTACCATTGGCAACAATCATCATATACCCTTTAAAACACCACCACCACCCACGATATGTCAATGGTGTTGTATGGATGAATTTGGTGTTTTTTTCTTGTTGTTGTTGCTGTTCAATTTCCAGTTCAACATATGCTAACTGTACCAGTTTACCAGGAAACCTTTCCGTTTTTTCCTAAGCGCACTTTTTCTCTTCACTGCTGCACTGTTCGATTATGTTTTTTGTTGTTTTTGTTCGCCTTTTCGTTTTCATTTCTTTGTGCCATTCGCTACTTGTGTGTGTGTGTGTTTTTTTTTATTATTCTATTGCAATCTTTAATTTAGTGTCTGGCACCAGTGGCAAATAGTTTTCTTTGCCGTTCATTGACAGTTTTTTTTTTCAAATGTTTGTTTGGTTGTTGTTGTGGTAGTGAATCGATAAATTGACAAATTATAAATATGTTTTTTTCCTTCTTTAGTTACGGTTCAAAGTGAGGTTATGCGAAGTAAAAAATTAAAATAAAAAATATATGTTGACAGGGGTTAAGACTCAGTGTGCTGTTTTGTGCAATTAAGACAACCCGGCACTTTGACTATCTAACGATAGGATCTTTTCTAGACGCTGATAGAACGTGACTTTGGTTTTTGTTCTTTTCTTCCATCCACGCTTGAGCACATGTTCTACTAATATAGATGAATTTGCTCTTAATGCTTATTTTCATTGCATAATTATTTAATTATCGTCACTTCTTGTCATTTCCTGGACGGCGATAATGTCAGGATATCCGCCTGTTGGATAGAAAATGTGAGGCATTCGTTGACGTCCCACAGTCGGGGAATTGAAAAAGTTTTTGGATATAAATGTGCCATTTGGTTTATCCGATTGTATTGAAATTTCAAATAGATCTTGCTGAAATGTGTTTAAGCTTTAGTGCGAAAGAAAGAGCCATTGGTTCTCCCTGGAGTTGAGCTACAGGGATCCAAAGTTGGAAACCTCGGTTCTTAACACAATTCAAATTTCCGTCAAATTTGTATTTATAGTCCAATATGGTCTAATATTTTACATGAATTATTGGTGGTTAAGACTTATCATAAGATAATAATTTTTCTATAACTAAACTATTTGAAGTGAAGTCAATAGTCTACGGACAAACTAATCCTTACAGCCTAGTTTACATCTAGAAGTAATATAAATCGAAAATTTCAATAAATTGATAGCAAAGATAAATCTAAATTAATTTGAATAGTTATTCGGTTAAATTCTCCTAATTCTCTTACAATTGGTTCAGTACAAGAGTAATTGCTGGAATTGTGATTATTTAAAAAAATCATAGTGATCTAATTGGAACGTTGAAGGCAATTCTGCCAATCAGAAATGGAATATAATCAGGTAATATTCTTTATTGACCGTACTACACTGTGCCAAGAACTCATAATGCACCACGAACCTGCAATCAAAGAAAACTGTGAACAAAACTTTTACTTTCGACAGAACTTGGCGCGCTTTTTTCGGTCTTGGCGCGCTTTTTTCATGAGGCCACTTATGACCCTCTGGAGCAAATTTGGATCGTCACGGACCGAGTTCAACATATCCTGAGCAATTTTAACGTGACACTGTTTTCGGTTCAAATTGAGAAATTTTGGCACGAATTTAGCGGCGACCCCACTCATGCCCAAAGCATTGGTTAAAATCGAATGCCACGAGCCAATCGATATGTTTAGATCCTCAGCAACTTCTCAAATGGTAATTCGTCGATTGGCCAAAGTTATTTTATTCACTTTATCAATGTTTTCGTCTGTTGTTGACGTGCTCGGGCGTCAGGCACTCTATTCGTCCTTCGCATCTTCTCGGCCCTCTAAGAACAGTTTTTACCACCGATAAACGTTGCTTTGGTCCAAGGTAGCTTCACCGTATGCCACAGTCAACATTCGGAATGCGTCAGTGATCTTTATCTGTTTTTTCACTCAAAATGTGATGCAGATTCTTTGATTCATTTTTTTTTAAATATGTAAAAGTCGAACACAAGTTAAAATACAGCCTAAGCGCCCCGGTAGGCGAGTTGGTAGCGTGCTTGCCTATCAGCGTGGGGGTTGTGGGTTCGATTCCCACCAGAGGCTTTGGTCTGTCGCTGCAAAAAATCTAAACATATGGTCTGTGTCACCCGGTTTACCCTTGGACCCAAAAATTGGAATATAAATTTACTTTGTATTGTAATTAATAATAAATAAATAAATAAATAAATAAATAAATAAATAAATAAATAAATAAATAAATAAATAAATAAATAAATAAATAAATAAATAAATAAATAAATAAATAAATAAATAAATAAATAAATAAATAAATAAATAAATAAATAAATAAATAAATAAATAAATAAATAAATAAATAAATAAATAAATAAATAAATAAATAAATAAATAAATAAATAAATAAATAAATAAATAAATAAATAAATAAATAAATAAATAAATAAATAAATAAATAAATAAATAAATAAATAAATAAATAAATAAATAAATAAATAAATAAATAAATAAATAAATAAATAAATAAATAAATAAATAAATAAATAAATAAATAAATAAATAAATAAATAAATAAATAAATAAATAAATAAATAAATAAATAAATAAATAAATAAATAAATAAATAAATAAATAAATAAATAAATAAATAAATAAATAAATAAATAAATAAATAAATAAATAAATAAATAAATAAATAAATAAATAAATAAATAAATAAATAAATAAATAAATAAATAAATAAATAAATAAATAAATAAATAAATAAATAAATAAATAAATAAATAAATAAATAAATAAATAAATAAAAAAAAAAAAATACAGCCAAGCACAACAGCTGTCACAAATTAACTAAACATTTAAAATGACCGACATAACAACATAACGCTACAAAAATATTAAAAATTAAATACACGTAGCCGGCGGCAATTAAAAATTCGCGATATTTTTTGAACATACCTCGTATATGCAATAGGTCAATTAAATTTTTTTTATTGGATATTGAGTTTTAACATTTTCACACAAAATATCATATGACTGAGCAAAAAAAGTTTCATAACTTTTAAAAATTCAATAAAAACGTAAACAAACTAATGATGGCTGTTTGAAAGCTGGTAGAATCCTAACTAATTTGAAAACAAAAAAAAACGCAGTTTATCGAAATGCAGAAGCTTACAAATCGATACAACAAACACCGAATTGCCCGATACATCGTTACCCCATACCAACGATGGGTCGTCATTAAACTCACCATAATGAAAGCTCTTGATAATGTTTGTATAATCAATTGACGAACCTTAGCTGTGAATTTCTTTAAATTTAAGAAATAAGTTCTTTACATTTAAGAAAAAAAAGTTCAATAATTTTCCCCGGATGTGGCTACAAAATCGATATATTTTAAGATTATAATTTTGTCAGATGCCCTTACCTTGTCATATTACCTCTTTGCACTTTTAAATATATGTGTATGTATCGACTTCTTGTTTGATATAGTTTTGACAAGTTATTATCCTAATGGCGATTTTACGGTCATTAACAAATATTATTTATATCATTTTTAAATTATCTTGAAAAATTATTGCTTTTTTAATTATCCATTAATTATATGTGAATTTATTGTATAATAATTTGATGATTTACGATTCTTGAACAAAACTACGAAAAAGAAAATATAAACTTAAAAGTTGAATATTCCAATGTTTACTAATGCTGGAATAAAACAGACCAGATATGACTGAACGTTTCGAAAACGAAGCAACGCGGCAGATGCTCATTCTGCTTTTCTCCGAGTACTTACTAAATTGCAATATGACTACTTACCGAACTAAGAAATATCTGCCCGAGGTTTTCCTGCATTGTCTTAAGAACCCTCGTAAGTTTTGCAAAGAACATGAGGCTGTATCTGCCATTGCTTAAAAGTCAGTTAATTTCTTTCGTATATTCCACCATTTTTTGTTGTTGTTGTTGTGGAAATTGGTCGTACTTGGTTTTTTGTCGTACAGAGGATGGTCATCCATTGAGTTGATTTTTCTTTAGCACTTCAACACTGTTCGCCCAGATGTATGGCGGCCGATTGTACTGTTAGTTTACTATCCGGCGCGAGTAAGTGCATGAGTGCGAGGGCGAATGTTTGCATTCAACCGTTTTCCTGCTTTTAAATGGACGAGTAGTGGCCTATGGGGCTTTTACTGCCCGCTATTGTTGTTGTGGTTGTTGCTGCTGCTGCCGGTAGTGTTGCATACATTTGTGTAATGGTTTGTGGGTATGTGAGTGTGTGGATCTTAATGGTCCTTTCTTTCCTCCGCGGCATTTGTCTTCTTGTTGCTTTCGTTATGAACAGAAATTAAAATTCACATTGAACCCATTGGACCCATTGCTGGACTTGATGGAGCTGATAGTTATGGTTCTGGTGTTGTGCTGGTGGCAGTCGCACAAAATAAAAACAACAACACGAAATGTTACATTTTTTCCTTGGACATTTTGGTGAAAACCAAATAGAACAAACCATAAAACAATGGCGCGGACATGCAAATTACTTTTGTGGGATTTGTCAACACTGGTGTTCCGAGTTCGGGGTTTGTGTTTTTTTTCTCTCCTTGCCTCCTTCTTTATAAGGAACCAGTTTTTGCTTTGAGGTTAGAGTAGAATTACAAAAAAAAAAAAAATTGAAAAGAAGCGTGGAAAGATATGTATGTACATTCAATAAAGTATTTTTCCACTGGGGACCCTGTTTCTAAACTACAGCCACATTGGTGATTTGGCAACAACTGATGCTGTTGACAAAGCGCAAGAACAAGGGGAGTCAAGTGGTGAGGGTATATTTGCTATTGTAAAATGTAGCTTTCAATAACTGCAATTGAAATTCAGTTGAGAGCAGAGGACGATATTAAATGAAGAGCAGTTTTGCCAGTCCAGCCCTGTCCATTCTAAAATTTATGAAATCTCACCAGACCTCTTGGAGGTAATTTGTATTGTGACGATACAAATTTTGATAAAACTGTCAAAATTGTATTGGATTGTTGAAGGCTGTACTTTGACTTCTGCTCTAGAAAAAATAAGTTCCAAAACATTCAGATTCATCTTTAGTGAGAGAATGATAGAGACATCATTAAAAATAAGCTTAGGAATTATTTTAATTAAATTTGAGGTAAAAAATACCTATGAGAAATTGAGAGCCATTGCAAAGAAGAGGAGAATATCCAAAGACTACAATAAATGAGTTTTTTACAGAATTGGTTTTAAAAAAAAAAATATTTGTATTGACTGATAAGAACAAAGGGCATCGCTTCAAAATGCTGATGGTTGTCTGTGATTTTTATGCAAATGGTGGTGAAAATTTTGCAAAATATTGAAATGATCGAGTCCGATACGATAACAGATTTCCATCTCACTGAAACTAGCTTGAAAAAATATAGTCTAAAAACAGAACAGCGCCTATTTTTTCAACCAAGACACTCCTTGTGGAAGAACCGCCCTCGTAGCACTGAACCTTTCAAAAGCTTCGATATGGTCAGTCATGCCGTAGTGTTTGAGAACCTAGCCCACAACACTTTCACAACTCCTCTGATAGTGGCGAAGGGCAATGGGTTATAAAGTATTTGGGAAAGAATACATGTAAACTTCTTCAACTACAACATATGTTACCAACTGATGGAGGGAGATAAGACCCAATCTTAGGCGCCCCAGTAGGCGAGTTGGTAGCGTGCTTGCCTATCAGCGTGGGGGTTGTGGGTTCGATTCCCACCAGAGGCTTTGGTCTGTCGCTGCAAAAATCTAAACATATGGTCTTTGTCACCCGGTTTACCCTTGGACCCAAAATTAGAATATAAATTTACTTTGTATTGTAATTAATAATAAATAAATAAAAAAAAAAAGACCCAATCTTAACGTAAGTGTCCATGGCGAAACAATTCCGATAAAGTATCAGTTCAATGTTCTAAGGGTCACGACAGCTAGTCTATCCACCTAGACAGTCGCTTGCCGGTAGTTGATGTCCAACTATGATGGCCAGTAGGAACCTGTTAAACAGCTGCACTCAGGACTAATACGTGCCATCTCATCATGATTCACCACGACCACCTACAGTATATGAACTTCTGAAGATCCTTGCACCTGGCAAGTGCTCCTGGGGAAGCCACTTGTCAATGCAATGCACTGTGTTAGCGAAATGGAAAAAGTGTATTGAGAGGAACGAGTGAGTAGTTCTTTTTGTAAATTGATCTTGAGTCTTAGAATGTTACCGCTGGCGGGAAATACATTTACTTGAAATGTTTCCACATACGAACAGTTCGGCAGAGAAAATAATTTTCTCAAAATCGTGTGTCGTGAGTTTAACTGCACATTTGACAATGAACGGATGGGGGTTCCTGGATAGCTGAAGATACTCTCAGTTCCGGTTGTTAACGGAGGGACTATTTGAATATACAACAGACGGATTTGCACCCTCCGCCAAGTCATGCCAGCAGAGAGCTTCAAGATCTAGAAAGGGATGTCCAATAGAGCCATTGGCCAAATAATTCTTACCAGGCAGCCTTAAACTTTATTCACAGGGACACGTGACAAACAGCAAAAAACTCGCCGAGTCCAAATGCACTACTGCGAGACTGCCTCCCAGGTTTGACCGACAAGCAGTAAAATCTCCCAAGAAAAACCAGAGTCGTGATGACAAAACTGAGCTCTTAATGATGCGGTTGTCTTAATTCATATTGGGGTGAAATAAACACAAACTCACCAATATCTTTAGCATTTAGGCTCTCTTTGAACAATTACAAAATGTTGACGAAAGTGCGCAACTAAAATGTAATTATCTATTATTCGAGAGCTGTTTAACAGTGAATAACAGCCAAACTTGTTATGAGATTTCGGATTAGGCAGCCTAAGTCCCTTAGTTGCCGACAAACGTATGATAACAGCAAAAACAGCAAAAACAATTGGCCCAAATGCCCCACAATTGTTCGTTAGACGATTGCATGGGCAAAAGCATGGTCAGCTTAGCAATAATCGTGACTACATGCGAATGTGAGAGTCTGTGTGGGTGTGTATGTGATTTGTTTGTGTGTGTATATGTAAACACAAAATTATTGTTTGAAAAATGAAATGAATGGAACTGGAGATGGCCTTAAGGTTATTATTGTCCTTGCCGTTGTTGCTGCTGTTGTTGTTGCTGTTATTATGATTATATTTCCTCTGAATGTTATCTACACTAAAAATGCGCCATACAGTGAACGCACACACATATACATCAACACAATGGCAGAAGGACTTTCAAAACCCCTTTCCCTCCAAAGACCTAACCACACACACTGTTGCACTGCTATTGGACAGGATGTGTGCATACAGGGCAAGCACATAAACACAGATATAAACACTCTTTAGCAAACAAAATCCTTTTGCTCTGGAATAGTGTTGTAGTATGTGAGAGTGAGTGTGTGTATGGGTCTCCAGCACACTCCTATACACTCATATACCAGTGTGGGGAGACTGTAGCAGTGTTTCGATTCGTAGCTTTGTTTTATGCTTTAAAATTGGACAATAATCACTCATATATCGAGAAAGTATTGCATGCATCATGTCTGATAGACACGGCAGCTCATAAACTCAAATATCAAACCATGTCCTTTTTCGTTTTGCCTCGACGTTTATGTTTGGTCGGGATTGGAAATGATGAGAATGAGAATGTTGAGGGTGGCGCTTGTGATGAGTTTACTGCATGTCCATAACTGAGACACATTTTATGTAAAGTTACGAGGAGGTTATGAAAAGTGTAGTACAAATTTCGCTGTTTGGGCGTTTATATAGGATATTTTAAGTTCGAGTTTCATTTTCAAATACTAACTAAACACAAACTTGGATTGGCAATTTAGCATTGGGATATTCATGTATGTAGTAGTGGAATTTCAAATTCAAACCACATATCGCCAATATCGATACCATCAAGAGTAGACCAAAAAAACAAATTGTCAGAAGGATACGAGAAGCGCATTTCCAGCTGCACAAATCAAATGGTCATATGACGAAAAAAAACTCACCAAACTGTATCATAAGATGACTGTAAAGTCTTCCTAAAATATTGGCGTACATTGCATTTTTTTTAATATGAGAACATGATTTATCGTGCTAATGCATCCGGTTGGTTTTCAAAGAAATTAATGAATTGTCGTTATTCTTACTGATCATTCTTACAGAAAAATAAACTTGAAAATGAAGGACTATGTAGTAAAGCAGCATAGCATAGGTGAAAGCTAAAATATAGTATATATACACTTTCTATTTGACTGCACTTAGCATACTGTCCACGTATCGCTGTCAGTGGCTGCTGTATGCCTGCTTGCGAGCGTGTATGATAAACAAGCCTTCGGTATAAAATTCTATTTTCGAAATTCATCATACAAAATAATATGAAGAAAAATCTCTTCGATACGGCAGCCAACTACAGCTCCAGCATCACATCAAACCTGAAATTAAAAGATTTTTTGACAACAACATTCACTTATTGCTCAAGTTACAGCACAACACTGACTGACATATAAAAAAAAAGACATGTGCTCTCCGGTAGAACGTTCCGGATTTCATATATCTGAAGCAGCAAAGCGGATATTCGACCAATACGTACGCTGACATACAAACAGACAAGTTTCAGTCACTCATTCTGGCACAACAAAAATTAATGTTTGCAGGAGATGGTCGAATGTCCAGTTGGTATAATTCGGGCCCGACTTGTTGTTAGTTAAGAAATTAAATCGGTATGGGGAGGATGTTGCAGTGGCGTAACAAAACAGAAAAAAAAATGTCCATGAGGGGAGAATTTGACAAATAAATAACAAATATTTTCCAGGGGAACAATTCACATGAAATGACATTGCTTAATAAGACCCTATTTAGGCGATCAGTTTTCACTCAGGTTGAAGAGGCAAGACTTTCGACGATTATTGATGATAGGGGTAGAGCAACAGGAGGGCTAGCAAAAGAGTCACAAAATGGAAATTGGGAGGAAATTGTACTTTTTATTTGAAAATTTTCAGAAAACATAATGTTTTTTGACATTGTCAACAGGCAGTATCAGACACGTATGTTCAATAGGGTAGAGCAACAGGAGGGCTAACAAAAGAGTCACAAAATGGAAATTGGGAGGAAATTGTACTTTTTATTTGAAAATTTTCAGAAAACATAATTTTTTTTGACATTGTCAACAGGCAGTATCAGACACGTATTTTCAGTCATCATGTAAAGGCTCAAGACTTTACGAATGGGGTTCGAAAAAAAAATCTGAAGAAACACTCTGGAGAATAAGTCATCGTGAAAATTAGGACTGACAAAATGGCTAGGCTTGGGGGGAGGGGGATTGGATTAGGCTTTTTAATTGAAAATTTCCATAATATTCTTTTTTTTGAGAGTTTCAGTCAGAAATTGCGACTAATACAGTACTACCAGCGAGCAGTGTAACAGCAATTTCCCCAGTGGGATCTTGAGAAAAAAAAAACACGTATGTGAATGCCTGGCATGGTTTGCTAGATTACCGACCACTCTGATGCCTTCCCGTTTATGCCAAGCTATGAGCTATGGTATGGTATGTTATGATTTTGATTCCATAAGAGTTTCATAACGTTGCCGAACATTTTTCGTTGTTGTTTTGTTTTGTTGCATAGATTTTCGTTAAGCCTTCAAGGCATTTTTGCAGATTATACTTTGATGTACTTGCTCTGGCCCCCCCTTAGTACCCAGTACTCGGTATTGCGTAGGAAGTTTAAGCATTCGTGTGTATGTGTGTGAAAGCTAGACATGAATGCATATTTCAGGCTCATGCTCATCATTGTAGTCATTATTATTGTCTAACAATTCAGAGAAGTAGAACCAAAAAAAAAAAAATCTACTTACATGTCTTAAACCAAAACGACCACTACAGTCCAAACTGCAAACGAAACGAACCACTACAGTCGCTGCTGCCACAACTAATGCGGATACCAACACTAATGCCACTACTGGTGCTGCTGCCAACACTCCTGCTCTCCAAGAGTAAGTCCATCACTGGTATTCCCAGTAAAACAATACACTCTGCCAGAAAGTTTAGGGGAGTGTATTTTTTGTTCCACTCCCATGCAAAGTTAAATCAAACATTTGTTCGAAGATATTTGTGTGCATGTGTGAGTATGTGATCATTTAGCTACAGGATGTAGATGCCAGTGTATGTGTCTGTGAGTGTGTGTCATGTCCATGTGTATCAATATTTGCATATTCATGTGCGTCTTTGTATGTGTTTACATTTTCGTTTGCATATTGGAAATTTTTGGAATTTTCATTTATGGATTGTCTGTGTAAAGTTGAGTTAATACTTTTAAAACTGCTGCAGATGCCATCGCCACTGCCACAGCAGCTCCAACGACTACTCGAAGTGTACCATAAAAACACTTTACACTGAAAATCGTTTGTTTACTTGTTCGGATCAAATGTAAAGAATCCCCTCGCAAAGCCTTGCATCGAAATGGGGGAGAGTATGTGTACCATTTGCCTCCGCTGGCAATCTGGTTGGAGACTTTGCGATGCATCAGGCAATAAAGAGCACAATTTTTAATAAACTTGAATGAAGTGTGTCAATGTTTTTCGGATAATTCTAATAAATTTGGTCCCCAGAAAACATGTATTAAAATTTGCACCCTTTGATTGAATTTTATATGTATTAAGTGGATACTTGTGATAGTTTGCACAAAATGAATAATGCAAATTTATTCGAACTTGGGAGAAATTTGAGTTCTTTTTACTTAGAATGCACATTTTATGGAAACCATGTATTAATAATCTGATATCTTCATATGGACCTCGACATCCCATTAAATAACAAATAAGAAATTCTGTCAAATCAGTCAACTGTAATCAATATAACTCCGAGTCCTGACGAAAGGAGTTGTATGAAGAGGATACGGCAATATCAGTAAGGGAAAGTTTCCGAGCACACTGTGACGTAGTGTGAAGCAGAAACGATCGTGAACTAAATTCAAACAAGACTAAAGACAGAACACCCCCAGTGAGAGGTGATATATCCGTTACGGTTTAATCCATTTCACACATATTGTCTTCACGCCCTGAAGTCGATAAATATCTACAAAAGGCTGATTGGTTATCTCACCGATCTGGCACGTTTCATCACTGCGAGGAACATGAAAATGTCCGCCTTATGCAGCGCCAGTTGGGGCAATGTGAGCAATATGGTGGAGGGAAAATATACCTTTTTTGAATTTGAAAAGTTTACACTCGGAAAGAGATGTAGTTTTTCAGACCTAATAAAGGAAAAATAAGTCAATTTTTTTTTTATTTTTTGGTATTTTGTTATTTATTTGAAAAAAGTCGTAAATCAACTTATTAAAAATTAACAAGTTTCCGCTTGTTCAGTACTCAAATATAAGTAATTGAGCCAAAGAAGAGGATGATAGACTAATATTCGTAGGTTTGATATCGATTTGGGACTATTTGGGTTATTTTACAGAATTTTCCAACACGTGGTGATATTTAGGTATTCAAAGATGTTTTGAGATAAATGATCGGATATTTATTTCATAATAATGAAGAAGGTATGACGTTAGTAATGAAAAACAACATCAGCCAAATGGCCTCGACGACGATAACGCTTACAGGACCATATCCGTTTCATGAAATATTCCATAACCAAATCGCAAAGTGGCTGCCCTATGTCCTCGATAGCCCCTCAAATTCTATCTTTGAGGTTTGGAATCGACGCTGGGCTCTTGGCATAGACCTTATCTTTCACGTGGCCCCAAAGGAAGAAGTCGCAAGGTCTTGGAGGCCAATTATGATCACCTCTTCGAGAGATAACACGGTCGGGAAACTTTTCACGTAGCGCCGTCTTGTTGAAAGTAAACGTTGTCCAAATCAATATCATCCAACTTCGACCAATAGCTCTATCCATGCTCCGTAACTGTTGATCCAACCTCATTTTCGAAAATGTAAGGTCCAATGACCTCGCCGGACCATAAATCGCATAAAACGATCACACGTTGAGGATGGAGAGGCTTCTCAACAATAACTCTTGGGTTTTCCGAGCCCCAGATGCGACAATTTTGCTTGTTGACGTAGCCACCGAGGTGGAAATGGGCCTCATCAGTCAAGATGATTTTTCGATGGAATTCCGGATCATTTTCATGCATTTCAAGGACCCAATCAGCAAAGACACGACGTTGTTGATGATCGGCCGGCTTGAATTATTGTGTTAACTGAATTTTATAAGCCTTAAGACTCATGTCTTGATGGCGAATACGATTGTAATGACTTTTTTCGAATGCCCAAGTCCAAAGACAAACCTGGCTTTTCTTCAACACTTTGGGCTACAGCAGCAATATTCTCAGTTGTTCTTGAGCGATGTGTACGGGATTAATACTTCGCATAACTAACTTGTCCCAACAGTTCGAATTTTTCCACTGTATTGCGGTCCGACAAGGTGTTTCACGACGACCCAAAAATTCTTTAGTTTTGCGGTTTTCACCATTTTTGTAGTGAATTTTAATAATTTCATTGCGTTGTTGAAGCGTGTTTCGTTCCATTTTTAGTAATGGCGTAGTTTCTACTTGTCAAATGCCAAAAAATAAAAGCTTCAAAAGTGACAGCTACCGAAATACCGGGTGATTCCAAATGACACATATTATTGGAAAATTCTGTACTTTTTGTAATTTTTCGATCCTACATTTTTATTTTTAATTTGTCATTATCTGGTCTAGATAGTACTAAAATATTTAACTTTTATTGATTAGAAAAAAATCAACACCATAGTTTTTAGTTGGGTACTATCATGAGAGTCACCCCAACTGCCTTCTCACGGAGCTACTTCCCCCACCAAAAAATATGAAAAGATTTCTTCAAGATTTCTCCAGATCAGCGGGCTAATCACACCGGTCTGAACGACATGCATAGGGCTTCGGTAGCAGCAGCATCATATGCTTTCCCTATGAATGTCGTACTGGGGTATAACTCTCCTGCAGTGGCTGCGAAGTCTGCCGCGACGAGCCACAGTTATTCTGGCTCAGCGGAGATCAGGATGTTGTAACGATTAATGTTCCGAAAAATGTAGCTTCTCAAGCCCTGTTATCCCAGTCATTCATCAGAAGACAAGATTACCGATTTCCGGAATACATCCACCTCCAACCTTTTCGCACTGTACTCGCTTCACTATTGTATTCTAAACTACATTTACACATTATATTCTCGTTTTTGTGATGTGTTGGACAAGTTTCAATTATATTTTTTTTTCGGGGTGCAAATACGTTAACAATAATCTCTTCAGTTGTGCACTTTATACCTTTTTGTGTGTGTTTGTGGGGCACAAATGCATTATCCGGATTGTTTACATGATGTTCATGTTCGGGTCCATGTGATTACCTTTCCTATGGTTTAATTTTGATGATCATAAATTTGTGTAGCTGTGTGTGTGTGATGGCCTTTGTTTGCCTGTTTACATTTTCATACAAAAGACCACACAATACCTGCTGTCATTTTTCTGTTTTTGTTATTTCTCATTTGAAAGTATTTGTTAATATTTGGACATGAGCATACGTTCATTGCAATTTAATAGAAAAGTTTCTACATGAAAAACAAAAAAACCTGTCCTAGTAATGGAATTGGATATTTGGAGTGATGGAAAAACAAAATATGTGAATAAACAGAAAGGCAGATGTTGGGCCGAAGAGCAGCCAGAGAATGCTCAGTACACCCTCAAAAATGAGCAGTGGGCCGGCAACAGTATGCTCAATGGAGCAAGCTATTGTTCGATGATCATTGTTTTTTTTTTTTTGTCATAACAGAAGAATTGTGCTTGACTGACATGTGGTATCAACAGGACGATGACCTGTGCCATAAACCAAATTGCGAGTGGCCATGAGTATTAAATCTCATGTTTTGGTACGGCCTCGTTCGTGGGATTTGAATCATCACTACACAATTGTTTGTGAGTTGCCGGTTAAGTCTCTCGTTAGTTCTCGTTAGCATGATTACTGCCTGCGAATCAAAATTGCAGGTGTCATTGGAGAGATACAGCCAAAATTTTGAAAAAAATGTGCTCAAATGCGACTTCAGAATGAAACACGAAACAAGTGTTCCTGGTACACCCGGATAGCCAATTCTCTGTATGGGTGATTCTCCATCTAGTACTCTTCATCATATAGCACCCAGTAGGGTTGAACTCACCCTGCGATGTAGTTCATGAACCACAACCACAGCGAAACTCCACAGAGACTCAGTTAGACAGGCTAAGACAAAACTCCCGAGAATCTCCTTACCCAGCTATCGCAATATATACAAACATGATTTCTCTCTATATCACCTACAGTGACACACATGGTTCCGCCAGCAGTCCCCTGCGTGCTTGAATTTACCCAGCGGTGTTCTTCTATTCTGGTCAGACAAATTAAGTACCTCTTCCATTACATAGCTTATATCACCCCGAAAATTATTCCCAGATTTGCCTTCAACTTAACTTATGGGCACATGCATACATAGACGCACGCATACAACTACATGTCATAATTTCACATGTGTAGAATAAGTAAAATATCGTATTTTTATGCATTTTTATGTAAGACTTGGTATTATCATGTCAAATAGAATGTGTATTATGACATCTTGTCTTTTTTATTCTCAGTCACATTTTTGTTGTTTTGTTGCCATCTTCATGGCTACACATTCGCATTCACATTCATCTTCATTTTTTTCTTTAGAATTCTATAGAAATTTTTGATCTTTGCGATAACATCAAAATCTACTTTTGTCATGGCAACACACTCAAGTACATGGAATGTAATCATTCTGACTGTGTATAAAAATACATGTAAAGTTACCGGGAGTTTGAAAAAAGGATATGTATATATGTGTATTTATTAGAATTGAGATGAAAAAAAGAAAGAGATTTTTTGTTCGAAACGTGAATACATCTAGGAAAATATTCAAGTTAGAATTAAAAAAGACACGCGTGTGGTTTAGGGCGCGTTAAATTTGTTAGCAGATTTTTTTGAAAATAATGTGAAGGATCGTTCAGGAAAAAATAGTCAAAGGAGATTCGAATTGTATGTGATATCTGCGTCATTGAAGTAGAGGAATAAGAATACTCATCCAGAGTAACCAAATATTAAACAAATAAAAATAACTTTAATTCAGCCAGTTTTAATAAAAATACATCCCATACCTCGAAGTTCGTGAAATTATTGTAATAATTATCATGAGCCCACGCAAGTGCTAATGAGGCCACCCGATGAACCTCAGATAGATTCCTGCTAGTTCAGAAAAATAAAATCGCAAAGTGGCTGCCCTATGTCCTCGATAGCCCCACGAATTCTATCTTTGAGGTCTTGAATCGACGCTAGGCTCTTGACGTAGACCTTATATTTCACGTGGCCCCAAAGAAAGAAGTCACAAGGTGTTAAAAAACAAGATCTCGGTGGAATACCTATTCGAGAGATAACACGGAAACTTTTTAGTTTTTCAAACTATGACTGCAAGATTTTCACCATTTTTGTAGTGATTTTTAATAATTTCAATGCGTTGTCGAAGCGTCTATCGTTGCATTTTTAGTAATGGCATAGTTTCTACTTGTGAAATGTCAAAGAATAAAAGCTACCTAAATACCGGGTGATTCAAAATAACACCTCTTGTTCGAGAACCCTGTATAATCTGATATAGTGGCTGATAGCTGACCAACAGCTCAACGGTGAATTTCGCAGTAGCTGTTTTTAACTCCTAAATCGCTGTAAGATGTTCGGCTCGGAGTAGAGTTGCGATCACAAACGGGTGCTACGATCCAGACAGAAGCAAAGGTTTTAGGTTTTATGTGACGATTTCCGTTCTATTTATATGTTATATAAATGCGAGTAAGTCCACAGTCGTGGACGGTTGTGGTTTGGTAGGTAGTGTGTCCGACTAGCACACAGAAGAACCCGACTTCGAAACCGGGTAGAACCAACAACCATTTTCCAGCGGCTGTTTCCACGTCGTAAAGAAGAGTAAGAAAGTAATCTCTAGGCCATGTAAAACTTCTCTAGAAGAGAATTAGCCGTTCGGAGCCGGTTTTGAACAGTTGGTCCCGGTCTGTGAGTATACAAATTATACACAGCTCACTGATTTGAGAGAAGTTCCCCGCCTGTTCCTTCATGGATTGTTAAGCAAATCAGTAAGTATATGTTAATTCTGTGAAAATGTCCATCTTATCTGGTTTCTGCATTTAGAAATGTCATCGATTTTTATCCCAATAGTCTGTTGGTTCTATCCTGATGACCCGTAGTGTATGTATATCCATGGGGAATATGTTCGTATGAACATGATAACCGAGTTTCAACAAAGATCATTAAAATTTTGCTGATATTATCTGTCTACTCAGTGAAGAGACAAGTCAAAACACACAAAGTTTCGAACAACCTTCAAAAATTGTTACTTTTATTACAATATTTTTGATACATTAAAATATTCACTTTATATCGCCTAGGGGAGAAATACTTCCTGGGCCTATATAAATATTTGAAAATTATAATTAAAAAAATACATTTTGCTGCCGTTGTCTAAGCCCCAACAATTACTCTTAAACAAATATAATCAACCACAAAACAAACAACAAAAAAAAAACACCCACAATAACAACAGCAAAAAATGACAACAATATAACATTTACTTAAATTTATCAAATGACAACAAAAACTAATCCATCAAAATGACATTTTGTTTACGTAAAAATGTTGAAGTATGAAACATACAGAAAACTATCATCAAATAATATTTGCCAACAAACACCCTTCTCTGCCATCACATCACCACACGTACTGTCATCGGTTGTTGCTCAACGTTCCTCAAGGAAACTGAGGAGCAACAACTAATGAAATAACAGGAGTGTAATGCTTACACGTATTGGGGTAGGTGGAAAGGGGGAAACATACTCTAGGGTACAGCAACTGAACAGCAACCATTGGAATATCGTCATTTTGTACGAGATTAGGGAAGAAACTAAAAAGCAAAATAATGTTAGTTGACTTTAGCACAGACACAATCACATAGTTTTGTATTTGTGTTTATAAACGCATCGAGTCACACATACATATGTATGCAGCTGCAGTGTGCATGCATTTCAGTACCCGGCCTTTGAATTAAGACCGCTGTGGAATTATACCAGGTGTACGATGCCAAATGAAGGGCAGCTTTCTCCGATTTATGGGAAATTCCACATATTGTCCTTCATTTCTGGCAATTTACTTTTCATGAAATACGAGCCGAAGGCCTCGTTGCAGTGCTATCTCATTAGATTGTTTTGTTATTTATTATAATATCATTTTTACAAATAAATATTTACCATTGACCATATGGATAAAGGGTTCGTTTCGTGATATTATAAAAAAAAAAATCTGTAATTGTCTAATTTTTTTCCATAAATAACATTAGTATTTTTTCCCTTGGGCGAGATTCACAAAAGAGATATGAGGAAAAATTTTCGAAATAAATTATATCATTTTAAAATTCTCAACTGGCTAGTACTTTTAAGAATAATGTCTTTATAACCCGGCACGCACGATCAACAGATCGAGCAATTACCGCAAAAAGACGTAAGTGAATTTTTTTCGAAACTAGTTTTTTATGAAATTTGATAGAAAATTTTCCAACGCTTTTAATCCAAAAATATTAAAAACTGTATTTAGAAAGTTATAGCAAATTCAATTGTATTGTTAGCGCCACATTCCGAGTGTATGTTATACATGTTAAGAAAAATTGCTCTCGACTTTTTTTTTATAAAGTTTT
Organism: Hydrotaea cyrtoneurina; assembly: GCA_958296145.1. NCBI lineage: Eukaryota > Metazoa > Arthropoda > Insecta > Diptera > Muscidae > Hydrotaea > Hydrotaea cyrtoneurina. The sequence continues at coordinate 70,384,552 of OY282515.1, forward strand.
TTTCTTAATATTTTTTTATTTGATTTTTTTAATGGACAACCTTTCCATCCCCAAAAATCCCCATCCGGTTAGGGCACATTATATACACGATCTTATTAAATCAAAAACCTATAAAAGAAATCACTTTCATGGAATCTAAAATCCTGATTATTTCTAATTTACAACTTGGTACACCACACACCTTCATATCAGGTTTACAATGAGCTGATGAAGAATATGGAAACATTTTCATATCCTGCAAATTGGCATATCCTGCATACAAAATTTTATATTTTATACGGAAAAATTTTATTAATATAAAATTATATCCGTATAAACTGAACGCCTTTTGGCGGTAGTAATTCATTTGCCACAGTTCTGTATATACTTATATAAACTTATGCACATCCATGCCGTTGCAGCAAATAACGCTCTCAAGATAATTATATTTTATACATTAATTATGCAACAAATGTGCAATAACAACCAATGCCATCAACATGTTGCCATAAAACAACAACAGAAAGGGTACAACGACCACAACCAATCTAATACAATGAAACATGAAACTAAATGATACCATCATTTTCTGGATTCAAATGCGAACGGAAATGTTAAAAGGGCGGTAGAGGGGATGACAAAAAAAATTAAAATGCAGTTTAGCCCGTCCATTTGCCATACTAAATAAATAAAAATAATACGATGTTTTAAATTTGTTTTATTCAATATGAAACAAGTCAAGGGACAGATGAAGAATTTTCCCGATGAAGAATTTTTCCGAATTTTCCTGGACAAGTCGCCAGGTTTCTATAGTCGCACTAGCTACCTACCACATCACGGCCGTCCGACGTTACAGCTACTGTACCTTACAATTGTGACGCTAGGTCCTGAGCTTCTAGATACAACTTATCTCCTCTAGCTATGACTTATCTCCTCCTAGGGGTTAACCTATCTACAACTTGAGCTGCCTACAGCGTAGTGGTCTACCATACTCCCCGGGCGACTGCAACTGCTAGTCAAGCCAAGGCCTTTTTACCACTTGTGGTACCACACTTAAGTGTCCGATTAGTTATCGTAGCTAGAGACTATTCCCAGGGGCCTAATCACGGCACCCGTTGTCGACAACATTTTCGTGTCGACATAATTGTTTTTTTAGATTACGGCTTCTGTTCGAAATTTATCCTTAGTTTGTTATCATTTTACGTCTTCTGGTCGAAATTTGTCTTAGTTTGTTATAATTTTACGTCTGATAGCAGCTGTGATGTGGACTAATTTGTCGAAAACGACTGTCGTGATCCATAATCCGAAGTTTAATAAATCCTATCCTAGCAACCTATCCAAATGTAGGAATAAATTGATACCCTGGTATATATTATATATATATATAAATATTCCACACCTCTCCTCAAAAACATATTAGCCGTCTTGTCCATAGTCAAATCTATACCCGCCCCTGAATACCAAACTCCTACAACCTCCATCTACTCCGCCTAAACTCAAACTTTGACCATCACGTAGGTGGAAATCTTACTCTCACCAGGAAGACTATGAGGCAGGGGATTTATCTTTAAATTACAAAGGAATTTGCAAAAAAAAAGTGACCCCAACAGACAATCCACAACAGTGTTGCCAGTTTAGGGTATTTCCCCCAAGATTTAGGGAATTTTTCTGGTGTTTGGTATTTTTTTCGGAGAAATTTTTTAGGGTTAACATTTTTTAAAATTTAATATTACTTGAATTATTCACCGAAAAAATATGTTTTTTGATAAAAGTGTTAGTTAAGATCTCATTTATTGGGTGGTAGTGTTAGGTACATTTCCCAAAACTATTCAAAAAGTGTTATCATACGGAAGAATATTTTAAATATAATAAATAACTTGTGGACTGATCAAATAGTCTAGCTGTGGAATTAGCAAACTGACACTAACTTCAGTGGCTCTTCCGTTTTCAACTGTCTCTGCGGAACGCCCTCAATTGCTGAAGCAGTTGGATCTTGTTAGCGCATAAGGTGAGATCTATGTGGAAAATTACAACAGGCTGCCGAGTGACATGTTGTGTTGTTGAGATCGATGGTGAGTCGATGTTCCCGGATTACGTCGGCTGCTGCTGAACTATTTACTAGATCCAAAGTTACAGACTTTTGGTTTCCCTTTTAAAGATCAAGTCCAAAACGACTTAGATACTAACTCAAGGCCACATGCACAACACCGAAGGCAATTCATGGAACTACGTAAATACAAGCGAACGACTCAGGTCCCAATGGAAAAACCAATACCAAAAGGATCTGTGAAGGTTAAGGGACTACTGACTATTCATATTTCTAAAGAATCGGCATATCCTGAATCTTAACTAAATCTTTGCGTAGCCATTTAGACGTACTGTGCACTACATTTCGCCTCAAAAATTCGACCAACAAACAAAAGAGATTTGTACTTGTGCTCATAAAGCGTCAAGTGCACAGTTTTTCAGTCAGTCAATAAAGTGTGTGTTTTCCCCCTCTAATGCTAATTTTGCGACCAATGCTGTTGCCACAGCAACAATTTCAAGGTAACGGAAGTGTATCTGTGTGCGATGATCTCTGTGGCACTACAAGTGAACACCGTGCCGTGTCAGGACCACTCATAATGGATACGGAACGCCACACCACGCCACTGATGCGCTGTTATGGTGATGAGCTGAGAGTTTTGTAATAGTAAAAATACGTTTTTAATGGTTGACTGAACATAAAACTTTTAAGCCGAAGCTTTGATGAGTTTCGTTTCATTTTTATTATATTGTGTTGTTGGCATATACAGATTTTAATGGCAATTTCCTCCACCTCGGTCTACCTCCCATCACCTACTACAGCTGCTGCAACAACAACAGTGGCAGGCAAAAGTTCGCTCGTTTGTTGCGTTGCCTGGGTTACTTCTTCATAAGAACAAACGTTTGTTAGAGTATTTTTCATTTATTTTTTTCTTCTTTTTTTCATTTATAATTTTTATGTCGTTCGTAAAAAAAAAACCATCATATTTTGTTGATGGATCTACATACAATTTTTATAATGATGCACCTGCACCTGTACCTTAACTCCACTCACTCACTTCTGCAGCGTCACTCGGTGACACAAGTACGTGTGTACGTACATAATTCCGGGAATTGTCAGTAGTTTTCTGGCAAAATTGTATGCAAAACTTTGCCATCATTGCAATAATTTCATATAAAAGGTGTCATTGCAAAAACAAAGCAGAACTACTAGAGGGGGGCAAAAAAAAAAGTATGAGCAGCGAAATGCTGCCATAGTTACCAAATAAATGTAATTTTTATAATTATATGTATGTTATGGAAATGGAAAATGCGAAATTGTAAGTTTTTAATACGAATTAAACCGAAAATAAACAGTTTGAAAAAAAAAACAACAACAACAAAAGCAATAACAGATGTATTCTATAGAAACGTCATTAATTAATTATCTGCTGCATGTCGACATTTATTCAAACGTTCTGTTTGTGGGCACATTCGGGTGCAGTAACAACCCTCAATGATGTGCTCATATTTCTTTGTCATCGTCATCATCAGCGACATCATTATTTTTCGTATGTTTCAGCTTTGTCCAACATGTAACTCAATATTGAAGGCTATTGTTTGAAAAATCGTTGATGTTTTTTTCGGAAAGCAAAACTCGGTTTTTCTGCATTTCACAAAAGCTGTCAATCCCTATATGCCACAATCGCTTTCACATGCATGTCTACAGACATATAATTTGTATGGATGTGTGTGTGTGTGCGAAAGTATGGACATTAATGTCTCCTTTGAGTCGAATGGATTATAGAGCATTCACTGCGGAAGTTTTTGTGTTGAGACGGGTGACATTAAAATCGTTAATATAAACGTGGCAGCCGACTTCAATCTATATCTCTCCGGTAAGTGAAAAGTCTTTAAATCATGATGATTTCGGACAAGCTTTTCCCACCATTGACTGGTTTACTTTTTCTTTTCTGTTCCTATGTTTACGAAAGCACAACGAAAACTGGCCAAAACTACATTCATTATTAGTTGAACACATATTATACATTAAAGGTACCGTTAATTTACAGAATCTGGGACAGTACGGAGACTTTTTTGGTGTAGAATAGCAGGGTTGTATCATGTTTGATGATATTTCGTATACTGTTGTCAAACAGAAAAAGGCTTTTAATACAGAATAGTGTACTATAAGATAATAGTCTTCATTCAGTGCAATTAGTTTATTCCTCCATATAATTATGTGGTAAATATGACAATTTTATTGAAATTGTAGTTACTGTACGGAAACTTTTTTGTGTCAGTGTACACATAACCTACAAACAAGTTATGTTGTGGTACGGGCAAACATATATATGTTTGGTGCATAATTTGCATGGTGAAATTTGTTAAAATGGTCGTTTTTTAAATCGTGTAGTAACGATGATGTTGACGGAGAAATGGAAACCATTTATATAAATAAGTTACGTTTAATATTTGTAGTTACTTGCTAAAATTAGAGTCTATAGCTGGGTTTTTATGACAGTTCTTTCTTGATACATTTAATCTGGGCGGAGATTGACGAAATCTTCGCCTTTCCAAAGGAGTTTAAGTCGGACTTTCTTGCTCTGACCCTCAGCATTGATATCCATTTCGGATATTATTTTTGAGAGCTGCAAGACGATGTGTCTTGTTCATACTGAACAAAAGAAGAAATGGTGGGGTAGTCAAATCAGGCGTTGCGGCCCAGCACAGCTGTCGACCCAAAAATAAATCCTTCAAAACTTCAATGTGTCCTGCATGTGTCAGCTCTTGTTGCTAAACCATTCGGCTTTGTGTTATGAGCAGCATTATTTATTTCTGTATCTTTCTGATGTCCCATATAAGCAGGTAGAGTTTGGAACTTTCCAGGGTCTTATTTTTTTGTCTGCTAATAAGAATTGCAGATTACTCGCATTTGCAGCTTTCTTTTCTACCAAATGACAAAAAATAATACTGCCCATAACGCAATGCTACAGGGTAGTATTATTTACATATGTACCTTTATTGCTCTACACTCGGGGCACACGTACACATTTCTATTACAATGTACAATAACTGAGAAGAATCTACTACAGCTGAGTTATTTTTACGCATCAAACTTACCTGAATTTAAGACAGTTTCAGGTCCCGATTTCGATATCGATTAGGGTGACGCGGCCTTCTTTATAATAAGTTAATGGTTCCATCTAATATTTGAGGTATTAAGCCATCAGTCAGAGTCTGCTGGTATTCGTACTCCTTCTACCCGCAGGTGAAATGTTGTCTTGTTTAGGATCTGCGGTATATTCGGACGCTACCACCATTAGAGTAGCAGAGTTGTATGAGGGAATGCTCAAGTGTATATCTATTATTTGTATATCCTCATCTTTAAGAGTAGCCCTCGTATATTGAAAAAGCACAAGCATATTCAAATACGATTTCAAATTTTTTTTGCCATGATAGTGACATGAGAAATATTTCAAAGTCTTAATTAATCATGGGCTAATTAAAACTCGAGCGTATCGACATTACGCCATGCCATTTATTGTCATTGTCTTTCAGCGTTAGTTTTTTTTTTTGCTGTTGTTTGCTCTCATCTCAATTTGCTGCACGCTCTGTGTTCGTATTGATTTCTGCGATGTCTACATTTAGACATTTCAGTGAATGCTTAATAAAGAGTTACTGATTGACGGATATTTGATAGAAAGGGAAACGGAAATTGTATAAGTTGACAAGGCAATGATTGGTGCTAATGATTACAGTATCAGTAGCCGAGATTCGCAATGATGGACGAATACGTTACGCTGATAAGTCTTTAAATTACTTCGTGACTCAGAATGCGATATATGACGAGAAATTTCAATACTAATTATGATTCAAATATAGGGGTAAACATTGCCCAAATTCAAGTTTGTAGATTAAAATGAAAATATTCTGTAAAATAATGTTTGAAAAAATCGTCAATGTTTTCTGCTATCGTTGTAAACATACTCTTGACATTTCATATTTCTATTAAGAATAAGAATGGTTTTGAACATTTTTGAAAATTACATAAATTTTCAGACAATTTTACATCTCGATACTTCTTGTTCTCAGTTTTAGTTATGAAATAATAACTAAAAATAAAATAAAAATAACCTTAGTGCAAGATCAGCCGCGACAGATGTCATTAGTAATGGTGAATCGTTATGCGAGTTGTAGAATCGATTTTTCAATTATTTATAACTGGTGATGAGAATAGATGATGCCCGATTTTTTGACTCATGGCCAACTTGTTCACGAACCCAAATGCACAATATGGGACTAATGCAATTATGGGACTAAGGGACCACAAAAAAAAAACAAATAAATGAAATGAAAATTACTCGAAATTCGTAATATGATCTTATTTGAAAGAAATGACATTAAGTTCCTCACGAATACAAATAAACACTTTTTTTTAAGATGTCCTTAAATTGTGGGATATTTGTGGTACAAATGCGAACACTCGAATACAAATAAACACTTTCTTTACGATGTGCCCAAATTGTGGGATATTTGTGGTAGAAATGCGAACACTCCCACTTCAAGGAAAAAATTATTGGTAAACATGAAATCGAGTTTTCTTCTTATATATATGTTTGCATACAAACACTTATATATATTATCATACAAACAAATATTTGTTTACATGCAATAATATAGAATTTTGCATTCCATCATTTATATGTTTACATGCTAACAGATGTCTATATGTTTGGAAACATTGTGATGGGCCCAAACAAGTATAGTTTTGCAGCTGTTTTTTCTCCGTCTATAAATGTATCATCCGATATAAATTTAACTCCAATTGTTGAGTTAGTTAAACTTAATATGTGAATTAAATTATTACCAGAAACCCTTTTTATATACGAGGATCACTATTGATGTTGTGAGTCATGGTAAGTGTTGACATTTCCAGGAGACAATTTGATTATTCTTTATCAGAAACTTAAACTCAACATGTTTGATTATATGAGCGCCATTACTTTGTGAACTTCTTCGAGAGATGATTTAGTACAATTTGCAAGCAAATCCTGGACCCATGAAGATTACACAGAAATTAATTTATTTTGCCAATCACTAGATGTGCCTCTGAGTTGGGACAAATCCATCCTCAGTCCAGGAGCTTTTGAAGTTAGTTAGAACAGCAGAAAGTGTACTAGCATTGCGAAATGATTTGAGGTTAAATCTTCTAAAATAATTAGTAATTCCCAAAAACATCAAATGGCTTCTGTGTAAAATATTAAAAATATTTAACCGACAGGAAATTGTGCATGATTTTTCTATACACTATCCGGGATCTACTTTTTCTAGCCGCTTCCAAAAGGTCAATGCTTTTCTACAAAAGTTTCATATGGCTTAGCGATTACTCTTTTATTCGTAAATACGCTAGCAATTACGAGGTAGAAACATCCGCTTTTCCGGGATGTTAATCTGGATTTACTGTGTCGTGTTTTGAAAAATACCTCTTTTTCCAATTTGGGGCCGAGTGTTCTCATCGGTGATTCAAAAACTTTTGAATTTGTTGGTTGTACGATTGACAGTAATGTATAACAAATAGAGGGCATCTACTACTTTAGGGTCCTGCTAAGACTATCAACTCCATGCCACTTTTCAGGCATATTAAATTATTAAAGTTGCCCATAAAGTTTTATATTTTTCTGTTTCTTTTCTGCATACTCTACGGCCTTTGTGCCATTGTACTTTTCTTACAGCAGGTACGAACCGGTATGTACTCTTTTTATTTTCTTAGAAATATAAACATCAAAGCCGATTTTTTCTCATTTCTTTGGCGCTATGCAATTCTAAAGAATTTCTACTTTGTCAATTTCAACCATGCATACGCAACATAGGAGATTTCTTAGTCTAAATCATATCCCATTTCCTCCACCCACCGTGGCAGTTCACAGTTAAGACGAGGTACGTCCGCAAAAGTCGTCACCCAAAGCTATATCAGAGCAATGCAAATAGATGCACTGGGAAGAAAGGCAACCCAACCAGTGTCCGTCTGTCCCATGCCCCCATCCGAACTACTACACATCAACACACTTTGATTCAATACTTTTGTCAAAGATTTTATTAATATTTGTTCGTTCCTGTTCCTACTGTGCTGTAAACAAATAAACAACATGCATCATGCATGTATGAGCAGCATCGCATGTGTTGCTCCATCACCCTGCCAACGACGGTGGTGCGTCAAAGGACTGTTGCTGCCTTCGTCAAGTTGTGTGAATGGTGTCGCCTTTCTCAGAGGGTGTGGGGTTGTTGGACAAATAAAGAATATTTTTACCTTTGATTGAAATTTGCAAAACGATTTCTTTTTTGTTGCTTGGCAAAATTGTACGTTTGCGTCACGGAGTCTTTTGTCGATGAAAATCGAGGAAGTTATGCCCGGTTGAGTACCCGAACCAATTTGAGGGCTTCGGTACAATTGTCGTGTTGTATGCTAGGATGTTATTAAAATTTGATTACAAATGGCTTATGTTTAAGTTTAGTGAAGCTTTAACTGTATCATATCACCACATTAATGACAAATAAAATCTCCCAAATCCCTTGAGTCTAAATGTAAATTTCTAAACATAGGACATCTACAAATTACTCATCTTAACATCCTTATTATACCCACCTCATACTCGATATGCCAATAACATTGTAGTTCTGATTGTAGTCTGAGTATGTGTGAGTGCAAAGAGGATTTATTAAATGCTACTGTGATTATTTATACACACACATACAGATGTACATAGTCATACGAAATTTAGTATTTACTATGTGTCTTCAATATTTGGTGACATAAAGCCCTTCAAGGCTTTTTTTTTTTTGATAAATATCAATTATTTTTTTGGTATAAATTTCCCCATCTATCTGAATAGAGAAAAATAAAGATATATTTAAAATGAATTAAATCAATATTGAATGTCCTTTTGCTTGACTAATTCAAAGTAATATAAGATCAGGAAAATTGAACGAGGGGCGACGAGGAATTTAAAGAACATTGGAAGGACGCATAAATAAAAAGATTGCTGTCGGATGCCACGATTTGAACCACTGTGATACTCAGAAAACTAAAGACAACGTGTTTCAATGTGTTGCAACAAGGGTTGTGAGGCAGACAACCAATGTGAACAATTTAGCAGCAGACCATTCAAGACGGACATAACAGCGGAGACTTCGCCTGCAACCACAGCCTAGGGAAAAGCTTCATCCTCTCCAGCGGTGGCTCAACAAAAGCAATCAAATCGATCACGTTGTGATAGACAGAAGTCCTGCCACTCTGTGTGGTTGGAGAATGGATTTAGTGGCTAAATACATATAAAGCTACACAATGCAGAACAGCGTTAAGCTGAAGCAGACCACGCCACGCAGCTATATCTCTATGATAAATGCGTTCAAAGAAAGAAACAAAAACAAACTACTTAATTGCTGACATCATTTGCTGTAAAAATGGGAGTATAACGTATACGTCGAGTAGGCAGGGGATCTGAAAACAACATTTCTCGAAATTGTTAGCGGCCAAAGATCTAACAAAAGTCGTCGAAAACAGATGTTAGGTATGATAAGGATGTTGTACTAAAGATAACTCTTCCGCATCTAGCAAAGCGAACTATGTTGTAGCAAAATCGTTTATATCCGTCGAGTAGGCAGGGGATCGGAAAATAATATTTCTCGAAATTATTAGTGGCCATAGATCCAACTGACAAGATAGGATTGAGTTGGATTAAAGAAACAGTGCGGAAAGTGAAGAAGGAATACCGGCCGAACAGTTAAAGAGCAGGGTAGACAACCTAATAATCATTCACGGACAATCTGGAGAATGTACGATGTACGAACAATATGTACGATTCAACCATAACACAAATGCACATATTCGGAAAGAGGGGAAAAAACAAATTTAGAGAAATCTGAGAATTGATAAAAATCTATTTTTTAAAAAATTTGACGTGATACAAACATTTCCACGAGTCTGCCTGCAAAAAATCAGCTCGATTGGATCACTGAAAAAGGGTTAAAAATCGGACCAAAGGCTTTCACACAGGCCACTACGAGCTTCATACTTCAAACTTAAAAAAAAAAAAAATTCTGACGTGTACATGTGTATTTTTATTTTTTATCCCCTTTCCGAAAAAGTAAATCTGGTTCATAGGACAGAATGTGTGTAACACGGTGTAAGGAGCGCAACCTGTTGAATTTATTATCCATATTATTATGATGTGCTATGTGTTGTCGAAACTGGACGAACTGACCGAAACCTACCAATGTGGCTTATTTACTTTAATTGACGCTACATCCTGTTACAGGTCTTGGCCTGTTTCAGAAATTTGTCCAAGTACTTCGGTCTCGTGAGTGCTTTTAGCAGGAATTTCGTTATTTTCGACCTGGGCATTCTTTGGTATTTGGACATTAGGCAGGTTAAAAAAATGCATTTTTTACGCTTAACTATTCAATTCGGTAAAAAAGAATATACATAGCTCACATTTCTTTCGACGCCTATACTCTTCCTTACCATAGATCGAGCTATAGGCATTGCTAAGGGTTTTTCCCATCGTCTTCAACGCTAATTGACACAGCACACATACACAGTAGAAATAACACTGAATCTCTTTCCAACGCAGATGCTCGTTTCTCAGAAGTGCATTTATCCTTAAACTGCATGTAGAGTGTGAGCAGCAGACATTTAATAAGTTTTATATTTGCCGTCCATTGAACAGAACTGTAACAGCAAGAACTTGGAAAAGAAGTGCGTACAAATTACTTCGGTACATGTTCATTTGTTGTTGTTGGTGTTGTCATTGTCGTTGTCGACAGTCTATGATGTTGTTGTCGTTGTTGTATCGCTGAAGAGAATGCATATTTAATATGGAAGATATTAATTCTTGGGAAACGGTGTGTTTATTATTAATATTTGCTCAACAACCGAAGCAACAACTGTTTCAACAGCAAACAAGCTTCACACACCAGCGACAATGACAACAACAGCAGCAACAAACACACACACACCAACAACGGCAGCAATAACAGCCTTTTGAAGTAAACATTCAATGATGCAACTCAGTGCTGCTGCTGCTGTTCGCGCGTTTCGCTTTGCCATAGTCAACAGAATCATCGTCATTATTATTGGCCGTAGATATTTGCTGGCATTGGTGTAGTTGTTGCCGTTGTTGGCTTGTATCATATGCAGAAATTCAATATTTGCTTTTAAGTTTTACTTTTGACAACATTTGTGTGTTGTGCTGTTGCCGCTGCTGTTGTTGCTGCCGCTGTTATTGATGTTGTTGTCAATGGTTGCACATTTATTTCCATTTTCGTCCATTGGTAACCAAAAACACGTCTGTATGTATGCGAGATTGCATTTATATTTACGGGTGTGTGTGTGCGGACGCATACATGTACACATATGCATTCAATGATATGATATTTCACTTATTTATTGAAAATATTTCGTTTTGTTTATTTGATTTCATTCACATATGAGCCATTACACGTGATATTTCCTTTGGATGGCAGGACAACGAGGCAGGTGAGAAGTTAAAATGCAACATGTGCGAATCGTATCGCTCACGAAAATAGCCAGAGCTAAGATGTGTGCAATTTTGTTTGATTTTTCGAATTTGTCGAAATGTATCTCATATCATTTAAGAAGTATTGAACTCATTTTTTTTTTAATATAGAGTATGTTTTATTGTCTTTATTATGATGTAAATTTTTTATTTGTGCCAAATACAGTTTGTTTGTAGAAAATGTTTAAAAAAATACAGTTTTTATTAAAAAAAAATCTGACAATAACTCTTGGGTTTTCCGAGCCCCAGATGCGACATTTTTTTCTTGTTGACGTAGCCACCGAGATGGAAATGGGCCTTATCAGTCAAGACGATTTTTCGATGGAATTCCGGATGATTTTCATACATTTCAAAAGTGTTTTAGTTTTGCAAACTGTGACTGCAAGGTTTTCACCATTTTTGTAGTGAATTTTCATAATTTAATTGCGCTATTGAAGCGTGTATAGTTTTGTTTTTAGAATGGCGTAGTTTGTACTTGTCAAATGTCAAAGAATAAAAGGTTCGAAGGTGACAGCTACCGAAATACCGGGTGATTTTTTACTTTATGGAGTTAGTTATTATGGAGGATGTTCAGATTTGAAGCAAACCCTCACATGGTTTTTTGTTCTGTTTTATAAGTTGTTAAAAAACTGTACTAGCTACAATGTATTCAAAACAATGTGTTTGGTTTTTTGTATGTAGTCAAATAATGTAAACAATTGTAATTTGGATACATTCAATACATGTGTGTATTTTGTAGCTTGGGTTTTTTAAGATAAGCAGGCAGTAAAACATGCGTGTGTGGTATGGAGCGGCGGGTTATTTTTAGAAAAAGGGACGAGCATGATAACGAGTGGAATTTTCCACAAGATGTTACGCGTGTGTGGGTTGACAAAACAACCCCACGCATGCGTCTATCGCGGCCTCGTTCCTTCTTTAGGATTAGTTTAGTTTAAGAAAATGTACGGACAAAATATGTAAAGACATTAATCCGGTTCGAAGGACCAAATGTAAAGATAGGATTTCTTCTGAATTGCAATCTCACCCACCACTTAATACAGATTACATTTCCGACGACTGTTTTCCATGCAAATTAATAATGAATCTTTGAAGTATCATGAGAACCAAAAAAAAACGATTTGTCTGAGCATGCTCAGTACCAGAGAAGGAGTATGTCAAGAATTAATTTGAATTATCGAATAATTGTAAATATTTCGAACCAATGGAAGTGAATTGCAAATCACAGCAGCTGATATGATTGTAACATGTGGTCCACGTAGTGTTTTCTTCTTTCTAGTTTGAAATCTTGGCAGAATTTCAGTATCATATCTTCGTGAAGCAAAATAGATCGCTTTGCGCTTGAACTACTTTGCTAAATAATGCAAACATATTTCCAAACGCTAAGGTAAGTAGCTTAAACAGAGCGTTTATTGAAAATAAGTACTCGAATTTATTTAGTCAAAGTTCGCGAGATTGACATGACAGTGGACAGATATTAACTGTCGTGGCCGAGAGTGTGATACTCAGTCCCAGAATATTGACTCACAATTGATCTTTTCAACTCAGCTGCTGCGCCAGATTAAGGTGTGTCAGAGGTCTTAGGAGCGAAATACATCTTCACGGAGATCGTCCTCTTGCCAAAATCCAGTCTTCTCCCTGGAGAAGTATGAACTTTTGTTTATATGTAAAAAGGGTGAGCGGTAATTCTTCTTCTTTTATACCAACATTTATTCTAATTAATCTTCTGGCTGAAATATTTGCAAAAAAAAAAAACAATCAAACACTCCCCGTAATTAAAGACGTATCTAGTTCGATGCCTCAGACATTTTTTCGAACACGTTGTCAGGAGGTTTGTTAGAGGTCGACGGTGAATGGCTCACTCAACCACGATTTGGCTACGATTTATAAGTGGGGAACAAATGAACAGAGTGGATTTCAATGCACACCAGACCGCGGTCTGTATGCTCTATTGTCATCAGCATCTTCGGAATGTGGGTGGTTTATCACTGTTCTATAGATATTTTAATGGTATCTGTTCTCGGGAAATTCGTCGTCTCGTCTCTGATGTTAAAATGTTCAGCCGAATAAAGCAAATATGAAAATATTGCCAAAAATTCTGAAAAATTGCCCAAACAATTTATGTAAAATCACCCAATGCAAACTCCAGTAAATACTATGAAGATTTGTAAAAAGTGTGTTTTTAACCAAAAAAAGAAATCAAAAGTATGAGAAAAATATTAATTTTACATTTATACAGGCTTGACTTTGAAGAGAGGCAATAGGTTGTGACTTCGGGTTAGTTACCCCCATGTTTGGGATTGATGCCGTCAGTAGCTTCGCTTGGGATGTGATAGTCCTCCTCTTTTTTTTTTAAGTCGCTCTTGGAAACCGTTGGATAATAGGGGGACCATTTTGAAATGATCGATGATGAACTGCGTACATGAGGTATTAGAAAACCGATAGAAGTTGGATTATCTCATTAGTCAGGGGGCAATTACTCGTAGTCGTAGCTTGTTTATTTCCCATCCGGCAGTATCCACCGCGGTATTTTCATTTCAAACAGAAATGCAAAGTATGTCAGGAATAATACCGACATTTTCCTCCGTTATTGCATGCGATTTATTTCGGATATTTCAAAATGATCGCCTCATAACCGACTCAGTGGATATGCGTTTCTGTGTAATATTTGCTGAATTGTATAGTATCTGTTTGTTCAAATGCCTGATATGAAATGTCTTTTTTAATAAAATCAATGTGTGGCTTTATGAATTGTAGATATGCATTTGTATGTGTGTTGAGCTGTCTGTGTATTGCATACAATTTGTATATTTATTTATTTTTCTGCACGCACGCATACACACATCGATGTATACTCACATACTCACGGCAAACGTCCATACAAATCGTATTTACATTTTTGCCTAGAAATTGCATTTAAAAATTAATTTCTGTTAAAATCGGCAATCAAATTTCTGTTTGGATGTGTTGTATGGGTGTGTGTGTTTGTGTTTTTTCTCTCCTGGATTTGGTTACTGCCGTTGTTTGTGTGTTTCTTTGCACAAACTTTTATTAAATATTTCTGGTAATTAAAAAGATATTTGTAATCAACTTCAATTTAAACAATATTTTTATATTTTTGTGCCGAATGAGAAACGCAAGCGATTTGTAATGAAATTGAATTTATGTTTTCCGGTTTTTTTTCCCCTTCATATGCAATGTAATCAAATTGATGTAAATGCGATTTTTTTGTTGGAACCTTTAGAGATTAAAGTTAACCAAAAAAAAAAAAAAAAAAAAAACGGGGACAATTTTCAGTAAAATTGACATGTACCGGTTCTTATAGTCCAACAAGGAGAACGAGAGAGTTAAACAATATGATTGAAATCATATTATTTGATTTTCCATACTTTCGTGTAGCACACACATTATTTGAGTTTATTAGAAAATTTTATTGCGGTATAATATTTTATACTTCATCTGTACAGTGGGTCATTGTGACACCAAGGCTTCATGGGTCAGAGTCCCAATTTTTGCCTCAATCATATAAAGGTTTGTATATGAAGATTTATGTGGTAATTTTTATTCAGTTAAATTATTGGGTAACCAAGGTGGTTTGCCCTCAAAATGTAGACATGGAAATAGCCTTCATTTCAGTACCTGTTTGTTGTATTCTATATTTACAGCTATCGTTTGTACACAGCTGCGTGGTTTGAGTTGCCACATACTACGATTTCTTAAATTTTAATTCTATTCAATAAAATATTAAAACCAAGACATACAAAAAAAAAATAGATCAAAATATTTGTAATTTCGGGAGTGGGTGTTGCTGAAAATTAATCTTATTTATTATTTTAGAAAAAACGTAATTTTTGTAAATTTGTATACAAAGAAATTGCCATTACTCTCAACCAATTATTGGTAACTAGTTAAA
Source organism: Hydrotaea cyrtoneurina (assembly GCA_958296145.1). Classification (NCBI taxonomy): domain Eukaryota; kingdom Metazoa; phylum Arthropoda; class Insecta; order Diptera; family Muscidae; genus Hydrotaea; species Hydrotaea cyrtoneurina. The sequence goes on from OY282515.1 coordinate 70,400,023, forward strand.
AAAGCTGAAAGTGACCTCTTTAAGCCCATATATACATTTTTACCGGATTTGATCTGCCTGTAGAATGCTTTTGATTTTGAATGAAATTACTTGGGAAAATCATATTGTTCTCTCTCAAAATTCTTTATCATTGAGAAGATGTCATTTAGACAGGGCACAATAACAGAAAAATACCATGAAGTTGTATAAACGAAGATCTATTTAATATTGAATGAAGGAGCCAAAAAATGAAGGCTGCTAGAGGACAAAAATAATACGAAACTAAATGTCGAATATTTGCAGACAGTTTTTCCACCAAGCTAGTAAAAATTTTAAAAAAAAAAATATTTTTATTTATTTTATTTATTTAGTAATTACAATACAAAGTACAGTGCTGTCTGGGTAGAGTGAACACCCGATGCAATGAACACCGCGTTAGAGTGAACACCAGAATTTTTACATTGACTACTCTGTAGAGTGAACAGTCATGGACCTGAATAGAGTGAACATACTTTAGGGTAAGTTTTTAGGTTTGCCGAAAGAGAGAAATAATAAAAAAGAGTACAAAAATTAAAGATAATATAAAATAACGGTAAAATAACGATTTGCTCGCACAAATACAGTATACCCTCGATCAATACAACTAATAGAAATCAAGAAAGTTGCAGAAACCGTGGAGCTGCAGTAACTAAGAAAAAATATCTTGAGTGGTGTTAGGGCATTAATTCGATCAATGCACATATTAAAATGTCGTATTTTTGGAAAAATTGCGTCGATAATGTGCCATGTAAATAATTTGCCTATTTTAATAATATAGGAGTTGAGCTCATTGAGGTTTGTGTTGGTAGAGAATGATGAGGACAATGGCGAAACATCAGAATACAGAAATCGGATATCAGCTGATGAAGCCATTAAGGTTTTTGATAAGGGTATCGAATGGGCTGAGGCTAATACTACAAATTTCGCGAATATACAAGCTCTACATTGCCTTCGCGATCAAGCAGTGCAAATATCGTTAAACAAACCGAAGAAACAAACAACTATTACACATTTTTTTTTCAGTCTTAAATTTAAACATTAGTATTTTATCGAAATAAATACAATGTATAATATATAAATGCATTTAAAATAAATAAAAAAAACGTTTTAAATACAAAAAAAATCAACCTTGATTTAGTGAACAACCTGGGTATTATGAAATCGCCCGGCAAAAATTAGTTCACTCTACCCAGACAGCACTGTAAATTTATATTATAATTTTGGGTCCAAGGGTAAACCGGGTGACAAAGACCATTTGGCTTGATTTTTGCAGTGACAGACCAAAGCCTCTGGTGGAAATCGAACCCACAACCCCCACGCTGATAGGCAAGCACGCTTCCAACTCGCCTAAAAAAAAAAAAAAAAACTTTAAAAAAGTTCGTTATGCAAAGTATTTTTTTTTGTTTTTTTTTTTGAAATATCAAGAAATAAAATTTTTTGGGCGAAATTTTTTTTTATCTTTTCAAAATTTGATGTCAATGTTTGAACAAAAAAAAAACCAACATTTCCATGCTAAATATTAAAACAATTCAAAAGTTTAATTTTGACCCTGAATTCGGATTTTTGTGAAATTGAAACAGGAGAAAAGCTTAAATTACTAAAATATGTCCGTGGGATCAAAAGTAACAGAGTCAAAAACGATTTTGAACCACTGTGCTGCGGTGGAGTAATGAAATGGAGTGTTGTTGATATCTGGCTTTCAAATTCACCATTTTTGGGTAACTCCAACACAGAATCCACAATTCGTCTTGTCTATCTGGCGAACAGTCAGATCCAGAGTCGTTCGAATGGTGTTCATTGGTCACCATATTTGTCTTGAGTTACAACAACTAAAAAAAATATTATTTTACTACAGTAGAAAATCGATTATTGCACGTAATGAAAACCGGGCTCGGGCTCTCCATCCTCAACACGTGACTGTTTGTTGCGGTCATTGGACATTACATTTTCGAAAATGAGGTTGGATCAACAGTTACGGTGAATGGATAGCGCTATCGAGAGATGATAAATGATGTTTTATGGTCGGAGTTGGATGATATTGATCGGAACAACGTTTACTTTCAACAAGACGGTGCTACGAAACCATTGCTTTTTTACGGGATAATTTTCCAGACCGTGTTATCTCTCGAAGAGGTATTCCACCGAGATCTTGTTCTTCAATACCTTGTGACTTCTTCCTTTGGGGCCACGTGAAAGATAAGGTCTACGACAACAGCCCAGCGTCGATTCAAGACCTCAAAGATAGAATGTGTGAGGCTATCGAGGACATAGGGCAGCCACTTTGCGATTTGGTTATGGAAAATTTCATGAAAAGGATATGGTCCTGTAAGCGTGGCCATTTGCCTGATGTTGTTATTCATTACTAACGGCATGCCTTCATCTTTATTATGAAATAAACATTCGATAAAATATCTCAAAAAATGTAATTTCCTTTAAATACCAAGAAACAACTCCTCTTGTTGGAAAACCCTGTATGTAAATATAAGCAACAATTCAGCCAACAATACACCACTGAACTTCCAATGCATTGTAAAATTGCCGCCAATTTATTAGTTTTCAATTGCAGTTATTTTCACAAAATTTTGTTTGTCTCCCTCTGAATTCCCAAATTTATGAGCATTTGCTCCTCAGTAAATCACAGCGTTTACTAAATATTAATTTTGAACAAATATCACTCATACGCCACCAGAAGCACGATAGGTGCAGCGGCGGTGTACATCTGTTAATTGTTCACAATAACTCATCACTCATTCGCCCCGATGTCCTCAATAAATTACACACAGCCCTAAAACTACTCACTATTTATTTGTTGCCAACGCAACACTGACTTTTATGATTGTTTATTACATATTGAATCTATTAAATTGTCCAACAAAAAACCCGCTTTTGTTTATCTCCCCTTAAACAGCTGCCATATTTTGGTCACATACCAATTGATTCGGGTTTTCTTGTTTTTTTTGTTTAGCCATATTTTGTATGGCTTAGATTTTGCTGCAGCAAATCTCTGGGCAATAAAATTGTCATAGCAAAAAAAAAAAAGGCTACGTTCAGCTGGTAATCCTCGGCAATTTAGGTGCTTTTCACCTGCTGTTTTATAGTATTTTTTTGTTGGTTGTGGGTTGGTTCTGTATTTGTTTCGATATCTAAACAATAAAATGCATTTTTGTTTGTATTAGATCGAATAATTTATTATTTGTGGCTGAAGTTGGTGTAAAGTTGTGGGTTTGGTGAGAAACACACACAAAAAATGGGAGTTTTTTCAAAGAAATAATATTCTATAACAAATAATTTTGGGCTTTAACGACTTAGAAGGAAAAAATTCGGGATTGAACTGTTGAATACGTTATAGACATAATTGGTTATATAGTTTCGGTGTTTGCTGGGTTTCCATATGGTAATGTTTAATGAAATGTATAGTGTACTAATTATCCAATACTTTGCAATAATATGCTACATTTTATATTAACGGTTTATTTCACCAAGCTACTGGGACTTTTTCTTCCATTCATTCTACTTCATTCTAGAGTAGAATGAACAGTGGACAATCCATTAAAGTTCAATTGAATAACATGTAAGGTTTAGTTTTGTATTTAGAAATTTTTTAGTGTAACTATCACACAGCCAACCCAGGTATAGAATGTTCAAATTATATTATGCACTGTTCACTGTCCTTCGATAAGATCGCCATCTGGTCCTTAATGAAATGTTAGATATAATAATGATCGTATGACAATGGAAAACTCTAAAGACAGGATGAACTGTTTTCTCCCAACCTACCACAATTCTCTTTGAACAGTCGACAACATTTTATAGAAAAAGCCTTGTCTTTTTCTGGTAACTTTACAAGAAATTACCATATGCACATTTCTCGTCTTTCACAAAATCATCAATAAAATTGTTTTCCACTGAACGAAGAACAAGCAAAGACACGAAGGTAATAATGAATGAGGATGAGGTGAAAATAAGATGAAACAAAAGCCGTCATCAACAGAAAAATATAGCAGCAGTATCGGCAAAAGCTGCAGCAACAACCTGAAAGTAATTGAATGGAAACCAACAAATGGCAACCTTATGTTACACACATTCATGCACAGACACACACACACATACTCACGTACCAATACACTTAACTATTTAATACATATTTTCCGCAGTACGCTTGTACATATGTGTGTGCAATGCGTCCAACATAAACTCACTCACTTACACAAACGTAACATTGATATGCATCACGCATTCAAACGCATACAATGACAAACACATGCAGACTGCAACACTCGCATACGCGCACTTGTGTATGTTGTGCTCTTGATGGCGAAAATGAACAACATGTTGTTGGTGTTGTTGCTGTATATTATAGTCGATGATGGTGTCTAGGTGTTGGTACCGAAGTCTACTTCTCTTCATCATATATTTCTCGTACATTTGCTTGATTCCATCGTTAGTTTCTTTTTTGTTTGTTTTCTTTTTCTTGTGTAGAGAGATGGGAGGAGGATGAGGAGGTTTGTTATGCATAAAACTATAGTAAAACTATTTGTAAAATTCATTCAACTGTAAATGTTTGAACATTTTCTATAGTCAGATACACATGTATGCATATTCTGAACACACACACACACATATATATGCTTTCCCACTCACACATACACATATACTTACAATCGTCTTATATGCATGCAAAAAGTTTTGCATAATAATGCTTACGCCACTGCCATTGCCATTGCATCTTCTGACACACTCACACCGCTTTTCATGATGTTGGGATATTGATGATATTGCTGGAAGCTTTTACTGGCACAGCCACAGCTACAGTTACCGATTATCCAGGTTGCTGTTAAATTTTGTAGAAATTAGTTGGAACCCCCAAACTATTGAACTTTCATTTGGATAATGTCATTTGCATAATGTCATGGCTCTTTATTAACCGGACTTCCTCTGAAACTGACCATTAAACCAGCTCTTGGAATTAATGGTGGACTTAAACGCAAATGGATTGACAGCTGTGGGGAATACTGTTTTCTAGATAGAAAAACAGATTTAATAAATTGAAAACAGCCACTGATTTTTGGAGCACCACCCACCAATTATAAACTTCTGAACGAAAAACCACATTCGCAACAGTTCCGCAGAGAGTAGTTTACACAGAAATGCGTTGAAAAGGAAATACATTAAAGCGGAAACTTCTCAAGTGGAAGTGGAAATGTATGAAGCTGAAATGTAAATTGTGAAATCTGCGATATTTATATATACACTATATGTTACTGAAAATTGGGCAACCAAATGTGAATCAACTGGCCATTCCCAAGTTGACCGAAATCGTTATTTTCTCTAGAAATATCCAGATTTCAATTGGCATTTGCATCCATCAAGCAACATGTGATTCTTTTATATTATGCTGTTTTTTTTTTGGGAACTATTCTGGTTAGAGAGAAAAAGATTTAGTGCATATGATTAATAATTTTCTGGACACAATATGGCCCAGAAGCTAAACGGGATAGGAGTGGAACTGAAACACCTGTGAGGAATTCTAAAACTTTTTTGAGAACCAAGGATTCCAAATTTAGATCTTAGTAGCTCATCGCTGGGCACAGCCACTGGGTTTATCTGAGACAATTAGGCTTGAACACACTTCAGCTAGGTCTGTGTGAAATTTCAATCGGATAAGCCAATTCGAAATGGCAGGTTAATTAAAAAAAAAATCGAATTCCCCCACTGTTCAACGTCAACTTGCAGCTCCGAGGTGGCCAATAAATACATGAAAAAAATACTTCACTTTGAAGTCCAGTTACAATGTTTCTAAGAGAATATTCGCCTAGCTAATAATTTTCTGGTAGTCCACACTTGTTTATCATTTCTAATCATATTTTGTATCGAAATCGATAATGCAAAAATCGCATTCTGTCCAGCTAAATTGTTCAAAACGGGCACATTCTCGTCAATGTGCACCTTATAACGATTGTGAATTAGGAATGTAACAAATATAAGTAACAATTATTCTGTATGATGACCACTGTACTTTGCTTAAACGAAAATCCGCTTTATTTAAAAGTCGTTTATGTGAAACACATTTTTAATGCAAAAAGACAAACTTATATGATACGAACACCGCTTATGCGAAATATGATGAATGTAACAAAAAAAATGTGGTGCCTTCATGCTAAACGTTAAAGTACATACAGAAAATAATAGAGCAGTAATAACGGACCAAGAGATAATATTGGAGGTGACGTATATGGCCGATGGCAACGTTGAAAAAGCTGTAGTAGGTTCAAGAGAATTTGTTATGAGATCATCATCAAACCTACTACATAGAAGACATTTGAATCAATTTATGTTATGAAAATATTTTTTGGAGACAAGACTGAAGCCTTGGGTGCAACAAAATGTGTCAACCACAAATAAGTGACTATTTTCATTCAAGCTCACTAATAGTGAGTTTAAATATTACATACATGTATTTTAATAGTTGCGCCGCAAGTTTTTTATCTTCAGTTCATAGACCAATTTCTAAAGTACATGATCAGTTCTATTAATTGAAAGAAGATTCAATTGTCCGAAGTCCTTTTTATTGAAAATCCCGCATAAGTGAAGCAATCTGTACTTTTATTACTATTAAAATCCCGGGATTTATATGTGTTCAAATAATCCCGGTATTTGCACCGCTACTGTGATTGTTGTTCATTAGCAAAGAATAAAAACACTCGGTGTGCAAATCATTAACTTACAGGTCTCATGTTTGACTTGCCTATATTCTAGCGATAGACATCAATACAAAGTACGACTGGAGTTCAAAGCCATCAATTATTTACGCCTGCATCTCATTCTAGCCTAATGTTTATAATCGTTTGGATTCAGTTCAGCGATCGTTTGTCACCTTTGAATGCCCAATGGCCCAGAAAGAATTTCGTCCACTTTTGGACAACTTTTTGGCACATATTGGGCGGTATCTCAGCCATAACTTGACGAATATTGGTTCTTAAATGCTCAAGAGTTAAAGGTTTATCTGCATAAACACGGTCGTTCGCGTAGCCCCACAAGAAAAGGTCTAATCACATGATCTTGGTGACCAGTTGATGGCGCTACGACGAGAAATTACGCGGCCAGGAAATGTCTCTTGCAATAAAGCCATATTCGCTCGAGTTGTGTGGCATGTGGCACCGTCTTGTTGAAACCACATATTCTCCAAGTGGCATTCTTCAATAGCATGCAAAAAAAGTCGGTTATCATACTACCATAACGCTCCGAATTCACGGTGACAGTCGTCCCCTCGATGTTTTCGAAGAAGTAACGTCCAATCACACCTTCGGACCAAAGAGCGCACCAAACAGTGACTTTTTGTGGGTGTAATGTCCTCTCTTCAATTACTTAAAGATTCTCAGAACCCCAAATACGACAATTTTGTTTATTAACATACCCACCGAGTGAGAAATATACTTCATAACCATAAACCATAATCTCCTCTTAAAGCACGATAAGTGGATGTGCCAAAATCACCATTTTTGTAGAAGGTTTTAATATTTTTTACGCGTCAGACTTCCAACTGAAATGAAAAAAATTGGTTAAACAACTTAATTTGACAGATATCGAATTCCAGCCATATACTTTTGAAACCACGAAATGGCTAACCCTTTATATCTAAAATTCGATTTATTGCCAACAGCATATTTTCTACAGAAGTGAAAAATGCTTTCTAAATCAAAAGTTATGTTTCGCGGATGGAATTGGATTTTGGGCCACTGTGCGCATCACAGTGCAAATGGGTTTACTATTTTTTATTTTTAAAGATTATAATTTCAAAGTAAAACGTAAAAAAACTAACGTTTTAGAAAAAAAATATTTATTTTCAAAGACCTCAGAGGTTATTTATTTTTCGTTATTACTTTATGGAACATAACAAAGAGATTTTAACAGACGATCAAAAGAAATTAAAAGCATTTTTATTAAATCTACATTCTGGTCCTTTCTATCTCCCAGCCTAGGGGTCACAACCGATATTCCTCGTATTCTTTATTTTTCTCCGCCACATAATATTTTATTCATACCTTGAAAAACACATTTTAGCTGTGCGATTTTCTTTTTACATTTTGATTTTTTGTAACCAAACGAATTAATAAGAGTTTTACGCGAAACTTTCGCAGTAGCCACTGATCACAACGACTTCCGTACACGTTTTTGATATTTGTATGTGTGTATTACTTTACTTTCCCTGTCAATATTTTCTTTCATAACCCTCTACCCAACTACAAGCCCCGCCCACCCGAAACTCACAACAATGAGAAATCAAAAACTCTTCACGTTTTGTTGCATATGATATTTTGTTACACAAAATATGTGTACACCCTCGGCTTCCCTCGGCAATCGTTCACTGGAAATTCAAACGTGCAGCAAGGATTTACAACACAAGAAAACGATATCAATATGTAAGTTTATCAATTTCAAAGAAGCAGCAGCAGCAACAACAAAAAAAGAAAGTTGCAAATATTAATAACGATGATGATGCGCATCTCGATGCTGTGTGGCTGATGCTGATGATGACGATGATCAACATCATCCATCCTTCCATCCCCGTTGGGAATAAGGCAACATATTACTGAGATGGGCATGATGCTCCTGCTCCTGTTTATTTCCTATGATGTTGATGATGATAATGACAACATCGACGGTGGCGGTGGTGATGACGGTGATGGAATTTTGTTGCATTTATGTTTATGTCATGTTTCAATATTACTTACACTCTCCCATTTGCCGATGACGCAGTAGGGAAGGGGCAGGCCAGGGCAGGGTGTGTGTACGGTATGATATTGGGCATAGTGTAGATTGCGAAGGCTATTGCGTATTGCATTTCATCGTTTATTTAAGTGATTTTTGATACGACATCCGAAATTTATGAGGTTTGCTCAATTTTTTGAATTTTGCATCCTCAACGTTGTTGACTACGAAATGTGACTACGCGTCTGATGACGTTGGCGATGGTGATGGAAATGATACTTACAACTTTTCAGTTTAATGTATTGTTCAATGCAAAAGAAATCGATTTAGTTTTGCAAATGCAATAGGAGCTGAAATATGTTTAAGAATCTATGCAGACAGTGTGATTTAGGTCAAGACACCATGAAGTAATGGGTTGATTTGAGCGCTACGGTATCCGAAGATGATCGGCGTAGTTGTTGTCTGCAGCAAGTGGTATGTTCTCTATGTTTCCATGTTTTCACCATGTCATGGTTAGCTCTAACTAGAGGATAATCATACATTGTCAAAAGTCCCTTCTGTTATTAGAATAACAGAAGTTATTCTTGCGAGCCAATGACTTTCCGAAATTCTTAATATTAGAACAATGAGAGTTAGATGGACCCAGTCACAGGTTTTTTGAATACTTTATTGACCACTATCCGATTACGTTAAGATATCACTATCAAATATTGTTAGTAGGCTTTTGATGTCACTTTGATGGAAAATACAAAGTTTTATTTTTATTTTAGGTCAATTAGGTGTATAGAACAATGACAAATGTTATTGAAATGATTTTAGTTTTTTGTTAGTTTTTTATTGATATTTGAAATGAAGGGTGTTGCGAAAACGCATCAATGGTCAATGAGGTGTATATAACGCTGTTATTGAAATTATTTTAGGTCTATTTTTTATTTTTGCTTTTAATTGATATTTTAAATATATAGACACAGATCCTCAATCTATATCATCGAATATTCGGCTTTGCAAACATATCACACAATCTTCATTAGGAGCATCAACTTTGAAATTTATGCATTTGGTTATTTTCTATTTGGTGACAAAGCTCTTCAAAGAAATATATTCTATTTCAAGAATATTCTATTTCTAATGATGAGTCTAGGTCTGAGCCATGTCTGAATTTGGTGCTCAATCCGTAACTGGGTCATCGTTATCAAGACATACCTAATGGCTACGGTGACCAACTGTACACTTTTATAGTGGACAGTACACTATTTTGATCAACGGTACTCTATAAATTTTCTGTACACTTTTTGTTCACTTTTTATTTAAATGCCCACTTTTGTTCATTATTTTTGCCTCTTTTGTTTATAACTTTTTGTTAAGGGACCTATTAAACATTTTTGTAAAAATGTTATCGAATGCATAAATATCATATTAATTATACAATGTCAAAATATGTATTACACTGTAAGTCCCAAAAACGTGTGTTTCCTAGTTCTATCCAACAAGTAAAGGGTCCGCCATCTAACGTTTTTTTTTCAACTAGTGCTAATTTCGTTTTCGTTATCGGGCAATGTTGAACGAATTTTTGTTTACAAAAATTGCAGAGGAGGATATTGGCAACATTTGGTTTCAACAGGACAGCGCTCGTGCCACACAGCCGAAGCTACACTCGATGTTTTGCGCCGTATTCGTTAGGCAACTGCATGGCCTACCGAGGTAGCCATTTGAATGCAATTATTTTCCATTATTAACGGGAAGAATTGTACTTTCAAATAAAAAAAGAAATTTGAGAAATTATCCAGTAGTTTTTTTTTATAAAATTTTCAAAAAAAAAAGTTATTTGGCGGACCCTTCATTATTTGATAGAAGTTCCAACCAAATCCTGACCACATTTTTCCGAACAGATGAGTTTGATAAAAATGAAAAAGCGTTGGCTTTTATTGAATGAATCTGGACCATTTTATTCAGTTCGTTCTAAAAGAATAATTTCTGAAACAAACAAAATGTCCAACAGTTCTGCTAAACTTTTTCAACGACGCTTGTCCCATTTTTTGGATACTTTTTATTGAAAGTCAAGCTTGTATATTACACAAGCATATTGTTCTTTTGGAAACACAAAACATCTCAATGCCCGAGGCGGCTGTAATTTTAAAGGATTTAAAACAAAAATTAGTAGAAATGTTTTTACCACTAGGTGTACAAGTGCCCTTTCCAATTTAGATCTAAGATTTAGAAAAAGATTATTTACGTTGATGAAACGAGTATTGATTATCTGAATCAATGTGATGATTCGTTCAGAGAACTTGAGCCCTTTGATTGGGAACTTTTACGTACAGTTCCATCTTGGCAATCTGAGCAAGTACAATTACGGGAAGTACAAAATTATAAAATGCTATATAAAATCAGGAATAATTTAAAGTTGGAATAATTGAAAAATTTAAATGAAATATTTTGATGATCAATGTATTCCATATAATAACATATTGAAACTAATTGAGTTTTCCTTTGCTTTGCCTACTTCAAATGCGAAAGATTTTTTTCTATATCCCTTTTTCTATTTCGTAAAAAAACTGAAATGAAAGTAGGTACTCTGGAATCTCTCTAAATTATTAAGTATAATTTTGAAATGGATTGCTCTGAATTCAAAAGAGTTCTAAAATAAAGAACAGATATATTAAAAAAAATACACTCAAAGGAAAAATATAAGAAATAATAGGACAGGTTATTTGGTGTTTTATGTACATATTAAGTATATATTTGTTTCCCTATGCTAAGCACCGTATTGACTTTAGAACTGCATATAGTTTAATTTGCCTTAATAAAATAAAAAAATGTAAACGAACACTTTTTCGTGCTGAATAAATGGTCACCGTACTTATAGCTGATACTACCCACTTTAACCCGAAGAATTTATATAACTTGAGTATTTTCATGGAAAATAATGTAATCATCATTTACAGCTAACACTCTGCAACTAAATTTTGTCAGATTTTTTTTTAATTTTACTACACTTTTAAGAACATTAAACAGTGTTATTACGAGATATCTCCAACAATGTACGTGGCACCATTTTTTCAATTTCTACAGAATTCCCCAAAATAGTAAAAAATCATGAAAATCTTCATTTCGCCAAGTCTAAATTCTAGTCGCCAAATGCGTTGCAAACTCACCACTTTTGGCGAGAAATCGACAAATCTGATTTTGTATGAGCGTGCTGTGCCTCCAACAGAGTACCTGGTCCCAATGACGATCTGATGTGTAATAATTATATCCAGAGTGAGCCTACATGATGACTGGCTAATTGGTCTAAAGTCCTACACTTTGGTGTGAGGAGCTTTCTCCTTTAGGGCAGGGACATGGGAGAATCGTAAGCTATCTATAAAAATTATATAGATCCGAGTCATCTCGGATAACGAGATAGGGCTACAAATGGAGCTTTATTTGAAGCACATCATGTGGAAGAATGTGTCTACATCGGATATGCTATCAATCGGAATAATGGATTGTGCTGCAAAATACAGGCATAGAAATAAAATTTATGGTACAGACGTTTTATTGGTCTTTTTCTCTAAGAATCTGTATTTTATATCATATTACTTATAGAAAAACTCCTTTTATAAAAATGAAAAGGTAGTTAAATTTATTTATTCTAATTAATTATTTATCAAAAAAAAAAAAAAAAACTTCACTAATAATTTATATGACCTTCATAAATTGTTCTGAATTTCCTAATGTGAATAGTTGTTGAATTAATTAATTTACGAAATAAATTTTTATTTTTTAACTCTGTACCATAAAATTAGTTCATATGAAAATAGCGATGTTCAAAAATTCCAATCAAAAAGTGTACAAGTCTGGGAATGAATCCTCGTATTTTGGACTATTTCAAACTTTTACACTGTACCATATAATTAGTTCGTTATCTGTAGATGAGGTGTCGTTGTGTATATTTTAATGTATCATATAATCTGGTTACCGTTTGCCATTGACAGATTATAGAGAGTTGTACAAGATTATTATCCTGAACGCCTGAATTCTGCCATTATACCTGGGGTAACTACGGTGCGGCTACCATCGCCTAAATCCGGTACGCCTGAGCAGCCAATTCGAGAATTCGCTGTGTGGGAGAATCGTCACTCTTGATTCGTTTTGGGGCCGACACCCGGATTATATTTGGTCTATCGTGACATAATATTTTAAATTTATTGAACGATTTTCCCGCATTCCTTAGTTTGCTTGTGATAGTTTGCTTCTTCTCTAACTACTTTTCGAGCGTTGCTTGATATTTGCAATATCCAATATTTTCTCCAGAGCTGATGAAATATTCACTGCCTAAAACCACCGCCTGTTCCTTACGTATTTTTCATAAATTATCTTCTTTTAAACATGTTTGAATTTCGTCAAATAAACTATTGTAGTATTCTAATATCAGATATATATATTCAGGCCAGACTCTCCATAGAACAACATAAGCCCCCTGGTTCCCCTTATGCCATTTTCAACTAAAAACGAAATTTCCATAGTTCCCCTATTCTACCAGTTCTCCTTCAGATTCTTCCCTCAGGTTCCTTTTATGTCATTTTCTGCTAAAAACGAAATGCTCACACTTCCACCTATCCTACCAGTTCTCCTTCAGATTGTTCTTGATCACGGCTCATTGGTTGATTTCCAACATTAATTACATTCCGAAAAATTATATTTTCTGCACATTCATTACTTTGCTTTTCTTGAGCCCACCGAAAGTGACATCAAACATCATTAAATCCTTTCATGTGTAAGCGAAATATGCACATACACATACATACATATGTGCCTACAGTAAGTACGCATGTATTTTGATACATAAGAATAAACTGAATAAGGGCCAGGGAAACCGGCCAGCCGAGCGACGGCAGACGGCATGGGGGGGAAGGGCGGCGTACAAAAATGAAATTGCAATTTTTATCATGTAACAAAAATGCACCCTGCGGTCACAAACAATAACCACCACGCCACGTACCACTGGCACCCACATGCGAATGGAGTAAAGCACGCGGCGAAAGTGGGAAAGCATGAGCTGGAGTGTGGATAATGAAAACATCCAACACCACCATGGCAGCAACACCATACAGGCAGCCAGTCAGCCAACCATTCATCCATCCGCTTCAGCAGTCCAGGCACGTTTTCAACTCATACTAACATAACAACAACAGCAGCAAAACATTGGCCATGGGAACAATATCCAGCTTGGAAGAAGAGTGCTACTTTGGTATGCTGTTGATGACATGGCCCCATGGTATGTGCTGTCGGTGTTATTACTGCACTCGCCCCCGTACCCTAGCGCCGACCATCAGCAGTCAACGTAAAGCGCGCGCTCTCCCAATACAGCATGCCATGCCACATGGAATAGCTTTGGTATGACTGACTGACTGACTGCCGGCATGGATGTTTGGTTGGCTGTATGGCAGTTTTCTTCTCTGTTGACTGTTAAGCATCAAAAGTGATTAATGCATGTGGCAAATGCATTAAATTTTCCTTTAAATGCATTACAATTTGTTTTTTTCCCTTCCCACACACCAACAAGTGGGGTTTTCTTTGCCACATCCATCCAACGAAACGCTTTCAAGAAGCCTGCCCTCCTATTTGTACTAGGTATATTATTCATAATATAGCTTTATCATTGCCTTCATTTAAAACTCGTACTTGGATCATGGAGAGTATGCCTCAAGCTGTCAGCCTCCCCCACAGCCATCCACCAATGCCACTGACATTTCAAGGATAGTTTACATATCAATATTTTGTGGATACATACAACATTTTATGTACGCAAAATGCATTAGCTACGTTTGGCATGAGTATGGTTATTTTCGCCGAACAATAACAGATATTTGAGACATGAGCTGAGCTATGATGTTGCACAGTGGCACTATCTCTTTCAGTTGATCAAACAGGAGGTCCAATAAAAATGTTGATTAAACCTTGTAGGTTTGATATTCCCTGCCTGGCTAAACATAATGTATTCCAAAAACATCCGATGTATCGATCAATTTCGATCAAATGTCTTACTAATCTTTATAGAACTTTTGGCTTGGATAATGTTGAATTCTATGGATGACGTAATTGGCTCTGAATCATGGGGCTGTTCGATTTACGCGGCTTCTGGATTCGTCTGGGTGAAGTTTTCGACTATGGTTGTGATTGACGGAGGCTGTCTATTTTCTGCTTATGAATTTCGTATGACAAAGATTGAGTCATGATTTGAACCGTATAGTCAATGTGACGTGATTCTGGAAAATATTGAAGTTTGTCTATGACTATTAGGAATATGGATAGATTTAATAGGCTTCTGAATTCCTCGACTTTAAAACTTCCGAACGCATCAGATTTCGCCAGGACATAGTCAAGTGGATTTGACTATTGAGTCTATTAGACGTACGCGGCTACTGGATTCATCTGGATTGAGTCTGAGTTTCCCCTTGGGTTAGACTGAGACAGTCTGAGCGGCATCAGATTTCTCCCGGACAGTATCGCAGATCTGAGGTTTTGCAGATTTACGCGATTTGTGGATGAGTCCTGCTGCTGAAGTTGGCGGTACGCTGCCTGGTTCCATTATTATTCGAGCGGTTTGTGTTATCGGCGTGACGATGGATTACTTCTGCTACTGAGTTTGGCGAAATACAGACTGAATTCTAATGGATTCCATTATACGAAGTTTTTTCCCATTTTCCGGCTACACGGAGGTTAAGTCCGGCTACTGTATGACTTCTAATGAGTTATGTTTTCCTGCTACAGATTCAGTCCTGTATTTACTTTGCAGTTTTAATATGGATCCACTATTCAACGAGACAGAGCGTATGCATTTTAATTTAGTGAGCTGCCAAATATACCTTACTATCGCACAGGTCCACAGATTATTTCGAGGGATTCGGAGGATAAATGTGGGTGCTGTATTCGTTGTATAAAAGGATTAGTTTTGCTGGTCTATTCTGTGTGTCAGAGGATTATTATGGCTACTCTAATGGAAGGTTCTCAGCATTGGTTGGTTTTTTTAGTTACCAGTTTTCCGGAGTTTTGAATAACGAATGTCTAATTCTTACCAGGATATGACCCCTAATCACAGTAAGTCTGGAAGTCGGTCACACACTAAAAAAAGTTTTACAATGTAAATTTGTTTCACCACACCCACATATAATGGCCGTTAAATTGCATTTAAATTTTATAGTTGTTTCTGCGAAATTGTGCCATTGTCATTTTTAGGATTTCAGCTTATGTTATGTTGACTCAACATATTTTATTTCCCCAAAAACTATGACTATGTATGTTTTATTTTCATAAAATAAAACGAGTAAAAACACAATATCCGCATAGAGTACAGCACAGACAGACAGACAGACAGGCAACGTACATTGTGCAAGTAAACAACAATGATGTATGACTTTTAAGCATCAGGTGTTTGGCAATGCATTTGAAGGACGATACCGCCACACCACCACCGCCAACAATACCATGGAGTGAGCCAACCCCATATCAGCTGGAAAAGTTTTCCAAGCAAACACTGCGTCTATCTAACTTCACATGTCCCTTGTCCCTCTCTGCTCTCTAGCATCCTCGTTAGTTTTACATTTAGTAGCAGTATCTCAAATATTGATATTGTTGCTGCTGCTGTTCGTTCTTTTGCAAAAGTGCACTACAGCACAGAAAAAAAAAATTGATTACAATGTTGTCATTATAAATTAGCCAAAGTTGTTGTTAGTGTTTTTCTCTGTTTTTTTTTTTGATCTTCAGCGGGGAAAAATGAAGCATAATTTTCTGCAATTTCTTTTATGTGTTCTTGATTGATGTCAAGTTATGAGTGTAACTGAGAAATTTACAGGATAAAGTTGTCTCTGTCGCTGGTGTGTTCACTGACGTTGGTTGGGGGAAAGAGTGGCACAGTTGCCACCCTTTACTGTCGCTGGTAAGATACCAAAAAAAAACTTTTTAATTACTTTGGCTAACTAATGATGTTGCCAACAAAACACCTAACAAGACAATTATGGTGATGGTGATGGCGGTGGAAAAATCTGTAGTGCGAGGACACTATAACAATTTAGATGAAATTAAACATACTTTAAAATGAGGGGAAAGACATATCGAGATGATACAACCCATGTTTTTTATTTATATTGTCCTGTACACGCCCGTTTGTCTATGCAAGGCATCCCATAATAGTGAAGCTGAAGGCTCAAATGTTGCATGAAGATACATGTCACACACCTTCTACTAAAGAGAATCCAAAATGGATCTAGGCACGGGAGGAGGCGTCTCTATATAGAAAAGGCAGACATTAGATAATCCTTCAGACTACTGGATGAATGCAGCGTCTTTCCAGCAGAGATTCTAGCGGTATTACGGGCTACGGAGGAAATTTCCGGCAGCATAACAGAACTTTCTCCGGCGACAGTCAGGCAGCATTGTGTTGTTAATCAATGCAGACAGGCTCTGTATCTACTTGGATGTTGGCTTATGCTGAGCGCCAATACACTGATATTGAAGGGAATGAAATCGCGGATGAGCTAGCTCGAATAGGCTCAGCTATGCATATTGAGGAAATGCATAGATCGGTTAAACCACCAATCAGTTTTTTTTCTCTTATTCAAATACAAATTTTACAAAAAAAAAAAATTTGAGCCTCAGTGCTCTATGTAATATAGTTAAATTATTTATCTTAATTTTAACAGAGCACTTGTTAACTGTGGCCTGCAATGTATAAAAGATCATTTGGCACAGGTTATACTACTCTGCCCACAATCAGTTCGTACCCCTGAACATTTTTATACACTCCATCATAGGATGGAGTATATACTAAGTTTGTCATTCCGTTTGCAACACCTCGAAAGAGTGATCTGCGACCCTATAAAGTATATATATTATTGGTCAGTGTAACATTCTAAGACATTCTAGCGATGTCCGTCTGTCTGTCCGTCCGTCCGTCCGTCCGTCTGTTGTCTGTTGAAATCACGATAGAGTGCGAACGACCAACGCTAAAAAGCTGAAATTTTGTAGGAAGATGTTTTTTGCCCATAAGCAGGTTAAGTTCGAGAATGGGCCATATCGGACCAAAGGGGAAAAAGTTCCCCTTTACGGGACTAAATATATTCCGGCCATAATCAAATTTTTCAAATATTTTTTTTCACTACATCTAAGTTCTAAGTTTATATAATTTATAGATGGGAAAAAAATCCCAAAAATGGGCGTGCTCATGGGTTCCGTGGACCCTTGGGGCCCAAAAAAGGGCCCATGATAAACATGCGCATATGGGTATCGAAGTGCAACGAAATTTACTCACGAACCCAAATATGCCTTTATTTTCATGATTTGCCTAAATTTTTTGATCCGGTTTCTGGGACTATCGGGTCACCAGCGGCCCAAAAACCGTCCCTTGACAAACATGGACATATGGGTATCGAAATGCAACGAAATTATCTCGCGAACCCAAATATGCATTTATTTTCATGATTTGGATAAAATTTGTGATCGGGTTCCTGGGACTATCGGGTCACGAGCGGCCCAAAAACTCAGTTAGTTTTCTTATTTATTGACTTTTTAAGGATCCATGATGGAGGGTATATAAGATTCGGCCCGGCCGAACTTACTATTTGTCCACTTGTTTAATATGTAATTTAAGTTGCCGTTTTTGTTTTTATTTTTGTTATGCTATTAGTTCTGAGAAATACAAATTTTATCTTTGCCTCAAAAACATAGATTTTTAATAAACATAAAAGCAGAAGTTGAAAATATTAGAAAACGGACAAGCGTACGAACTGATTGTTGGCGGAGTAGTAGTAAAGCGAGGACAAGTACGCTGATGGAACGGGATAGAAGGAGTCTCAGGCTTGTCGAAGAATGGATCAGATTATGGGAGGATGAAACAGGAGTTATCACAGGCCACTGCTTAGTCGAGGAGTGCACCAGTAAATGGGATTACAAATCTACCGACTTCTGCAGAATATGTGAGAATAAGGATGAATTGGAGAGAGTATGTACTTCGTCATTGTTAATATTGGCAACGCCACAGACAAAAGTGTCCAGGGGATAGGTTCTAGGCCGAACAAAGATAAGGCTGGGACAACACAAAAAAACTTCTTACGGGGCATATTATGATTGAACGACTGAGGATTCGGGTACCGAAAAGATTGATAAACCAGCGGACAACTCACCATACTCCATATTTCCACTCGAACTTCTCACAATTAGCAACTAGATGTTACCATCTTTAAAACGATTCTCCTTTAATTTCTTTTTATATAGAAGGGATCCGCCAGGGACCCAATGTGTCTCCGAGTGGAGGTACATCTTTGGAACCTAACCTAAAATCTGAAGGGTGTTGCCACTCCCACTTTTGGAATTCACATACATTGGAATCGTGGATGACCGTGGTGTGGTAGGAAGTGTGTGCTACTGCCATATAACAGAACCCAGGTTCGAAGCCTGGTAAGACCCTCAAACATTTTTCAGCATTTGCTTCTACCTCGTAAATGCTGGCGACTTTACGAGTAAGAGAGTAATCTCTAAGCCATGTAAAACTTCTCTAGAAAAGCCTTATCCGTTCGGAGCGTGCTTTAAACAGTAGGTCTCGGAAAATTGTATGTTTTTACTCTGTAAACGTTCTCACTTGTTTGTATGTCAGTTTATACTCCAACAACCCTGTGATCCACAATAGCATCGGGTTTTTTTTTTGGGACTAACAGTCAGGGGATCCATAATATGAATGCAATGCACTGTGTTAGAGAAATGAAATGAGGGTATTGGAAGGTGGTAACAGGGAGTAGTGTTTGTTGACGCTGGCCTTGAATTTGATAATGTTATAGCAGGCAGTAAATCCACTTATTAACTAATCTCAATTAAAAAATGAAAATTATCTCTGATACAGAGAATTTCAATTACAGCAAAGAATATTCTTTATTATAATTAATAATTAATTGATTTCGATTCTTTGAAGTGTCTCTATTGATTATAAATTTATGATATTAGTATTTATTTCATTCAAATAATTTTGTAATTGCATTAAACAATAAAATTAGTTGATTTGTTTATTCAGTGTACCGTAAATCTCACTAAATCACATATAAACAAATGATAACTACTCCGGTTTTCTATTTTTGCCATTTTAAATGAATGAAAAACATTTCACACATACATTCATACATTTTAATAAATCTAAGTAAGAACCCCAAAAGGTGTGAGGGCAAATATAAGTGTTCTAGAGTGTATATATGTGTGTGTGTGACTGTTTGTCTGTGTGGTTTTATGCGGTTTACTTGTGAATAACATCCACTCAACCACAAAGTCAATCAAATCTTTGCACAAAAAGATGAAAAACCTTTTCTTCTGTCAATGTGTTGCTACGGTCACCAACACCACAGTCATCACCATCATCATCACGATTTCCTCCTTCTGGTCAACCACCCAGCGTGCAATTCTTTCCGACATGTCTGACGACCGAAAACGTCGTTAAATCTCTGCTATTTTATCAGACATTTAGCCGAATATATCGTAAATGTCTTCCTACATTTAAACGACTTAGTCTGCACATAGTCTGGACTTTTATCTGACGTAGTCTGCACAATCTCTGAATTTCCTTACGAAAACTATCCGACGTCGTCTGTACAATCTCGGAAGGGAATTTTTTTGTTCTCTTTCGCTCGATCATGCAATCGAAGGAGAGGTTTTCAACTTGTGTTCTTGTTGAAGCTCATTCGTGTTCTTTGTGTTGAAGTGGAAATAGGTTTTTGTAAACAGAAATAAAAAAAAAACAAATAAAGAACAGTTATTGAGCAAGACAGTTAGTGAAAAAAAAATAAAGTTAAAGTGCTATTCAGCCTCAGTGTTACATATGTTAATTTTATTTTTCAATGAATTTGCTTTAATTTGATCTCATAAAAAATAAAAATAATAAATATGTATATAATACAAAATGCCATGAAACCACTGTTATTGATTTTTTAAAAAGGTGTCATATTGGACAAAATGTCCGACAAACCTCAGAATAGTCTGCACATTCTCGGACAAAATGTCCGACAAACCTAAGAATAGTCTGCACATTCTCGGACAAACTTTCAGATTTCCCTCCGAATTTCCCATCCGAATTCGGACAGAATTCTGTCCGAAAAGTCTGCAAAAACTTTCAAATTTTTCCAGACAAGTCTGTCCGAGTTCTTGTCAACCACTCATACAAATGTCGGTAAGAATTCTGACGAAAGTCGGCATCAGACTCGGAAACTTTTGCCGACGTTCTGTCAGAATTCGGACCGAATTCGGAAGAAATTGTTCGCTGGGCACTTTGTTGCATGTCCCGCATACACACGTACTCACCATAGACGAATCCTTAACACTCAATACAATCATAACAAATCAAAGTAGAATTTTGTAAGTTAAACCACAAACGAAATTTACTCGTTTTTCGATTCATTTTTTTTTGTGGGTCCTTCGTGCTGCCCTTCTGGCAAATTGTCAATACGTATACGGCATACATATATACACGTCTGTATGTGTGTGTATGCGTGTGTGAATATTTTTGTTTGTCTGTGGAACTGAAGACACAAACATGTGATGACAGACGAATCATAAACAAATTCAATTCAATTGATGACACTCACTCACACACATCATGGAACTCATCCACTGACACTCATCGCATTACTCCAACCAACACTCAATTGATTGAATAGTGTCCATATAAAATCCTTACGACAATTCCAGCAACGACACCAACACACCAATAGAGACAGAAACCAATAGAAAAATATAAAAAGTATCTTATGTTGATTACAATCAAAGTAAAGCAAAGTATCCAAAGGGAAATGTTATCGGATACACATATGATGGCTGCTGAACCCTTGGACCTATAGGTACCCTACAATAAAAACCAAATATCTTAAGTAGGATTAGATGACCGGGTCGGCGCTGATGCGTGTGGATAATGTTTTGAGTAAAGATTAACAGAGCCGATACTTGTGCACAGAACATCATGATATGCTCTCTGGAGTTCTCATAACTCCAACATCAAAATTGCCTACGAAGAAACCATTCGAGCGACGGCTAGGCGTTCTTGAGCTCACCTTTTATTTAATTGCCAAGTGTGCAGTCGATCGCTCATTTCCCCGATGGCGGATGAAGAAGTGCATTTCAATTCGGCAGCTATATTAATAAGAAAAACTGCTGCATCTGGTGATCCGAATCCCCGCATGTGATCGTCGAGAAGCCCACCACCATGGGTATCGATTCACACGCTTGTCACTCCTCAGGCACTGAAGCGATGGCACTCCCCGTAGGCCCATCGACCTCGAAGGGCATGGCCAAGAGGTCCGAAGTAGGTGCAGACACACACGCCAAAACCAGACAAGACACTGTCAGGAATACATTTTCCATACCGAAAGTTAAGGTTCTGTCTCGTAACATGAGAAACAGTCTTCTGAAGTCAAACAGTTAAATAATTCGGTCAGTTTGACATTAGCGCCTTAGCTACACCTGGTCATAATAGAACTTAGTCACACTGAAAGGGAAATTGTCTATGGACAGAAAGCTCTTGACATCAGAAAGCTCTTGATATTCCTAATATCTGCATCCGAGGTCTGTACCAACTCTTGCCAGTCATGAAAATAGAGGTCGTCCCCCATTGATCTGAATTTCTTTAATTTATAAGCACTCGCATCACCGTGATGCACTTAGTATACCGTACATTCTATAGGGAGTGTATAAAAACGACAAATATTTTATTAAATTCTCATCGACTTCATGATATCCTTGCTGCGTGGCCAACACAGTCGTGATTATCCTCAGCATTGTCGTGATTATCCGTTTGTAATACAAATTTCATTTCCGAAACATAAGGATTTGTTGACGCTCATCGATGCTGCTATTGTTGTTGTCATTGTAGTTAATGTTAATGTTGGTGTTGCTTCTGATTTTGTTGTTGGTGTTGTTAAGGTTATGCTTAACAATAATGAGTGCAGAAATAAAACACAAGTGTTTAATTTGTCCTTATTTGTGTCTGTATGCTACGTCATAGACAATCATTACAAACACTCTTGTGCTCGCTCTCTCTCTCTCTCTCTCTCGCAAACACACACACACACACTCACTTTCATCCTTATGAGGATATATCAAAGTGTGTTTGTAAGTGTGTCTGGATGGATATTCAACCAGTCCTCAGTTCAATCGTTGTGTCGATATTGTTGCTGTCAATGGGACTGTTGTTGCTGTTGCTGCTACTGCTGCTGGTGATGATGGCGATGATGATGAAAGTACAAAAGACTTTATTGACAACTGGGATTTGTTTTGTGGGGATTTACACATCGGGGTTTTAACACTTGCTAACAACATTAAATTGTATCGACTCTTTCGCACAAACACAGATTCTCACTCATACACATGCAAACGAGTAAAATGTAAATTTATACAAAATATTGCAATTGTTCATTTGAAAAATTGCATGTATACACATGGATTTTGTACAGTTCAAACCAATCCATTGTTATGCAAATATGTCCATCTTCTATGCATTACTGTAACGAAGGATATTTACATTGTGGAATTTCTGCAAATGTGGTTAAGAGAAAATTTAAGAAGGCGTTTCTCCAGACCTTTTGCCCACGTCTCGGTGTAAATTGTGAGTGCGACACGACTATGTGTCGGGAACTTTAATTAGCAATATACACAATTGTAGGGTAAGAGCACCTATCGACCTATCTGCAAAAAATACCTACCTTCTGGGGAAAAATGTTATAAAGTTTGGTCCAGCTGTTTTGTCATCTATACGGAACGAACAAACACACAAATGGACAAAAAGACGAACAATGCCATAATATATATATTAGAGTGGGTCTTTCCCAAATGAAAACAAATTCAAAGTTTTGTAGCTTATCCGAAGATGAATTTTCATCCATGTTTCCTACAACCACCCGAAATATTATTTATTACGCTGTGTCTTTTAAGTCCGATCGAATTGTGTAGCACGTTGTGGCACGTTGAAAGTAAACATTGTCCAGATCAACATCATCCAACTCTGACCATAAAAAATCATTAATCATCTCTGGATCTGTTGGATCTGTTGATCCAAACTCATTTTCGAAAAAGTAAGGTCCAATGACTCCGACGAACCATAAACCGCACCAAACAGTTAGAGGTTGGAGAGGTTTTCTTCAACACTTTAGGTTACAGCAGCAATATTCTCAGTTGTTCTTGAGCAACGTGCACGGGTTTCATTCTTCACATCCACTACTTGTCCCAACAGCTCGAATTTGTCCACCAATTTCTGTATTGCTGTCCGACAAGCTTCACGATGACCCAAAAATGCTTTATTTTTGCGAACTGTTACTGCAAGATTTTCAACATTTGTTTAGTGAATTTTAATAATTTCAATGCGTTGTAGTTAATGGACTAGCAACCGAAATACCGGTTGATTCAAAATAACACCTCTAAGCAGAATGCTATCAGCTTAGCAATACTGAAAACGATAAACAAAAATCCTATACAATTTATACCGGTAAAGAAAAACATAACTCAGACCAAATACTGATTGAATTTGATGTGGACAAAAATTTGCATTATCATATTTTTTAAAGACATTAATCAGGATGACTTCCGATTACTATAAATAATCATAAAAAACCGAAAGTAATCTCGAAAAGTAGTCTGATTACTTTTGATTCGTTTTGATTATTTTAAGCGATCTCAAGTAATCCTGATTACTTTTAGATTATTTGTAATTTTAATCCTTTATAAGTCTAGAAAAACTGAATAAAGTCGTAATTTAATCATTACTGAACATCTACAAAAAATTTAATTAAAGTAGTAGTTATTACGATTAGTAATCATTACTTAACAGCTATGAGAATATGTAGGCAAGGTGAATTCGTTAGTTTCAAACGTCTAAATTAATAAATAATCTCCACATGTAGTGTTGCAGTGGTCTCTATCAATTATGACTGCCATTGTTACAACCAAACCAAAATTAACATACTTACATATTATCCTTAAAGTTCCATGAAGGGGAACTTCTCTCGAATCAGTGAGCTGTGTACGATATAATTTGTATACTCACTGACCCGGTTTCGATCTAGGGTTCTTCACTGTGATAGTCGCACACACTATCTACCACACCACGGCCGTCCGCACAATTAACTAGGACCACAAATTTCCATCTTAAGACAAAGATATACAATTAATTAAGAAACTTTTTTGATTGCGTTCCTACCACTAAGCTCCCATGGCAACACCATTTTCGTGGTGATTTTTACCATGCCAACCTTATCTTTTCCATATATCGCACAGCAAGAAGGACATTTCTATTGAACTTTCCGCAGACAATTTACTTGCTTATTTATGGACACGTTCTCCTTTTTCTTTCCCCCACCAAACCTGACAGTTTGGACTAAAGACTTCATAAATATTACTACACCGAATAGAATGGATTAAATTCGTTTGCTGAGACACACAACAGCAAAAAATTTACATTCCATTAAATAAATGATATTTTTTTTTTTTTGTTCTTCTAAATAGAAATATTTCCCGTACATTTAGTTTGCATTTAACGCCACGTCATTTTGCGAATAACGCCAAGGCTTTCAAAACCCACCGAACCAATGCAACCCCTTCGTACACCGCCCACATTTCGATAATAATCTGAGGGGATACTTTTGTTGTGCTTTTTTATGGCAAATTCTTATAATTTTGATTATCATCAGAATGAAAACAGCGCACAAACAAACAGACCCTTCTGGACGAGCAAAACGAGGAATAATATGAAATAACCAGAAGACAACTTGAAATTGTCTAGCGCTTAACATATTTTACACGTCCGCTTGTTTACCCTCATTGTGTTAAGACTGCACATCGTATAACCTCTTGCCACACCAAACAATCCACCACAAGTTGATAGCCACCGGGAATTACCAACCACTACGATGAGTACACCAAAAAGCCAAAGAAGTGGTGCAACAAACGAAAAAATGCATGGGCGGCCCTATGTGGCATGGTGCGCTTTTCTGTGTCCAGGTGTGAGTCGCAGCTTACCTCAAGTTGAGCCAAATGTTGGCAGTCCTTGCTGCCACCCGCCCTTGTCATCTTGTGTTGCCAGACCAAGTCTTGCAATGACATTTTCACCTGAACTGAAGAGTGCCTTCTTCATCATCGTCTTCTGCATGTTATGGCAGGAGCATTTGTCTCTCACTTTGTTGTTTTTTTTTTGCATCCAGCGAAGTTCTTTGCTGTTGATGGTTCGTTGTGTTCAGCTCACTTTGTTTTTTTTTTTTTTTTTGCAAATTTGCGGACAATGTGGCACCAATTTTGACACATGCACAATGCTAAAATAACATCGGTGCGGAGTTAAGCTTATTGTACTGCGAATGAAGGAGTTCCCATCCATTTGGACTATACTTCAGCGTTCACAAACAAAATAATGTTCCGGTGCATCGTTATAAATGTGGCGTACAGGAGTGAGCGAAACGGTAGCAGTTGGCTAAAGCACGGCAATTGTTTCCCATGTAAATTTGTGTTGCGGATGGTCGAAATAACGTGTAGTTTGATTTGGCTTAAAAAACATGTTGAGATATTTATCTAGAATGAATTTTGTGTCTGTCTATGAAGAGCCAACAGACCAACAAAGCAGTGATGTTTCGCCAAAAACTCCAGCAATGTCTTCCTCTGAATCCGGGATTTCACAAATCTGGCTTAAATTTGGGCAGTTCGTTGAGAAAATTACGTTTAATGGTTTCGATTTAAACTCATATAGAATGTACATGAAATAAAAAAGGCACCAAACATTCCTTTTCGGATTTACTCAATTGGAGTACTGAAGTAATGATCAGAGCCAATCTAATGCACATTCTATCAAAGGTATATGTAATTTCAAAAAGGACAAGTAATATTGTTTTTTTTTTTCATTAAAAAAATTAATTAAAATTTGTTCGACTCAGTAAGACTTCCGGTCCACTCAATTTCCAATTCCTGGTTGATGATTTCTGGCTTTATTTCACGAATGACTTGCTCGATATTCATCTTAAGGGCTTGAATGATTAACGGATTGTTCGCAAACAAAGTCTAACGCTATAGAAAAAATATGTCGTGGTCAAATCGCTATCAGATGACCAATTGACTCCACCAAAACGGCTGATAACACGAATAGCAAACTTAATGCACAAAAGATCGATTGTGGAACAGGACATGGCGCCACCACTTTCATGGATTTCACATCACTTTTATCAGGAGTGGCGAAGTGAAGGTCTGTTATACAACTGGTGATGCAGTCCATAACGATTCTTCAATTTGAACCGATTAGTATTTTTATCGTATAACAGACTCCCCTGTCTTGAATTTCGAAAATGTATAGTATCTAGATGTAAAACACCTGAACCATGGTTTCCCACTGCTATTCACTTCTCCCACAACTGTAAGCTGAGTGTGTGTCGGTTTTTCTACATTTGTTGTAGATGTGTGTGTGTGTGTTCCAGGCAGTTTCTGACAATGGACGCGTCATATTTTTCCGTTCACTTCTTTGTATTTTTTTTCTGACTGGATTTTCTTGCTCGTGTGGTCTTTGTTCTTCGGGTTTAAGCTGCTTCTATTGGGTCTGTTTTGGAATTGCATTCCTTTTGTCACAATTTTCGTTATTTGTCAATGTCAAGCAAGACAAACGTAACCAACACAAATATACAAAAAAAAAAAAATGTGGGAAAGGAAAACCCCACAAAAAGGACGAGAAAAATGCATTCACTCACTTACATTTATACATATGAACGTAGATAAACGTTATTACTGAAGTAATTTTGGCCAAACAAGTTTTTGTTGTTTTCAAGGATAACGGATGGAGAGGCCATTACCGCTAAAGGTAAGTAAATCCTTAAATTACTGTTTGAATTTAATGAACATTTTTTGATTTTTATTTTTAAAATGAGAAACCGGCCCCTGTCTTCCTAAAATTTTCAATTTCTTTTGATCTAAAAATAAAAATAATAATAATGACATTTTATTCAAAAGGTTTCTTACGTATCCCTGTGATGACCCGGACTCAAGACAAGTATGCTGTTAACACCGAAGTTGGCAAACTCATGGGCATCCTAAATCAACACTGAAGTCACATATATTCTGCATTGTACGCTTCTCAACGAACTGGGGCGAGCCATGTGAACTGGACATTAAAACTATGGAACACCTTTTCTGCCACTTCGTTGTTTTCTGATATACAGGGTTCTCCAACAAGAGGTGTTATTTTGAATCACCCGGTATTTCGGTAGCTGTCACTTTTGAAGTTTTTTCTTTGACATTTGACAAGTAGAAACCAAACCATTACTGAAAATGGAACTAGACACGTTTCAACAACGAATTTAAATTATTAAAATCTTGCAGTCACAGTTCGCAAAACTAAAAAGTTTTCGGACCCTGTTATCTTCCGAAGAGGTAATTACAACTGGCCATCGAGATCTTGTGATTTAACACCTTGCGACTTCTTCCTTTGGGGACGTGAAAGACAAGGTCTACGCCAACAGCCCAGCGTCGATTCAAGACCCAATGATAGAATTCGTGAGGCCATAGGGCAGCCACATCAGATCATTTATCTCAAAAATTTTAATTATTCTTTGAATACCAAAATAACACCTCTTGTTGGAGAACCCTGTATTATACTTCAGTATCTCTGATGTGACACAGTTCCTTTCAAATGACTAATTCAACCATAAGTTGCGGTAACCGATGTCTGATTGTCAAAGTAAAATGTTCAATGATCACGTAGCTTATTCTTAAGTTATATATAAACAAAAATTAAATTTAAATTTGTATTTATTTGTTAGTATATTTCAATCGTATGGTAGCCTACACTACTCAACCGATGTTCCTGAATTTTTCACAGTGTCGATGTATCGATTAGGGATGTACAAGTCTACTCACAACAAGTTGATTATTTGACCTTTTCCTAAGAAAAATGATAAAAAATTAAGTCGACTTTTGATTAAAATCGCATTTTTGATGTCGATTTTTTTTAATTTAAATTAAAATATAAGTTAACTAATTTTACCACTTCGTTGCTGATTAGACAATTGCCCTGCTTATTTAAATATCATTTCGGTCATCACCATTTTCATTGCAATGCTCTAAAACAGGCCGCTACCGAAAAAGGTCTTTCACATAGCATATACGCGTTACCCTGTGCACATCGGAAAAACTGTTGGCCAGATTTGTTCAATTACAGTTGACAGTAGTTCACAGCATGTTACTTTCAGTCAGACAACAGACATAAGGGGCGTGGCACCTTCCTGAAGATATCATTATAATTGCCAGATTGTCCTGTATGCTACAGTTGGCCTAGAGATATGCACAGACTATTTGGAATCAAGTTTAGAAAAAACGATCATGACAGTGAACGTTCAATGGCAACGAAAACATCGGGTAATTACCGGTAATCCAATTTTAAATTTCTTTCAAATTTATATTTTAAATGACTGATATTTCTGGGACTTCCTACTGGCTTTAAAGACAGGTCATACCGAGTGAAATGTTTACCCTTGCATCTCAAATGACAGTTTAACACTTTTTTTTCGCCCGCCCCCTCCCTGCACATCATAATGAAAACGTCACAAACACATTAAATGACACTCAAGGTGTCAGGCGTATTCATCAGGTCTTCTCCTTCGTATCACTTTAGTTTTCCCTTATACACTTTTCGAGTATGGAAACAAATTTCCGGCAAGAACCAACAAAAAAACTCCGCACGTAAATATATAAGCTCGTGGTTGTGTATGCCTGTTGTCAGATGTCCGGATATGTATGAATTTACGTATTTTCATACATGCATGAAGTTTGGTTTGCTGGGAAAGATGCACTTAATCAATTGTGGTACGGAAAGAAATTGTGTCGTCGTGGAGTAGTGAGAGAACACTTTACGGCTAAGTTAATATTTCGATTGTGAATGTCGTCATTTTAAGTTTAATTTTGGTTTTCTTTTTTGTTTACTGTCATTACCATTAGATATAAGAACCTACACAAAGATTTGCTTACTTTTGTTTTTTTATAATAAAATATTCTACAAACAACAAAATAGTATTAGTTAAAAAAAAAATCGTTTACGAATTGTGAAAAATCCGTGCCGTCTTGTGTATCCTTAAATTGTAAGATCGCATATAAATTTTGTATTGGCTCTGATCGATTTTATCATGGGTAAACATTTGTATGAACATGATGTCCATACTATGGGCTCTATGACAAATAACCCAAAACAAAAAAATTAAGAATGCCCCAAATAAAGAATTCCCCAAAAACCCAATATACAAATTTCCCACAAAATTTTGAAAAATCCTCCAAACAATTTATGAAAAATTACCCAATTCAAAATCCCGCAAATACTATGAAAAATACCCAATATGTTGATTTTTTTAACAAAAAAAAAATTGAAAATATGAGAAAAAATTTCAATTTTACATTTATCATATTAACCGCAATGAAGAATCCCCCTAAATTTGGGGTGATTTTTCATGATGCAATATCAACCGCAACCTAAGAAGTGAAAAAACCCAACAAACCAAAATGAAAAAAATATTCAAAATCACCCCCGATTTACGTGTTTTTGTGATCCATTTAACATTTTGAGGCGATTTTTCATTTTTAAATTGGGGCCATTTTTCAATTGGGATAATTAAAAAAACCAAAAAAAAAAAAACAAAAATTCCCCTAAATAAAAAAATTGGTGAATTTTACTTTGTTAAGTGGTTTTCATTTGAAAAATGTCCGAAAAATTAAATATTACCTAAATTTATAAAAAAAACTCCACAATTTTTTTTTGGGAGAATTCTTAAAAAGTTCCCCTAAATTAAAAAATTTGGCAAATTTTCATTGTTCAGTTATTTTCATATGAAAAATGTCCGAAACGTCTGTACTGTACGCCACTATCCAGAATCCAATTCGATCGGCCAAAAGTCTATAACTTTTGGTCTAGTAAAAATTTTTGATTTCTGTGGAAAATATGTTGTCGACAAGGAGGAAGGATCATTTTAAAGTATTTGCAATAAAAATGGGACAATTGGATATGTTTTAAAAAAAATCTTCAATGATGACTACTTTAGGTGTTTTTCGATTTAACAGGGTACAATTTTGTTTATACTTCTTGATTTTAGTTACTTTTACATTAAAATTTGTAATTTACTTTTTTTCATACTTAATGCACATCCTCGCCTCACAATGGATTAAATATTTCTTGCGATATGTTGTCCTTTTTCCATTTTTTTTAGGGAATTTCTATCAAGAGTGTTGAAATCATTGTTGCATACTATACGAGTCAAAGTGGGGGGAGAGAAACAAAGATTTCATAAATGCATCAGTCACCAACATGACCCCTTTGTGTTTACTCTACTCCTGTCCAATACTCCAACTCGGGTCACCATTGTCAGTCAGCAGAGCACTCTGGATTTTTGTTTTGTCTTCTTATGTGCAGCACATAATGTTTATGCTGCAATATAATGATATTGTTAAACTGCCTGTTGTCAGCCTTTTTTCTGCTTCCGCTCCGGCTCTTATGTAAACATATTTGTCATTTTTGCTAGCACTCTTTTTTTTCACACGTCAAGCTCCTGGTTTCCTATTTGTTGCAGACGACTTGATTTGTTTGCCATTTGTTTACGTTGACATTGTTTGTCGCACTTATCATGAGATGAGGCTCCAGCGATGCTGCAGCCAGCAAAAAACGACGAAAGAAAAAAACTACAAGTGCAAGGTGTTAAATGAAAATGCTGCATGAATAGTCAAAAGGTGTGAAGGACTTCATGGCTGGTGGGTGCGGTGATGTACGTTCCTCAGGTCGCTTTAAGAGAGACCACACACACTCACAGCCTTTAGGTGTAGAATATTTCAACAATGTGTTTGCATTTGTTTGCCCTGATAGATCTAAAGCTCTGTCTAGATGTGGGCAATAATCGTTGCAACTCCTTTGCCCTTTGATGTATCGCAAAGAGATCAAAGGAGTTTTATTGTTATTAAACATTGCTGAAGCATGGAAATGAGGGTGTGTTCATTATGGGGCTGTCACCAAAGTGTTGACTTTTTCTACAAAAATCCTCTGATATGTTTTAAAAATGTATGTGGGGTATTCCTTACAACTTCTCTAAATTTGTAATGCAAATCATGAATATCTGCAAGAAGATATATTAAGACACTTCAAGTTAATTTAAATGAACTTCAAATAGATATTCCGTACTCGACTCCATATATATACAGGGTTTTCCAACCACAGGTGTTATTTTGGTATTCAAAGGAAAATGAAATTTTTAAAGATAAACGATCGGATGTTCATTTCATAATAAAGAGGAAGGAAATGAAAAATTAAAAACAGCTCCGACGATAAAAAATCATTAATTATCTATCGATAGCGCAATCCATTCACCGTAAGTGTTGATCCAACCTCATTTCCGAAAAAGTAAGGTCCAATGACTCCGCCGAACCATAAACCGCACAAAAGAGTCACACGTTGAGGGCGGAGTGGCATCTCAACAATAACTCTTGGGTTTTCCGAGCCCCAGATGCGACAAGTTTGCTTGTTAACGTAGCCACCGAGGTGGAAATGGGCCTCAACAGTCACGATGATCCTTCGATTGTATTCCGGATCATTTAATGTATTTTAAGGACCCAATCAGCAAAGACACGTCGTGGTTGATGATCGGTCGTCTAGAGTTCTTGTGTTAACTGAACTTTTTAAGCCGTAAGATCTTTATGCAAAATACCGTGTATTGACGTTTGTGGAATGACCAATTCCAAAGAACGACGAGGAATGGACAAACCTGGGTTTTCTTCAACACTTTGGGCTACAGCAGCAATATTCTCAGTTGTTCTTGAGCAACGTGCACGGGTTTTATTCTTCACATCACTAACTTGTCCCAACAGCTCGAATTTTCCCACCAATTTCTGTATTGTGGTCCAACAAGGTG
The DNA here is from genome assembly GCA_958296145.1 of Hydrotaea cyrtoneurina. NCBI lineage: Eukaryota > Metazoa > Arthropoda > Insecta > Diptera > Muscidae > Hydrotaea > Hydrotaea cyrtoneurina. The sequence goes on from OY282515.1 coordinate 70,432,659, forward strand.
CTTCACGATGACCCAAAAATGCTTTAGTTTTGCGAACTGTGACTGCAAGATTTTCATCATTTTTGTAGTGAACTTTAATAATTTCAATGCGTTGTTGAAGCGTGTATCCTTCCATTTTTAGTAATGGCGTACTTGTCAAATTTCAAAGAATAAAAGCTTCAAAAGTGATAGCTACCGAAATACCGGGTGATTCAAAATCAAACCAAAAAAAAAAGAAACTTCGGGGTTTGTTTCATTTAGGGGTTGTTTCATTATGAAATAAACCCCAAAAGTTTAATAAAATAACTCCCAAAATATATGAAATAACGCTCAAATGATTTTTCCGAATTTTTGTTGGGGATTATTCAATTTATTAGTGTTTGGATTATTTGATATGGGTGTTATTTCATAGCGCCCTATCTACGATCTAGTTGAGAACACAGAATACAATGTCTGTGTAAAACAGTGCTGTTCATTTCATTGCACAATTGTGCTCGCTCAATTTACATGTATTCTTAAGCTCTTGCTTCAGTCAGGCCACACTCAAAAAAAATCTTAATATATATTTACCCTCGACACTGATTCACTGACTCTGTCACGCAGTACGTAGGAATTTAAATAGGCATTCTATAATTCTATAAATAATAATAATAAAAAAAATAATATTTTTTTTTTGTACAGAAATTGTGTACAAAATTTTTTTTTTTTCCACAAAATTTTTTTTTTTTCAACAAATTTTTTTTTCATATTTCAACGGGCGCCATAGGCGCATTACAACTTACTAGTTTAGTTATATGAATACATATAATTATTCTGTTTTTCAACCTCTTACTGACATTATGATTTGGCTGTAAAGTTGGCAGTTTCATCTCTTCACTAACACAACTAAATTTTTCCATTTGCACAGCACTGGTGTAAAACCTAATATAATTTCTTCGGTCGTGGTATATGTGTTCTTCACAATACTTGTGAATTGTTGTAGGATCCCTAAAATCGTTTCATGACCAATGGAACAGTTGAAGCACTGCGAAGATTGTCTAAGGCGGATTGCAGACGCTGTCACCACTTGCCTAACCAGTATATCATGTGGTGTCTGGTGAAGAATGTTTTCCAAGCCCCCATTAGGGCCGTGTCGATGAGGTGTGATGTAGAATTGTAATAGTACTCCGTGTTTGGGATTCAATATTTCACTCAATTTGCTATATAGGATTTAATGTATATGGATTAGTTGTAGCAATTGAGTTTGTCCTCTTTCTAAGAATTGCATTCTTCCCGATTATACATTTATTTTCTCAGGGCATCTGTCGGTATTCCAACGCCCGTTGTTCTATTGCTATTACTGCTCTCTTCTCTGATAGGGATTTATATAAATAACCATTTTATAGAATTTCTGGGTTTAGCAATCATATCGAGCCCCAACCGCGAAAAAGACATAAGCTCCAATAAGAACATTTTACAGGTGGGGTTTTTTTGTAGTCGAGTAAAAAGACGTGTGGCGCTTACTTATATATAAGTTTTTAATTTTTAATATTTTGGGATTAAGAACGTTTGAGAATTTTATATAGAATTTAATATAAATCTAGTTTCGAAAAAAATAGTAAGGCTCGATATGTGAAGGATGGTAGAAATTCGAAAGGGCAAACCTTTGCATTACTTCATTCACGTGGCTCGTTTCGAAGTGGCGCATTCGGTCAACTCAATTATCGAATGCGACGACTTTTGGCTGTATCTCATGAATGGTATTGCTAGCCTTAAGCGTTAATGAATTATTCGCATAACATCGGCTAATCACGGTACCCCTAAAAAAAGCCTAACGCCGTAACTCCCAAGTGGTCAATTGACACTGCTAAGATGGATGATTACATGATTATCGAATTTGGTGTGCAAGACATCCATTGTCTCGTACATTGTATAGCATGCTGGAACCAATCATCGTCCATGTCCACAGCTCCAAAATCCGCATCAAACTGTCACACTCTAAGAATGCATTGGGTTCGACGATCAAGATAGGGTTTCCCGATACCCAGATTATGACTACATTATAAAATACGAGCAAACTTGTGTACATAAGGCGCGGAGCTGCCTCATTTCAGCGAAAACTTATTTTCAATAACTATTTTGACTACACAGCATTGACATTGGAAATAAGTTTGCATTTAAGTCGGGTTATTCTGTTCCACGGAAATATGATGCTGATTTTTTGTAACGATTTCGAGCTCTTTCAATATAGAATGCCAAAAGAAACCTCAAGATGAACCACCTGCTATCTCAGTATTCAAAGGGTATATAAATACAACTTATTCCCACAGCCATAAATAAACTCGCTTCTTGTCTGCTCATAAAATTTCAAAGGAATCGGTTAAAGCGAGACTATGAAATAGAATGACAAACAATGTCTTTTATTATCGTAATAGCGAGTAGTGAGGAAATTCATTTCGACTTGTGTGCCTACATATGTCTGTAATTTTCTCGAATTCAACAAGTAATAAATTTACTTTCTTAATGTGTCTTATACTGAATAATGTTCATGCTATTTTTGTGCCAGAGACAAAATTAATTTCATAAGTACATAATTTGAGCTCCTGGAAAATAGCTACTTATACACTTCCTTCCTGCCTTCAATATCCCTATCAATAAACCTAATTAATTAACGACCCCAAAGGGAAGCGTCAGCGTGGCGCTAACAATTCATTTCAACAAATTCCCAACTCTGCAAGATGGTGTCGCGTGCCAAGAAGTTATTTTCAGACACCATTTCTAAGAAACGCTGAATCAACAGAGTTTCTCTCAAACAACCCAAAAATGCTCTGAGGCCTGTGAATTGTATACACATGTAACAGTAAAACCCGAGGGTTTACATCGGATCGGATGTGTGTGTGTGAGAGTTTTGCGACTCTGCGTGTGCGTTTAATGTTTTCGGCTGTTGTTTGTTGGCGTTAATCTATCAGTGCATAAATTTACATTTACCTGCAGTCACTGGTTCGGGCCAATGGCCAGACATGACGTTTCAACTGGGCTCTTTTCTCAGGCGTTTCTTGACATTTTGTCATGTCATTTATTTAACGAAAGCGTAACAGTATATGGGTTACCATGTACATGTGTGTGTGTGAGTATAATTTGTGGGAGTTTGGCTACAAAACAATGTGCGTGTGTAGACCACTTTGTTTGAGTTGATGTGCTTTGTGCTCCAGTGTATGTGGGTGATTGCAAAACGTTAACTTAATTGATTTGTATAAAGCGACAATTAATTGCACTTAATTGGACGTTTATGAAAAAAAAATATACAAAAAATAAAACCCAATAACAACTGCTCATTTAGGGAAAAACAACAAGAACCCAATTACTATTCCACACGTTGTTAAAGTTAAGTATTTGTCATTATATTTAATAGTATTAAGGATCACACAAGAGCAATTTCAAGTAAAGAATGTGTAGGCAATAGAAAACAACTCCAGGTCATATTAGCAAAGTGGGGTGTATATAAACGCAAATCATTGGATATACTGGCGGAGTTCGACATGTTCTCTTAAGGGAGTTCAATAAAGTAACTAAGCCAATTATATCCCATTGGCGGAAGTGGAAATGTTTTTTGTGTCATCACATTTTTAATTTTATCCTTCCACCTATCGTGCCAAATATTTAATATCCCTACTACACGTAATGTAATCTTATCATAAGAAGTCACAAACTTGTTTGGTTTACGAAGTTTGTTTAATAAAAGGAGACACATCCCGAAATAATTAATTAATTATTCTATATTAATTATTTTTTTTTTGCCCTAGATTTGACCATGTGTATATTTCCAATACTTCCGTTCAGTGGTAAAGACTTAAGTATAGTAAAGAGTGTCGGAGTAATGCTATTCATAATCGCCACAGTTCTCCTGATTCATTCGAACCTCCCCTGATGGTACATCTTCTCCACTAAGCCGCAGATCCGTAGAACGGCAAAGTCGTATATCCAGTATATGCTTTTGGAGTTAATAGCCCAAGTGTGGTCCTCGCTTACGTATTAAATTTCCATTTAAGTTTGGTATCCACTATCAGTCCAAGATCCTTGACATTGTGGAACAATGTAAGTGTTATCCCCTCGAACTTGGGGTTAACGAATTGGGGAATCTTGGGACCAGATGGCCCCCTGAGCCCTAAAAACCAGAATGCAAGAAAAGGTATGTATTTTGCATTATGGTGCTTCGGGGCATCGCACTTTCATAAGTGGCTACAAAAGCCAAAGGAAATTACCTAATCATTCCAAAAACTTCACGATATTTTACATTCTTACATTTAAATTGTACAAGATATTTTTTTCAAGATTCAATTCGTAGGATTCTTAATTAAGGTTTTATTAATAATTTCAAATTTTTAGCATTCCTGAATTGATTTGGTAAAAAAATAAAGAATAATATTTTGAAGTTTTTTTTTTGGGGGAAAAATGGTATTTTTTATTATTTTTCATAAAGCAATCAGTCGAAAATATAGCCGTATTTGACCAAGCGCCCTTAGTCATTTAAATTTTCGTGTTTCTCTGTCCATTTCGATCAACCGTATTCAAAAAGAATTTCCATATTATTGTTTATGGAAATGTAATGCATTTATCAATACGTATCACAATATGCATTTACTTGAATTTGTTTACTCCGCACATAAAAATTACATTTCAAATTATAGTTATAACAACAATAATAATAGTGTATTATTATGCAACAACATGATAATATTGTTATTGAAAATAACAAAACAAAATCTGATTGCAAATACGCATTCTTTTGATTAACATAATAAACAAAAATATCATATTCAAATAACATCATCAACAACACCATCGAAGGTAACAACATTTACAGGCTGGGGACCTTCAAACACCACCCGTGGGAAAGGACGGAAAAAAAAATTCCAACTCGGAAAACGACAGCCACAAAAAACATTCGTAATAACAACAACACCAAAGGATAATGATGATATTTTGATGTGATTGCAAAATGGTCGACAATCCAATAAAGATTTTGAAATGTACCCAACTGAAACACTGCCCACAGTTGTTGTCCATGTGGAGGATGATAATCACAACAAATATCGATCATAATAATAATATTATTCAAATGATGTCTGTATTATTGCGACTCTGGTATAGGCCGGATAATGCGGTGGATGAGGTGAGCTGATTCTCGCTATTGATGTTGTTGGTCTTGTTACGATGTGTTGATAATTAAATTTGCATAATGTTAATAAAATTGATTGAATTGAAAATGTTAAAATGTTTTGCAATAAATTTCATTACCATAAACACGGCACTGGCCTGGGAAATGGACGACTTGAGTGACTCCGTGGCGACGTAGCAACATTTCGTTGTACCTGTAGTTGCATAGAGTAGTTAATGTGTATATGGAAGAAATACGGGGAATTTGAAGCCGGGCGAGGCCGACTGCATGATATCCTGCAACACCAACTCAAATAAGTTTAAGATACTTTTTGGCAATATGAAAAAATATCCAAAGGAAAATTGAAATAAAGCAGAAGAAATTATATAAAAACCAAACATTTTTGTGGATTAATTCATAATGAAACAACCCCAAATGAAATAAACCTCAAGATATTTTATTTGGTTTTGGGGGTTATTTCCTTTTTGTTGGGGATCATTTAATTTTTTTATTTCATTTATGGAATAAAATCCAAATTATCGGATTATTTCACGTTTTTATGAAATAAATCTCAAAACAATGAAAAATGTAATAAATAAAATTAAATAAGCCCCAAAATCAAATAAAATATCGTTGGGGTTTACTTCATTTGGGGTTGCTTCATTATGAACTATTCCCAAAATGTTTAATGAACTATCCCCCAAAATAAAGGGTGTTTTTTATTGAGGTATAGAACTTCGAATTGAAATAAAACACAAGAAAATCGTTTTTATGTCCATCAATTTAGCTTTATTGGAAGGATAATTTTATGCCATTAATGTTTAAATATGATTACGGGCATGTCGAATAAAGCCAATTCTACAGGTCCAATTTTCAACCACTTGTTGGAACCACAACTCATCCACATTCATGCCATCCAATTCGGGAACAAAATAGTCGGTTATCATGGCTCTATACCGGTCTCCATTAACGGTAACTGACTCTCCAGCATTATTTCGGAAGAAGTATGGCCCAATGACTCCACCAGCCCATAGAGCACACCAAACAGTCAGTTTTTGTGGATGTAATGGCATAATATGGACGGAGCTTGCGGTGAACTTCGCGAACTGAACCATTACTTTCGAAATAAATTTGCACGATTTTCAAGCGTTGTTCTTTTGTCAACCTGTTCATGATGAAATGGCAAACCAAACTAAATATTAATCACTTGACAGCTGACAAAATGGCCGCCAGTTAAAAAAGTGATGCCAACTTAAAGTTCTATACCCCAATAAAAAACACCCTTTATATGAAATAACACTCAAATGAATTTTCGCATTTTTTTCGGAATTATTATTTTTTTTTCGTTTGGTGGTTATTTCATTTGGGGGATATTTCATAGCTTATATTTTTTGGTTTCGTTTTATAAAATGAAAGAAAACAAATAAACTGTGTACAAGTGTTTGAAAAACTGGAACCTATTCCTAAATTACAAAATAAACGGACTCAGATAACATCGAGTCAATTTGATGATATAGCTGCTGATTCTCTACCGATTGGTATAAATAGTTTTGGTTTTTTTAGAAGCCCAAACCATCGAATCTTTTTATTTGTTCCACATACTGACGTAGGGTATCCGATGCATAGTTAATATATAAATGCATAAAACATGTTCACATTCTGTCATTGGGAGCGGTGGGGGACATAGCATCTTAACAATATAATTGCATGTTTTTTTTTTTTGCAACTGCCCAACTTTGTAATCATATTCCGTACATTAGTTTAAATTGAAATATGAGGGAGGTGTTGGTTGTGTGTGAGGCACTGCATTGAATTGTACCTGCAACATTTTCTTAATGTGGAATGCGGAATAGATCATCCGTTTTTTGCCTCAATTTGTATTGCATAAATAAAAAAATATTTAAAAACAATCATTCACTAATAAATAAATAAAGTGTTTAATGAAAAATTTTAGATCATTCCAACATGATTTCTAAAGAGGGGTCTAACCATAAAGCAAGAGCTGAAGCCTGACCATTTGAAGCGTCGTCAATACGCCAAATGGTTTGTGGAACAGACAGCGACGAGGCACACTTTCACTCCAGTGGATCTGTTAACAAGCTGAATTGCTGCACTTGGGCAAATGAGAATCCACGAAAGATTGTTAAAAAGCCGATGTATCGACCATAACATAAAATAATTACACACCGTGTGATTAATATTTGGCCCTTTGTCAAATGTGGGTGGCCTAATACTAGAGAGATAAACTGATAGTTTACAGTGAAGGTATACAACCTTCAAGGGATAATAGGCAATGTGATCAAACAGAAACCTTGTTTTAAACAGCAATCCCCAGCGGAGTGATAATCTACTCTGCATCAAATCCAATTTTAACCATCTCATGATAATTCACACTTTACCTGCTACGCACACTCCGCTTTTACACAACTTATCACGCCGCCCTCGCATGCATCTGTCTCTGTACAATCATTCGTTCATTTGTATTTGGTTACTCTGACAAATAAATTTTCCAATCAACATTATTGTTATTTCATTGAAATCTCTAAGGCATTGTTTCATTGCTGCTGTTAATATAACATCGGTGATAATTTATGGATATTTCTAAGGACATTTGGCCATAAGGAACATTTCACATTTTCTGATGTAATTAAATACGCAAACATGTTTAAGTGGTTGCAAACAACGAAAACGTGGAGGGAATTTAAGAAGTTGAAATATAAGTATAGAAAGAGATTGTGAAATATCGTTTAGAAAAGAGAGTGTTAGTGTGTAAACTATTGTAATGGCTTACCATTAGATTTTGGTTCATGTGGTAGGAAGTTTCAGTACCTTTTCATATCTGTGGAAATACCTCACTTACTTACTTATTTCATTAACATTCTAAGAAGGAACTGACCGGGAACTTTTCTATATCTTCAGCGAACTGTTCACGCTATAATTTGTATACTCACTGACCGGGAACTACTGGCCAGTGCTTTTCTAGAGAAGTTTTACATGGCTTATTACTCTCTTACTAGGTGGAATCTGCCGCTGAAAAAAAAATGTTTGATGGTCTTACCAGGTTTCGAATCTGGGTTCTGCTGTGTGGTAATCGAACATACTACCTATCAACAAGGCCGTCCATACATTAGTTTTTTTAATACGTCAATGGTTTCTCAGTTATTATTTTTTTAAGGGGATAAGTTGTTAGCTTTTCCGGTAGATAAAATCCATAGACAATTTTGTCGTTTCTAACAGAACAATAGGCATTTTTCCTCGAGGAGTGACTACATCTGCGAGAGCATATTTTGCAAAACTAAATTTTCTCATTTCCTTAACACTTTTCCTAATCCTTAGCCATCGTAACAGTCAGTCAACCGCAACCCAATCCGTCCTCTTTACACTTATTATATTTTCTTTACAAATTCAATTCCTTTAGCATTTTCTTAACTTGTAGTTTTTGCTGTTGTTGAAATTAACCACAATCATTTGTCTGACTTGTGTGGTTAAGAGTGTCATCATATATGCGTTACGGTCATTAATTACCTTCACTCACACACACACACACACACTTTGAGTGTCAACATAGGACGACAAAGTGTTATGCCTGTGTGTGCCTGTGTGAGTAGCTGCTGCATAGAGTCGAATGAAAGACAAAACAGTGAGCCCAAGATATATGGAGGTGGAGCCAACATTAACAGCATCAGTCAATGTGATGACACTGTGAAATGAACGCAGCAAACAACCGAACTCGTTAAGGACAGTCCACATCCAATGCATTATAATCGATATTAATTGAACAAGGTTTCAATGTTTGGAAAAACTAAAATCAAACATTAACACAGCATCAAAAATAAATTGGTCATTGGCTCCGTTAGTCGACGGTGACTTCAGTCGCCAGTTTTTGGCAATGCACTGTCCAGGACCAGTGAGTATGTATTGCTTTACCCAAAAGCCAATGACAGATTTTATCAAATACGTAAACTACTTTCCTTGCATGTCAAGCATCATTTTGTAAGATTTTTGTTCAATAGAGTTACGTATGCATTTTATAGTTACTACCTTTCCTTGAATTTCCCCTCACCATAGGCTGCAGTGAAACTCAGTTTGCAAGTGCAACATTCGTCCGAAAAAATTGGATTCTATGTTGATTATTGCAAATTTAAAATTTTCATTTTAAAATATGTGCTTGGCTAATCATAAGTTGGCATATGCAGAATTTAGTAACTTCTATATGCTAATTTCTAAATATCAGATGGATTAGAAGTCATCATATTTAATTATTCAAAAGATAACTGAAGCAACTCCGATCTTCGGACTGGGAAATTAAACCAATATTTTTTCTATTCCAACCGAGGATAGTGAGTAACATTTCTTTTCGAACATTTCACTAATTGTGAATTTTCAAATCAAATTGAAGACAAGTAAGAAAATGTCAGTCGGATAAACTGACTTACCTACACCTTCACAGTAAAAATATAAAATTACCATATTCCAAAGCAGACGATTTCAAAAAGTAGGCGTACTGGTCCGTTTGTATGGGAGGTAGGATAATTTGGAAGTAAAAAATTATCCTATGGTTTCTGGTTCCGGTCGCCCTTCTTCAGCCAACTCATTGCCACAATGAAGGTGAGTGACGAGTTTTGTCTTCTAGAATTTGTAAACCAATCGTTTTACGTCTTAAGTCTACAAAAGCCGGGCAATGACAGATAAGAAGTTCGAATGCCTCCTGTTTCTCTTCACCGTTGCTTTTTTCTTTTCGCGAAGTCGTAGTATGGATAACGCAGTCTCCGAGCGTGTGTGTCCAGTGATGTAATCTTGACCAACTAATCGCGACTCACGTCCTCCACAAATCCTTATCAGGCCAGATTTTGTTTAGTTTCCAAACCGGTGTCTTACTTTTCCATATATCTTCCTTGACACATGCTCCTTACTGTCAGCGAGAGGGATAACTACACTCACTTGGGTGTACAGTTGCCAACTATGTACATATGCCCATTAACCCATACAATGGTAACCGAGGAATGTCTCGATATCTCCTCCTAAGACACCCGGCATTCTTGAGCAATTTTTGAAGTGATGTCCACATTCTCCAGCTGGGTGTTGATGTTAATAGTCCATAGGAGTGAAATGAGAAATGAGATGAGAAATGAGCGCCCAATGTAGATAAAATGCGAGTGATTGATTTCCAGCTGAATCATGGTGCCAATGGCGTTTTCTGAGCACCCTGTACATTTTGGAATGACACCCTATAAGAATTAAGAATACCCCTAGTGAAAAATTTCAGAAAATAGACAAGAATTTCCCAAAAAGTCAAATATGATAATTTCGCTAAAAATTCTGAAAAACCCAAAAAATAAAAATGTAAAATCGGTGCTACTACGACTGTGTAAACCAATATTGCGGATTAAAGTACATTCTATACCATTATATTTTGGCATTGATGTAGTTTTGTGGCCTCGCTGACTCTGCTACATAATTCGTGCTTGAATTTAATTTCTACTCCAATGTGGGTGACGTTGTGCAGTCAGGTCGGAAACGTATGCTGGTTGCAATAGAAGATCCAGAATAGGCCCAGATCCAGAATAGACCCAGAATTTACAATTTAGATTTTTGTGTCAATTTCCTTTACTAGTGAAGTATTTGTCATTCGCAGCCGACTGTAAATAGTAGGTCCGAGGCACTGAGTATATAAATTGTATCATGCACAGCACTGAAAATTTCCTAGCCTGGTCTCTAATGGAGTGTTAAAGGCAATGATGTTATTAGCATGTAATGTTATTAAAGAAATAGTAGTAATAAATCATAGTAAAGGGGATCTATGCATATGATGTTGTTAATACTTTCATTCAGTAGACTTATCTGGTTTTAAATCACCGCATTGTTCACTTTATTTCCAATGGACCTCCCCAAGCTAATTTTGCAAACAATTTAGACAAGTTAAACTGTGTCTCTTCGTGGTATTTTCGACGTCATCAATTGCGTAAACTGTTTTCTTAAAAATTAAACTCTTCTTTGGATTTTTCTTTGTCACCCCACCATGCTTCAATCTTCAATCCCAAATACTTATACTTCGATATATTTATATTTTTATAACTCAAAAGCAAGTCCAGTTTTTTGTAAAAGTCCTTTCTTTGCTGCCTGAAAAAAAGAAACACACAATTAAACGTTGCAGTTTTTCGGTTTTGGCTTAAATGGAAGTTTTACCCTCATTTCTGTCGCACCACAGGGTGGTATCAAACTTTTGACATAATAACAATTTCAATGAATTTCCATTCGTTTTCGGAGCATACTGCGTTTCTTTTCCTGGCGCAGTTATCAAAACTAAACTAAATTGAGTAACCACACACGCACACACATGCATACAATACTACGTGTTGTGTGTGTGTGTGTATCAAACGTCCGTATTTCTTTTTGGTGTGTGCAAGGTTTCTGTATAAGTTAAAGTCTTGCAGGAATCATCTTTGCTGGATCTATCTATCTGTGATGTGCGACACACACTCACTCATGTCACATGCAATGGCCAACAACCACTACAACCACACACCTCTACTTCTGGCAGCGCCAGCGCCAATACAGACCGCCAGCACCAACTCGTCCGCCATCTAAACAACCGAAAAAGATATACATGAGTGACTTCCAACGATAAGAAACACTTGCAACATCACATGCAACTTAAGCACACTGACTCACACTCACTAGCACACACACACACGCGTTGGCGAACTCCAACGACACCTTCACATGTGCGTGTTTCTATCCAGCATGGCATGTGTGAACGTCGATGTATGAGTGTGTGTGTGAATATCCTTACCCTTGTTATCCTAAATAACAATACTTGGTTATAGTAACCATCGCATACATATGAACGACACCCGCACACTATTACAAATATAAATGCATTTGAATTTGTGTACATGTGTGTGTGTGTGTGCATGTATGTTAATGTTTGTGGCGCAAACTTGCTGTTTGCCATTCAGACAATCAGCAAAAGTACAAGGGTCGGTTGTTGTGAATGGAAGAATCGACGGAGGAGCTGGGTTCCATTCTATAAATGAAAATGCATTTCAAACTTAAGTGAAGCATAAACTACACACAACACTTTCGCGTTTTGTAAATGTTTTCGCCAAAGAACAAACGCAGTTTCATACAAACTTAAGTGTGACCATATATGCGGTGCTACAGTCCGATCAATAGGATACGAATGATAACTTCCTATAAATTACTGGATAAAGTTGGATAAATGTAGGGAGGAAAAATAGTCTGCAGATGTCGGCTTTTGTAAAACACAAACTATTTTCACATCAGTAAGTTAGGCATGATTTAACTAACATTTTAAAGCCGTTTGAGAATGACTGATGGGAGATGTTTCACTTGTCTCGTGCTCAAAAAGTCACCGAGAGCATGGTCAAACATCATCTGGTCAAGCAGTTACAGCCTTCTGAATGATCTACAGTGTGGCATCCGTAGAATCCGGTCTACTGAAGACCTGCTCCGAACCCTGGAGTCGAGACATTCACCGCCTTGGTGGCTCTGGATATTTCCAAGGCGACACTCAATCAAAACTTATTGCATGTGGTTGTTGAATGACTCACTCAACAGAGTAGATTTTAAAGCACACCAGACCCAGAGCTCATTGTTGTCCCTCCAATGTTCTACAGAACCCGAGTCATCGACATGGGCAGTATGGATATCGACAAATTAGTCATTCTTGAGGATCAGGGCATGAAGATTTTCAAAGTGTCGAAGGAAGCATTCAAATGATTAGGTTTTTTGAAGCGGTGCAAGAAACACTACATCGATCTGATCTCATAAATATTTACAATACCGGTTGAAAATGGAATACAAGTTCCAGATAGGAATCCATGAAGACATCTTTGATAGGAGATATTAGGATTGTTAACTCTTCTGTTTTTCGATAGATATTTTAATGGTACGGCTCTTCGGAAATTCATGGTCTTGTTCATGATGTTAGGACATACTGTTTACAGGGTCTCTCATCCAATCATTCATAAAAATCTGATTACATGTATCAGTCCACAGCTACGTCAATGTCCGACTGTCTCAGCTCTAAAGCCGTTGGTCACTAGACTCCATACATATTCACAACTTAAGACGTAGCTCAGCGTTACTTTAGATTTGTTTTTCGGAAATTTCCAAATTTAAAAATTTAAATCCAATAAAAACATTTACAGATGCTGACCACACCATGTCCATGGGACAGGACCTCTAAGAAGTCGAAAAAATGACTCGCTTTTTCAACTATTACACCCATTCCGCTACTGTCAACAACTATTGGCCTGCCATGGCCTCGCCACCTCGTACATTCCTATTCCACCGACTGTCGCCGCTTATTGGAGTGTTATGCGAAAGGGGTGCGTTGGTTGCATGTGCATGTTTAGTTGATATTTGTCGTTTTGACACCCTTTTCTAGTAATAGAGTAGCTGCCACATTGCCAACTGATATATTTCGGTTGCTGTTGTTGTTGCAGCATTAGTCGGCACATCTGTGTGTGTGTGTGTGTGTGTGTGGCTATTGTCACTGGCGCTCTTGTAGTTGCTGTTGTTGGCCGCTTTCCACTGCCAAACTACTGTTCGTTCGGTTGAAGGAGCATTTGTTAAGTTGGACAGCAGTGGCAATTTGCGTGTATTTGACTTAAATGACTTTAGTATGTAAAGCGTCACAAGCACATAAATACAAAACTGCATTATATACAATTTACTACAAGGAGGACTGATGTTGCCCACACACACACATATGCATTCATAACCTACACGCACACACATGCAGGCAATAGCAAGTGCTGGTGGTGGGGCTGCGGTCTCATACACAGCATCGTGCAGGAGGATGCGGAAGCAACGCTCGTGCATTGTTGCCTTTGGCTTTCACAGAAATTTCGGTGCTACTTCCAATTTCTAGTCGTTGTAGTCACCGATGCGCCCATCTTTTCAGGTTTTTGAGGTTTTTCGTTGAGGTCCCTTGTTGCAACTTGGTGCACAGTTCGTTCGTTCATTGTTGTTTATTTGTGTGGCTTTTCCTGTTTTTTTTTCATTTGGCTGTTGCTATTGTATTCTTACCTCCTTTGACAACCGCCTTCGTCAAGCTCCCTGTTTAGCTGATTTTTCACGATACAAAAATCTCTGTGCGACAATTTATGTATGCGCATACATTTGCGAGCACAAATGTCTGAATGAATACGTTTGTACACACTTCAAAGCGTCCATATACGATTGGAATTTAAAAAGAATCGCAGCACTTTGTGTGTGCGGGTATTTCGGTGTTCTTTGAACGTTAATAAATTTCCACTCAAATTACATTCTTATTTGTTGCGTTACAAATGACTGGGGATTTCGCGTTCGTCCCCCGTGAAAGTAATTTGGAAGGCGTCGTTGTGTGGTAAAAGTGAAGTGATAATTGTCAACATAAAACAATATGCGAATTCTAGCGAAAAAATGTCAGTTATTCGGTACGCAGCTCTAAACAGCAAATTAATTTCTACAACGCATGATGGGTTCCCTAGATTACCATTCCATTGATTTTATCGACGATTTCTTTCATACCACTACCAATTTTGGATAACCGGAATGTTTGCCATGCTTGTGCTGATATGGCGACTGACGAATATTTTCTTTCCCATTTAAATTGAAGTCATAGAATATAAATATAGCTCGAGTCTGTATACTTCCAGGAATATATATAAATTCTTCCTATTTGAAACAGACGGTGGAAAATAATTATAAGGGAGAGGGAATATAACATTTTCGAAATCCGCAACAGCCCTTGTGATTTTAAATAAAATATGCAAATAGTTCTAATAAAAATCTGAAAAAGTCCAAACAAAAATGTTTAGTGTGGCTTTACGGATAGTTCCTGAAGCTGAAAATATAAAGCAGCATGACAAGGTGAATATCAAAGAGATGGTCTCAGTATGCAAGCAACCTACTTGATAGGGAATTTTATTTTTTGAAGGTTTGATGAATAGTACAGTTTAAGCAAACCGGAATTAGCATCGCATATTGTGCCAGAGCTGAAGTCGTCCGCTGTGTCCCCATTCGCAAACTCAGTGTGACTCTGCATTTTTTTTTCTTGGCCGAATGTGGGTACCAAACGTATATAGGGAAATATTGTCTGTGTCTCCATGTTATCTGATCAAAGTTCTTACAGAAGTCACAGATATATTTGAAGAGCATCTATGCCCAAGGTGGATTGCTTCCAGCAGAACGGACGGGAAAGACGTTAAAACTGTACGTCAAGCACGATATTCCTAGGATTATGCGATGTGTTGCCGAGACGCATGTGAGAATTATTTTAAACTTTTTTTTACTAGGACATGCAGGATATCCTCCGGAACCTTGGTTTCTCACCAGAGTTTTTACTCGTTGTCCACAATATAAGAAATAATATTGGAGGCAACCTATACTACATTTCGGCTTAAACATTTTTCTGTATATTAAGAAAAAAAAAACATAATAATCTAGAAGAAACAGTTGAAATTTTGGCAGAATTATTTCCAAAAAATTTCATCATGTTTTCCCTTATATTCTCAACAATAATATAAATTTTTTAAACAATGAAAAATTCCCCATTTTTTTTTTTTATTTTTTTTAATAATTTTAATAATTCCCCAAACTATTAGTTTATTGTTTTATTTGTCATAATATTTGGGGGATTTTTTTTTTTTATTTATTTTAGTGAATTCTTTATTTAGGGCATTCTTCATTTTCTTTTTGGGGTATTTTTCATAGAGCTTTTTTGGGGCCATATTTCGTAGAAAATGAGTCCCAAAAATAGGTGACAGATATCCATTTAAACGAAAAATTAATGAAATTGGACCCAGCAAAATCGATTCTAAAAATAAATCAAAATTAGGCCCAAAAGTTATGTGGGATGAGAATGGGGGCCAATGTCGCACTACTAATTTAAGGTTCAATTTCCTAACTAATACAGTCCATAAAAAGGCATTTTGGTCCCCAAAAAATGGTTGTTCAACGCATATTTTTTAGGGCCAATTCTCATTTATAATTCATATACATTTCTTTCTAGAAAAAATTTAAATTTTTAGTTTGTAAACTGATTACTTAAGCATCATTTTGCAGACTATTTCAGCTACTGCTTCTAAAATCAAAGGCAACAAATACACCTGATATTTTTTGACAGATTTAAATTGTTTTTCGTTTTGTGCCATCCAAGTCGACGTAATACCGCCAAAGTGTTGAGTTTTTTCAATAGTCAACTGCGTTGATTTCAAAAATATTTGACTTGATGGTTTAATAACAATGACAGATTAAGAAGTATAAAGTTTAGTAAAGAATTCTGCGAAAGATTTTTAATTGGATCAGTTTTATTCCCACAACAACCACACCTCCCTATAAATCGTATTTTTACTCTCAGCATATTTCTGAAATAGTCCACTTGTTTCCTTCAAATTTAAAATAACCGAATCTTGTAATCATCTCCGTACTATTTGCATCATCGGTGGATTATTGACTGCTCTTCCCAAGCACTTCCATCAAATGCCACTTGTTTCATAAGCCCCTTTTGCCACATACTTCAGCAATTAAAAGCCAGCCATTTTCGCCAACAAGAATGTCCTCGTTAATTATCTGCTCTATCGTAAAACGACAGCGGGAGAATACAATTTAAGTTTTATATCGAATGTGATTAACGAAAATCCCTTAAAATAACTTGAAATCAAATAAAATTAAAACCAATAAAAAAAAAATGGAAAATAAGTAAAATCCATATATATTTTATGGGATTCGCACTCACACTTAAAGGTGCACAGACGAATGCTAACACACTCTCGTACATACTACGAGTATACACATATACATATGCAGATATGTATACACATTCCCCTTCGCATTCATATAATTTACTTGCAACTTAAAAATCTGATTACATTCCACTTCAGAATTCCGTTATTTCATTTGCTCTCCGTAACCACAAATCATTCATATGCTTTCACATTCTCCGGGTAATCCGCAAAAATTGTCGTTTCCATTTGCAAGTGTATGCACATGTGTGAATGTTTGTGTACGAGTGTGAGTGTAAGTAACTTTGTTTGTGCATGTGATTGAATGTGTCTCTGTGTGTGTGTATGTCTCTTATAATTCCATGCACATCATATAATTCATTAACTCATGCCACCGTACATCAGATACTTTGCCCCAAGTCTTACCCACCACGTACCATTCCAAAAACAAAGGAAAGAAGAAAAAAAAAGAAATACCCCCTCATCCGCAACCGAACCACGACCAAACCTCAACAATCCGATATATTCGTACGTATATACGGGTATATGTGTATTATCTTAGGAATAGATGTGGAAGATGTGGCATCCACAACAATAAGGACACATTAGTATGTATTTGTTTTTGATTTTTCATTTCATTACGTTTGCATTACATTCCATCCTACGACATTTTCATTTCGTCTTCGTGAACTCCTTCTCAGCACTGTAAAGCGGTTTTTATGCAGCGAAGTAATATAAAGTGTATGTTCAGACGATGGTTGTTGTTGTTATTGCAATGCATAGTGTTACGAAACCAAGTAAGTTATGGACAACTTATCTTGCAGAACAAATCTGAGCAATTTGTACTCCGGAATTCTAACGAAGTCCATTATTGTAAGCTTACATGTGGAGAAAGGGGGTAAGACAGGGGATTTGTCGAGAGGATCGTGTATGCTAAATGAATCTGAACGTTTGGAACCATTCGGTACAGTTAATGTATTTCGTTAGTGAGTGAGTTGACGGCCCTGTAGACTTGGACAGTGGCATAACAAATGTTGTACTGATTCGAGCCACTTCGGCGTCATTTCGGTAGTCATCTCCAGATTTACCCCACACGATCCATTGTACAGCGCCATGTGATGACTCCTGTGTGAAATTTAATAGTTCATTATTTTACTTCTTTGTATAGCAACTGAGGAGTGTGAAGGCCAGTAATTTATTTTCAATTGTAAAAATGATACGTTCGGTTTTGATAGAATTGGAACTAGTTAATTTTTCTCTGCACATTGCGATAAGAAATTTAGTGATCGTTCGCTGATTTTTTGCCAGAAATTTCACTAGCACAATGTCGTTCGCTTTGAAAATCGACAGGATATGATTTATCACTTAATTCCTGAGAACGTGGGTTATGACACACCCTTGCGTGGTTTATTTTCCCGCCTAGGGGAATAAATACCACTCTGACTCCACTCCTTATTTTGTTCAGTATATACGACCAGGCCAGACTGAACGCATAATAGTCTCTATTGATTCCTGTAGCAACACAGTTAATATGTCTACAGGTCCTGACATGACAGCCATTCGGGAAATGTGGTGGGAAGGACGCGTTAATATAGTAAACAACAGCGACATTAGCTACAACTGTCGTTGAAACAAACACCACCTTGGGGTTGTGAAAAGAGAATATGAACGGCTGATCACCATAACCATCTTGGTCAATTTTGTTTTTTATCAGCCTGATATTTGCTTATGCGCCGAAGGAACAGAAAGAGGACGACCACTGTACGGTTCAAGACATTAGAATTGTTTTTGGGGATTTTAATGGCAAAATAGGCAGATTTTTTTTACGAGTATAATATCAATCTAACGGCCCATTAAATACATTTTGACAGAGACGAATATAAGAATCTGCTGTCAGACACATCGATTTGGTACCAACCTACCATATTTATTGATAGTGATCTATATTTACTGATAGTGAGCCGCAAACAATCACAGAAGGCGGTGTTAAATTTCCAAACCTAACCCAGGGAAAATCACAGTAACAATACGACATTTGGTAACAATAGAACAACAAGGTCGCCAGTGCCAAGGAAATACCGACAGAGCTAGATTAGACTGATGGAAATGAGGTAATACGGTGCATGCTTTAACTAGTCGGCACCAAATGAAAGAATGAAAGCAGACCTGACAACTGGAACCTCGGAGTTCCACGTATGATTCACAATAAAGAAGATAAAACAGTTTTGCACGCGCAGCTCTGAAAACCCACGGCAAGTCCTAACACCACAACATTTTATGGAAGATTCGTAGGTATCGTATGAACACTTCTGACCACCGAATACTATGCAGTGTTACCGAACTTCTGAACTCATTTGCAACAAAATTTTACAAATATCAAAGGCAGCAAAAAAATAAGAAACTACTTTTACTACCACTGCTGCACGCAGTCTTTCTAATACAAACTCCGGCAAACACCCACAAACAAAATTTGTTCGCATACACAGTCCTTCGACATCCTTCCACACACACTTACAAACACTCACAGAGAAAGATAAAAGAAATGCCAAAGAAAATTTTCGAAAATTGTTGCAATTCCATTGAGTAATCGAAATGTATATGACGGTGATGACAGTAAAGCCAAAGCACAGCATAACACCGACGACGTAGTAGGTGGAGGGGCGGCAAGCACAAGCCCCAAGCATACGGCTACGTATTCCAGTCAACCACCCACAGTTCGTAATGATGGCAAAAGGTTGAGGTATTGACGGAAAAAAATGAAACGAAACGAAACACAAGAATGCTTTATTTCATCAACTTCAATATTGTCAACATTTGCTGGATGGCTCTAACTCTGTTGCCAGATATTGCTACAGACACAGCTACTGCTATTAATGCTGTTACCGCGCCGCCCGCCAATACCCCACTTGTGTTCGGTGGTGATGAGTTCCATATTTTCGGGTGGCATCGGTGTGACGATGCTGATATATGGCGAAGGAAATTATTGCACGAAATCCAATTCTCTAATGACGGTGAATTTTGGAGTGTGGGATTGGTTGGATGGATGGATGGCTGGATGGATGGAGTGGCAACATTTCAAACAGAAGAGCGACATGAATACGTAGTCTGAGTTAAATCATAGTTAGAATTATTGTCAAAGTAGAGACTGCCATAGCCAAGTCATAGTTAAAGGCATAAAAGGAGAAGGAGTCAGTTAGTACAGTGGCAGCCGATTAAAACGTAGGATGAATATTACAAATGAAATCAAAGGCCCAGTCAGATGCAAATACAGTTTCGAAGAGTATGCTGCTTTCTTAGGCTATACTGTACCAGGTTGGTTTCTTATCGAAACAGATATTTTCCACATTTGATAATGTCACTAATTCGCTGAACAATATATCTTTCTCGAGAATTAACCTCGTCCCGTATAAATCACACTGTTAGTTTTGAAGATTGAAGAAACGATTTGGTAGAAACGTTCCGAAATATGCAAATATAGAAAAAGCTAAGAGGAGATGAGATGTTGCAGACCACCTAAGCTAATGAAAGCCAAACATGTTTTCTAGGGTGGATCATTTAAAGCCAGGATTTAAAAAGGCGTTACTATCCTTGACCAAAAGAAATGAGGAAAATTCAATAGTCGAGGAGACAAAAAATATAAAAACTACACCTGGTTTGCAAAACCTTGGTTGGTAGTTTTTGCAATTAATTTCTATTAGAGTCTTACACGTAGTTAGCTTGTCGATATTTTTGCAAAAGAATCTGAAGTTCCCAACTAAGTCACAATATTCGACATTTTTCAACGACAGTTTTACTTTGTGTATTTCAGTAAAGTATTAAACTCTAAAAAGCTGCATTTATTAGATCTTCCGAGAAGAACACGAATCCGGTTCCATCTACATGTCTATTGTTTCAATAAGCAGTCCTTCAAGCTTCAACAGAATTAGTACTCCACTCTTCTGTTGTCGGTATGAAGAGCCTGTAAAGTTTTTCAAAGTAAAGTATCATTCTTTAATTACTAATCCTACTTTGCCGATGAACAAATAAAGGGTTGGTTGGTTTATTTCTTCGTCGGGTATTGATATCTCTATGCTCGATGTTAAAAATAGTCTACCTAAATTTTTGATGTATCTAGTGGGGCTCTACGAAAAATTCCCCAAAATATTAAGAATTCGCCAAATGAAGAATTACCAAAAATAAATGAAAAATCCCCCAAAAATCCCAATGTGATAATTTTCCCAAAAATTCTGAAAAATCCCCCAAACAATTTACGAAAAATTACCCAATGCAAAATCCCAAAATTATTATGAAAAATATCTCAAAAAAATTTCTTACTTATTTCCCTTAAAATTCCATGAAGGGACTCTCCGTCTGTTACTTTATGGAATCAGTGCGTATAATTCTGTATACTCACTGACCGGGACCTACTGTTTAAATCCAGCTCCGAACGACTAATGCTTTTCTAGAGTTTTACATGGCTTAGAGATTTCCCCCCTTACTCGTTAAGTCGCCAGCATTTACGATGTGGAAGACATCCACTGAAAAATGTTTGATGGTCTTACCCGGTTTTGATCCTGGGTTTACTTGTGTGATAGTTGCACACACTGCCTACCACACCACCGCCATCCCCAAAAAAAACAATACTATAAAAAATAGCGCGATATATGAAAAATTCCCCAAAAATAATTGTTTAAATATTGCCCAATTTTTTTTGTATGAGCATTTTTTGGGGAATTCTTAATTTTTTTTTGGAGGGGGGGCATTTTTCATATATCCATCTAGTGGGAATGGCACCGCCCAGACACACCAAAACTTGAATAGGCCATATCTCATACCTTATTAGCATCGGCTATATGAAAAAACGCCCAAAAATATAAATGAAAAATGGACTAATTTCAAATATTTCTCCATTTTTTTCTTTTTGGCCGATTTTGCATTATGAAAATGTGAATATATTAACGATAACAGTCCTATATTCATAAAATATAGTGGGTCCGCCAAATAACATTTTTTTTTTTGAAAATTCTAGAGAGTATCCACAGAGTTTTCGAAGACCAGCTCAAATACCTCATGGAATATAAAGTCAAGATATAGTATATAATAAAAATACAGCCCATGCCAATTATGAAAACATAGAGGACAATATTGGGGAATGTGGGTTATTTCAAATATTTCTCATTTTTTTCTTTTTGGGCGATTTTGCATTATGAAAATGTGAATATATTAACGATAACAGTCCTATATTCATAAAATATACAGATTCCGCCAAATAACATTTTTTTTTTGAAAATTCTAGAGAGTATCCACAGAGTTTTCGAAGACCAGCTCAAATACCTCATGGAATATAAAGTCAAGATATATTATATAATAAAAATACAGCCCATGCCAATTATGAAAACATAGAGGACAATATTGGGGAATGTGGGTTAACGGCGCCTGTATTTCCAACACATGTCATAAAACGTGACACAAATTGGTTTTGTTCCAACTCTCTTTTCCTCCATCTCCTCTGGTTTTGAAAATGCAATAGAATTTTTTGATGATTCAAAGCAAACGAAACGTAACATATTTCAAACATTTCCGCGCACTGAGAGGGAAATCATTTGTATAACTCCAAAACATAATTTTATGAAATCATAAAAATTCACTTGTTCTGTTTACGACTCTGATTGTATTCGCATGTACGTCAGCCACTCACACAGACACACACACACACATAGGCAATTCCATTTAAATCTATGGGTCTTCTTTATTCAGCGACATTCAAGCTCCACTCCATTGAAAAGTGCTTGTTTTCATATCTCTGTCCCAGCCGATGCTGTTGTTTTTCCCAATCATCTGGGGAAATCAAACATTTTATAATTAGTCATTGGCACGGTTGAATATCACAGAGAACACCGAACTGAACCGAGCACAACAGAACAGAGCAGAAAACGCAGCGAGCAACTCAAACAAACCCCACAATATCGCATCATCACACAGAGCCGAGGGATACAATTTTTTTTTTGCAGCACAACAAAAAAAGATGGCTAGAAAAAAATCAAATGAAATCATAAAAAGTCGGACTGGAACAAAAAATCAACTGTAGCCGAAGAATGGAAAAAAATCCAAATCAAATGTCGAAATGATGATTTTTATTTCTTCGATGTTATGGAAAAACGCTGCCAGTGCACAGTGGTTTTAAATTTAAAAGAAAGGCAACAGAACAACTTCGCAACTACTTCTAGAAGCGAAAAAAAGCCAAGGTGTGATCAATGTCAATACGGAATGGGCCCATTTAATGATGTAATGCATTAAAATGAACCCCAGTGAATTATAGGCGGGAAGGTGATCTTTTACTTAGACTCAACCTAAAATAACTATATAAATTGTCGATGTAAATAGGCAGAGCTGTCATCCCAGAACGCATAACAAAAAAATTGTCAGCTTCCATACTTTGGCTACAATTTTATAACACATGCTTTAATTACTTATACATATTACGAAATTATTCTGCTGAAAATCACATTGCAACACTTTGACCATGGTCTGCCTTTGATAGAAGTGGGAAGGTGTGCTCTTGTATGCCAGAGAATACACCGACGACAATTGAGCTTAGTTAGTCATACATCCCGTCCGGCTTCATCAGCTTCCTTTCTCCCTCTCCCTGTCATCTTCCTGCTTTGTACAATGTTATGCTGGCGGTTTTTTTTCTCCTGATTTCATTTCAATTTGATTTGTTCCTTTCGTGTTATTCGCAGTCGATTCTGTTTTTCTTTTTCATTCAATTCAAAAGCCTTTTCTCAATATTGTGCAATTAAAAATAAATCGCCATTGGTGCTTTTTTATGCAATATGCTGGCTGATTTCACAAAAAAGCTCAAAGGCTCCATAACGATATTGAAATATTCAGAACAAAGAAAAAAAGAGAGAAAGGCGAATAGAAACAGAAATTGTATGGTTTCTTTAAGCGGGGAAAACGGAAATATCTCATGATGATTTTTGGAAAGAGAAAACGGGTGGAAAATGGAAGAGAAAATTGCCGGATCAAGATTGCACATCAGACAAATGAAATGGCAAGCCCGGAACAAAATTGAACCAGTTTCAGTTGTGTGATTGTTATAAGTTAATGGGGCGCTACAGACGGTAAATTTCGGAATTATTTTACAACTAAAATTTGTGAAGATGAACTTTAATTTGGGAATTTTTGAATATCTCTGAATACTTTTTTAGCAAGTGTGTAATTCTTCTGAGGAAATCATCAGCAGAAATCGTTGCCTGTAATTCGTTTGATCTCCCACTTAAACTTCCATAGTGATCGCATCAGGCTCGAGGTGTTTCAGCTGTGTCTGGTTTTTAAAAATTGTCTATGTATTTCGACAACTATTTACATAACGTCACCCTAAACTCAAAGGAGACAATCATAACTTTTCATAATTTAACAGGAGGAGCAAAAAAATAAAATATCCAGTTAACCGAAAATGGAAAATAGAATGGTTATAAAAACGATGTATATTTTTACAAAAAATAGATTTTTTTCTGTCCTATGAACCAAATGCACATATTCGGAAAGAGGGGAAAAATAAAAATACACGTGTATCGGCGATTTTCAGACTCGTGGAAATGTTTGTATCACGTCAAATTTTTTAAAAAATTGATTTTTATCAATTCTTAGATTTTCCTATATTTTTTTTTAAATGGTTATAGTTTTTTTAAGGTTTCAGTTCAAAAAACATTTTTTTTTTCGTAACACTTAAGTAGTTTAAAAATTTGGAGTCTCTTCAAGTTATGCTAAGAAAAGTGAAAAAAATATTTTTTTTTTAAAAATAATAAAAATTGGGGAAAATCTGAGAATTGATAATTGTTTTTAAAAAATTCTGACGTGTACATGAAAATCGCCGATACACGTGTATTTTTCATTCATAGGACAGAATGTGTGTAACACGGTTCTGCTTATATTTTATAAATCATACGCCCTTTTAAAGGGTGTTTTTTATTGAGGTATAGAACTTCGAATTGAAATAAAACACAAGAAAATCGTTTTAATGTCCATCAATTTGGCTTTATTGGAAGGATAATTTTATGCCATTAATGTTTAAATATGATTTCGGGCATGTGGCCGCCGCGGCTGGCTCGAATAAAGCCAATTCTACAGGTCCAATTTTCAACCACTTGTTGGAACCACAACTCATCCACATTCATGCCATCCAATTCGGGAACAAAATAGTCGGTTATCATGGCTCTATACCGGTCTCCATTAACGGTAACTGACTCTCCAGCATTATTTCGGAAGAAGTATGGCCCAATGACTCCACCAGCCCATAGAGCACACCAAACAGTCAGTTTTTGTGGATGTAATGGCATAAAATGGACGGAGCTTGCGGTGAACTTCGCGAACTGAACCATTACTTTCGAAATAAATTTGCACGATTTGCAAGCGTTGTTCTTTTGTCAACCTGTTCATGATGAAATGGCAAACCAAACTAAATATTAATCACTTGACAGCTGACAAAATGGCCGCCAGTTAAAAAAGTTATGCCAACTTAAAGTTCTATACCCTTTCCTGAATTTCATTAACGACTTTGTTTTTTTTTTTTGGAAGTAAGAAGCTAGAAATTGTTGATGATGTGTATTTTGATGACATATATCAATATCATTCATTAGGTCAATTTGTTTGATTGTTACGCCCTTTTGCATTTCAGGTGACTGTACACTAATTGAATAAACAGAAAACCCTAGTGACTTTTATCTCACTCATATATTTTATTTCCCACATTAATAAAATATAATCAATTCATACGGACGATTTGTACAGTCTTCCCTATCATGGTGGCCTTCACGCGGTCAAAATGGATGAGCAGTTCGGTATTAGTGAAATTTCGTGTATATGAGTTTGTTTAAGATTTTGTTTAAGGCATTTTGACCGTGTAAAGAGCGCTTAAAACTTCTTGAGGATGTGAATGGTTAGAAGTTTTTAAATGAGGATCAAGTGTCATTAAGATTCATTCCTTACATGTTGAACATTCATTGGGCCAAAGGTACATTGAAAATCCACAGAAAGAGAAAAGGGGGAGCAGTGCTTGTAGACACTGGTCTTGAAATATGATTTGTTAATGTCACAGTGAACGAAACAAAAAACATGCTGGGAGAGTATTCCTCATATGTACATTTCGGCTGAAAAATGAATTTTCTCTACGGCGAGATCCACAGGCAAGTCGACGATGAACGATTGAGGAGATTCCTGGGACAGCAGCGTATGCCGGTGGAATATCCCAACATCAAGCACTAGTCGACGGATATCGAAAGAATAGAGAATAATTGATGGTGGGAATTGTGTAGTATGATTATGTAGGGTCAGAGATGCACTGGCCAGCTGTTTAAGGTTGTCAAGTAACTTACTACCAAGTCGAGGTTTCAGGAGACCTGGATTGTCAGATAACAAATGTTCTACAGATTCTTCACGAAATATACCCATTAGGGTGAAGTGAAAACATAATTGTCTTGAATTTGAAAATTTCACCCTCAGAAAGGGATCCTTAATAAATGAAAAACAAAATAAAATATATATATGTATATGTATCTAAAATAAAAAATTCTGAAATTTTTGATGTTTTGGTGTTGACATAAAAATATAATAAAATCTTAGATATTCAAAAGTTATTAGTTTGAGCTTGTTTAGTACCTAAACAAAAGTATTTGTGGCAAAGAAGAGGATAACCTACCGATATTCGTAGATTTCATAGCGATTTAACCCTTAAATGCGGAGAGTATACTAGTATACTGCGGAGTTTCTACTAAAAATCTACATAGTTTCCCAGTTTTTTTTTTACAAAATATCAAATTATGAGTTATTTTTGCACAGGACTGCACTATTCTCAAAATATGATTGATTACCTATCCTAAAAGTTCTCCCGGTTGGCTATATATTGGGACAACGTCAACATTTGGTTGTATCCGCTTATTTAAGGGTTAAGCGTTAAGATAATTTTTTGAAGAAGGGACAATTTGGGTTATTTACCTGTTGCAATATTCCGACCATTAAATTGTGAACATTTATTGACCAGAAACTCTAAAAATAAAAAAAATAATTGAAATCAACTCCAAAATTGCAAAAGTTTCCAAATTTAAAGGGGATGGCGCTACCACTCAAATTGTTTTAAAAAATTTATTTTCCCTGTTTAAGGAACGCAAACAAGATCTCTTTCCGAGTGTGACCGTTTTTATTTCACTCCACCGTAATACCCATACGATTTGCGATCTTGTCTGTCGTACAGGCCCCGTGATGACTCTTTTAACCCTTAAGCAAACACCAGGTCCTGGCCAGGCATTTTTGAGATTTTTTTGTATTTTTTACATAGATAGCATAGACTTGGCCTTCCGATTTTTTATGAATTCCTCAATAAAGGTGTTTTGTATAACATTTTTTTCGAAAAAATTATAATTTTGTATCTGTGGGCGTGGCAATCACTCCTAAGAAATTTTTGTTCACATTTGAACTACCAGGGCCCAGCCAGGCCCTATACCAATATGAATAAAATATGAATAAAATCAAAATAAAACGTATAAAAGGAATATTCGTAGGAATATTAATTTGTGCTGGAGCGACCCACAACAACACACAGGCTATCTCGGAGCTCTGGAAAACCTCAAATATACCTTTATTTCGCGCAACAATGTCCTTGAAGAGATTTAAAGATCTTTTACGGCTTGTACGATTTGATGACAGTCGTACTAGGTCATTCCGATCTCAGACTGACAAAGCAGCACCAATAAGAGATATTTGGAACTTGCTAAACATAAATCTTAAAAACAATTATAAGCCGCACGAAAATATTACAGTCGATGATCAACTTTTCCGTTCAGAGGGAGAACGAAGTTCACCCAGTATATTCCTTCGAAACCTGCTAAATATGGCATCAAAATATGGTGGGCATGTGACGCAAAAACTCATTTCCCGTTAGAAGGGAATATCTATACTGGCAGAGAGCAGGGCCAAATTCGAGCAGAAAAACAGGGAGAAAACGAGCTTATGCGCCTAGCAAAGCGCTACCAAGGTTCGGGGAGAACAATAGTTGCTGATAACTTTTTTACGACTCTTGATTTATGGAAGCGACTAATGGCTATTGGTCTTGGTTTTGTTGGGACCCTCAGAAGCAAAAAGCGATGTATTCCACTAGAAATGAAAAAACATCCAAAACGTGAAGTATTGTCTAGTGAATTTGGGTTTCATGAAAATATTGCAATTTGCTCTTACGTTCCAAAGAAAAATAAGGCCGTTATATTGTTATCAACAGTTCACTATCTGTTGCTGGCATAAAGAAAAAACCGGAGGCAATCATGCACTATAATAAAACCAAAACAGGAGTATATGTCATGGACCAAATGCTTGGTCCAAACGAAGAACAAATCGATGGACCTTCGCACTTTTTTATAACATGATTGACGTAATGGCTTTAGCTTAATACATAATATATGATGAAAATATGTCTGTGAAGAAGAAAGAAGGTGCCAGAAGAAAATTTTTATCTCGACTTTCGGAACAGCTTGTTTACCCTTGCGTTGATGAACGAAGTAAGAACAAAAAAGTTACGGCAAATTTCATTAGTAGATCGGGAATAGAAGCTTTTTTAAATAAAACCATTCAGGTAGTGAAAATCAAAACAAATTATTTAGTATACCTAAAATTCTTTCATCTATTACAGGAACCTAAAGACATTTTGAGTCAAGAAAGCGGCCCTGAGGTGTTGAAAAACAAATCAAAGTGTGTTATTTGTAAGGATATAGACAATATAAAACGAAACACTAGATTCTTCTGCAAAATTTTGTAAAAACCCTGTTTGCCTTCAGCATTCCAAATGTGATTATACATGCTTTAAATGTAACCAAGACTATATATGATTTTATAAATATGTTCTCCATTTTAAAGATTCGACTGAATTTTTTTATTTTTTTTCTTGTTTTGTTTTTAATTGTAATATTTTTTGAGTATGAATAAAAAATATAGTTAATTTCAAAAACCAACAAGTATATTTTATCAACTTCCATGTAGTAGCAAATGAAGTTCATACAAAATACAAGAGGTCCCAGCCAGGCCCTGGGGTTCGTTTATGTAAAACCTTTTTGGTGTTTGCTTAAGGGTTAAGAATGCTGAGTCTATTTTTGTTAAAACTTTGTATCAAGGGTATATACCTGGCTTATCGTAATGCTTTGTGTAGGATTCTCATCATCATCCCGTTACCATGTTTGCCTTTTTTTAGCCTGCATTTTTAAACCGTCTGTAAAGATCTTATCCCCTTTAATAACTGAGTTTCTGGCCCATTACTATCGAGATGGTATGGAGACTTTGAAGGTTCTCTCGGAGTCTGTTGTCCGTCCCACCCTGATTCCAGAATAGAGCAGTGCCCATAGGAGTTTTGTTTAAGTGTGTTGGTTTCTGTTAGATGCAAAGCAAGTTGGGCTGCACAACTCCTGAGATGGACATCAATGGGCGGGAAAACGAGACTTGGGTAGCTGATTTCAGTACTCTCGTAATACCCACGCAGGTCAGCCTTTGGACTCCGGTTACCTGGGAGAGATGTGACTTACTATTTACTGCATTCCATTAGACCGTATGTGTGTATGTACATACGAGTATAATTTGTCATTTGCGATTGTAGTCCCCATTTTCTCCAGACCGTCTTCATTCGTTCTTCGATATTACGTTTCCAGTTTAGAGACCGTTTTTCCAAAAAAAAAAAAACATATGTATTATTAAGAATTTTCAATCTATCATAAATATGTTTTGTTAATAAAGCAAACACTATTTTCGTTACGTTAAAGTTATGATATATTGTTTGCGTCCCTAATAGAATACTCAATTTTCTAGTACGGAAGTATAAATATAATGGGCATACACAATTCCATACACTAGTTTATTTCCAACTTAAGGTAGATTTCATTCATTAACAAATGCGTCGGTACAATGCAGAAATAAAACACGCTTCTGTGTTGAACTCAATAATAACATTTGCCTAAGCTCCCAATTAAGCAGACTTCTATTAAATTCCATTTTTATAGGAACTAATGGCACTCTATTGTTCGCCTATTTGCACACTCCAAAGAGAAAAAACATTGTTATTTATCGAAGTGTTTCCTAAGAATTTTCTTTATGTTTTACCTGTCGGTTAGTTGTGAGAACAACTATGATTGAAATTGACACATTTCAGAATAAACAAGACACCAACAAAGAAACTAAAGTGAATAGAATAATAAAATATTAGATATACATCCTAACATACGTATGTATGTGTGAGAATACCAACAAACATACTTGTATGTATGTGTATACATATAAACATAGGTAAGGACGCACTCGAATATGAATTCTTTTAAAGGAATTTCGATGAAACTGTACGAGTGCTTAACAACAAGGGCGGGAAAGAGGGAATTAATGGTATTTAGAGAGCGAAGCCTGTGATCACTTTTTGCGTCCAAAAATTCCATATTTCCTTTGAAAAGTTCGAACAATCTCATCTCGGTAAATAAGCATCCTATAGCGGAAAAAAGGCAAATCAAAGAAAAAATGTAATATTTCCCTTGAAAACTTCAAACAATCTCAAAATCCACAGGAGACAGAAACAAATGAGGACAGTCAGACAATGACCAGACACTAGAAGTGTTGATGTCAGACGAAATTCGGTGGTATAGGGTTTAATATGTAGCGGCGGTGGTGATACTAAGAATAATGACGTTGTCAGGAGTTGCGTTTGCTTCAGGAGCTGGACCGTCGTCAGTAGAGATGGTGGCGTTCGATGAAATGGCGACATTGGTAGAGAAGCCAGCGTTGTCAGGTAGGAGGACACAATACAATATGCAGGGCTCATTAATAGTGAAGGGGAGGGTGTGTTTCATCCACCCCCTCAATAATTTTCTAGGAAGCAAATTCGGTCACATAGGTTGCATCATAGGTAGGAATATACATTATTAGCATACCGCCTTCGTACATGGACATGGATGTCCTTATTATTGTTGTGTTAATAAAAAATAAACATAAGCATAAAACCTAATTTCATTACTTAATAAGAAAACACTTTTATTTCATGAAGCTCCTTTCCTTCGCAACCATCTCACCGCACGCCAGCAACAACAACTAAGCTGCCTGCAACATACAACAATATATTGAAAACTCTCTCTGGACAATAATATGAAATAACAAATATGCACAAATACACACGTACACATGCACGCCAGGACACCTCCCATTTCATGTTTGGGGAGTTTTAGGAAAGCACAGTTTCAGAACTAAGTGAATATAACAGCTAAAATGGAACTATAGTATAGATCTGTGTATGTGTGCGTATGCTTCTTGCATGTAGGTGTGTATGTATGTGTGAATGGGTTTATGTCCAGAGCAATAAATTTTTATGCGCTTAAACGCACACATGTGTATTTTCATCAGTCCCGAAAGGAACAACTACACCACTAGTCACAGCTGTGCATGTGTGTGCATATGGTAGCTGTTCTGAACGTGTGTGTGTGAGCAAATGCAACTATTTTTGTTGGAGTGCAAGTGACAAAACCAGGCGTTGTCGCATGTACAACTGAAACTATTTGGTCGCAGCGCTGACTGCCTTCCTTGGCTTCTTTCAAAATCGCATGGCAGTCTGTCGGTGTCACCCTTCCCTCGTTTGCTGTAATAACAGCAGCATGCATTCTGCTGAAATAACATAAAAATGGTCAGTCATTCACACATTTTCACATTTGTCTACTCGTTTTTATTAAAGTTTTATGTCGTTTTGCTGATGCTGTTGTTACTTTCATCTAATCCAAATCAATTTGCATCAAGAGCCTCGTTTTATTCTATTACGAACAGTGGCAGTGGCGCTTGTAGTGGCAATGACATCCACTTGCAATGGCAACGACAGCAACAGCAGACTCATTTCGGTGTCATTGGCCAATTTGAGAGTGTGCATAAACGGCGATTGTACAATCAGTGGTTAGGTTGAATCTAAGACACGCTACAGTTACTCGCTGAGAGTAGTATACCGCACAGTTCTACGGTTGGATGAGGATGATCTTGCATTTGAAACACAGCAGCAAGGATAATCCATTGTAATTCTTCAGATGTGTAATTATCAAACTACAGAACAGTATTAGATGTATCACCGTACAGGGACCAGAAATGCGATGACAAAGGCTCATTACAAATGGACAGTCAGCGGTTCTTTAGGCTAAATAAGATTTAGACCATCTTGGTCAACAAACCTGTACAAATTCAACACGTGACATACATTGGCCATAACTTTCCTCTTGGGTTGAGGTCAATTTCTATTTAAAACCCTGCTGATAAATGGGTGTCAACAGGTGGTTACCAAGATACTCTAAACCGAGGCAATTCTGTCCCGCGATGATGTTTTAAGCCACCACATTACTCCCTCAAGGGATTCACCATTATACCGGGGGCTCCCGACTAACCGCAGATTCAGATTAAAGTCAGAAATTGTTTTCAAAAAGTTGGAAAAGGCTGTTTTGAATAGAACCGTCTCTAATGTGTACTCACATCAAATAGTAGAAAGACAGTAATGACTCTGAAATTCACTGGTCAAAGGAGGTAACATCTCTACCTTTCCTAATAATTACCAATATGTGAAAAGGCCTATGTGTTCAGTGGGTGTAATGGAACGCTTTTACAGAATCGCGCCACAAGGCCCTGCATATTACAACTGACCAAAATCAGCATGGCTTATTTATGTGATTTTCTTTCAACAGCTCCTAAACCAAATAGAATTAATTTTAACATTTAAAGCGTAGTTACAGGCTAATTAGCAAATTACCTTTGCAATAATATTCCAAAAAAAAAATCGCTATTACTGGTCTGTGAAGATCTTTCGAAAGGAAAACTGAACTCTTTACAACAATTGAATATGAACCTTTGTTTTTACCTCAATATTCGAGTTTTATCGTATTTTTATGGGGCTAAAGGCGAACCGGCCGTGGTGTGGTATGTTGTGTGTGCCACCGTCACTCAACAAACCCAAGTTCGCCTCCTGGTAAGAAAAACAAAAATATTTTTAAGCGCCGTTTCCATCATGTAAATGCTGGCGACGTTAAGAGTGAATGAGTAATATCTAAGCCATATAAAACCTTTTCTAGAAAGGGACGTAAAGCCGAATGTGAAACCTCCTTCTGGGACCCACCCATTTAATGTCTTGGACATAAGGCCTTAGAAATAAAAAAAAATCCAAAATCGACTTTTTAGTGTGGGTACTCCTTCAGGAAATGATATCTGAATGAAAATACAAAACCAGACGTTCCACATGGTACAAAATTGAACAGCCCGGCAATTGTCCAGAAATCATATTTTGTTCTAGTAAACATTTTTGAATTCTGTAAAAAAATTGGTAATTTGTATGATACTACCATTGAAAATCAAAGAATTGGATTTTTTTTTAAACATCCAAATTTGAGTACTTTTAGAATTTTGTTTACGACGGAAATATATTTTTTTTTGCATATTTACATAGTTGTTCATATTGCTCATACAAAATTTTACTTTTTTCATATCAAATTTTTTTAAACATTTTTCAGATATAGAAATTTAAAACAAATTTATTTGATTTTTCGAACTGTATGTCATACATTTTAAGCAGGGACCGTATTCATTATAAGGGTATATGAGATTATTATAAAAAATACTATTAAAGATTATAAAGGGTGTTTTTTATTGAGGTATAGAACTTCGAATTGAAATAAAACACAAGAAAATCGTTTTAATGTCCATCAATTTGGCTTTATTGGAAGGATAATTTTATGCCATTAATGTTTAAATATGATTTCGGGCATGTGGCCGCCGCGGCTGGCTCGAATAAAGCCAATTCTACAGGTCCAATTTTCCAATTGTGATGAAAATCAGCATCGAGATGAATCTCATTTTCGGTCCATACACCAAAATCACGACGCATTGCATGGTCTCGCGGCTTTAATTCTTGCACAAGCTGGATCTTGTAAGGTCGCAAGCCAAGATCTTTGCGCAAAATCTTCCATAAAGTTGATGGACAAAGCTCCAATTGCTGTGCACGGTGGCGAATCGATTCATTCGGACGGAGCTTGCGGTGAACTTCGCGAACTTCGAAAGTTCTATACCCCAATAAAAAACACCCTTTAGTAACTGTTTTAAGTATTTTCTTCAATGGTAATGATTAATTTTGAGTAGTATTACAAAAATCAGCCCATAATCATTATTTTTGAGGAAAAAAATAAAACTAAAAAATAACAATTATTTCTGATTATTAAAACTCAAAATAATTACCACATTTTTCTGGGTTTTTTTTGCCAATATCGTTGCATCCTCATAAAACAAATCTAGATGAACCAACCAAGGCGAAAAAATATTAAAAATTATTTCATGCTTATTTTTTTATTTATTTTATTTGAATAAATGGCGGTTCGAGGTTTGAAGGTAAGTTAATTCACAAATTTCTATACTTCTACCTTAATAAATAAATAATTATTAATTTTTGGCTTTATTGTTTTCCTCAAAAATAATGATTTTTGTAATAGTGACATGTTGGTCACATATTGTTGTCATGTAATGTTCACACACATGCAATATCAGAAGCTTTAAGTTCCTATAGGATTCCCCTAATTTACGGAGCCTGTTGTGACCCACCGGTAAAAATTTCGTCAGGCAGTAATGCCATTTCTCGGAATTTGTTGTTGATTTGACTTGCTCTGGCTGGATTGTAAACTGTTCCGCAAGCCTTACATTTAGTTAAGTAATGGGTTATCCATTTTGCTTTGTTAAAGTAAACGGAAATAAAGCACATATAAAATATTTTTTTTGATATTTCTTTTACATCATTTAAATGACCACCACGCGAAGTGTTGCAAGCATTGATTCTTTTGAGGTCATTTTGGACCACTTTTTGGCACATATTGAGCGGTGTCTCAGCCATAAATTGACGAATGTTGGTTCTTAAATGCTCAAGAGATAAAGGTTTATATGCATAAACACGGCTTTCGCGTGGCCAGTTGATGTCGCCACGACGATAAATTACGCGGCCAGGAAATGTCTCTTGCAATAACGCCACATTCGCTCGAGTTGTGTGGCACATATTCTCCAAGTGCTATTCTTAAATATCAGGCAAAAAAAGTCGGTTATCATACGACCATTACGCGCACCAAACAGTGACATTTTGTGGATGTAATAGCCTCTCTTCAATTACTTGCGGATTCTCAGAACCCCAAATACGACAATTTTGTTTATAAACATACCCACCGAATGAGAAATGTGCTTCATCGCTGAAGAAAATTTTGTTCGAAAAATCGCCGTCCATTTTTGTAGTGAGTTTTAATCATTTTTACGCGTTGTGTGATTGTTAAGCGATCCATTTTTGCCAATGTCAGACTTCCAACTGAAAATTAAAAATATAGTTTTTAGTTTGACAGATGTCGAATTCCAGCCGTATACTTTTGAAACCACGAAAGGGATAACCCTATATTATTGTTTCATTTCGGTTAAAATGAAGTGATTTGTACCGGTTCTCGAAATCAATTTTTTTCATCCAGTACCAAATTTAGTTTATGTTTAATTGGCTCTAGCCCAAGTATTTCAACAATAGCTTACCCGTTCATCTGATTTTTGGATTTTTATCAAGCTCTTTCATTGAATTTACACAAGTTTCCAATTCAAAAACAAAGTCATCGTATGTCCCCTTTGTTAGCGCGAGGGTCGTAAAAATAACTGATCTGTCATTGGAGGCATCATTTTCCTGTTAGAAAATTCCTCCATTGAGAGCCATCAACACTTTGTTTCATGAAAACTATTTCTAAGAGATTTTTGCACATTTTTCCCCGCCACCTCGTCCATGGCGGAAAAGTATACGAGTCTTTTGTTAATTTTTTTTTCTGTTCTCTCCGCCCGGGACGAGTTTTTATGTTGCAACAAACAATAAAACTTTATCGCGTGTATACATAAAATAACAACAACTGCTAAGACTCGAGCAACAGAGAAATGGTGCACTGGATTCGGTACTTCGTTGCCGGCTGTTATCTCATGGATGAGGCAGCAAGTGTAGGGTTTACCAAAAAGTCCTGCTGGATTACTGGACACATCCTGTCGCCAAGAGTTTTGCCGTTGTATTTTGTTTCGTTTTGGTTTTTTGTTGTAGATTTTTGTATTTTTGTTTTGGCTTTTTCTGTTGATGTTTTCGACGTTGCTGTTGTTGCTTTGAAGTGAAGTTTTCCATTTATCGTTGTGCTTATTGTTTTCTATTTAATGTCGCTTTTACAACAAGTCGCTGTTGCCGTCGTTGTTGCTGCTGCAGCCCGCCTGCCCATCACCGTTACAATTGCCATTGCTATTTCTATGTTGTCGCTGATGCTGCAGGACATGTCAAACTTCAAAATAGTTTCAAAACTGTAAATGACAAAATGTTAAATGGACTTTTCATTCAGTCATTCAATCCTTATTCACAGTAACGTCCCCTATCCACCGACTCCCCATCATCACCGCTCGCTTGTGGAGGTCACGCAGTGCGGGTTAACTTCAATGCCGTCTATCGTAGGATTTCCTTATCGTTCCGGGGGTGGTTGGATATTATAGATGTAAACCGGAGGAAGAGTTTTGTAATACAATGTCATTGTTGTACAGCATTTTTTTCTTCTTCTTTTGTTAAACATCTAAAATTGTTATGTTTATATTTTGTATTTCCTGTATTCCGGGGGATTGTTTTCTGTTTAAAATTTGTTTTTCCTGTTATTCTATGGATGTTACAGTATGTGCAACAATTTGTGTTGCATAAATCTGGGCAATTGTATATGCTGGCGTTGATCGTTAACAGATGGACGAAGGAATAGGACAACTGTTGCTGCAGGGTGGTTCATATATACAACAATGAAGTTTTTAGTCTTTAAAACATGGAACACGTTAATAACTTCATATGTGAACTCACAGACGTGGACGGAACTATCTCCAGAGACAGATGGGTAGGGTGCCTCAAACACCATATATTTTAATGTCTGTGGAGATAAGCCTGCCTTACCTAAAAACGTCCTTATTCCAGACAATTCTATTACCAGCCTCCTACGGCTGTCAAGGTCAGAGTAGTACGTATATGGAGAAATACGTACTACTCTGACCTTGAGGGTTCCAATCTAAGGCAGTGATGTTGATGTCGTATGGTGGCTTCCTTGGAGTATGACCTATCCAGCAACATTTACGTTTGCGGACTTTGCGATTTGGTTATGGAAAATTTCATGAAAAGGATATGGTCCTTTAAGCGTAGTCGTGGTGTCCATTTGGATATTGTTTTTTCATTATTAAAGGCAAACCATACTCTTTATTATGAAATATTAATAATTTATCTCAAAATTATTATTGAAAAAAAACACCTCTTGTTGGAGAAACTTGTAGAAGTACAGATTTAACATTTCCGTTGAAAACTCGTAATTTCGTTGCATGGAGTTCGAAACACGTGCTTTGCCCTTTCCAATCTGTTGTTGATATCGCCCAAGAGGGCGATCCAGAAGTACAATAGGTCGACAGTTGGTTGTGTTTGTTTGCTTTTGCCTTTCGATCGTTAATTTTGAGTCCTACCCTCAGTTTTAATACTTTTTATTGCATTTTATTTATGTCGTGTTTGAAAAAACATTCGCCTTTAAGTGTGGTATATTTCGTGATTTTTAATCATTTCTTTCACTTGTCATTCGCTTGTCAGGACAATTTTACTGCCTATACCATTTATAAATTTCTAACCAATGTATTTTTTTCCTTTTCAGGTAAATATAATTATATTATCTATTACTAACGTTAATATACATGAGTAGGCTGTTGGTAAGTATTGACTAATTTGAATTAACACCTTGTCGACCGACGATGCTTAAAAGTACCATAGTAGTTATCAGCTCATAAATATTTAAAAGAAAATTTTTTTTTGGACTAACACTCAGTGTATGGCCCCTATGTATGCAATGTACTGCGATAGAAGATAAGGAAGGGAGTAGTCTTTGTTGATATTTGCCTTAAATTTGATACTGTCATAGCGGGCAGGAAAAACACTTGCAGGAAG
This sequence comes from Hydrotaea cyrtoneurina, assembly GCA_958296145.1. Classification (NCBI taxonomy): domain Eukaryota; kingdom Metazoa; phylum Arthropoda; class Insecta; order Diptera; family Muscidae; genus Hydrotaea; species Hydrotaea cyrtoneurina. The sequence continues at coordinate 70,470,514 of OY282515.1, forward strand.
ATGATTCCACATACGGACGGTTTGGCTGAAGAATGAATTTTTTCTATAGTACACTGTCCGGTCAACCGGTAATTTGACCATGAATGGATGAGAGACCCTACATAGCCGCGTATTCCGGATAAATGTTCTAATGACAGGGACCAGACGACAGATATCATTAAAATATCTATAGAATAGTGATACACAACCCACATTATGGCAATGCTGTAGGCAGACAATATAGTTGGATACCCTACTTCACCTATCATCACCACCGCTCTCCTCTGTACACGGTCCAGAAGCTGCAACGATGTCATTGGAGCCCCTGCCCATATATGGGAGTTGTATTCCATTTTAGGACGGATGTTGGTGGTGTAAACATTTACGAGATCAAATGGGGTGCACCGCTTTAAAAAGCCTAAACACTTGAATGAGTCTTATGACACTTCGAATAAGTGGCCAGCCCAGCGAGCGTCACCCTGTATCTCCATGACCAAAACATCAAGAGTGTCTGATACGACGATATCAACACCACCCATAGAGATTGACGACGGTGCTGGATCAGTGGAAGGTTTGTGTGACAACAAAGAGCTTTGGGTCTTTTGTACATTAAAATCTACACTGTTCATTTGGCCCCACTCGCAAATCGTCGCCAAATCGCGGTTAAGTGAGTTATTCATCGTCCGCCTTTTGTCCTCTATCTCCCAGGGACTTGACCGATAATCAAATGAGCACGAATGCCAGAGATTGCTGTCATCCGCAATGGAGTAGATTGGGTTCACAGTCTGACCCAACAGGTCGTCAATGAAAATACGAAATAGAGAAGGAGAGAGGGCAGAGGGCAGAGCACAGAGCCCTGTGACTCTCCTGCGGTTAGTCTATGCTCGTTGGCTAACCTCGTATAGAGCGATCTCTGAGAAAACTCGATATGAATCGAGAGAAGGTATTACCGACACCAAATGCAATTAGTTTTGATATAAGTGGTCCGTGCCAGACCCTATCGAACGCCTTGGAAATATCCAGAGCCACGACCTTGCTTTCACCAAGGCGGAGAACGGATCGACTCCATCGCTCCGAAAGGAACGGCATCAGGTCTCCAGTAGATCGATTTCTACGGAAGCCATACTGTCGATCATTCTGAAGGCCGTTAGACTCTAGATACTTAACCAGATGGTGGTTAATCATACTCTCTCCGAGAGTGCAGAACATATTGTAATTGGACGGTAATTCGCAGGATTAGTAGCCTCACTTTCCTGGGGATCGGCTGAACATTGAGAACTTCCCAACGTGAAGGGGAAAGTACCAGCAAGGTACGACATGTTGAAGAGATTGCGCTATGGACGAGATAGCGTCGAAGAGCACTTACATAGGACAAGTGCTGAAATACCATACGGACCCGGAATTTTGTTTACATTTAGATCTACAAGTACCCTTTTGACTCGACGTGTTCGAAAAAATATCTGCGGCATCGTATAAGATACCCATTTTTTTATTTAGTTGGTTGATGAACATTTTTTAAAATTTCTTCTTCTTGAGAGTTTTCTGACAGTCAGTGGCTAATAGTGATGATTTGTGATGTTTCCACCATGACATATTACCGAATGAAATGTAGGGGGCAGTTCACCTCAGCCAATTTAGAGATTATTGCACAATTTACGTGTATCAGCAGTGAATTCCTCAAATAATTCAGCACCCATAACAGGGAGCGAAATGAGCCAGTTATTTTTTTTAAATTTAAGCAAAAGACGTTCTTAGATTTTATGGAAATTGCAATTGCAAAGATTACCGAAACCCTAGTTGGAAAAGTCAATCCTTAGTCCAGTATTTTCCTTAATTTTTTTTTTGAGAAATACAGCCCGAGTTGCACAATTTCGTGGTTGTTACTCTATTTTTATTTAACGAGTTTAAATATGGAAGTGCAAATGACAAAATTTGGACCGTATTACATATTCTGCTGGTGAAATTTATCCATAAATTTAGACTCTATCGTATAAATGTCACATGTATTTACTGTATAAAGAAATAAATTCCCTAGATACATATATTGACTAATCGTCGACAGTCCATAATTACTTGCTTGCATTCACTGCTGAATTGATCAATGCATCGTTTGCTCACTGCGTCTACCTCCCATCCTTCAGCACAGAGCCTTTCATTACATTAAAAGAGCCGATGAAGGCGACAAAAAAGTTTGAAATTGTAATAAAAAACAGAGGACTTTTGGTTTCAATTTTCTGTATAGTTTATAATCAGGATTCATTAATGAGAGTGAAAGACTGAGATGCAGTGCTGGCGATGGTAATGAATTTATGGCAAAGACCATACATACATACATTTTTAATTAGTCTTCAGTTGATTAATGCACATTGATAATCTACAGCTGTATTCAAAGAGCCGCACACATCCATTCACATATACACACACACACACACACATCAACTCACCACCCCAGTCCGCCTGCACTCAGCAAAAGGATGCAAATTTTTGTGGCATAAAAAATGAATGGGCAGAGAAACCATGCGTCCAGTGAGGAAAAATAAATTCTGTTTAAAAAAAAAACGATTATCTAAAAACAACTCAACGGTTGACCATAGCAGTGAATAAATGTTTGCGCACTAAAGTGAATTTGATTATTATCGGAAAATGGAGTCGTTAAACTGGATGAATTAGTCGGAAAACATGTATTATCGACACATACACATTATCCGCATACACAGATGAGCAAAAAAAAAAAGCGAGTTATGTAAAAAAAATGCTGGAGGACACTTGGGAATAAAAAAGTGGTCTTAATTAAATCTACGGAAAAATAGAAACAAAGTAGGAGGCAAAATAAAGCGGACAGAATCAATGGACTGTGCGAATCTCAGAAAACAGAAAAAAAATAGAACTATAATTAATTACTGGGATGTGAAGGGTCTTTCAAGTGCAAGGTATGGAAGTAAATATTGTAAAGAACATGTAACCGGAATAGATGAAAGCACTGTAAAGCACAGTGGGCGGTTATGCCCCAAAGAATGCCCCAAATGAATAATTCCTCAAAATAAATTAAGAATCGCCTCTAAGCCTATATGCAAATTACCCCAAACATTCTGAAAAATCCCCAAAACAATTTATGAAAAATTCCACAAAAAAATAACCACAACAAAAATATATAATTGACTTCTGTTAGGAAAATATCCCAAAAAAAAAAAAAAAAAAAAATTCCCCAGAAATAAAAAATTGGGACATTTTTCATGAATGGGAAAGTTACTTACACATGATGAAACACTCTGCAATTTTTTATTTGGGGCATTTTTTATAGACACCAAAAAATTTGGATTTTTTTCCAATTTCCCAATTTGTTATCAAACGGCCTAGAATATTTAACTCGGAACGTATCCCACAAATCTGCGTATTCACCATCTGGTTTTCATCGGGAAACATTTGAAAGCGTTTCGGCTCGCCAACGCCGTGCCTTTGTCGATCACCGATTTTCATTGGGAAATTTTTAATAAATCATTTGCAGGTGTATTTTGGGGAATTTTTCATTTGGTGCATTTGAGCGTCCAACCCGTGCCACCACCTTAATCGTGGAGCCAATGAAAGTTGGGGAATTTTTCATAAATTAATTGAGGGATTTTTCAGAAATTTTGGGAAAATTTTCATTCGTGAAATTTTTGGGACAATTTTGATTTTGCGAAATTTTTCATTTATTTTGTGGAAATTCTACATTTGGGGCACCCTTCTATTTTGGGGTATTTTGCATTTGGGAATGGGCCATAGAAAAGCTTGCTATAGGTCACAAATTTTGAAAAATAAAGTTATATTTGGACCCCCCTTATACAACCTTTTTTAAAATCATTAACTTGTGGGCTGTCTTTTATGTAAATGCCATTACACGATTTAACTTATTTTAAAATGAACAGAACCTGTTTCTTTTTCTTAAATTGCATACTAGTGTTCGAAATTTGCGTTCAACAGTTTTAAGCTGATTTAACTTAATTCCACTTTTCCTTTTAAATACATCCACTGTGCCAGAAGAACAAAGACTTTGTTTTTCTCATAACTTAAATGATTTCAGGACACCTTCCTGTATTACCGTTCACATAATCGCTTATAGGCTGGAAAATTTGAATCCTTTCATATTGTATACACATTGGTAGGTAGGTACGTACAGAATGTGTTGTGTTGTATTGTGTTCACATAACGCACAACACTTTGACATTTTTCCTGCTACTGACATTGCTGACAATCTGTCATATTTGTTGTGCTGCATTTACAATAGAATAACAGAAAGAGAGAGAGAGAGGGAAAGAGCAAAAAAAATAAAATTAAAATTAATACGAAACTTCGAAGCACACAAATGCAATAAGCAGAAAAAATAGGCCACGGTCTTGCTAGCCCATACCCTTTAAAACATAGTATGCAGGCCGACATCGAAGTCCTTTCAAAAACAATTTCCATTTAATGAAAGTGTTGGTGACATTGCGAAAAAAAAAACGGTGACATGTCGGCATAGTGACCACCCATTGATATGCATCATGTTGAGAGGAGGATGTGAAATAATTTAAGTGGAAACTACAAAGGTCCATACTTTGTTAAATATTTCATAAAGAAGCACACACATACATGTTTGTATATATACAAGTTGAAGAGAATATTATTCTCACCCTACAAATAGGGTATTCACGTGGCAGCCGACAACGCCCTCTATCGCTGTAAATTTGAATGAAACGCTTTGATTGCACAAAAAGATAAGCAAATCTTTACATTTGAAATGAATACATAATGAAGAAAGGGGAGCCATAGTGAAATGTTTTTTGAGTTAAATTTAAGTCTAAAAACTATTGTTAATCTTGGCCAAGCTTAATAAATAATTTGTAAGCTCTTCATAGTTCGTGACATCAATGGATATTTAGGTTTTCTTTAATATTATCCTCTTACTGGAATCTTTGTCTTTGCTGTCTACCATAGAACTCACATCTGCCTGGAGTGTATGTGAGTAGTAATCAGCAAACTCAGGTTCGTATCTTGAACAATAACATTTTTCAGCGGCCTTTTTCCACCTCTTAAATGACGGAGATTTTACCAGAAGAGAGCAATCTTTAAGCGACATTTTAAAACGAAATTAGCTGTTCTGATCGGCTTTAAACAGTAGGTCGCGGTCAGTGAGTTTACAAGTTATATCGTACGCTGTTTATTGAAAGAAATTCATGGAATGTTAAGGGAAATACGCAACTATGTTTATGTGGAAATGTGGCTCACGTTTCGTTCGACGTTTATACAGCTAGGGGTTATAGATTTTGCGAAGGACTTTCGTCTGGAAAACTCCCAGCAACGTTTCATTTGGTTTCGAAAGTGTACAGCTTGGATTAGTTGGCTAGGCCGAAGTTTCTATTGGCCAGTACGATCCTTTTTTCGATGCTGAAGTCTTTCTTTCCATTGATGACAGAGCCGAGGCATTTTAATTATTTAACGACCACGACGTTGCCACGATGCGCTTCGTAAGAAATGGTGCTTTTTCGAGGGAAATCGATGACCATTTCGAGATGATCTACACATAAATTAATTAACTTGGCATTTTAACAACAACAAAAACATTTTTGCATTCTACACAATGAAGAAGATTCTGCATGTGTCTGTTTTGGCATTACTGTTTGAATTTTTTGGGGATATGCGCTACTAAAAAGTAATCTTCGTTTCAATGAGTTATTGCTTATATTATACCACCAATTGTGGTACCGATGAAGAAGGCAGGTATCTTGCAAAATAGTTTCGTATATCTTGCATATTTCAACCAGCACCTGAACAGCCTCTGTCGGCAATTATGCTTATTGAGGTACACGTCTCTGAAGAAAATTATTGTTTGTATGACTTTAGACCAAAATTCGTATGTAAAATCTTCCTGGCGATTGTATCACAAATTACCGGCAAAGGATGGACACATCGAAATCTTCATTAACGGTACGCACTCTACAACAACGGGTTGGTAGGTGTTGTTCAAAACTATTACGTAAAATATTTACAATGACAGCCTGCTCGCAGGGTCAAGTATGATGCCGATAATATTGACGATACCAAAGAAACACATTTGTACAGAGCACGAATTTTAATAATAAAATCCAATAATTTGTAATCGTTTGTCTATTCTGGATGAAATGACAAGGCAAACTGAATATTTTCGACTTTGACACATGCCACGAATCACGCGTAATCTAAAATAAAAAAAAAAAAAACCAACCTATACAAACAGTCACATTAGTCTAACTGCAACTGGTGGTAGGAGATTATTCCTTCGAGAACAGTTGGTACAATTAAAAATCATTCTACACGCATCGATATCATATGGAAATGGTCTTGATGTATATTTTTGTTGGTGGGATTAAACAAAATAAGAACATAAAGGCACGTTATTGAAACAAAATGATATTATTTTAAATTTAAACACTTTACATTGGCAAATTTCTTACACGAAATTCAATATGATTGAAAATCAAAATTTATTTCGTACATATTTATTTCCCTTCCCCTGCGAGGTTGTACATTAAGGCGGTTTGGTTGCGTAATGTTCCCAACTTAAATAAAATATTGGTCCGTGAATATTCACAAGTGACTTCGGTTATATCAGAAGACGTTGTTGATGAAATCAATTTGTTTATAATTTTGAGAAAATAAATAAATCAGATAACTTTTTCAAAAAATCTACCAAAAAATGCAAAACTAAAACTAAAGGCGTGTAAAATATTCTTTCCTACATACTCGCTATTCCTTCAGTGTTACGAACGGTTTATTAAGCCAATATACAAGGCAAAATCGACCCTTCCTATACTTTCAGAAGGTAGCACGAATAAAATGAGTTCATTCATATTAATGGGTGTCCTTCTTCGCCCTTGAATAAAACAATAGGTAAAATTGAGACCAAAATAAAAGTAAACTGACATTTATGTGGGAAATGTCTACGATTTAAGATTCAGTCGGGTACATTTATATAAAATAGTAAAAGAACATAGATTTGTTGTTTCTGTTACTTAGGATCGATATCTTTTGCAAAATAGAAAAAAAAATTAAACTAAAGTTTCTTTGAATATTATATTGTAAAACGTTTCCGTATACGACGAAACAAATATTGCTGGCAATGTCAAAAATAAACAATTTTGTTCAAAACTATTGTCTAATATGCAAAAGATAGAAAAAACTGATATCGAACGTGAATAACAGAAACAAAAAATCGGTGAACAGAAAAAATATCAATATACAATGATGCTGGCACCAGGAGGAAAATGCGTACAAACGAAGCCAACTTAATGTACATGTGTGTGCGTGTGCTTCCTCCGCCCTTTATCATTCACTACATAAATAGAATGGAATAAAGAGACCTTTATGAATGTTACCGGATATCCGGTTTGTAGTTGTTACCGTCAGATTCAACGCACGCACATCCAACGCCGACTTATGGATCTTGCATGTACACACATACATACATGTGTAGGTAAGGAGGTGTCCTTGTAGGTGTAGGAAGAACACGCCGTTTTTGTGCAAAACTTTTGCTGTTCCTTCCCTTCCCTTCCCTTTCTATCGTATCGGCAGCCCTTTTTTGCCGTTGCATCATTTGTAACTCGCACGGTCTCTCTCTCTCTCTCTCTATCTGTCTGTTTCTCTGGCTCCCTCTCGTACATAACCGGTAAACTGTCATTAATTTTCGTCTTGTAATTTCCTTAGTTGAACATCATCACGTCCGCATTTATGCATTGCTGCTTTTGGCACTCAATTAAAACTCGTATCGTCTCTTTGAACATATAGTCAGGTACATGTATTTCTATGTATGTGTGTGTGTGAGTGACTTTGTCTCTCTGCTAGTATGTGAGCGTGTATGATTCAAAAACATAGATTTTCCATATGAATTATTATCCGTTCTTGTTTTCGACTTCTGTGAAATGGTGTAGAAACTCTTTACAAGGTTTCAAGGGACAAGTAGTGAAGAGACTTGTAAATGTGCATAGCTTTAAGGTCTATTTGAGGATATCACGTGTGAGTGCATCAATTTTTCTGTACATTTTCAAAATAAAAACTGTTAGTGTTCATATAATCGATTCGGTCCAATTCCACTCTGTTCATTTCGAAGAAAATTCTCAATGGTTTTTGAAATGCTCACTAAGTTCCCATTTAATTTGCTTGTCCATAAGCATCTATTATGGATTTAGAGGTCTCTAATCTGCTGCCGCGTGCAGCTGCATATTCGGCCGAGCTAGCTATGTTTCTTTAGCATAATCGACGGTCAACTCGTGACATTTTCATCGGTCCTTCAATAACTGTTCCGTTACGAAGAATAGTACTAATTTAATGGCTTTCCTCTCACCGTGGATTGATTACACCAGTGTCACTAGGCTACACACATAGATACTAAATAGTTGATCAAAATACAGAACATGAAATCGAGGTGTACCTTAGGAGTCATCACAGTCTGGTACCCCTATAATGTGTAGAGTTTCTCTGACATCGATGAATAGTTTCAACCTTCTGTGGGCGGCTCACTACAATTTGGGAACTACTGATCTAGACGATGTCATATAATAAAGTTCCAAATGAAATAATTACTCGTAATATTTGTACACAGCGTTGCTGGTGGTTGTTGTTTTTTTAACTTTTTTTTAGATCCTTTACCCCAACATGTTTCTGTTGACGAATATCAAAAGAAATATGAAAAGAAATTGTGATAAAATGCAGAAAATATTAACTGAAAAACAAAAGAGTTTGTCTGTTTCGGCTCTCAAAAAGACAAAAAAAAAAAATTAAAACCATCAGATATACAAGAATATATGTGATGCATTTAATAAGCCACGTTCGTATGTCATTTTATAAACAGTTATAAAAAAGTCTCTAAATAAGGCCACAGCTACTATATACAGTGAAACCTCTAAACACTGAACAAGCACACACAAAAAAAATACCAACTGCAAAAAATGTTGGAGCTGGTAAAGCTCCCAAAATAAAATACCATATAGAGGGCAGACGTTCCAAGTCTTGTGCTGAATATTTCCAAGAAGGGCGTAACATGTGTTTTCGTTAAAAACCTCACAAGTGTTGTCATGCTAATTCCTGAGGCTCTATGAAAAATGATCCAAGTGATTAAAATGCCTCAAAAGAAAAAATGAAGAATTCCAAAAAAAAAAATCTTATGCGAAATTGGTTAATTTTTATTATAAAAAATTTCCCAAAAAAATTTAGTTGAGTTTGAGTTTTATTTTTGGGGCATTTTTCATATAAATTTTTTTCCATTTTTTTTTTATAATTTTGGGGATTTTTTCATTTTCTACTTAATGTAAAATTACATTACTTACATACAGTACAGAAATCGGGGAAAGTTTCCGGACTGTGTCATCTGTCGAAGAGGTGATCACAATTGGCCACCGAGATCTTGTGATTTAACGCATGAGCACAAAGATAGAATTCGCGAGGAGATGAGATGAAACATCCGGATCAAGTTTACTCTGACGTCTACGCCATCATATTTTCTGCTGAGTAAAACGGCGTTGACCTTAAAAAAGTTCAAGAATTAGGACTTCCTCTATATATTTCGATGAATACCCAACTATGTGAAGACCTCAAATCTAGATACCGCGATTATCTGAATAATTTCGTGCTGCAATATGAGTTTGATAAATGTCTAACCTTGATAAGTTCTTTGCATCCATGTCCATACAAGAATCTTGTCACAAATGCTGGAAACTCTATACTTTTTGTGTGGATATTCGTTTCACTGTATCCTTAAACGTATCAGTATGTGTGAGTGTCATTGTATGTATGTAGGTTGAAGTGTATTTGTCCATTTGTCTGTCCATCCTTGCAGCTCCTTTGTGATGATGTCGTTTGTTGATCTTTCTGTGTGACAAAAACCACATTAATATTTGTGTCTGTTTGTTTGCAAGTGTATGTACGTATACATCATACACACATACATACATCTAGGTCTGTGCAATCAAGCAAAGCAGTTTATGTGTATATATTTCCGTATGAATGTAGTGAAGTGAGTGACTATGTGTGTGTGTGTGTGTGTTGTGCATCACAGCTTTATACACATGGGTGATGAATGACTCTTTTAATTAGTTGCTGCTGGACATGCATGTGTTGCAAAAATGAAATGAGTATTTTTGTGTACACACACATATCAGCACACACACACAAATATAGCCCAAAAACCCAGCCACACATACAGGACTGAATTAGTCAGAAGGCAATTGCTAACAGTCCGTAATTTTAGGGGCAACGGAAAATCAAAAGTTTTGCAAACGAAATCCGTCTGCTTACACATTTTTGGCGATCTCTCTCTCTCTAGTAATATAAAGAATTTCTCTGAAATGGTTGCTGTACGCCTGTTGGCCAACAAGGCAAACTGTCTACAATCAGTATGAGATATTTACCTTTTGCTATACAAGTGGGGCCCATGAATGTCGCCTAGGCTTTTATGGAATTAATCCGGCCCTGCACATGCATTGGAGAATGAAAATGATGAACACAAACAGAGTTTTCACAAAGAAGAAAAACCAAATGATCATTTATTAAGTGTATGATGCAGTTTTTGTTTCTTTTTGCCGTTGTGTGGTCTGTGTTTTGCTCTTTTTTGCTGTCTTTGGAAATTGTAAACATTCAAACATTAATTGAAGCATTTTTTTCGTTCCCTTTACTTCATAACGAAATACTGCTGTGGAGTTTTAGAGTTTAAATCTGAACGATATATAAAGTGAAAAGGGTGTGTTATGTTTACTTTGCTGGGGGTCTTGAATAGGAACTCCAACTCCAAATAAAAAAAATATTCCAATTGGTTTGGACAATTTTTTTTTTTTGGGCTGGACTAATAATTGTGTACTATAATGCACGCAAGACCCAGTGCAGTTTGTAGAAACACAAATGTCTCCCTGATCCAGCACTGGCAATCTCTATGGATGGTGTTGGTATCGACGTAGTTATCAGACACTCTTGATACAGAGAAGATACCGAGTGATGCTCGCTGGGATAATTACGAAAGAAGCCTTCAAGTGATTAGGCTTTTTAAAGCGGTGCAAAAAACAACATCGCCCCATGTAATCCCGTAAACATTTACACCACCTACATTGGGCCAACAGTGGAATATAAATCCCATAGCTGGGTGCTCCAAAAACGCCTTTGCAACTCCTCGATAGATCTCTGCAAAAAGCGGTATTATTGATAAGATATAACAGGGAATCGAAATCTTTAGTCGTCCTTCAATATCTCCAGAACATCGCAGTTTTATAGATATTGCAAATAAATCTCTTCTTCGGATATCCATTGTCTAGTCCCGAATGTGAACATACGGAGGGCAATGTTAATCCATAAATTCTAGAAGACAAAACGTGTATTTCCAAGGGTAATGCGGGCAGAATTCACGTCTTTACTTTTTTTTATGATTTACAGTCAAAGACCTTAAGGCGAGAGATCTTGCGACTTTTACCTTTGGGCACCCGTGAAAGATAAGGTCTACGCCAACAGACCAGCGTCGATTCAAGACCTTAAAGGTATAATACGTGAGGCTATCGAGGATCTAGGGCAGCCACTTTGCGGTCTGGTTATGGAAAATTTCATGAAGAGGATATGGTCCTGTAAGCGTGGTCGTGGTGGCCATTTGGCTGATGTTATTTTTCATTATTAACGACATACCTTTCTCTTTATTATGAAACAATCATCCGATCATTTATCTCAAAAAATTACATATTTCTTTGAATACCAAAATAATACCTCTTGTTGGAAACCCCTGTACAATACAGGGTCCTTAATTAAGTGACCTCTATTTTAATTTTGGATTTAGGCAAGGATTAAACGCTTATTTTAATGATACTTGGATATATTTTAGAAATTTTTAAAAACACAAAGTTGACTAATTCTCGTATTTTTCGGTTTTTAGCGGCGGAACGAATTTTTGTTGTTATGCCCAGCGTTGCCGTTGACTTTTTTCAAAAAGTATCAAAAAAGTATCATTTTAAAAAAAAGTAACAAAAAAAGGTATCATTATTAAAAAAAGTATAAAATGTTTTAAAACGATTTTTTTATTTAAATATTACTTCAAATTAGGTATAAAGTAAGCAGAACAATAAAACAAAAATACGAATTCACGTAAATTAACAAAAAACAAAAATAATAATACAATAAAACTTTCAATAAACATTAAAACTAAAAAAAACAACTGTCAATGAAAATTTGGTACTTATGTACTTATTTTTTTGTAATTTTTTTTCGGAATTTGTCAATTAATTCCGGGTTTGGCTTCCAATCTTCTAAATCAGTATCTACCAAATTAAGAGCTGATAGTCTCTCATTACAGGTCTGAAGTTTGAGTCTATTTGTTAGCTTATTTTTCATAAGAGAACGTTTTGCAAAAATACGCTCAGCGCAAGCACTGCTGTGTAAAAATATATGACACAATTTTATTTAATGTAGGGAGCAAGGGCTCGTTGTAGGAATTTTCCTACTTTCCCCCAAAACTCCTAAGCATCCCTAATTTGGAAAAGGCGCTCCCATGTTTTTTGTTTTGTTAAAGCCTCCAAAGATTGATATTCGCTCACAAATTCATCTGCATCTTTAATTTTATAATTAAATTCAGATATTAAATCGAAATAATCTATATCAACATTTGATTTGATCATAGAGGGATCTAAAAACAAAAAGTATCAAATTTAGTATCAAAAACAAAAAGTATCAAAAAAGTGGCAAGACCCAAAAAGTATCATTTTGATACTTTAGTATCATCAACGGCATCGCTGGTTATGCCTTGTTCATACTGTGATTCGTTGATGGTCTCGCAGACATCGTTTTCAAACAAATATGAACATCACAAAATCCACACCAAGCAGTGACTGTTTCGTGTGCATTAAACGCTCTTGATTCTCATGGACTTTGGTATCGTTCCAAATTCGATAATTTGTTTGTTGACGTACCAATTCTTCAAACATGGTTTTGTTACCCGAATAGAACACCCATTTCGATAAAACAATTTTATTATTTGTACGTGTTGTTGACCGCTAGATCCTGTCTTCCTGAATTCAGAATGAATTCTAAATGTTCGCTGATTTTTTAAGATATTTATCTTACAATAGGAGAACCCAAGAGACCTGTAGAGAATATCAGTTTGAGAATATCAATTCTACGAGAGAAAAGTCGAGTAAGAATTTGGATGATCTTATAGGCATTTGGGTGCCAGGGTGATATCAATGCACCATCAAGATATTAAATCAATTATTAAGATTGCTACCAATGTAAACCACAGAAGCTAGCAGGGGTTGAGGAGAAGTCCAGACAAAAAATTCTGTGCACTTCACCTGCTCTGAATACAACATTGAACGACAGTCGTACTTCTATATGGAACTAAGTCGCCTGGTCAATATATCTATTGGGAGCACTAATCTTAGTCTTCGCGGAAATCGATTTTCGACATAAATTATTAAAAATTATTTAACTATCAAATACTTTGGATGTAATTTTCTTTTACTGTGTAAATTATGTTGTCATACAAATAAATCATAAAACAATAAAAGTGAATCAACCAATGCCTTTCTCTTTACATAGCACGAAGGGTGATGGGGTTTATATAAATTGGTTCATTTAATTGCAACTATTTTCAGTTTTGATTTTCATTAAAATCACACAATACAATATTGAATAATTTTATTGAAGCGAAGAAAGGAACACGTACACATTTATGTACGCGGTTAACCGGAAACACATCTTTTGATTGCTTACGAATTTTCAAAAATGCTTCGTTATCTCAACAAAACACCTATACACATGTATAGAATGGAATACACAGACAACCCCACACACACATGTGAACAGGCAATAGTCAAACAATCATTATCACACACACATACACTAATAATACAACAAATACATGCACAAATGAACAATATATGTAAATTTGGTATGTGTTATTGTTGTTTTGATGGCTGTATCTTTCACTATTTGTACGACTGTAAGTGGCTGGGTGAGTGAGTACGAATAAATTGTGGGTATGTGTGTGGAAAGTTTTGTTACATAATTGTTGTTATAACAACGTGACTAACGAAAATGTTGCCATTTCGTAGCATAATTTGCTGGGCTGCGGTGTGTGGCAAATGGCGGCGACCTGAAGATCTGGCAGATGGGCATGGATACTTGCCACCGCCAACCGCCAATGACGACAGTGCCACTATCGCTTATACTGACACACAGTGGCACTCACATATCTATGCTTGTGAGTGTGACTGTGATGTATATGATATATAGGAAAGCCATGTTTTACAAGTAAATGCCATTTTAATGGTTTCAGTTGGCGGTGAAGTGGTGTAGCTGTCGTTGAGTATGTGTGTGTGTGTGTGTGTGTGTATGGGTGCTCTTACTCTTGCTGTCGCTGTGTGTGATGTTGTCAGCATAAACGCCCACAAAACTGTCAAATTTATCAAAATCACACGAAATTTTGATTGTTATTGCAATTTAGTTAGTATTCGTTTATGCGTTCGTGTGTGTGCGTCGGTGTGTGTACGGGCGACGTACTGCGTCTGCATATGAGTTTTGTGCGCTGTCGTATTTGTTATGTTATCAACATTGAACATGTTAGTTCATGCTGTTTTGGATATGTCAAGTTGTCATTACACTTCAATGCTTTTTGTGGTCAACAATTTATTTATATGCGTGTGTGTACAGGGAGGCCCAAAAAGTAGCCAGTTTATTTAAGAAATAGCAAGGACAATCTAATGTGGGGCATGGCTATGCGTCCAGGAAGGCGTTTTGTGAATATGTAAAAATGATTGTTATATATCTCAACACTCTAAGAAGCGCTCTCTATATTTAAATTTAAATAAAACAAAGTGTATATGAGATATCATCAAAATTGTATTCGTATTGGCGTATTGCCGTCATTATTTATGGACAATGGCACCGTGGCATTCATCCGAATTGTGAATACTTTCCATGAGACTGGCATATAAATTAGTCTGAATTTGACCGATGTCATGAGTTATATTGACTTTGAGGCCAGCTGTTGGTTGTGAGTTATTCGCAGAGACCTGCGACTTAAGAAAATTTCAAACGATGTCGGTGGCCAGTTCACATCACCGTGAGGTGATATGACCATGCCTACCAATCGCTTGTGCAGATAGTCCAGTGGGTGGTGATACTTTTCTTATCGCACCGTTCTTTTGAAATCGCATGTTTTTGGTGTCCAAATATTTCAAAAACCAACGTCCTATTCTTAAAGAAATATGGACCGATGACACCACCAAACCAAAATCCACAACATGTGCATTTTTATCATCCCAAATTCGACAATTTGTTTTGCCGTTCCCATTTATCAATTAATGAGCCTCATCACTGATGAAAACGGTTTAGTTTCCAACTGATCCAGAACCCATTCAACCAAGTTGTGAACTGCGAATGTGCGAGTTCTTATGCGCGGCACTTTGGCTTATCCTGCACACTATTACAACCAGCAGCGATGTTTTGGCAGATCTTGAGTTCGAATAACTAAATATCCGTCCACATAATTTGGCAAAACCAACAGAATCAATTACAGTCAATTGGACCACCTGTAGCCGTTATCAATGGTCAAAGTTAGGAAGTCCCTTTCGGAAGACCAGTTATAAGTTGTTCATTAAGTGTTTTAATAAAACTTTTAAAATATTTCGTACTTATTACTATTACTTATTACTAATAATTCACTAAAATTTCTTCTACAAAAAAAAAAACTACTGGATATTTTCTCAAATTTCTTTTTTTATTTGAAAGTACAATCCTTCCGTTTAATAATGGAAAATAATTTCATTCAAATGGCTGTCTCGGCTGGCCATGCAGTAGCCTAACGACATCAGCTCTGCGGCTGATAATGCGATCTTCAAAAACAGGTGTAGCTTCGGCTGTGTGGCACGTAGCACCGTCCTGTTAAAACCAAATGTTACCAATTTCCTCCTCTTAAATTTTTGTAAACAACAATTCGTTTAACATGGCCTGATAACGAAAATAACGAAAACGAAATAAGCACTAATTGAAAAAAAAACGTTAGATGGATGACCCTTTATTTATATAACCCATAATTTGTAACTAGTCTGTAACCCACAATTTGTAAATAGGTCTTCCACAGACTAAAGAAATAAAACTCCGTTTACTCTACTTGAGAAATAATCAAATCGTCTGCCCAAATTACACATGTTGCTTTGGTCAAGCAACTTTATTGTCACCCTCTACGTTTCTACATTTCCACAGATGTTGGCAAACGATTAATATAAAAATTAAAATTCAGTAAAATGGTTGGAAAAAGCAATGGGACATTAGCAATGTAGGACACCAGAACGTATGACCTATGAAAGGTTTGATTTGAACATTACTCATACGTATAAAATGGAGCAATTCACCCTTCAGAGATTTTTGATGTTTTTGCATAAATAAATGAATGAACTATTTAAAGCTACAATTTCTTTAAACAACTAAGAGTTTTTAGTGAAAAGAAAGTAATATTTTAATGGAAAGAAAACCGCTGAATGCAGCCGTAGCAAAGATTCTTGGTCGATGGACAAAATATGGATCGTTTTTCCACTAGCTGAAAGATTCAGTCGGATAATTAGATATACCCTAACTCTTAGTAAACCATACAATGTTCATATTCCAAAAGTGGGCGTGGCCTCAAATGTGCGATTTCCGAGGGAGTAACGTATAGATAACCGAAAGTGTAACATAGAAACGTACCGAATTCGATAACGACTTTTTTAAGCCTTTTGAGCTATGTTTAGAAGAAATTAACCAATTGCTTTGGAACATGACATGAGTTAATATTTTCCCAACTCTACTTAAGAGATTGCATATAGGCTTTATGGCGCCTTCCTTTCGGGACCTCCCACTTTGAAACACTTGCTGTGGATTCGAGCCAAATTGGTCTACCCATGACTCCAAATCCATCATTTTTATATAGATCGACTCCAACTCCGGACTCAACTCTGACTTCAGATGTTCAATACCAACATATCTATCTACATTGAACTGCGTTTATATCTTAAAGTTAAAGAAACGCATATAAGAGAAAATATTTAAAATGTTAAAAAATAATAACCGATTATCTTTTCTTCAATACATGTTTTTATTTTGTGGGACATGTAAGTAAATAAAACTCTGTGTCGGAGCCGATAAAATTTGTCAGACTCGGACTCCGGCCAAATTTGTCAGACTTCGACTCCACAGTCGTGATTATTACCACGAACAATCTTAAATAAATTTGTATTTAATGAAGTTTTAACATGATTCAGTTATCGAAAAAACATTGGAAGTTCTAGGAGGTACCAGCCTTACATCCATTACTTACATACTTAAGTGGGCTCTATAACCTATTGTTGGTTTTGGTCATCCCACGGATTTGCATATATTCTTCTTCTACAAGGTCCTTTCACCGGAGTCTCGGTCTTCCCTGTCTGCGATTACCGTGGAAACTGTCATCTCACGACTTTCTGTCTCTAGAATTTGTATTCATTCGACCGACATGGCTCAACCAGCGCCATCTGATGCTGATTTTGATGCGCTTAAGTACGTTCATGTCGCTCACCGTTCGTTCGACGCCTATACTTCTCCGTAACTCAGATCGGGTCATAGATTATGCGAAGGATTTTTCTCTCAAAAACACCCATCACAGCTTCATCTGCTTTTGCAATTATCCATGCTTCTTCGCCATAAAGACGTACAAGTAGTTAGGCGACCAAACAGATCTTATAAGCCCGAAATAAGATCTATTTGGGAGCACGATCCCTCGCTTTATTTCTATGCTGACATTATTATTTCTGTTAATAGAGAAGCCGTGGAATGGAAATTCTTTCACTACCTCGACGTTTCAACTGTCGGCCTTCACTCTATCGCCTATCATTCGTCGCTACGTTTGCCTAGCAGTGGCAAGCATAAATGTAGTATTGTCCCCGATCACCATTAGACCCATCTTCTCTTATCTTTTGTTTATTCTGCAAAAAATTTACGAGGAGGATGTTGCTTTTTAGTTTCACAATGGTTTTACAATATTTTATTCTTCAGTATTTTGAAGAAGTGGCACGAAAAGCTGTCACCTTATCGAAGACTTTTTCTAGTTCATAGTTCTAGTTCTAGTTCATAGTTCAGAAAGGTGGTTCATACTTTATTGAGGATCTACTGTCCTTTAGAGCCCACTCCGATCTAGTACAATGTAGTACATCTGAGCAAAATTTACTACAGCTGAGTACTGTTTACAAGGGTGGAGTGAAAACATACATTTCATTAATTTGAAATTAGCACTCACGGACTTTAAACATTTTTAGAGGTCGTGCCAAGCTCTTCCGATTTTGAAGTTTTGGATAATTTGATTCGATAACGTTGATTTGAAAAAAAATCTAAAAAATAATGAATCAACCTATGTAAAATTTAACTGTTTAAGCTTGTTCGGTACCCAGATAAAAGTATTTTAGGCAAAGAAGACGATTATCGACCCATATTCGTAGCTTTGGTATCGATTTAAATGCTAAGTTAATTTTTTGAAGAGACTAAGGTTATTTTACTTCTTGCCATTATTCTACCATAAATTTTTTTTATTTTTCCATTAGCGGATCTTGTTGGTATTTAAATTGTGAACATTCATCGACCAGAAACTCTAAAAAAAAAAAATTAAATCAACACCAAAATTGCGAAAATTACAAATTTCAAGATCGGGGCTTGACCTTTACAAATTTTCCCCTGTTTTTCTTTTACCAACGATTGCAAACTATTTCTCTTTCGGAGTGTGATGTTTTTTTATTTCACTCCACCCAACTGTTTACTACTTACAATTGCAAAAGTACTTGAATTGAATTTTTGGTCTGGATTTCAGTATATTTTGGAACTTGATTCTGTAAGACATTTTTGTTGGGCCAATAAAAAAATTAGTCCATAGCGATCATAAGTTTATATTATTTGCAATATAACGGCCACCCTGACATCCACTTCCATTACCAAATCCAACTTATATAAAATGATACATCTTCTTAAATCCAAGGCTACAAATAAACTCAATTGCAAAAATTGCATATCGGCAAAATAATTAAATTGAAATCCTTACAGAACAATTCTTTTTAAATTTCCATTTAATCTCCATGAATGATTCTAACCAAATCCTCTTTATGCTGAATGCTGAATGTTTTCGAAATAATAGTATTGTCACAATCCTTAAATCCTTTTTTGAAGTATAATTCAAATTTCATTGTGTGCCCATTGCTTTGGCTAATTGTTTCGAAATGCAAAGTTTATTTTGTTTTGTTCTTCTTCAGTTTGCACTTGAATCTTTATCTTTAAAATTGAATTGGATGCTTTTACGTTTTTGCATTGTTGTGTTATTATATAGAAATGAAGTTGTTTTTTCAGTTTTTGCCTAAGAAATTGAAAATGCTGCAAGAAAAATATTCGAGTAGAAATATCATAAATTTTAAGAAGCTTAACACTGTTGCTTACTCAACAGTAAACTGTTAACACCGTAACAAAGGAAAGAATTGTTATTGAAGCACACAACGTACAGTCGTGGCAAACATGTGGGTGACAAACGTTGAGAATATACAGCAGGTATATGTGGAGGAATTTCAAAATATTTCGACAACAAGTGTGTCTTTAGAATCGGAGCCTGTGTTAATTACTTGGTAGAAATTAAAAAAAATTTTCGAATATATTTTATATATTTATATATGAAACTCAAGGGTTTTGTAGCAATCTCTCTTTGGAAAAATACAGAATAATGTAGATCCATTTTATGGAGACTAGTGGGAATTTTCCGGTCCTTATTAATGACGATTTTTTTCCTTTGGAGCATTTATAAAAATGTCTAATTTTCTTCATATTTGTTATGGCTTCCCCACTCCACTTCTCTCAAAAAGTAGTTATGGATATTTTAAGAGTGTACTTGTTTTCTAGCCTCTACTGTAGCACAACAAGTACCTGTGAACTTACATAAAAGAGACTCAAAACTCATTACAGGAGTGCCAACTGTCCCGCATCTTATTGGCATCCACCCCATCCACAATCATATAAATACCTTTGGGAATTATAACAGTCATTGCAGAGTGGAGAAGTGTATAAAAAGCAACAGTACGAGTATATTACCGTGACACACCATTGCCACTGCTAAGACTATCACAAACACTACCCAGAGATTGCAAACACACACAAACGCAGCTACTAATGTACAACACCAACACTGCCACCACTACTGTAAACGCAACAATTACATTTTGAATGAGTGCGTCTGTATGTCGGTGGGCGCCTGTGTCTGTGTGTTTAAGGAATAAATATTTAAATGTTGCCCTGAAGTGAATTTAATCCGTGTCATTTAAAATGTACTTACGAAATTTCACAAAAACCTTTTGTTTCTTGCCCGAAATGTTCTCACCATACCGGAGTAGCAACTAAGGATGCCTTTGGAAATGTGAACAATTGCTTTTACAAATAATAATAATTAATTGTTTCCAAAAATTATCGAAATATTTTCGTTTTTCAGATACTGGGATAATTGTTGTATTTATCAAATGCTATAAGTGCTTATTCATACAAAATGTCAGATTAGTTTGTCGGGTGTTAAGCAGCAGTAAAAGAAGGACATCAACTGGTATTTCTTCCTTTGGAGACAGCGAAACGTTTGGAGCCTTTACGTCCAGACAATAAATAATGTGTAAGACACATAAAATGCGGATTAAATTTAGGGCTTATGTCGAGTTAGTTGGTTGGATTGATATACAATATTAATTCAAGAGGAATGCCACAACAGGTATGAAGTGTTCTGTTATAAAACACATGGGAAACTCTTTAGTTAGGTAATTAATGTGCGAAATTTGCCTTTGGTGGTGTGATGTGGGGTGGTGGCTAATATTTTCTTGTTTATGAATAAAAATGAATACTACAAAAACAAAAGTTTCATATTTTATTGAAATCTTTACAGAGGTTATCAGAAATGGTCCACATAAATATTGTGATTAGGCGACACTTTTGAGGCGTTGCACTTTTTAGCCGTACCAACTAAAAATACCCTCCAATAAAATAATCCAACAAATTTTAAATATGACTAGGGTTTTTAACCCGATAATTCCCGGGATGCCCGTAGTATGGTAGGTTTTCAGCGGTTGTTTTTCACCTCGTAAATGCTGGCGACTTAACGAGTAACAGAGTAATCTCTAAGACATGTAAAACTTCTCTAGAAAGGCATTAGCCGTTCAGAGGCGTCTTTAAATAGTAGGTCCCGGTCAGTATACAAAGTATACAAATCGTTCAAAGCTCACTGATTTGGAATGTTAAGGGAAATAAGTAAGTAAATCCCGAGACGTATTTTCCGCGAAATTTGCCGATTTTTACTTCCTTATGCCCCGGATTATTGGTCGGGATTCCCATGAACAAAATACTACCATCAAATTAAAATATGTACGATTTTAAGCACTTTTTACAGGTGTGATTGGGGTTTTTAACCGAGATATATATAATTTTATACTTTCAGAAACATTTCCGAACTGGCTGATCTTTAAACTATACAGGATATATGTTTCAATATTAATTGCGTATAATTTTTAATTAAAGTTTTAATATACATTTCATATTTTTAATATGCCGGAATTAATTATGTTCAAATTTTGGTTAAAAAAACAATCACATTTTAAATTTTTTATTTATATATGTTCATCTTTATTTCATGATATTTTTTATACAGATGTAGTTTCTCTTAAGTAGGTTAGATAAGAGGTTAGATAATTTGTATCTTTTCTAAAGTACTTGTGTTTATTACATTTTACGTTGAAAAATTCCAGATTCCCTAAATGGGAATGACATTCACATCATTACAAATGTAAGTATTTTGAATACGGCAAAATAATCAAAGTCCTTAAGAGGAAGTAAGCCCCCAACTCATTGATTTAGTACAATTTGCATTCAATTGTTCCCAAGTTCCACTTACATGGACATACATACATACAAGTACACATTCATACATGTGTCCCAAGTGTATATTTGTTTGTATTTAAACACACATATTGCAAGCACACAGACAACAGTACACACATACTATTCGTTGTGAAGATGCTCATTTGTAATCATCAAATATGATTATGAATGATGCACAAATAACGATAATAACATTTGTAAAAGACCGCTGAAAGTTGTTAGCAACAGGCGCGCATCGCTGCTCCTCTGGTGGTCTCATTGCGGAACAATTCAATTTTATGATTGCACAAACACACACACGCACACAGATTCTTACACTGACGAACACAAGTATACTTTACATGTTTATGTTTGTATGTGTTTATGAATTTATGTGTAATTTAGATATAATTGCCAGTGGTATTTGTTTGAATGTGTGCTTTTATGTTTGTCCGTATTGGAAAGTATCAATGGGGGAATATGTGCATCTCCTGCTCTTCCTCACCCTGTTTCTCTGACAGTGCGTTGTGATAGCGCGCATAAGGATGTGCGTATATAGACAGTGCTGTCAACGTGATTGTTTTTGAATAGTATTTAGAATTTTTTTGAATGAAAAGATAAATGGATTCACAGAGGTGATTGAGGTCTATGGAAATAGAAATGCCACTAGAAAATACTACTAAAACATCAATCTAAAGACACTCCCACTGGCATATCTTCGACGAGAGGTGAAATTGATAAACAGTTCGAGTGTGCTGAGCAATTGAAAGCAACATCCGAAGAATTATGAAAGAAAACAACCCGCAACCCGTCATAGGGGATGGTGTTGAATGTCCACCCCCTAAACTAGCAGCACTTGCTTAAGAATAAGAAGGACACAGATGCAGACTGAATACCGGCAGAGCTGTATAAGTTCGGTGTACGAGATTCCAGGAAAACTTACGTCATTGTGGAATGACTCGAGTGAAACTAGATGCTTAGTAAAAATAGAAAGCGATCTTAGTCGACCATTAACCAAAAGATCTTCGAAAAGGTGCCAGCTGCTATCGTGCAACTTCTTCAATGTACTGATGTAGAAAATATTGGAAATATACTAAAAGACACACCCACCTCTTCAAAAAGACGTGCTTTTCCTAGAATCGAGAAGGAATCGACCAAGGGTCTGACGGTGAGTTGAACGACTAGACAGGGCATTATATGAGGTGGGCGACTAGACTAAGCTTTGCATGCGTTCGGGAGGTGAGTATTTTTGTCCCAATTGGTATTATCATAGTTAAACGCATAAACGCATGAGTTTGCGATATATGGATTATTTTGATCGTTTCTATTCAAACGCTCCAGACAGAAAAGCGTTAAACGAAAACTTCCACGGAAGGGGCATACAGGGAAAATTGACACTACGTTGGAAAGACCAAGTGAAAGAAAACATGTAAGAGAAGGCACACACAATACCAAGGAGTTAGTATAAGCCTATATATATAAGCCTGTATTCGGCCTATTGTGCTCTATAGTTGATCCATCGGTTAGTCCCGAGAAGCTATTTTAGGAACTCTGTACTATTGTTTTCCAGTCGGCGCCCGTAAGTTGGATCAAGTATGTTAACGACCAAAGTACTTGGAAATCATTTATTAGGCAGACCAACAACAGGTTGGCAAGTCCCGAGTCACACAAGGCAATTTTATTGGCCGCAATTTTCAGTTTGAAGAAATTTTCAGTTGGAATGGTAAAAAACTTGCTCGCCTGGCAATTTCTTTTTGTGTTTTTCGTATTTTGAAAGTAATTTGTATTTGAAAAGATAATAATGAAAAAAAAAAATTCCAAAAAAGAATTTCCTTGTGTGAACACCAGGCGCAAGTTCAAAAGGGAATCATAAAAATAGTGTGAATCGGGACTAAGTGGATTTTTTTCCAAAGCTTCCGATTGTTTCACATTTTTTTTCATAAAATCTACGTTGTCTATACTTTTTCGAATAATTGTTAGACGCTTTTCGGCATTGTTATTGGCCACACTGATTATTTGTGCGTTTGTGTGGGAGTGTTATCGTTTAGCATATGCAAAGACAATAGGTGTGATGCTTTTGTAGCAGCGTATGCATGTATAAGTGAACATATTGCGGTTTCCGCTGTCATTATTACTATTGTTATTACAGCATTTGCATTTACTTTAAACACACAACCAATTCCATATACACAGACAAAGTTTCAGACGCGGAATTATTACAAAACTTAATGGAATTATTGGACATACGTATTGAACTGTAAAGTGGTCGGCCGTGGTGCGGTAGATAGTGTGTGTGACCAATTCCCCGGTAAGACCATCAACAAAAATATTAGCGGTCTTTTTCACCTCGTTTTCTTACGAGTAAAAGATTAATCGCTTAGTCATGAACAAGTTTTATAGAAGACTGAGGAAAATACAATTTGTTGAAGTTGAAATTAACGACGGTTATAACTTCCAATTACCCTCCTTTTTCAACAAAGAATATCAAACAATTAAACAAATTTCTGACAATACTAATTAACACAAAAATCCTACCCGAAAAACTCTATTCTTCAATACCCGCTTGTTTATACATTTATTTTCCACATGGAAAGTTGCTACATCTTTCTTCACAACTGTATTTGCCTATACTGTTTGCAAATATTGGCTTCCATTTATGTGTGCGTAACTCATTTCACATTTATATCTGCGGCTTATTGTGTTTCGGTGCATTTAAAAATCAATGCGACCACCGCAAAAATTATGAAAATAATGAGTTTTCTATAAAGAATTGTTTGCGTACACCAACAGGTATAGGGTACAATGGTAGCAACCAAAAATTGTACAAATATCATCACGGCTGGTGGACGGGCTTAACCAAATGAGGAGAAATCACTCTGAACCTTATAGCGATTACAAGATACCCTATTTACAAATGTAAAAACGGCACATCAATGATCTAGAAATTTTGCAATGAATAGGTAATTTGCACACTGTAAGAATTGTATGGAGATACGTGAAGATAACATCGGAGCGACGACTTGTGAAAACATCAACAGAAAATCAATCAAAAGAAAAACAAACTGAAACGTAAAAGATTAGATTTAAAAAAACGATGTTATTTGCAATTGGCTTGTCTGACCTAGCTGAAGTGTATTCGAGCTTACGTCTGAAAGATAGATCTAATGGGTCTAACCAGAGATGGGCTATAAGGATGAAAATTTTGAAACCTCGGTTATCAGAGGTTCAATATGAATAATTTTTTTTGGCGAATAAGGTGGTGTTTTTTACCAGCATTAAAGCCCGAAAATGAAAGGTTCTTCAGCTTAAAAAACAATCAATAGCTAACAATAGCTGAAGTTTAACCCTTTCCGTGGCAATTAATTTTTTTTTACGTGCTAAACATAATATGAAGTGTCGAATATATTTGACAAAGCCACTGAAAGGGTTAAAAACCTAAAATATTTCGAAAACAAGAGCTAAGCCAGGCAGTAGCTTCCGAATTGTTTTTAAACAAAATAATGAATAAAACATTAATTAAAAATCGCAGACAAATAATATTAAAACAAATTTGTTGTTGTAGAAAAAATGTAGCTAAAGGTAGCTTTTCGATTAAATGCTTGAAAAAATACAAAACTAGTCTTTCGTGGACCAGAACTTCTGAGATTCGCAGGGATTCCGGATAGAATATTAAATTTGGATGCGTCTACCTGCGACCTTAAATGATTTCGATTTTTTTTAGGAACAATGTCGTTGATTAAGCTAGAAGTGTATTTATTATTTCGCAACGAACCCGTACCAATTAAAAAATATTCTGTCATTGAAAGCCACATAATTGATATTATCATACTTATGAAATGCTTCAAATAAACAAAAAAAAAAACAAATTTTGTATCAAAATTGGCTGAGAAATGGAAAATTAGTTCTACAAACAGTCACAAATTTGAAGAAACTTATAATGATGGCTAGACGGGGAACTTTTATTAGTCAATCCACAGGCTAATCGTGAAAGAACCAATAATAAATTCAATGAATGTTCCAGCAAAAAGTTTCCCAAATTGTTAAGGACACTACTCACAGTGAGCTCGTGGTAGTTACAACAACCAATTTGTACAAATCTGGAAAACGAAGTGCGTCGGAACTTATTTCACTAGCAAATGACGAGGGTGCAACAAAAAAGTTTAAATTTTTTTTGGAATCATATACAAGCCTTCCTAATCCACATATTTTTAGAAGGCAATTATACCATGTATTCCTACAAATTGATGCAAACTTGTGCAACTTACGACACTTTGTGTGCTGCAAAAAAAAAAGGTTTTCCAAATGGAGTCCAGTTTACGAACTATTCGGCTCAAGTGCCTTTACAAAATATGGTGGATCACATTGTTATAAGAAAAATAATATTAAATTATTAATAAATATTAAAATTTAATATATGTTTAACCCAAAAGGCGGATAAAATTTTAATATATTAACTTTAAAATGTTTCCCTGTTTAAATGTTTCACAGTGAGCTCGTGGTAGTTACAACAACCAATTTGTACAAATCTGGAAAACGAAGTGCGTCGGAACTTATTTCACTAGCAAATGACGAGGGTGCAACAAAAAAGTTTAAATTTTTTTTGGAATCATATACAAGCCTTCCTAATCCACATATTTTTAGAAGGCAATTATACCATGTATTCCTACAAATTGATGCAAACTTGTGCAACTTACGACACTTTGTGTGCTGCAAAAAAAAAAGGTTTTCCAAATGGAGTCCAGTTTACGAACTATTCGGCTCAAGTGCCTTTACAAAATATGGTGGATCACATTGTTATAAGAAAAATAATATTAAATTATTAATAAATATTAAAATTTAATATATGTTTAACCCAAAAGGCGGATAAAATTTTAATATATTAACTTTAAAATGTTTCCCTGACAGTTTTTACGTCCAAAATATGAAAAAAAATATATTTTTGTTTAACATTGTTCCTTAATCTGTTTTTAAAAAATATAATACAAGCAAAAAAAAATTTTTCTTGCCGTTAGATGAGTCTTTTCGCCCACAGTGCCGAGGGAGAAAACGATTTTTTTTAAAAAAAAAACCCTCTAATTTGCAATTGACTTGTCTGAACTAGCTGAAGTGTATTCGAGCTTACGCCTATAATAGAATTTTAGAAGTTTTCTTATTGAACAGCTGATGAAGGAGTCGACTATGGAGTCGAGATATTTAAAAGTGATGGAGTCGGAGTCGAGCCATTTTGGTTAAACCACAGCCCTGGTTAAAACTAAAATTTCAGTTTTAAAAAAATACCTAAAATCGTATATGGTTTATTTTTTTGGTAGAGAATAGGGAAGTACACAAATAGCAAATTTTCTTCGGAAATGCGTCCCAGGCATTTCCGAGTAAGAAATCCTAGAAAATACTATGTTTTTATGTTGGGGTTGTCTCTAAAACAAGACTTAGGCATTTTAAATGAAATATAATTCCTTTTTCGATCCCGGTTCAGTTTATTCCTTACAACTAAACTACGTGAAGTCCGCTTGCAGTCAAATAAAGATGTTTTATTTGGAAACAGAATTATGAAAAAAAGTATTAAAATATATTAAACAAAAAAATAAAAACAAAAATAAAATAATAAAAAATAAATAAATATATTAGAAGGGTGTTCTTAATGCAGCTGCTTCGTCTGCTTCCACCTTGTAATTGCTGGCGAGTACGTCGCATAAAACTATATTTTGAAAAACATTTACAATTTTTAAAAAATATTTAATTGTAATTATAGTGTAGGGTATTAACAAACCACGATCTGCAGATGTTCATCTATATTGGCCTTATAATCAATATAATGAAATAATCAATATATATAGAGAGAGAGATGTGTGTTGCACAGTAGATATGTATACTATGGAGTTTCGACATATATGCGTGCTTCCGCCTTTGATCCTGTTTAAATTAAATATTTGTTATAAGCAAACAATTGGCTTTCATTAGCATTCAAATTAGTGTTTTTCGATTTGGGTTTTTTTTTTATATAAATGCAATGCACGGCGTAAGCGATAGGAAAGGCGGGTATTGGAAGGAGGAAAGAGGGAGTAGTGTTTGTTGATGTTTGCCTTGAATTAGGTAATGTCATAGCAGGCAGGAAGATTATTCCGGCCATTTGACAACGAACGGATGAGACTCCTTGGATAACCGAGTATTCCGGCTAAATGTTCTAACTTCAGGGACCAGACGATGGATATCTTGAGAAGAGATACCATTAAAATATCTATATAATAGCGATACACAACCCACATTCCGGCGATGCTGTAGGGAGACAATAGAGTTGTATACCCAACCATCCCCTATCATCACCACCGCTCTCCTGTGTACAGGGTCCAGAAGCTGCAACGATGTCATTGGAGCCCCTGCCCATATATGGGAGTTCTATTCCATTTTAGGACGGATGTATGTGGTGTAAATATTTACGAGGTCAGATGGGGTGAAGTATTTCTTGCACCGCTTTAAAAAGCCTAAACACTTGAATGCTTCTTTCGACACTTCGAATATATGGCTAGCCCAGCGAGCATCACCCTGTATCTTTATGCCCATAACATCAAGAGTATCTGACACGTCGATATCAACACCACCCATAGATATTGACGACGGTGCTGGGTCAGTGGAACGTTTGAGTGACAACAAACAGCACTGGGTCTTTTGTGCATTAAAATCAACTCTGTTCATTTGGCCCCACTCACAAATCGTAGCCAAATCGCGGTTAAGTGAGTCATTCATCGATCGCCTTTTGTCCTCGACCTCCTGAGGACCTGACCGATGATCAAATGAGTATGAATGATATGAATTGTTAGAAATCCACAACTATCCCTGCTGAAATTTGGTAACACTAGTTTAAAATTTAATGTAGCCCCTCTATAATCTCTAGAATCCACATACGAGGCTTATGACTCACCCTAATGTACATTAACACGCTTAGATATCAGTTTTTTTTTTGTGATATGCCTCTGAATAATTGTGTGTTTCTGCATATTGATTATATTCCATATAATTTTGGTTTTTGCCGATGTATGTGTGATGTTATCTGATTTTGATAGCACAATATTAGGTTTTTGTTGCTTTCGACTAAACATTCAGTTCATTGTTTTTTTTTTTTTGGTTGCAGTTTGTTTGTGTTGAAATGTTAATTAAAATCATCGGCAGTTGGTATTTCAATAGTTTTTACATGAACACACGCTCTCCTTTTAGATTCATTTGGCCTACGCACGCACAAACAGATGCATACATACATACTCGTATATAGATTGCACTGATTATGGCTTTTTGTGATTTTACAAATCTACATAACATACCCAGTAGTTTATCTATTTGTTGTTGTTGTTGTTTTGGAATGGACAAATGAACCTTTGCATTTATGAACCAAGCCCGAAATAATTTTTGTTCATTGTGGCCATTTGGTATTGAAGTTAAAATTGAAATTGAGTTTATTATTCGCTTATTATGTTCATGCATTGTGGCAGTTCTTTCGGGCATGTAAGTAGAGTATATGAATTTATGATACGAAAAATAGACAGAGAGCTATAGTATGCTTGATGGAAAATTGACAATGTTGCGTTACAATCTAATATATTTCGTTTATTTCTAGAAAACTAATCAATTAAGTGGTTAACTACGAGAGTTGTGTGTATTCGAAACTACTCCTACAGAAATCTATCAATCACATTTGATACAATAATATCCGCCTGCACTGGATATAAAACTGCAACTAGATCTCATCCTAGAATTCATAAAGGTGAGGCAGTCAACAGCATCTTTAGACTCAATGAGTCATTCCTGCTCAGTTACTCGCGAAATTATATTTTAAATGACAGTCCAGGTTCCCAGTGTTACAATCGCACTACAAAGTAAAGAAAATATAATTTTTTATTGCTGCCCAGGCAAGAAATTCTTGAGACACAGAAAAAAAATCACATTAACTCACAAAAAATCACAGAAAAACTTAATTAGGAATTATCTGATAAAAAATTCCCATATTAACTAAAATATTTACAAGTCATTTATGCAAAATATTTTCGTTTTGAAATGATTTAAAAATTCACATATTTCCAAAAAATAGCCTTGAAGAATATTTAAATATACATATGCTATTAAACATTTTGGAACTTAGAAATTTAATCTACCGTAATAAACATATTTGCATTTTTTTTTATCTAATGTAAAAAATAAATTTTGCAAATCTTGTCATGCATTACAAAACTTTGTTTTGAGTTTATGGTTTCCGTGGTCCAGACCCAGTGTCCATATAGTTTTTCTTGCACGGGGTGCACTTATACCCACCCACACATACGTAATTACGGAAACTTATGTAAATATAAGCAAAAACAACAACAAGAACAAAGTATCCCGGTCATCTTTGTTGCATCCACCTACTCATAGCAACACAAACAGGTGTTTGCAGCTAAGGTTTACACAGAAAAAAAGGAAAACAGAATTATTTTTATAAAATTTTAAAAAGCTTCCGGTTGTGGCGACAAAATTTCTCACATACACAAACATCACAACTTCCGTTTGGTTTTTTCTCCCCTCTTACAATTCTAACTGAAATTCATTGTAGCGTTTCGATTTCTGTTTTTATGGTAGAGACTTGTGAACAACAACTAAAGCTGAGTTTTATTTACTGGTTTACAGTTTCCGTGCAGAGAAACGCAATAAAACGTAGCAATGGTAGCAGCATAAAACCTTTACTTTCAACCAAAAGCCATCAAACCCAACACCTGTGGTCAACACTAGTTTTTCGGTCCAATTTTAAGTAGCTTTCCTGTTTTTTTTTTCCTTTTTTCTTCTTTATCCCTCTACTCTCAGCAGTGTGGAGTATGGGAAAAAATGTTTTTTTCTCGGTTTTAATTTTATATGATTTTAGTTTTTTTTTTTCAAAACCTTCTTTGTGTCGCTATACTTTTTGCTGTGTTCTATGCTCTATGGTGGTCATGGCGGGGAGTGGTATGAAAATGTCAGTTATTTGTAGAATTTTTCCGAGTTTTGAGATGGACGTATGTCGCGAGAACTTTGGCATACACGTGGCTTTTCTTGGATATGGATGTAATTGGACAATTTATTAGCTAATATGTTAAGCAGTTTTACAGGAGGTAAGACTTCTACTAGACTAAAGTCTCAACGAAGGCTTGCCAAAACTACTATGTGCGCCGGTGGATAATGGACGAAGGAAGCGCTATAGATATACGAGTACAGGCCGTTTGGGACGTTATATTTCGGGGTTTCCTTAGGACACACATTCTGCTTTTTGACTGGCACAACAAAATATTCTTGACCTTTTCTTAACCTCAAGCCCTGTACAAGTTTAACATTCTAGCCATTTCAGAATCCTTTTTTTCTCCAATATTCGAACCCAAATCAACAATACAACAACAAAACTAACCAGTGTTTACCCTTCTTTGTTCAAAATGATGAGAGTCATATAATAAAGCTCTCCAATAGTAATACTCTCAAAAACTCTATAAAAATACGTTATGTTTTCAAAACAAGGACAAGAGTATATCTTTTTTTAATATGTTTGAATTGTGCCGCAAACATATTATGATTGTGTACAAACATACTATTTTCACTCACAAATATATATATAATTAGGGCCGTCTCCAATTTAATAGAGTCAATTGATTGAATTTCTAATTTTTTTACAAAATGGCGGTGGTCTTGCGTTTAACCTTCGGATCCGGCTTTAGATAAATAAATTTCTCTGCAAATCGTTGTTAACATAAAGGTGTGAACATTTTATTCACATTTGTATTTAAATTTTTCTATTTAAATAAAAATGATTCGCCTAGAATTTACATACAAATTTTCATCCCGCCCTCCTAAAAGTATTACCCGAATGAATGTGTGCTTAGATGTTCGGCACATATGATTTATGACTTCCGTTTCTTGTTTGGCTAACGGTATAAAAAACCCTATACAGCATTTTTAGTTTCCTTCAGCCCTAGTTCAGAAAAAAAATGGATGGCAAGATTCAGTTCCCTTATTTTACGCAAAAAAAAAGGAATGTTCACAGAAAACAACTTGGAGTTTGTGTATTAGAGATGGTTGTGTTGATTGCTAGAAGTATTAGCATCCTTGTATATTGTATATGTCTGTGTGAGTGTGTTGGTTATGTCTCAAAACCACTTTAACCACTTTACCAACATGCTTTACATGTTTCCCCGAAAAAAGAAAGCAAGGATTTCTTTTTAAGTGTGAGTAGGTGTTTTTAGTTATAAAAGTAAATAAATTTTTAAATAAAATGTTCAAGTATCACATGGAGAGATGTATTGGAAACTTATTGCTTTCGTTTTTCTTTTTCTTTGTTGAGCTGTTCAAGTACGGCATTCGGCAGAAAGCTGATATTGAATGGTCTTGACCACTGAACTGTATGGGTTATTAAAGAAATGAAAAAATTATGTATACTCAATATTGTGGGCTACTTTCGGACTCAGGAATATAGTCGCTACTTGCGTTTAATACTATTAATTCCTTAGAAATATCATGTTAAATCATTCTATATTTTATTTATTGTTCAAATATTTACTAATGCCTTTGGGGATTATTTCGTCTCTTTACAGGTAAGCAACTTATGAATTTTCATATCCATCAGAATAAGGGTAAGTCCTCAATGGGAATGTCTAGGAAAATCAGAAACGGACTGTAATTTCCAGATATCAACTGCGCACATTACGTCACCTGAAAAATGTGTCAGGTAGCCCTTTCAATCTACCCAAAACCAAGGGATATGCATCTACAAAATATCTCTGGTCAAATTGATGTAGAATTAGGAAGTCGTTTACTGCAAATTCTCAATTTCACGTTCTGTTGTTAAGAACATTTTATAGAAGATGTTTTTATGGTCAAGCAAAAATGCGTGTAATGCTTACGATATAATTATATAATTTTCTACCAAATTTAATTAAAAATTGAGTTTTGGAAAAAATGGTGGGGAAAAATCTTCAAAAATTTAATTTTTTTTTTAGTTTCTACATTCGAAAGCTTTGCTTTCCGATTCGAAAAATTATATACTAGGAATTTTCTTTAAAAAAAATGGTCATCTTCGAAGAGGAAAAAAGAATAGTAAAAAATCTTTTTTCAAATATTCAAGGTATTTTCTTTTCATTTAAAATGTGAATATCTCGCGATCCATAAGAGACAACATAAAAGTATAAAACATATCGCTCCTTATATACAAAAGCACCATAAGTCAAAATAAGCAAATTATACAGGAGCGTCATTTTTAAAAATAATTTTAATTATTTTGTGACTTTTGTAAAAACTATGTGTTTTCGTTTCGGGTGTTTTCGATCATAAAATGACGGCTGTTTTAGCGAAACATGAAAGTTACATCGTTTAAGAAGCATTTTATGCAAAAAAAATTATTGTTGATAATATATTTACCCTCGACACTAATTCACTGATACACTGATTCACTGACTCTGTCACGCAGTACGTAGGAATTTAAATAGGCATTCTATAATAATTCTATAAATAATAATAATAAAAAAAATAATATTTTTTTTTGTACAGAAATTTTTTTTCCCCAAATTTTTTTTTTTACCAAAATTTTTTTTTTCCAAATTTTTTTTTTTCCAAAAATTTTTTTTTTCCAATTTTTTTTTTTCAACAAATTTTTTTTTTAACAAATTTTTTTTTTCCACAAAATTTTTTTTTTTCAACAAATATTTTTTTTTTCAGCAAACTTTTTTTTTCAACAAAATTTTTTGTTTTTCCACAAAAAATTTTTTTTTTCAACAAAATTTTTTTTTTCAACAAAAATTTGTTTTCACAATTTTTTTTTTTCACAAATTTTTTTTTTTCAATTTTATTTTTTTTCGAATTTTTTTTTACAAAATAGTTTTCTCATTAACAAATTAAGTAACAAATACTTTCTCAAGCAAATTAACGGGCGCCATAGGCGCATTACAACTTACTAGTTGTTGATATTTTTTGAAATGTGTGACTTTTGTATTTAAGGAGCGATATTTTTTGAGTACCGAGGTTTCCAATTTTGCACCATTGAATCTATTTTTCTGCCCAGACGCACCGAGTCCATCTTACGGACTTAAGTTCGAACACATTTTAGCTAGGTCTGTTTGAAATGGCAGATTTACTTCCAAAAAACTGTTTCGAATTCTCCCACTGTGCTCCATCGGTCCATTACGTCGACAGCTATAGTTCGATGATTACCAACTACTTTTGGCCTGAGTAGGATGATATGGACACCAACGATATG
The DNA here is from genome assembly GCA_958296145.1 of Hydrotaea cyrtoneurina. NCBI lineage: Eukaryota > Metazoa > Arthropoda > Insecta > Diptera > Muscidae > Hydrotaea > Hydrotaea cyrtoneurina. Next base: position 70,504,613 of record OY282515.1, read on the forward strand.
TGCTTTCAAGAGGACGGCCCTACACGCAACACAGCTCAAGCCACACTTGGACATTTTGCACGAGCGATTTGAGGGCATGACCATCTCACGTGGAGGTGATGTGAATAAGCCTCCGAGATTATGCGACCACTTTACACCTTTCTGGTGGGATTTTCTTAAATCGCACACTACAGCGGCTACATAACCAATGGAATTGGTTAAATTCCGACGATATATCAGACACACTTTGTTTTATTTAAATTCGAAGATAGGAATGGCTTAATGAAAGACTCTTCAGTATATCCCACATGAAATTTAATTTGTTTTTCTTTTTAGGCTTTGGACACCAACTTGTATATTTCCTAGATCCCATGCCGATGTGTTATGGGCAGCGTTCTACTCCTTTTCTTTAAATAATAATTGAAAAAATCATAAAAAAAATATATTAAATAGCTGAAGTATATAATACAGGTATGTGTACTACCTCCAGAAATGTTCTGGTGTAGTTCTTAACCTCCGTTGATTATTTATCCATTGGTGTAGACAGTACAACAACATGGCATGATCTCATATCGGGACGGGGTTATATCAAAATCTGACCCAGTATTGGACAAGTTTTTCAAGCTCACTGTGCCATAAGTAAATTTTGTGTGAATGTGATTAATGTCTACACCAGCATGACTTGTAAAGGCGAGGAACCTTCGTATTGGGGCTATATCACAGAATTAGCCGATATTGACTAACTGCAAAATGATTTCTCCGTAGCCAAAACGAAGCATCAAAATATTGAGACCTGCACTTTGATTACAAGAAAAGGCAAACTGCCATAAACCCAGCATTGCGATTTAATACATCCCCCCTTTTTTTGGTTATTTCAAAATCAACTACTCAATTATAATACCCTATAGTATAAAATGCATTAATTATTTAATTGATAAATTACAAAAAAAAAACTGAACGGACAATCCTCCACAGCTTTTGAATAAATAATATGTGCAACTCAACAAAACTTTAAATTCCAAATTCTAATCGTAATGCGTAATACAAATTTAATGACAGCCACATTAAAACATTTCACTTAACCCGCCCTTTTCACACTCACCCCACCAATACGGGCCAGTTTATTTTTTCATCAAAAATAAATCTTTGGTCTGTATTTATTTAGTTAAAACAATATTTAATTATTTGCTTAATTACATTTTATGTAAATCTTGCATTGCCGCCTTGGTTTTTGTTATTGTCGACGTTTTTCTCAAGTCGATTACGTTTGCCATCAAAGGAATCTTTTGAAATTTAAAACTCTTCTGAACCTACCGAACCCACCCCCAGTCATTAGTTATTGTAGCCACCATGCCATGCAGAAATAGAAAATAAAACCCCAGCACACAATCATTTTCATATGCTTGGATTTGGCTTCGAGGCCGGCAGTGTGCGATGGTTGGACTGGGTGGTGTGAATGAGTTGTTGGGTTGGGGGATTTTGTACGGTATTATTAATTAAATCGTAATCAATTACTTAAAACATGAAATTATACACACATAGACGCACACTCGCACAGAAACATTCACACTTGCACACATACATAGAGAAAAAGACTTTGTATATTTGAGATTTTTTGCTTCGTTTGTATTTTGCAATATATAATTTTATCGAACATCAAATTGTAATTTATTTTCTTCAACGCCTCTAAGGTTTCTGCTCAGAGTACAAATATTCTGGGGCTTTTTCTTTCAACACCCCCTCCTTTGTCACCCTATTGCGAAGACGTTATAGTAGGTTTATGGTAAAGCTTGCAGCACTTGTCCTTAAACTGATTTGGAATAATGTTAACTAATCGTTAAAATTGAAAACCCTTTGGTTGGATTCCAGTTATTATTAACACGATTATATTCTGCACGAACTGATTCGCAGTATCTGATTCTGTTAACCCTATTTTCCGAGACCTTTGTGACGGAGCCTGGCCCTCACTTACGAAAGGCTTGTTCGATATTCTCCTTAAGGACCACATTCTTCAATGGCTGGTTCGCATTAAATCGGCCCTTCACGATACCCCACAAATACATTTTAACAACGTCAAATCGAAGATTCGAGCTGGTCAACATACTTTGCCGAGAGGTCTGATAACACGATTACCGAACTGGATGCATAAAAAGTCAATTGTTGCATGGACTGTGTGGCATGTCGAAACCAAAGTTCGCCAAAGCCTCCGCCAAACTCAATGTCGTTTTCAGCACCGCTTCAAATCCGTACCAAAGTGTCACTCTCGAGGGATGCGTTAGCTTCTCGCCGATCACGCTCCGGTTTTCCGATCCCCACATGTGACATTTTTGCTTGTTTCCAAGCCACCGAAAAGAAAATGCTCTGTATCCGAAAACATGATTTTGTTGAGCAAAATCGTTGTCCATTTCCAGCTGCTCTAAGGCCCAAACTTAGAAGCGATAAGGAAACGGGTGGTCTTGTGACATTTAAGGGCGGAGTTATTATCCCTGACATTTAAAATAGAGGATATTTTAAATCAGTAATCCACGTTTTATTTTTCAACTCCTTTTTGCTCGATATTACCAGAGTATAATAGAAGCTAAAAACGAAGAACATGGGGGATGAGGTAGCTATTGGCAGCCCCATTTATAATTTTTCCCCATGGCGACATCAGATTCCGGTAAGTTCGTTGTCATAGTAAAATAACTAATCTTCTCAAGTAATGCTGCATTTAGATTCCATCAGTCGTCTTATTTTCCTTTCTCCAATAAAACAACAACGTAGATGCCTTTTGATTCGTCTACGCCACTCACATTTTAGTCTCCCTTCCCTTATATTTTCTGCATTTCATTACGTTTTCATTAAATAAAACGGCAAATTACACGCATAATTTGTTGCCAAAAAATACCTAAAGAAAAAGGAATTAAGGAATGTACCAGAAAAAAAGTAACAAACTAAACAATTACGAACACAGTAAATTGTAAGTCTCCCCCCTCAAAACCGTCTCAAACCCAATATCGAAGAGAAAGGAACACCGACCGAGGACACATTCAACACACCCTTAATACAAATTAGTAGAGGAGTAAGCGAAAAAAAAAGAAATCAATCTGTATGCGAATGTTCGTATACGGCGTTGATTTTAAGGATTCGAAGGATGTCCCAACACCACTGGTGAAAAGCAACAGTTAATAAATGCAAGTTCGGCACCAGACACATACGCATTGTATGCGTAGGCAAAAGGGTTTTGTGGAGAGGTGTGATGGAAAATTTTAAATTATAAGTTAAGAACATGTTCACGATATAATAAATATAATAATAACCGTTTAGAAGTTGTACTTGTTTTGGATCGTGCCTCTTCTCAGATTTGCCACATGTTAGGAAACAAAATGAAATAATATCAAGAGCCTCTCAGGGCTATCATGTTGGTTTCAGGGTGACTACCAAAAATATTAGGATATGGAACTTAAACTTCAACACACACATTCCAACCAACCCTTACCGGTCACCATCATCCCATCGACAACACCCTCTCGCCTGTCCTCGCCACTCAAATTTACATAAAAATTCATTTACCCACAGAGAGATCATTTGTGGTATGTTTTTAGCCTACATCTTTAAATACGTTTCCTCTCCATCAGCTTTGGTTCACTTTCTGCTGGGGTTGGGCGCCATTTTGTTCGTTCACAAATTGTATTCCTTTTTCCCAAATATATCAGTTCAAAATGATAAATTACTTTAATTAATACCAATGCCAACATCAACGGCAAATCCCTCCACGCCTCCTGTGTCCCAAGCATCCAAGCATCAGCGCCACCGAGACATGTGTCTCTAATAAAGAACAGCACATATTTTGTTGTTAACAATGAAAATTAGATGGTTTTGTTGCTTTAGTCCTTCTATCTAGTACGCCTTCGTCGTTGGCTTTTCATTGTGATTTTTATTGTGTTGTCTTATTGACCTTTTAACCTCGGAGAGTTAAAGGTTTTTGGATTTATCACTTAATGCAGGGAGCAGTCTGGCGAAAACGATGGGTGTTATGTGTATAAAAGACTTTTATAATGGAAAGCCTTAGCGTGTCACTAACACAACTATAAAAAACAGATGAAGATCCCAATAGCGCAATCTGCCCACAGAAAATTAAAGTCACTTAAAATAAGGAATTTTATAGGATTCAACAAACTCGACAATTTGATGCGATGCAAGTAACGATGTAATACTTATCCGACTTTGCCCACCATCCACATTAATAAGACCCGCAACAATTTGACCCCAATCCTTAGAACTGATACTGATTGTTTATGCCAAATTTGCCACATTACACTGTAAGTATGTGAAACGCTAAGACACCAAAATCTAGCATTATTTGCTTGACCCACAAATTCGTGTCACACTCCCATCCTCTTCAATAACGCTTCTCAGTTTGGGCATTAGTGTAGCTCAAACTGCACCAGATCTTCAAATAGCCAATGAGGTGGGATCATTGGCCCATTTTCCCTTGAAAATGTTGCTAATCGATTTGATGAGGCTGCATAATGAATATATCGAGATGGACGATCTTTGGTTTTAGAAGGATGGCGTACCATGCCACGTTACGCCGTTGTGGGATACCGTGGGAAATAAATTAAAAATTCCCAAAAAAAAAAGCCATTGTGGTAATCCGTCGTAATCGCAAAGACGAGAAGTAGCCTTGTATATTAAATATTTCCTTCTCCCGACCGGAGTCTTCCCGTTATTCATATAATATATAAAATACAGGGTTCTCCAACAAGAGGTGTTATTTTGAATCACCCTGTCACTTGTGAAGCTTATATTCTTTGACATTTGACAAGTAGAAACTACGCCATTACTAAAATTGGAACGATGATATTGACCTGGACAACGTTTACTTTCAACAAGACGGCGCTACGTGCCACACAAGCAAGGAAACCATTGCTCTTTTACGGGTAAAGTTTCTGGACCGTGTTATCTCTCGAAGAGGTGATCATAATTGGCCACCGATATCTTGTGATTTAAAACCTTTGTGGCCACGTGAAAGACAAGGTATACGCCAACAGCACAGCGTCGATTCAAGACCTCACAGATAGAATTCGTGTGGCTATCGAAGACATGGGGCAGCCACTTTGCTACTTGGTTATGGAAAATTTCATGAAAAGGATATGGTCCTGTAAGCGTTGTGGTGGTGGACATTTGGCAGATTTTTTGAATGGATAGTGTTGTCTCTTTCATATGAATTGGACAAAGTATGCGGAGGTTCCAGATGGCACAGACTACACGCTGAAAATACGTTTTTTTGACATGTTTACACACAAGTAAAACACGTATTTGCTCATTGTAGAAAGTAAAGCTTATTTCTTTCTGATGCGAATTTTTTTGCTGAAATTTGTTAAAATGACCATTTTTTTCAGCGTGTAGCTGATGCGTGTTTCTTATTAGCTCTTCTCCTTTGGTGATATTTCGTTTGCATATGAGGCCTTCTTGTCCTTAAACCGGTTATCTGCTGATTCAACTTCATTTGTGTTTGGCTGTGGACATTCAACACCATATTCTATGATTGCTAGTCTGTGGTTTTCTTCACAGGAGTCTTCCTGCCACTAACAAAGCTAGATAACTTTTCTTTGCGTGTCGGTCAACAGCTTTCCATTTTCATCTCTACGTCATTCTCGCAGCTTTATTTTTATTCCATTATTTTAGTCAATTCACAGGCCTATTGCATATGTATGCCTCATCAGAAGAAAAGTCGCAAACCTCAATTTTCTCCCCAAACTTCTGCCATGAACACTAAACAATTATTTTTCATTTGAACAACCCAATAAGAACTTAGTTTCCACTGTTCTAGAGTTGTGCCATAAATATTCATCATTTTAAATTATTTCCCATATCGAAAGCCTTTTTAATTGCCCGTTATACTTTAAAGCCCTATGGCAGTATCTGAAGTAAGCTGCGATTTTTTTTTGGGATTATCAAGAAGGTGTTTGCGACAGCATTATTATAAACAAGTGCAATAATTTGCCTTACCCGTCAGCATGAACTGTTGCATGAACTTCAAAACACTTTGACAATACGTTCGTTCTTTCAATGAGCTGCTTGTGCAATTTGTGTATCCAAACGCCTGCAGCGCCATTTGCCACAAATGTTAAATGCACTGAATGGAAGATGGCTTTTGTCATCTTCAATGACTTCAAAAGTGGCATCATTTACAAGTAACATAAAAAGCCTTAAGCTCTAAGTACCCGTCCCCACGAAGCCACACGAGAAGGCGTATACTTTATAAGACTTTAGATACTGATTTAAGTTGACCATCAATGGCAATGCAAAAATGTTAAACCATTTTAAGGGTGAATACTTTAAAACGCATGTTTTTGTTATACACATTTTTGTCGTTTTTTTATTGTTTAAAAATTCTATTGTTTAACATATGGTTAACCATATGGTTATGTATGCATTGTCAGTTTTCCACTGTGAACCAAAAAAAAAAAAAAAAATACAAATACTTCACATTCGAACGGAAACACATATGTATGCTGTTTCCGGTTAGTTTGAAAAAAATAATAAAATAAAAATAATAATACCTAAAAACCGCACAAAACTCATTTTAATACTGAAACGAAGAGCAAACATAGCAGCTATTCCGGCGTCCGTCCGTGTGTTCATCGTTCGTGCAGATTCTTCTCTAACAGAAAACCACAAATTTAATATTAAAGCTTAAATATTGTTTTTGACATTTGTTGCATTTCAAATGAATATATATATATATTTGCTTTTCTGCTCTATTCTCACATGCATACTGCTATTATCATTATGGTTTACAACTGGAAAAACAAGCAGAGTCAAGAGCATTGGCAAAGATCCGCCGGATACAAGCATTTGCATGGAAAAACATAGCCAGCAACAGTTCCAAGGCAAACAGACAAATAGACAAAGGAAACATTACAAAACCAAACAATTCAACTACTCACTCTCCACCGCACCCAGCCATTCCACTTGTCCCTTCTTTCGTTATCCTTTGCAATTGTTTCTTTATGCAGCAACAGGCGTTAATGTGGCGCCTTATTACAATAAATCCTTTATTTTTATCTGCTGCCTCACAAGAGTTATGTTGTATCCTGCCATGGTGCAGGACGGAGCTTTCGGTGTTTGTTCGCTTTGAAAGTCTAAATGAAAAATGCAAATTCCCTTAGGCTAAATTTCATTTAACAGAGTCAAAAGGAGTTTAACTTTTATGCCACAATCATTTCAAAATGGGAGGGGGGGGGGGGGTTAATTAAAGGCAGCGCCAAAGAAAGCACACGACTGTGAATCGGCATATACTTTAGGCGGTTTGGTAAAATGGTGGAGTGGTAATACCACGTTGAAGTGCATAATTATAGGGTGAGCATAATCCTTAACATGCCGTCTTTAGAATATATGTCGGGTCTTTCTAGGTAAATTGAAAAACAATTCGTTTGGACAGTATCTTTGTGCTGAGTTGACGAAACAGTTTGTATTCCAAGGAGTCAACCAGTTCGGAAAAAATAATGCATTGTCTAGAACAGAACAGAACCTTTAGTTCAACTTAATGGATAGTAGATTAATGCGGCCTGAAGCCATACTGGCTCTGGGCTGATTCAGCTTGTCGAGTTTGGGCTTCAATCTTTCAGACAATATGCTAGACAGAATCTTATAAGAAGACTTGTTCCACGGTAGTTGGCTCAAAATGTTTTACGTATGAGATTACGTATTAGAGATTCTAATCAGCCATACTTTCGTACTTCCGCCCTCCTGAACTAACGGCACCGCTCTAAAACAGCACGAGTTGCATAGGCGCGAGTATTGCCCAGTATGGTTGCGTTTTGGGCGGTTTTTGTATTGACGGCTGATATAATCGGTAGGAGGGTTCAGTAGGAGACAATTAATTCGTGGATTAGTCCAGCCATCTCATGGTGTTGTTACATGCGGAATTTGCTACACTTAACTGATTGCGTACCTTGGCGAGTGGTCCGAATTGATGTTAGCAGTTAGCAAAGATCGTACTTCCAATGTGATCGATTTGATGTCATGTTGCCTTGTGAGTTTCGCGTCGTTTAAAACTGGTAATGTCACATTATATTTTTTATGAAATTGTTTCCTTCAAAAAAATTATGAGAAAAAACGTTTTCCGGCTTGACTTTGTTAATAACTGTGAAAGGCAAAGGTTTAGAATAATTTAGTGATACATTTCTCAAAAAAATATTTTAAGTTATGACAATTAAAGTTTCGAAAAATTGCATTTAAAAAAAATACGTAAAAATGAAAATTTCAGTTATTTCCGTATTTGTGGCATATGGTAATCGAAAGAGTCTGTTACGAGTTGTGACGAATTATGTCCCAAAAAAAATTATATTTTTTTAGTATTTTTATGTAAAAGAAATGCTAGCCATAGAACAAAATATTTCGACCATTTTGGTACTCAGAGGACCATAGTACATCAGAATTGTATAGGGAATATAGAAAACTTTTCCAGAAAATCATTACCACAGTTCACTGATTTGAAAAATGTTCCCTGTGTGTTTCGGTTACAACTCAAATTGTTTTTCTGCTATAGCAAATCATATTAGTCCAACCTGGACGTCAGTGGGGCCTGTATATTTTAGGGGACCAACAACCAACACAGGTGAAATTCTATCATAAGAAATATTTTATACTAGTAAGTTGTAATGCGCCTATGGCGCCCGTTGAAATATGGAAAACAATTTTGTTGAAAAAAAAAAGTTTTGTTGAAAAAAAAAAATTTCTGTGGGAAAAAAAATTTTGTTGAAAAAAAAATTTTTGTGGGAAAAAAAATATTGTTGAAAAAAAAAAATTTTGTGGAAAAAAAAAATTTTGTTGAAAAAAAAAATTTGGAAAAAAAATTTTGTAAAAAAAAAATTTTGTAGAAAAAAAAATTTTGTAAAAAAAAAAATTTTGTAAAAAAAAAAATTTTAAAAAAAAATTTTGGAAAAAAAATTTTGGTAAAGAAAAAATATGGGGAAAACACAATTTCTGTACAAAAAAAAAATATTATTTTTTTTATTATTATTATTTATAGAATTATAGAATGCCTATTTAAATTCCTACGTACTGCGTGACAGAGTCAGTGAATCAGTGTATCAGTGAATCAGTGTCGAGGGTAAATATATATTAAGATCCCCTAGAGATCCCTCTTTACAAAATAAAATTACTAAGTTCCCTTCTTAAAAGCTAAACTTACTGCTCTAGATCGTCTTATATCTGATTCCCATTTTTTTTTTAATGCAGAAATTATAATTTCGCTTCCCAGAATGGTCTCTTATCCAAAATTTTCAAAACACAATCATTGAGAAAGGAGATTCTCAAAATTTCCTTACCGGTATTTTTCAATACAGAATGCACACTCGAAATTGCAGTTCCTTGTAACAGTATCAAGTCCACTGTCGCTATATTGAAACAACATATTTATAACAATTCTTAATATGCACTTCATATATAGCTTAAACATAAAAACTTCTACAAATTTAAGTATGAAATCCTCTTAAAGTATTACAATGACCTTTCAAGTAGGAGGGACAAATAGTAGAAGAAGAAATTGAATCAACAAAGAAAATATTGTTTAAATATCAACGACAATCATCGAGTAACTCTGAAGCATCTGATGAAGCACGAATGCCACCATCGCCAATGCCAATACCACCATATCCATCTGTACTCACCCAGCCGAATCTTACCAAGACATTCCATTCCTAAGTGCCAAAGAAAACAAACGCAACCAGCAAACGATGGAAGCGCTTAAAGCAACACGTGACTGTCATACAATATTGCACAACAACAATTCGTTGGGAAAAGGAGCGAGGGATAGAGAAGGGACAATTGGAAACAGAAATTGTACACTGTTCCATTCGTTCGTTTCCATCAACAAAAGCTTTACGTACTCCAGTAAACCGCTTACATAAGTATTGGCTCCCGTTCAAGTAGTCGGGCGACGGTAACCGTTATCAGGATACTACACATGCATTCGTTCGTATCAAGACAAAAATAAGTAAAATATAAAAAAAAAAAAAAAAAAAACAAAATTAAAAGAAAAACATTTAATACGAAATTATATCAGAGGACGAAGAGAAGAAAGCGAAGCAGACCGATACTTACATACGTTGGCAATCAGCGTCACCATAGCCATCAGCGCCATCATCGTCAGTGTCCCCCTCGTCAGCGGGAATGGAAGAACGGACCATCAGGAATGTTCGAATGGGAATTGCAATTTAATTTGTTATTCGTAAGATGTCGGTTAAGAAGTACTTGTAAGTTTTACTTATATACATACGTACACACACACACACATAGGGACTTATATCCTTATGAGTGGAATGCCCTGAAAGACAAAAGAAAAAACTGGGAATCAAAATGGACAAAACCAATACGAAATGTCATAAAAGTTAAATAGGAGGTAGGTACGACAATGGTTGTAGAACAAGCACCAATAAATGAGAGTTTCACCAAACAAACGACTTCAGAGATTATCAGCATCTCTTGAGTTCCTCTCAAATGTTTGCCACAAGTAGTTGTTGGCCAGTTCCTTTGTCAGCACCTTAACATAAGACCCTCTTTTCGCTTTGCCAAAAAAATGAAACGAAAGCGTAGCTACGTTAAATTAATTCCGAAAATGTTACAAGATGACATCACGGAATGATGATGACTATGATGCTGATGTCGGTGCTGGCCGTGATGTGATGGCGTAGAGATAGAGTTCGCAATTGAAATGCATAAAAATACCCGCATTAAAAATAAGTATAATGGTTCAATATACATTTACTTAAAATAACACTCGCATGATTTACGGAAAGCCTTTCGTAAATGCTGTAACGTCGCTAAGAATACTCAAGTTAAAATTGAAAAGATTTGGAAAATTGTTCTAGAAGTATGGGACTCCATTGGCTCCAGGACGGGTAAGTTATGTTTTTTGAGAACATTTGACATGCGAATAAGTATATGGCTTCGAGAACAATAACCTTACAATCTGAAATCTGTATCAGTTGATGTCATGGGCATTGTTGTAGTTGCAAATCGTCATGAATTTGATTTTATACGGCCAAGAAGAATCGTCAGTGAGAGTTTCAATAGAAAAATGAAGACGAACCCATGTCCCGGCGATGTTTTGAGAAGGTGATCCTATAATCAACATTCAGCACGCCCTCTCCAATTTGGATGCGAATAATGAAAGAGAGTTATATTCCATCCAGGAGAATTCAAAACTCAATGGTTCTTGAGTGATTCTTACAATATTCACTTTGATGAACATCAGACTCTTCGACTATGTTCGATATCTGTCACAGCCTAAAAAACTGGCACTTACTCCTCACTCGGAAATCTCTGCTAAGTGATGCTATCATAGGCAACTATTTATCGTTCACTTCCATAAATCCCAGTCGTTTCGAAGTGTATGAACAAATTAAGCTTATATGATGGAAATAGACGAAATGGACAGAAACTTATACAATTCCTGTGGTGAGTTAATCTAAAACTATAAAGGAATATGAACTAATGAATGTGCCTTTCGATCACGAATTATGCCCAAACACAGCAAAACAATTTGGATATTGACAGCCCAAGTGTTGCAGAACGATAACAAAAAGAGTTGTAATGGCCATTCTATTTCAGTTTCTGTACGCTGATCAGTTTAGAGGATATGAGTTTAACAGAGACATCTATTTATTTATCCCAGATCACAAATCACCACATCAGGAATTGTAAAGTAAAACAAAACTCACATATACCAGCCCGCAAACAGTAAACAGGTTGAACACTAAGCTTATTTTTGTGTTTTTACAATTTGAAAAAGTATATATCAACTAATAGAGGTGTCCTTAAGCAATGTGCCAATAAACGTTTATTCCGCAGCTGTTCCTTGTATTGATTGATCTGTTCCAGTTATCATACGATTCGTTTCGGGCTATACATACATCAGAATCGAATTCAATTAACCGCTCTTTAATCGTGCGGTCCACTAAAATGTATTTGTTCTTGGAAATACATTCACAATTTAAAACATAAAATATCAGCTCACCTCCTCGAACTGAGTCTCACGCAAACTAATTATACTTAACTTTTTCTCAAAATTCAACTTGCACACAGAGGGGCAGTTAACCGCATTTGTCATAAACCTTTATGACCCTTATAAACACCTTTCACCGAATCAGCGGGATGCGCAAGGACTGGCAGCAACAAAACTGCTAGCGATAATATTAAGAGCAGAGCTGTTGATATGATATGGTGTGTGAAGTTAATTTTTTTTTATCACAGAATAAACGTTAGAATTATACATTTTTATAACGCAACAACACATGCGAATGCAACGAAGTTGGTGAGGCTTTCATGCGGAAGGCCTCATTTATGGTGTTGTTTGATTTATTTGTTTATTTATTTATTTATTTATTTATTTATTTATTTATTTATTTATTTATTTATTTATTTATTTATTTATTTATTTATTTATTTATTTATTTATTTATTTATTTATTTATTTATTTATTTATTTATTTATTTATTTATTTATTTATTTATTAATTTATTTATTTATTTATTTATTTATTTATTTATTTATTTATTTATTTATTTATTTATTTATTTATTTATTTATTTATTTATTTATTTATTTATTTATTTATTTATTTATTCATTTATTTATTTATTTATTTATTTATTTATTTATTTATTTATTTATTTATTTATTTATTTATTTATTTATTTATTTATTTATTTATTTATTTATTTATTTATTTATTTATTTATTTATTTATTTATTTATTTATTTATTTATTTATTTATTTATTTATTTATTTATTTATTTATTTATTTATTTATTTATTTATTTATTTATTTATTTATTTATTTATTTATTTATTTATTTATTTATTTATTTATTTATTTATTTATTTATTTATTTATTTATTTATTTATTTATTTATTTATTTATTTATTTATTTATTTATTTATTTATTTATTTATTTATTTATTTATTTATTTATTTATTTTTATTATTTTTTTTATTTTTTTATTTTCATTTATTTATTTACTTACATATAGCGCCTCGCTTGAAGTGTGAATATTCACTAGTACTTTCCAATCTCAATGATCTTAGTGCAAACGCCTGCCCTGTGTTCGCCCCTGGATAAATATTTACACATTTATAAAAGTGAAGAAAAAATCATCTATCAGTTTAATAAACTTGGCACGTTTTATGATGGAGGAGAGTGTGTGGGTATGTGGTCCGATGCTTTCATATGTAAGAATGTTACTTTACGTATTTCGGTGAGTTTAAGGATATGCGAATGCATTTGTGTGTGTGCGTGGGCGAGGGTGAGTCAATACGTTGAACTATAAACGTTTAGAAGGCAACCAAAAACGCATAAGCATCAACATCACATGGTCACCCATCCAAAGAAGTATGTGGCATAGAAACCCCTCTGCGTTACCCTTACCCGCCTACATGCTGCCATAAACGCAGACCACAACAATATAATAATAATAACAATACCACGAAATACTAATAAAACTAAACTATATCGCCGTAAAAAAACCACATAGAGAATATCGGGCAACTACACATATACATGCGTATGATATAAAAACGCCTGGCGTGCGCATACCCATTCACGCACACACATATACATATTCACAACCACAAATCGTTAAAATTAACACTTTTTATTGCCTAAAAATATGCTTTAATAATAGGCGGAAGAGTTCTATGTAAGTTTAATACCGACCGTCGTCGTCAGACGTCCGTCGCCTTAAACGTTTCACAGTTACTCGAATTGTTCCATAAATTCTGACTGGGGTGATTAAGCAAGTCCCCAATTTATGTCCATTTTAAACTACGATGACGAATTTAGCTGGAAATTGCTGCAAAATGCATTCGCTTCACGCACAACATCGCGATGGGTTACAAAAAACAGGGTGATGAAAATACAACCGGTGTCTGTTTGTGTGTGTCGGCACCGTGACCGAGATTGCTGAGTATGTGTGAGTTATTGTAGATTTAATACAAAATGCAACTGTTTGACATACGCTTTCACACGGGCACACACACATGCACACATGTGGGCAAAAGTGCTAAATGAAATCTGCACGAGTATTTTTTGTGTTCCCTGGAATATCCTGGTATTCGAAAACGCGGTGGCAACGAATATGCCATCCACCAAACTGAAATACTCATTTATTGAGATACACTGAGGAAAATTAAAAAAACATGTAGGAAAATGTTATTCTTCATTTCAGCGGGATGTCATGCCGCAACCGATCTTTTGATCAGCAAGTACGGTAATAGTGTTCCAAGCCGTACCGGCAAATGTCAACTAGATCTCTTGGATTTTTCTTTGAAGACTAACACTCAGGGGATGCCCCCTATAAATGTCTTCAATCAGTTTGACATTGCATACTTTTACAAAATTATGATATACCTTCAGTTTCTAATTAAGCAGATTTTTAATGTACAATAGAGGCTTATAATATGGCTATGGCGTGCTTTTGCCGTTTAGAAACTGAGACTGAGACAATGTGAAATTTTTCTTGACTAATCGAATCAAGTTCCATTTAAGTACGTTTTTCTGAATTGATTTTTATTGATGATTGAAAGTTTGTGAGTTTGGGAACATGGAAGGAATGTTTTTTTTTCAATCTTGGATATAATTTTTCAGGTACTAAAAAATATTTATTAATTTGTCGAATTTCCGAGGACAGATTAAAATATCAAAGTTTCACTTCCCAAATATTTCAAAATATCGGATGTTAAAGCTCCCACAATTTGATTATTAGCTACAACTTGGCTCGCGTACCATTCCCCTTTTCCAGTGTACCGTTATCGGTGGTGGCACTGCTGTGAAAAAATACCGTATAATAATCCTTAAAGTATAGTGGCTTGAATAACGATTTTTACATGTTTAACGTGACAGGAATACAAATTTGTTCACCACTACCATGCACACACACTCAACGATTTGCACGAAATGCAGTTTTTCCCACTCTCAACTTCCGGTAGATTTTAATACAACTCGCATACACCACTAGCGTTGGCTGTAGCGCTGATAGTGGCAGTCGGGAGTTGGAACTGGTGCCTGTACCAGTGTTGCTGTTGATGTTGTTGGTATGGTTATAGTTTATATTTGAGGTTTCCTTGCGATAATAAAATGTGAGTGTGTGTGTAAGAGAGTGTAGGTGAGTCTTGTTTACGAGGGAATACTTTTGAGGGCAACCGAATTAGAAACACCGTGAGTGCGTTTGTAGAGTCTCCAAGGATTCTTAGAATTTTTGAGGAGACGGAAGGAATTGGTTAAGAAAATTTAATGAAATGCTATGACTGGCTGTTAATAATTGAAATTTTGTTTGAAAGCAGAACCTTTCACAAAAAAATAAGGTTGGAAAAAATATGAATGAATAAGTTTAAGAATAAATTGACACTTCAATTATTTAATCATCAAGTTGTCAATGTTTTCAACAATTCCATTAATGTATTATGCTGTAATTTTAAATATTATATTACCAACGAATTACCGCTCTTTCACGCCTAGTGAAACGTTGACCAAATCATCAGGGTTCTGAATGGCCCTACTGATTCCAACAGTGGGCAAAGGCGACGTAGTATCATTCAGGATGAAAGGCAATACTTAATTGTGGTGACACGTTCTAGGATACTTCATTTGCAAAACTCGGCGCCAGAAAGTGGAATATATGTCAATTGATTGTTCGCGTCTCACATACAAATGACTCATTCTTCATAATCATTTTGGGAATTCTCATTTAAGCCATACATTTCCGGAGAACCAATACGCTTAATAATTTGGCGCAACTAGAGGGGTTTCCAACAAGAGGTGGTATTTTGTTATTCAAATTTCATTAACCGCACCAAACAGTCACACGTTGCGGATGGAGAGGCTTGGGTTTTCCGAGCCCCAGATGCGGCAATTTTGCTTGTTGACGTAGCCACCGAGGTGTAAATGGGCCTCATCAGTCAAAATGATTTGTCGATGGAATTCCGGCTTATTGTCATGCCTGGAGTTTTACGTTGGAAAGTTATCGATGATTAGCCGATCCTGCGTACCGCCCAATTATGGGATGTACTACCACCCGATAAAGTGTATAGAGTCGGCCTCCTAAAAGATTTAAAATTTCGTTGAAACCGATCTACAGGACATGGCGTCCCATTCGGAACGACATATTTCAACCATTCACCAAAATGGTGAAAACAAAGTCGGGGCTCTGGATACTTCCAGGACGTTCGATTGGGTTTAGCACAAATTACTCACATAACAAATTATTGTATTTGGTGTTGGTAATAACTTCTCCCGATTCATATCGAGTTTTCTCGCTAACGGTTCTTATGAATGGGAACTCATGCTAGGAACTTATATTGACCGCATGAGTGCTACAGCGGTGATATCGATGTATCAGACACTATTAATGTTTTGGCCATGACAGGGTGATGCTCGTTCAAGTGTTTAGGGTTTTTCTTAACGATGAAATAACTACTTCATCCCACTGACATGCGGTCAAAAATTAAATATAATCCTAGGGTCTCAAGCGATAATACGGTATACGGTAGGATAACCAACTATATTATCTTCTATTTCCAGGATCTGTCCGTTAGATATCCACCGTCTGGTCATTGATGTTAATAAATTAAATCGGAATAAGCGGGTAGACATTCATTGTCATTGCCATTCATGTAGGGTCGATCGACCACACGTATTGCGAAATTCGAGCCTGTGTCTTTTCTATAGCTGGGACATTCTCAAATTCAAGACAATCAACAAACACTACTAACAAATAAGTTGGCTCTACAACCTGTTGTTGGCCTTCGCCTGTTTAATAAATGATTTCCAAACATTTCAGTCTTCTGCTTGGCTTTTCCAGTTCGTGATACCAACGATTTTCATGTCTACTTCCACTTGGTCCCTCCACCGGAGTCTCGGTCTTCCATGTCTGCGCCTTCCAACGACCTTCTGGCTAAACCGTTTGTGTTTATTCGACCGACATGTCCCAGCCAGCGCAATCGCTGTATTTTGATGCGCACAGTTCGGGCCATAGATTTTTCGAATGATTTTTCTCTCAAAAACACTCAGCACAGCTTCATCTGCTTTGGCAAGTACCCATGATTCGGCGCCCTAAAGAACCACAGGTAGAATAAGCGTGATGTACAATGTTATTTTTGTTCGACGAGAGAGGACTCTGTTCCTGAATTGTTTGTTGAAATAACATCTATTTGCCAGCACAATCCTTTGCTTTATTTCGATGCTGACATAATTATTTCTATTAATGGTGGAGCCGAGGTATACAAATTCTTCGACTACGTCGACGTTGCAATTACCGGCCTTTACTATGTCGCCTTTCTTTCGTCGCGATGTTTGCCTAGCAGTGGCAAGCATATATTTTGTGTTGTTCTCGTTCAACATTAGACCCGTCTTCGCCGATTCCCTCTCCACTTTAGTTTTTTTCATTGCAAAAATCATATTATATTTTGAACCGAAAAAGATAATCAATAAATTTGTATGGCATATAGCAGAATGGCTGAAATATGACGTCCTCATTACAGTTGGTATACACATTTTGCCTGAGAGTTAGGCTGCCATTAAATCCTTGTTTTCTTTGTACATGACTTAATATCTGCCCTGGACTGGAGCTGATCTCTCAGCGAGATAGTTGTCGAGCCAAAGGCATATACATGGGAACTTTTGGGCATTCGAGCTAGCGGAACTCCAACAAATTCCAAGCAAACTGAAATCCTTAACCTCCTACGAGAAGCGTTCTCTTTCAATGCTGTTACCATCATGACGCCATGAGACATCTCATCCATCACCAGCATTGAAATACTCAATAATTTAGTATTTTCACATTTGCGCGATCACACCTTTCAATTTGTTGAAAAAAAACTCTACACTTCCCTCAGTAGCACAGAATCTCAACTGTTGCCAAAAGAAACAAATATTTGTCAAACTTTTCGTTGATTATTCTGAACTGCAATTCCCCGTACTGCAGCGTGAAACATTTTATTTCAATTTAACGGATCCACTCCATTCATTCCTAAGAATACCATCAACATACAACAAGGTATTCTACGAATCAATGTGTTGAATGGCCAACCAACCTTCAGCTTCACCAACTATGTATTAGAGCACAAAGTGATAAACTCCTTTTTTTCTGGCTGCCAAAAAAAAAAAAACAAGAAAAAAAGTTATTTGTCTGTTTTTCGGTAAAATGAAAAGGAATGCACGGGACTGGGTGTCTGGGGTGAGAGCGTGTCCTCATTTCTAGCCATACTTTGTTTAAATATTTTTGCTTAGCATAACTTTAGGCGACTGAGCTCATAAACGACACACCACACTGCCAAGGCACTTACACTCGCGCACACACACATACACAGTGTTAAATGACAATGTCGTCGTTTGTCTCCATCTGCATAAGTATGAGTGTGTGTCGGTGCGAGCGTGAGTCCTTGTGCCTGGCCTGGTTTGTAGCATCGGCGGTGTCTGTATGTGAGAGTATTATAAAACGCACAGTAGCGGAAATACTGAAAAGTGTTAAAATGCCATTATTGTTGAAAAATGTCAACTGCTTTTAATTGGCTTTCTTCTTTTGCGTGTTTTTGTTGATGATGGTTTCGGTTGTTGTTGATGTTGTTGTTGCTACTGCTGATGCTGATGATGATGCCGTTCCTGTGAATGTTGCTGCCTGTCCGGGCTTCCATTGTTTTCTGTTGTCAACGATATCCTTGGTTTTAGCAACAATGTTGTTTTTGTTCGTGGCTGCTTTGGTGTGGGTTTGTGCGTTTTTTTTCTTGTTTGGGGTGGCAAACAAAGGACCAAGTATCACAAAGATATTTAAATAAATATTTATTTAGAATTGTTGGGTAATTAACATACTTAAAATGACTTTAGCTAAGGATTTATAAATATCAACCCAGACAATTTGTAGTGCCAGCAATTATTTTGTCTGTTGGACTAACAGTGATTATATTCAATAAACATACAAAAGCGAAAAACGCCTACAGACAGCTAGTCAATAATTTTTATTAAGACATAAACCCCTAATTGAATAAGACATGTTTACGTTTAATTAACATTTATATCCAAGTGCGTTTCGGCATAGCTCGGGGCTGTGGCTGAAATAAGCAGTGGTTGAAATAACAGAAGGCTCTTTTGTTGAACTCAGTCCCGAAATATCAAATATTTGCCAGCACGATCCTACGCTTTATTGCGATGCTGACATTATTCTGTGCACTGATGGCGTAGCCGAAGTCCTTGGCTGTCCTCGTTCTCAAGTTTTGTTTCTCACGTGGTCCTCCACAGGAATAAGTTACTGAAAGAACACTGATAGGTTTGAATCAGTTCTTCGTCTTAAGGCTTCAATCTTTCCTACAATATAAAAGGATAGTATGTGTGATTGTGGTAGTGGGAGCAAACAGTTTAATCTTCTATTTTATGACGCTGTACGTATCCAACTCAAGACCTATTTCAGTTATTTTATATTTTATTTTCTTCTCTCAACTTCAAGCGGAAAAATTTTAGGATATCTTGGAAGTGACCTAATTGAAATTAGAAATTTTATGATTTGTCAAAGAAGACTTAGGATAATATTGAAGACAACTTGTAATCAAATGTTAATAAAGCTACAACAGATTTAACTAAACGACTATCAAAAAACTTAAAAAAAAAATAATTAATCATATATGATGTAATATTAAGCTTTAGCTTAAATAAACAAAATATTAGTTCATATTCATGAAAAAGGTCAAATACAGATTTATTCACTCAAATTATGCAAATATGTACAAAATGTTTATCCATTGTCTGTGGAAAGCAACAAAATACATTAAGTGTAAAGCGCCCCGGTAGGCGAGTTGGTAGCGTGCTTGCTTATCAGCGTGGGAGTTGTGGGTTCGATTCCCACCAGAGGCTTTGGTCTGTCGCTGCAAAAATCTAAACATATGGTCTGTGTCACCCGGTTTACCCTTGGACCCAAATTAGAATATAAATTTACTTTGTATTGTAATTAATAATAAATAAATAAATAAAAAATAAACATTAAGTGTAGCTCACCATTTACCGTAACGGCAGCTTTGAAAGAAATAAGAACCGATGATGGCGACAGCGTGTCCACCGCACCAATTTTAATGGATGTAACAGTGATTCGTAAATGGCTTGAAGATTGTCTTCGCTCCAAACACGGCAATTTTCCTTATTGACATAGCTTGCTTGCTTGCTCACTAGGTCGATTATTGTGACCGTAAAGTTGACCAAGTTGAACTTCGCGAACAGATTTATTTTTTCACAGTAAATTTCCACAATTTGATAAATTGTCAGTAAATAAATGTCAGCACAGTTTGACTCTATCCGCTGTGAAACCATAGTTCTCAAGCAGCTTAAAAAACACCACTTAATTGTGGAATTTTTTATTCTATTTGACATTTTATATTTAAATGCATCGTTGTTTTTGTGACTTTCTGGATTTAAATTTCCCAAAAAATTATGGAAAACCCTCCAACTAATTTATGAAAAGCGATGTAATAAATACTTCACCCTATCTGATCACTTAAATGCATCCGGTCTAAAATGGAATTAAACTCCCATACATGTGGTGTGTAGAAGAGAGCGGTGCTGATGATTGGAGATAGTAGGGTATCAACTCTATTGTCACCATTCAGAATCGCCGGATCATTCACAGGCCGGTTGATCGCACGACACACTATAGAGAAGATACGTTCTTCAGTCAAACTTTTCGTATGTCAAATACTCTTCCAGCAATTGTGTTTTCTCCCACCTGTGACATTCTCAAATTGTAGACCAGTTTCAACAAACACCACTCACTCGATCTTTGTTCCACTACCCCAGTTTTGTATCGGTAACACGGTACATTACATTCAAAGCGGGTATCCCCTAACTATGGTCTCAAAAAAAAAATATATATAAAGTCATTAAAATCACTATTTACCTCGACATAGAATGCATTTGCGGTAACATGTGTCATATTTATAAATTATTCTAATACATGTTGCGGCTACAACCATCTCGCTTAAATTTGGTTCATTTGTTCCCATAAATATTGTTGTTTCTCTGTCGATTAATTGAACTGCATGAAAAGCCTAATATTTTTTACTTCGACGTCTGGTAACAAAATTCACTGAGAATGACGTATGAACACATCATGTGATTGGAAAATCCACTGCTTGTGTTCGATATTAAACTACATGTGAATCTTAACAATTGGCAGACACAACTCAAATCTTTTCATTAAACAACTCTAAATGAAATCACATTTAACAGCCTGAGATAAGCTTTAATTTTCTCATTTGATGTATTTCCCTTAAAGTCTTTCAACTTCAAATCACAGGGAAAGACAAAAACAAAATCCAGAACAATTGCATATGAGACGAGACATAACAGTATGACAATTGCAACAACAACAACATTATAAACTTCGAGCAATTTATCAGATGCAACCCGGCCCAGACGCCCATACAGACAGACGCACACATGACAACATCCATCCGCCCACTCACGCAGTCATGCGGCTACACTCGCGGGAAACAACGGCAACATGCTTTAACAGCGGCAGCAACATTTGCAATTTCGAATACAAAGCAATGATTTTTCAGATGTGCTGCTGCTGTTCCTGCTGCTGGTGGTGGTAGTGGCGGTGGTTGCTGGCGGTGTTGTTGTTGTTGTTGTGAAATTCTAACAACATCATTTTTAAGCAAAACCAATCTCATTTGTTTAGTGCAACAACAATCAACAACGTACGTTCCTCTATACTACAGGTAGTCGGGCCATATACCGGAACATACCTTAGAAGCCGTTTCAACTACTGCTTTTTGTTGTTGTCGTTGCCAATGCCATCGTTGCTGCTGTTGCATATCTAACAAATACGCGATTCTGCATAATGAAAATGACGATGATATTGTACTTCGTTGGCCGGGGCTGCTCCACCTGTATTTTGCTAATGCTGTTATTGTTGCCGATGCTGAAGCTGAAGCTGAATCCGAATCTGTTCCCGGTTCGAACGATGGCGCCACTGGCGGCAGTGTGGAAAAATACATGAATTTTTGAATTATGAATTTGAAATTTGTTTTGTTTGCCACTCGCTCTGGCGGAGTGCCGTAAAGGAGGGGGAGGAAGAAGTAGTGGCACGTTGCAAAAAAAAAAAAAAGAAGAAATTATTATTAGACTAGATTACGTGCAGGGATTTGTTGGTGGTGCTGCCAACGTCGCTATTGCTATGTATTTTGTTTTGGTGTGGTATTGCTCTTACACTTACAGATATAAAAACACACGCACACACTTACTCACGTAGAGACAAATGCAACTTGAACTCGGCGGAATGAACGTGGCAGGCTGGCAGTTGTTCGAGGATACTGAAGATACATTCATTGGTTTACCTTCTGTATGTGCAACAACCGCAAATAAGCAGCAGCAACAACATTAACTTGCTTACAGACAATGAATGATGTGGCACTACTAATATTATGTTGTATGTACGAAACACGGGTATGACTAGCGACTGAAGTCGCTGTGGAATACATGTGCATACAGAGGTGGGTATGATCACGTTGGTTATGATATCTTTTAATAAGTTGAATGAATACAGTAAATACATTCCATGCAAGTGTTATATGACAGATTTATTCAGTTGTTAGGCGAACGGTCCACTAACGATTCAGTGCCTTAAGGCGAATGACGAGCAAGTCATTCGTGACGTGGAGCCAGAATCCTTCACCAACGTCTTGGACAATTGGGATGACAGGATAGGCTATTACCAAGCCATCCGAGGCAGCCACATGACTGAAATCAAGCATAAGCTTGATGCTGTTTCTCTATGGTGCGAAGGTACCTTTCAACTGGAGGACGTTTCAATAAATTGATAAGGTTCACTGAGAATGTACGGAGCACTCTGAGAAAGAGTTTTTTTTTTGGGTAATAACAGAAGATTTTAGCTACTTAAACTAAAAGACTAGATTTTTTCTCTTTTATAATCGAATTTCCATGCTTGAGACTACCTGCCTCTGTACTAGTCGTGATCCCCATATTGATTATGAGCCAGTTTTACATGGTAACGCAACAACTTAATCGAATTGGATTATTTTAGTTTTTATTTTCCAACTCATCATACCAACCCTTTCTTTTAATATCGTCACATACATATCCACCAAAGAAAATGTTGCAAAAGGGAAAATATTCCCGGCCACAGAAGAACCTTTTTCGAAAATTATGTGAACAGCAACAACAACGATGTTGCTTGCAACGAATGGAGGAATCAGCCGTGGAAGCTTTTGAGCTGAGATTCATCAAAATTTATGTTTTGTTGTTGCTATAATGCTTTAAGTATGTTGTTGCTGCATAAAATAACAACAATACCCCGGTGTATTGTTACCGTATTGTAGTTGTTGTTTTGTATTTTCTGTTGTTGTTGTTGTCGTTTTTGTTGCATCGTGTACACGGTGAACGCAAATCCGTACAGTTTTATAATTTGATATGCGGCGGGAGTTTTTTCTTTTTGTCATAAATTTAAACATTCTGTCGTTTGGCTAAATCTTTTTTTCCCCTTAACAATTTTGTATGCTTTCCATTCGCATTTATTTATCTTCGGAGTGTATGAGCATTTTTCTTATATTTTTCGTTTTTTTTTTTATTATTAGGAATGCAATTTGTTTTACCTTAAATCCAGGGAGATACAGATTTGCGAGACTAGAGGGCCATGTCATGTCTGAAGTGAAAGAAGTTGGCTGTCATATTTATGAGCATCTTGTATTTTTGTAACAGAAGTCGACTCTATTGGGGAAATTATCTAATAAGGTGGATCGTAGTAAGAACTAATTATGTTTACTTTATTATAGAGGAGCACCTTATGAGGTCGACTCTATTATAGAGGAGCACCTCATGAGGTCGACTCTATTATAGAGGAGCACCTCATGAGGTCGACTCTATTATAGAGGAGCACCTCATGAGGTCGACTCTATTATAGAGGAGCACCTCATGAGGTCGACTCTATTATAGAGGAGCACCTCATGAGGTCAACTCTATTATAGAGGAGCGCGACATGAGGTCGAGGATGACTCATCTTTCGCCTGAATTCTGCCGAGGGCCCTAACTAGTCCAGCTCTTTCTCCTGTACTGTATTAAACCAATGTTATGGCATAACTCTTGTACTTATTTTATGGTCTGATTGTATCTTATAATTTTTCTTTGCGTTACTCTATTTAAAGGATTAGTGCAAAATGTACTATTTTATCTACTACACTTTAATTTGGCTGAATTACCATCCTTAAACCCAACAAAACAAAATAGAAAATGATTTATTCAACAGCATTACAAAACGTTCAGAAACAATTTCCAATAATGGTGCGACCGTATGTGGGACGTTAAAATTACGAACCATAGTTGATTTGAAATGAGACCATTGACAGGAATTAAATTAAATGTCCCATCTCCTGTGTCGCCTGTAAAGCGAAATCATTGGCCGTGTCTGGCCTTGTGCTGGGCAATGATTGAGATACACGTTTTCAAAGTTGATGTAACCATAGGTACTCAGCAGTCGGTACAGGGGGTCGTATTATATTGTACATCATATATTTGACTGCTGCTACTGAAGTTGTTGAAGGAATAAGGAATTTATGAACACGTGCCACTTAATCATAATCAAGGATCCCCACTCCATTCTGTAGGAAAGGGAGCGCTAGAGTCCAGAGTAGCCTAACCCACGTTTGTGTTTTTGTAATGATAAAAATGTTTCGTTTCTCTAGTGCCTTCCATCATCTTTTCGGATACCATACTTATATTAGAAAATATTTAATTGTCAGTTTTATAAATTGCTAGTGAGTGTAAAAATGATTGGAAATATTCCCTTACTTTCAATGATTTCAATACTAATAAATAGCGGTGGAAAAATATTAAACAATTAAATATTTATAGAGAACGGATATCCCTTAATATTTCATGAATGAACAGGTGGGAAACTTCTTTCAAAAGACTGATATCATTAAAGTATTTTCGGTGAGGCTTCTGATATTTTTAATCAGCGAAATTTAAAAAAAAAATCTTCTTCTCGATATTCTGTTTTTTTTTTAAACCCTTCACTCCATTCTCTTTTGATTTATTAAATTTTTCTTAGCTATTTCCTGCATAAAGTGAAACCTTAACACCAGTCCCTCCATGTCGCCATGATCCCGTAGCAGCGATCATAAACCCGCCATATAAGAGCCATGCAAACTCTAGCAAAACAGAAAGAAAAAAGTACAATTCGTTTGCACTTGTAAAGTCTTTGTGCAAACATAAGTACGAGAATATCCTGCGATTTACGAGCAGGTTGTAAAACATCCACAACAACAAAACACAGTTGTCAAACAGCTGCATAAGATTCCTTGAAATCGTTGTCATCACCGCCAATGCAAAACAATCCACAAATGAGTTGAAGAGTCCCTTTCGAAATGAAGTCAAGACATGGAGAGGATAAGCGGTGATGAAGAAAGCTATGTGTGTGTGTGTATATGTGTGTTTATGTACTTTATTATCCAATATTATCAAAAGTTAAAAAGGATCGCCCGTGGCAACGCTGCTGCCTTTGTGTGATAATAAAAGTTAACTTTGGCTTTGTGAATGGCAGCTGCAACGCCAGTTTTCCATGAGTACTGGTGGGAGATAAAGAGTTGCTCTGTTCGTACATGCCCCGTTGTTTTCACAGTACTATGAGCTCAGGTGATGGAAGGTGTAATAAATTGGGTGAAATTACTAGAATATAGTAGTGAGTATCGATCGCATTGAATGTTCTGTTAGCTATCGAGGAATGTGTGTTATCGATTATATTAGAAGATGATCTCATGAATTCGACTTTATATAAGAACTTCGTGAGGTCGACTTTATTACGAAGGAGGACCTCATGAGGTCGACTTTATAATGGAGTAAGACTTCGTGAGGTTCACTCTATTACGGAGGAGGACCTCAGGAGAAAGACTTTATAATAGAGTAGGACATCACTAGGTCGGCTGTATTACAGAAGAGTACAACAATGGGTTTCTCGTAAATCCAATATTACCTTATTTTATAGTGGATGATCTCATGATGTGTGCTTACTTATTTCCCTTAACATTTCGTGAAGGAATACACTGGAAACTCCTCTCGCCTCCAAAAGGCTAAGGTCGCCAGCATATACGCAGTGGAAAGGGCCTCTGAAAAATGTTTTATGGTCTTATCATATTTCGAACCTGGATTGACAGTATCATATCAGCATACACTACCTACACTACAATATGTACTCTGTGGAAAATGCACCAAATGCAAAGTGAAACCATTCCCTTCCATCGCCCCCAAAACAAACAAAAAATTACCCAAAAAAATATCATACAAAAATACGTTATATCGCCGATTTTTAATTGGGGAATTTTTCAAATTTTTTTTTGGGAGATTTGCCAGGTTTTTTTGGGAATTTGTTTCTGGCACTTTTCATAGAGCCCTTTTGCATATAGCAAATTGTAGTTTTTGTATGGAGTCGTGGACAACATTTACATATAGTAACATTTATTAAACCGGTAATATCTCCTGGCTACCTGTAATAATCTGCCTGCACAGCTCTCAAAACCCCCAGTTTGGTCACGATATATTCCCCAGTCAAGTTGGAGATCTACGATTGCCTCAATTAAGATGTTTGGATCAGTCATAGGACTTTTGAGAATGTGTTGTCACTTTCTCTGCTCGTATTATGCTTGACTTCGCATACCCACCTCTATTGATGTTATACTTATATTGTATTAATACTTCTTCTGCAGATATTTTTGTGTTGTTCGTGCTGTTATTTTCACGTCATTGTTGGATGTTGTTGTCGGTGCTGCTATAGAATAAACGCATATTTACCTAAGCTGCCAGCATCTTTTTATTGGTGCACCCACACATGGGAGTGTACCAATACAAAAGAGTATGTGTATTAGACTGGTTTTATTGGGTGGACAGTGGTTTCATAAATAATAGTGTTAGTTGGCAAATGTATTTATTTACATAACGCAAACTTGATTTGGATTTTTAAAAAAAAACGAAATATTGTGAAAAAAATCCTATTGTTCGCTCACTTAATTTACAAATATTGTTTTGTTCGTATTGTTCACAAAAAAATGTCATTAATAAAATATTGGGAATTTCCTTTAAATCAGCAAGCAGTACATTATTCAACTCCAATTGGGATTGAATTTATTAGAAATATTATTTTTTTATTTATTTGTTATTAATTATTACAATACAAAGTAAATTTAGACTCTAATTTTGGGTCCAAGTGTAAACCGGGTGTCACAGACCATATGGCTAGATTTTTGCAGCGACAGACCAAAGCCTCTGTCGGGAATCGAACCCACAACCCCCACGCTGATAGGTTAGTACGCTACCAACTCGGCTACCGGCGCGCCTTTTTAGAAATAAAATTTGCTAATCTGTTAAGCTGCGTGCCTTAATTCCAAATACTTACTTATTTCCATTATTCCATGAAGGAACAGGCGGGGAACTACCCTCAAATCAGTGAGCTGTCTGCGATATAATTTGTATATCCACTGACCGGGTTGTGCTGTTAAAAGCCGCTTTCGAACGGCTCATGTTTTCTAGGGAAGTTATAGTTCATAGGGAAGTTTCAACGGTATCTGCCGGACCACGCCAAATGTGACAATCTAAAATTCAAAACAAATGTGATGAAACACTACTCCCTCTATCCTCCGATAACTTAATTTCCTTGCGGTACATTGCACTTAAAGGGGTAACACTTACGTTAGTTACTTTTCAAAATAAAAAAAAATAGTTTAATATTACAAATTTTTTTTATCATTCAATTATTTTAAAGTATAGGCAAATATCGAATTGTAAATGTTAGTACCCTAAAATAATATCTTAATATATATTTACCCTGGACACTGATTCACTGATTCACTGATACACTGATTCCCTGATTCCCTGATTCACTGACTCTGTCACGCAGTACATAGGAATTTAAATAGGCATTCTATAATAATTCTATAAATAATAATAATAAAAAAAATAATATTTTTTTTTGTACAGAAATTGTGTTTTCCCCAAATTTTTTTTTTACCAACATTTTTTTTTACAAATTTTTTTTTTTTACAAATTTTTGTTTTACAAATTTTTTTTTACAAATTTTTTTTTGCACAAAATTTTTTTTTTCAAGAAAAATTTTTTTTTTCCACAAAAATTTATTTTTTTCAACAAAAATTTTTTTTTTCAACAAAAATTTTTTTTTTCAGCAGACATTTTTTTTTCCACAAAAATTTTTTTTTTCAACAAAATTTTTTTTTTTCAACAAAAATTTTTTTTCAGCAAAAATTTTTTTTCCACAAATTTTATTTTTTTTTCGAAATTTTTTTTTTACAAAATAGTTTTCTCAAAATATTTTTTACAAAATTTTTAAAATTAAGTAACAAATACTTTCTCAAGCAAATTAACGGGCGCCATAGGCGCATTACAACTTACTAGTCTTTAAATAATAGCCCAAATGTTATACAATTTTTACTAATGGAATTGGATTTTGCACCACTATGCATCGTAGCCAAATACCACTTCCACCAACAATTTATATCGTGAGATAGTAGTCGTGAATGGCCGTGAGCAGTCACAAATGTCGGCACATGGGTGTTACAGTCTAATAACCATACTTTACATGGGCATGGCTTTCTAACCACTCAGTATGAAGTCTACTACAATATATTCCGGTCTGGGTAAGGTACCAGGGGTCTGGTAGCAACCGTAAGTTCAGAAGATATACAATATCACTATGTGTAAGTTTTTAAGTCATAACAATATAACCATATGGACAAAACGAAGTGATAAAACACCAAACAAAAAAACCCGTATCTTCAAGTTTTGCCCAAAGTCATGCACTTTTTTATGGCCCCCAAAGATTTGGGGCCTCTGTATCATTTTTGGAAACAAGTGATCATTTTGTCAGGCTCAAATATTGCAAACTCTTTGAAATTTAGATTTACTCTCTTTTTACTGTCTGATTTAAAGAACAAACTTCAAAGAAAACTTATTCTTCTAGGTCAGAATTGCAAAAAAAAATTGTTTTTTTAATTTTTTTAAACTTTTTTCTCCTGTTCAAGACCATAGATAGCAAACCGGAAACAATCAACTACAAAAATGTACCTAAGAACTCAATAAGCAATTCTTCAAAAGTGTATCAATTCACAATTGCCTTCTAGAATAGCATTAGGCATTTTGTGGAGCGTATGAGTACAGGTGGTTTAAGATTGATTTTCCCAACCTTTATTTATTCATATTTCTTACTTTCATAATATTATGGCCTCAGCTCCGTGAAGGGATTATTTACTACATTTCATTTAATATAAATTAATGGTTTTAAGAAAATACTTAACAATTATAAATATTAAATTAGTTTTTAAATTTATATATAAATTTAAAATTTACATTTTGTAATTATAAAATTCACAACAAAAGTGTTTCAAACACTATTAACATTTTGCAAGACGTTTTTAGGTTTATAATTCTACTCATTGCCTTTAATTGAATTTTATTAGCTGTCACCTTTATAACGTAGTGGTGTCCGTATATGATTTTTTTCCTTTTGCACTGTGTATTTCAACGAGTACAGTCCGGCGCCCAGAAAAGGTATGGCAAAGAACCTAATTCTAGAGTGACATGTGATATTATATCAATAACTTTCAACATCAGATACAATAAGTAGTATTGGAGTTTAACTTGATTAAAAGTTGCACAAAGTGGCATGTGAAATCTCTACTTGATTTTAGATCCCTTATTTTAATTCGAAATTTTGAGAAACCACACAGGAAGGCCCCTCTTACCACCAAAATCCGCCTCTGACTAGCTGTTGTCAATTTGTATGTTTTGGAAAAAGAATGCCTTTTGTTGCATGCTTCTGACATTGGTTTGGTTTTATGTTTTGGTTGTTAAATCTCTGCTCTTTCATTTCCTTCAGAGGAGGTTGTGCTAAAACAAATTACAAAGAAATTTAATTACCCGATAGACTGGAGCAGGGGAAGGTTATGACTTTTTGCTTTTAACAATGACTTTTAAAAACAGAGAATATATGCATTTGACTTCTAATTTGCAAATGCAAAACAAAATGAGTTAAACAAGGTTTGAATGATTATGATCAACAATAGTTTATCAATAGGGTCAACAGATATTTTAGTTAATGTTGGGTATATAAGAAGAGACAATATTGTCGCAGATAGCTCAGTCTAAGAGTGGATTGACTATTTTGGGTTTTCTTATCTTATATAATCTTTACAAATAAAATAAATATTTAAAAAATTCTAAAATTATTTTCTTGTCTTTACAGGTAAGCCAATAATAAGTTGCCTCAATACATATACATATGTTATCCGTTATAGGTTAGGTATATATTAAAACCTAAATTAAGGAAGTGTCTCTTTAATTTGGGTCTGAACGCATTGCTTAAATACATCGCGACTGAAAGTCTTTGGGAGTAATGATTTCATTATTTGTAACAGAAATTGTACAAATCTTTACCTGCCAGTAAGATTTTTCTTTCGTTGTAAAACAAAACACTGCAACACATTTGGGCACGCGGAAAAAAATTGCCATTTTGGCAAATTTCTGCAAACAAGTTCGCATCAAACATATAAACATTTTTCCATACCACAAACATTAACTTGTTTGATGGTGATAAATATCAAATATATATGTATACTGATTTGTGTTTCTTTTTATTGTTTTTCAATTTGTGAATCTCTTTATATCAATTCGTCTTATTCTCTCGGTTATTGCTCTTATCCTAAAAAACATAGAGGCAAAAAAAAATTACAAAAACTGCTGCAAATTCACACCCAAATGTTGTACTTTGTTGAATTTAATAAGTTCGTTGTCTGTTTTTCCCAAACACGATATTGCTTATACACAAATATGTACTACTAATAGCAAACGAGTTATATTTACATCCAAATAAGCTTTGTGTAGAAGGAAATAATCTCTACTTGCTACACACACCAAACATGCGTTTTACTTGTGTGTGAACATTAAAAAAATACGTATTTTTCAGCGTGTGGGTATTTCATCTTAGTATTAAAATTCCACAGACGTCGCTGCTGTTTGTGTTTCTTGTCGTTTTGTATTTTCGATAATTACGCTTAGAGAATTTGTCAAAAGGCGGCGGCGGTAAACTTGTGCAACCCATTAACATTTATCCCTCCCCTTTCATGTTGCCCTTTCCTCGCTCAATATAAAATTGATATTCTGGTAACGAATTCCGACCATTATAACAACGTTAATTATCGTAAAACCTTTTTCTGGCAAAGAACTTGACCTGTTTCGGGGAACTAAACTCGTTAATTTCGTTTTTAGTTTATGAAAAAAAGGAAGAAAGCCACGGCAAGTTACAAGAATAAAATTTATCAAAATTACTGAACGCACTGAAAGTAATGGACAGTATCCCATGAAAGCAGGTCGACTACATTAAATGTCAGTTAAGCTTTGTTGAGCTATAGACTTTAATTTTTGTTACTCAGCTTACTTTTGCAATGGCCACCAACATTGTTCGTAGGGAAATATTAAATATGGTTGGGTTGAGTAGACCGGGTTGTGCGCTACGAAGTAGCCAACGAGCATCATCCTGTATCCTCATGTCCAGAACGTCATGAGTGTCTGATTCATCGATAGCCACACCACCCACAGAAACTGACTACAATTCCGGATCCGAGAAATGTTGGTGTGACAATAAACGCTATTTGGTCTGGAGTGCATTCAAATCTACTCTATTCGTTCGACACCCTTCAGATATCGTCGGCAAATTGCGGTTGAGTGAGTCAGTCATCGTTTTGTGCCCGACCTCCTGATAATATGGTCTATTATCAAATATATATGAATGACAGAGGTTGCTGTCACCTATCTATGAAAATATGAAAAGGCGATAGAACAGAACCTTGTGGCACTCATGCGGTCAATATATGCCCGGTGTATGGGACCTCATATATAACAACGCGTATAGATCTGTATCTGAGAAAAGTCGATATGAATCGGTAGAAGGTATTAGAGGCCCTAGTGCAATAGATTTCGATATAAGAGCACCATATCCATATCCAGAGTCACGACCTTGATTTCGACAAACCGATGAATTGCTATCGAGTAGACCGGTTTCCTAGGCAGCCATACTGTCGATCATTCAAACGGTAGTTAGACTCTAGATACTCTACCAGATGGTGCTCATCACAGAAAATATTATAATTGGGCGAAATTTTGCAAGACAACTTTCCA
This sequence comes from Hydrotaea cyrtoneurina, assembly GCA_958296145.1. NCBI lineage: Eukaryota > Metazoa > Arthropoda > Insecta > Diptera > Muscidae > Hydrotaea > Hydrotaea cyrtoneurina. Next base: position 70,536,820 of record OY282515.1, read on the forward strand.
ATCTGAACTGTTACTACCAAAGGAAATGAATTAAATAAAACCGTAAGAACTTTTCAAGATTCTTTTCAACTGGAGTTTGGGTTTCAAACCTTTCTTTTTCGTAGTTATCTAATGCTTTTCTAGTTAAAATACAACCCACCTCCACTTTGGTTAGAACCTAAATCAGACGAACTCAATATCATTAAATCGGGAAATTTCACTGGAAATGCAAATGAAATGAAGAACTAAACATGCTTACACTCGCACATCCGGTCCGGCCTCTCCGCTGAAGTGTATAAAAACGCAATTAATGAGTTAAGCTTTTCATTGTGATAACGACAACAACAACAAAATTTGAAATAGAAACAAAGAACGAAGAAAATTATGCAGACAAAGTGATGAGGAAGAGAAACCCTTTTCAACAAATTGATGGTTTAAGGAAAATGAGGCTTATATTTTCTGACGACAACTAAACAAAAAAAAAAAAGCAGAATCTAAAATTCAAAACACATTTTCACCAAAATACCGACGGCAACAAAAAAAAAATGATTTCCTTAACAGAACAACGAAATAAAAACTCATTAATAAGATCGTTGTAACGGAAGAAAAATGAGACGAAACATGAGTTAAATTGCTTCAAAATAGAATTTTAAAAAAGTACACATCACCAGTGTCAACCCCTCGAAAAAGAAAAATGCACAATCAAAGCGTACCTTAAGGCGCCCAACCTTTCTTTAACAAACCATAAAATCTTTGTTAAATTAAGCAGCACAACTCGACGAAACGCCTTTCATCAATCATTTACTAATTTAAACAATTCGTCCTGTACGGCGTTTTTCCGTTTGTTTTGTTTTTGTTTTCGTTTGCCTCGTTTGGTGTGATTCCAATTAGAAACCCTTTTTGGCCCCCCATCAACATTGTTAGGTGGTTCCGTTTTCTGATTCGGTGGGGGTTGGGGCAAAATATGGCAAGATTCATTGGTTCATCAAAAGACATCAATCGTTTGTTACAGAAGACCAAATACACTCAATTACCGTGATCAAGGTGGTGGTCCACGAAGTGAATTTGATGAAAGCTACTGTGGCAGAAGAAATGAACAGAGTGGGACGACCGAACGCACTACGTTGATGATAACTCCGTTGAAGCGTATGGCCACCGTATCCGTATTGGTGATGTTACCGATGACGATTGTGACGCTGGCCACTCCGGTACGACTGATGCTGATGATGTTGCTGATGATGTTGCTGCCAATGCCGTTGCTGATGATGATGACACTAACAAGCCTTGTTATGCTTGTAAAAGATGCATGTGTCAAGTGATAAACGTGACATGACAATAACAACCCAACTAACCCAACCACACCACACCGAACCAAACCAAACCAAAAGCTCTGTGAGATTTGTTCGCTATAAAACACACAACTCTGACATAACTACTGCTACCTACACTGGTATATCCACATGGCAGCGGACGTGTGGGCAGGGCCTTGCCGCAAAAAAGCACCTACGGGAAGGCCTTCTTTTTAGATCCAAAAACTAACTTTGTATAATATTCAAACTGTCTTGACGTAATTCTTGTGAGAGTTAACTGTAAAATTACTATTAAAAACTGTGAAAGTGATTCAGTTGGACGAAAGAAGAGTGAGGATGTGGCTAACGTGGACGTTACTGTGATAAACGACATATACCAAGTAGTGGATCCAGGATGGCTATGGATATGAACTGTGGAAACTTCCAGAAGCAATTCCTCAGCTCGTAGACTGTGAACTTGCAATATGCCATTGACCCTTTATAGACATCTAAGGTCAAGGCACGAAATCTGCAGGTAAAATGATAAGCTGTGAATTTATCTGATAGGGTAATAGAGTTACAACCAAAAGTCGGCTTTTCGAACTTTCGACTTTTCCATAAAGTTAAACTGTCGATGTTTTGACTTTTTGGAATTTACAAGTCGACTTTTCGTTTTTTAATTGAAAATAATAACAATATAATTACTATGTATTTATGGACAACAATTTTATGCTTAAAACTTAATAAAAAATTTAAAAATTAGATTAATTCAATATCTTTTAAGGCAAACAAAACCAAAAGAGCTTCCTAGTTCGCGAATTGATCCAAGAAATAAGCATTTTTGCAATGTTTAGTTTCACAAAAGATTTTTGTATGATCCGTAAAATGATGGAACGAAATATCTTGAACGATTTAGACAACAAATCGCTTATCGGCCTTTATTCGGGGTTCGGCGATATGACGCAAAATAGATATTCTGATATTGAATTTAATTTATTTAATTCTGTGTTAAATGTCTAGTAAGTCTATAAGTGTTAATATATGAATATTAATTGACAAAGTAATTAATTCCCTTCATTAAAATTCAAAACTATCGTAGGAATTGTATTGGAATTCTAGACGATTACCTCCAGATGTGTTTTTCCGTCGTGATTGAAAAGTGGAATATGAGAAGGTGAAATCCCCACAACAAAATTAATTATCCTCCTTCACCAGAGCAGATAACAAAAATTATAGAACGAACGAATCCAGTTATCATATGATAGCTGAGATTTAAATTTAAAATTATATACTTGAAATAATACGACTTCTACATAAGTTGTCAAAACGATGCGAAGGGTGAGTAATGGCAATGGCTGGCATTACATAACATGTCTGAGCATCTTGAGGAATTCATGAGTTGCTGTTTGTTCTGTATTAAAATCAGTCAAATTGTATGAATTAAATGAGTCTCGTCGGCTACCGCTTCCTAAACTTGAATGCCTGTTAACATTCTATGACGGAACATAAGAAGTTTCCCGTCTCGTGAATTTGTAAGTTGTGTACGATATAATTTGTATACTCACTTACCGGCGCTTACTGTTCAAAGCTCTTTCTGTAGAAGTTTTTACATGGCTTAACGAATACTCTCTTACTCATAAAGTACTCGGCATATAATATTTGATGGTCTTACCAGGTTAGGAACCTGGGTTTCCAATTTGATAGTCGCATACACCAATCACACCAAAAATATTAAGTCCAAAAAATGTCTAACCACGATAACGATCCTCAATCTCATCTAGTTTGTATTATTCTTCTGTGGGCATATATTTTAGCTCACCAACATGGCCTCATTGAAGGCCGCAGAAGTTTACCGCCGGCATGTTATGTGCTGCAATATGTGTATATGTAGTTAGTTGCTCCTGTACTACTAATACATGTAAAGTTACTTACTAACATCACACACACACCTGCTCATGCCTCCACACAAAAACACAACATATGCATTTGGTTTCAAAGAGGATCCACAATTTCAGTGCGAGTCCAATGTGGTCAACGTGTGTAACAAGTGCAAAAGCATTTCGTCACAGACAAAACCATTATACATGGACATATGTTATTTTTACTACACGGCACATACACTCACACACACATAGAAATCGTCGGATGCCAGTTGTTTGGGGACAGAAACAAAAACATACGTTCTATAAAATCAACTCCAGTTTTAAACTGAACGTGATGTCATTATCCAAGAACAACCGAAAGAAAGCCGAGTTTTTTTTAAGGTGAATTATATGCGATGTACGAAAATTCAATGTGTGAAAAAAAAACTTTAAAGAGCTTACAATATTGATGATGCCAAATAAAAAAAAATCTTTTATTAAATAAATTCGTGTATAAGAAATAAAATGTATAACTTTATGAACAAAGTTGAGAATTTTTTTTTATCTTACCCCGAAGACGGAAAGTTAGCAACGATCATAAATATTTCTAAAAATCAAGAACTGGAAGATAACTTCCATCCACGGTTGGTCGGTTCAATTTCAGAAAAATAACACAGTGCAACACGAAAAAATATAACCATATAAGAACACCACTACGTGATAAAAGTCTAAAGAAATACCCATATCTCCCAGTTTTGCCCGAAGTCATTGACTTTTTTTATGGATCCCCAAAGACTTTTGTCCTCGGTGTCATTTTTTTTTTTTTTTTTATTTTTGATTTACTCTCTGAGAGTAAATCATATAAAAGGTAAAAAACGCTTAAAACAAATTGTAACCTTTCCAACCACCCCCCCCCCCCCCACCCTGTTCAGTTCCATAGAAAAGTGGGCAAAATAGATGATTTGTGTGGGAGGTTACCGAAGCGGTCTGGCCATATACCTCTTATTGAATCCCATAAGCAGTTTTGGGAAAATATTAAGCCATGCCAAATTTCAGAGTGATTGCTTAACTCTTTCGAAAGTTATCGTGCGTACCAGCAGGGCAGACAGGCGGACATGGCTCAAACGACTTAGAAAGTCATGAATCGAATTTGGTTGAAAGACACCTATGGTCGAAAGTGAATTTTTGTATACGTTACACTTTTGGGTCGTATCAAATGATATATACCCTTCCACCCGTAGGCTGTGAGCATAATAATTAACCCCCTGTACGTATGAGTGTTAGATTTTTAAAATTAGTATTGCTCATACGCTCCAAATAGCGATCTGAAAAGTAGTTTTAAATTTTTATGAATATGGAGAATAGATAATGGGGATAATGACGGATGTGGTTTATGACAATGTCGTTTTTTTTTTAAACGGACTGTATTCCCATAGAGATTTTTGCCTTCGAAATAATATCAAAATCACGAAACCCACGGATCTCAGCCCCGAATTTTCATAATTTGTCGGTTATTTCGAAGACAACTGCACATTTTTTACGCGTTGTTTTACATAAACTGAAGTTTTGCTCATCGTTATTGTGGTTTATTCGGTTACGGCTCAATTCGAATGAGTCATTCAGATGCTGGTTGATTCAGTTGAAATTATGCTTTCAAGATAGTTGAATGAGGCGACGTTTTCAATTAAATCATCGCCTGCTTTAATGTTACTCTATAGATCCAGTGGATTTTTTTAAAGCTTTTGTTATCTTAGCGTGGATTTTCAGACCAATTACATTTGATTCGAAAATTATGGTGTCATGTTTGTTTTGCATATCGCTGTGCTTTCCTGACCACAAACAAATGTCATCAGCGTAGATCAAATCTTCAGGATGCTGTTGGAAGTTCCTCGTCCAGAACAATAAGAAATAGTAAGGGAGAAAAAATATAACGGATATTTTGTTATAGAAAATAACTCTAGCCTAGCCCTTACCAGCGTAGCCGTAAATTTGATTCCCATATATCCCATATATTCCACACATTTCTTCAAAACCGATAATGTTTTAGTGACGAATTATTGAAAATCTGTCAGAGTTATTGAAAATCTGTCACGGCTCCCCAAATCACCCTGATTTTTTATTTGCCGATCTGACAACAATCTTTCATTCCAAGAAAAAATATTTTCTGATGGTTAATGACTACATTAAGTTAGTGAAATATTTAACGAAGCAACTAAAATGTCAAGCATTAGCCATTTTACTCTGAATTTTATTCTTGGCTTAGCATACGCCGCTCTTAGGAAATTGTTAATTTAAAATTGTGTAAAAGTTCCTAGTGGTTTCCACACCAAAAAGTACATTGTCTTATTACTATATTATTTTATTTAAAATTCCTAATTATTTTTGTTATTTAGAAATTTTGAAAATAAATACATTTTACGTTCAATAAGCCAATCATATTTATTTATTAAAAATCCCCGTGGAAGTCACTGGCTCGGCGTGTTTCACAACAAGTTCTTGTAGTCGCTGAATTGAGAATTATACACAGTCCAAAAATACTTTCTATGGTACCTGATGAATATTTCATGTTCTTTGAACCGAAATGACGAACTTAATATAAACTGCATACTACAGGATGCTCCTACAAGAGGTGTTATTTTGGTATTCAAAGAAAAATTAAATTTTACTGAGATAAATGATCGGATGTTTGTTTCATAATAAAGAGGACGGTATGCCGTTAATAATGAAAAACAATATCTATCAAATGGCTACCACGACCACGCTTACAGGACCATATCCTTTTCATAAAATTTTCCATAACCAAATCACAAAGTGGCTTCCCTATTCCCTAGCCTCACGAATTCTAGCTTTAAGGTCTTGAATCGACGCTGGGCTGCCCTCGCATCCTGTCAATTCAATTTTCCAAGACCTTGGTGCCTTTTTTATCTTTCTCTCGACTTATATCATATTCGTCATGCCACTATTATTAATATCTTTATATTATATTATAAATTTATTCGAATTATTTATTTATTTCCGCTGGCGTTGCAATAGCTAATCCGTTCACAAATCCGTTCTCCAAGATCTTGGTGACAGTTTCTGACTCTACCTAAGGAATGACTTGCTCAATTTTTGCCTAGAGGTCCATAATCGTTATTAGATTGTTCACATAACATTTGCCCTTCATGGTACCCCATAAAAAAAAGTCTAATGGCTTCAAATCGCTGATTATAATAGCAAGCACCACTGGCGCCCACAAATATTTTCAAACTCTATTATTATTTTCTATGCGGATACAACAACGTACCGCATTTGCTTTCAATATTTCCTATTTGCACCACTTTTCCACATTTAGTCATTTAATTAAAAATCATACCCGAATAAATACAATTTGTTAACATTTAGACAGCTATTAACAGAATAATTAATATTTAATAGACTTCAGGCTCGCTGTAAAAATTTACCAACACTTATAATTATTTTTTTCTGGTTTAAATCCGCAGTACGCAAATGTTTGGGTACGTGAGAGGTAACGGTGTGCATGTGAGATGAGTGTTTAACAAGAGCATTTAAAAATGCTCTTTGTAAGGATGCCACTAAAACGTTGGAGACCATATTGACCTCTGGTTATGATGGCACAAAGAATGTCCAGGGGGGAGGGTATAGAAATTGAAGTTAAGCAGAATACGAAAATTTGACAATAATATAAAGCAGAGCGCAGTGGCTAACTGATGTTTTGTATGCAAGGATTTAGAGCAACATGTTAAGGGCAAAATTAAGCACCCTACGCCCTCCTTCACTCGAAATCATTTTTTTTTAGTAAAATACGTTATTCAAAAACGTCAATTCATCATCGAATAATTTTTGAACTAAATAAAAAAAAATTTAAATGAACGACGCCATTTGCTTAGGGTGACATGAGTGTATCTGATGCCTCAAAATTGTTTAGTTCATTAAGAATTCACATAGTTCAATACAAATCAACACTAAACAAAATTTTGAAAATTCTAGAAAATGAGATGGATTCCGCGGTTATTCGAGTATCAGTGTCACCATGGATTACTCCGAACAAATGGAGTGCCGTGTTTAGCAGGACAAAGGCCATATCGCTCGATTTTAAATGATGATATTCAATTGAAACTTCAAACCGGCGATGAACAATCACAAGCCAATAAACTTTCTTGTGCAGCTTCATAACCGTGGACGAAATATAGATTCTTCACCACACATCAGAGGCCAAGAAAGAATCAAGGCAGTTGACTTCTGTGGGTGATTGATCACCGAAAAAGCCCATGTCGTTCTAACGGCTATCAGGGTATTGATGACTATTTTGTGAGTTTCACACGAAGTCAGTCAAATCGATTAATGGACAAATTGGTATTTGATTCGACGACAAAATCCAAATCTTCTCCTGCACCTGGACAAAACATGGATGCTGAAATAAGCTACGAATTGTCCCACATTCTTGGGATCTAGCACTTCCTTAGTACAGGGTCCGCCAAATAACTTTTTTTTTTAAATTCTATAAAAAAAAAACTACTGGATATTTTCTCAAATTTCTTTTTTATTTGAAAGTACAGTCCTTCCGGTTAATAATGGAAAACAAATTTCATTCAAATGGCTGCCTCGGCTGGCAATGCAGTAGCCTAACGACATCAGCTCTACGGCTGATAATGCGATCTTTAAATGCAGGGCGCAAAACATCGAATGTAGCTTCGGCTGTGTGGCACGTAGCGTCGTCCTGTTGGAACCAAATGATGCCAATATCCTCCTCTTCAATTTTTGTAAACAAAAATTCGTCCAACATGTCCCGATAGCAAAAATAACGAACACGAAATAAGAACGAGTTGAAAAAAATAAAGTTCGATGGCGGACCCCTTATTTTCTATATTTAATATAAGGTTCGGCGCGTAAAAAGTTTATGTCGAGAATAGGGATCATCACTGTGAACCTTGAGAAAACATATTTTTTGAAAGGAACTCTAAAAACAAATGAGCTGGCCTTTCGAGAGACAATATGGTCAGAAAAAATGTTGTTCTGGCAAAACCAAATTACATTTCTATCAAACCCTCTTGAAGTCAATAAACTGTCCGCCTGTCAATGAGTTTTAAGCAAATATTTTAAATTTTGATATATACCAAATATAAATGAACCGACACACACAAGCCAATATCTACCTTCCCAGCTATTGATAGCAACTAACCTTAGCATACTAACCTCAAACATAAACACTACCTGGAACCCTCGTGCATACATTTCCCCAAGCTTATGGACATTAATGAAATTGTAATGAAAATATTTCCTTCCATACCAAAAAAAAAACTGTACAAAACTTTCAGTCTATTTCATTGTCCCCACCATCGGCATCGTCATCATACTCTCACCAAGGGGGACAGGGGTCACCAGAGGAATATGGTTACACACACACACAGGCACACATGGAAAGGACTTAAAAGCATTTAAAATTAATCTAGTTAAATAACATGTAGCATAATATAACGTAAAGGTACATAAACACATGGAGACATTTTCGACCTTCCGTCTCCTCCTGGCGCCCGAAAAATTGGTTTGCCTGTCCACGTAGCTCAGGTAGCCCATCATCAGCACACATGCCTCGGATATTATATAAGAGTGGACGTTGGCCACCGTTGAGTAGATGTATCTGAACACATGGTTACACACGTACGTAACTATGGAAGGTTTAATAAACACATTACTACCAATACCACACTAGCCGGAACATCGAGAATATGAATGGGTCAGGAGTGGTGAGTGAGTCGGAGTGGTTGTCGAAACGTAGGGCATCGTTGTCATTTGCTGTTGGATTTTTCCAAAGGTCATTAGCAGCAAAAACTCAAAGTAAAAATGTTACGAAACGTGATGTTTTTTGGTTGCTGTTGTTGTATTTGTGGGTGTAACAAAAGCGCTTACGTTCTTCATATGTGGAAATATATTCCGACATGATGCCATATGTTTCAGATCGTCAGATAGTGTGGCATAACCTTAACCATAATTTGGATGATTGCAGAAATTATCTCCACATAGAGTGAGATTTTTAATGACTTAGTGAAATCAACAAATATCAATCTGTTTTTTTATGCAATACAAAACTCAGAGGTTGAGGGTGACTGTAATTATAATTATGCAATTATAATTATATAAAGGCCCGAACAAATCAGAGACATTTCAGGATCAACCTTCTGGCCTCTCCATGTGATATCTTTGTTGTTGTCATAGTACAGTTTACATTTCAGATGGAATTTTAATAACATTTTACACATGTTCTTTTCATGAAAGCTTTCTTTTCAAAGAAAGCTGGCTCCTACTGATTTATACATTTCATATTCCATCCGATCCTGGCACAAGACTAGTCCAATAATTATTATAATCAAACCAAATGACAGTGGTGATTTAGGAACTGCCAGCTCCAGATAGATTGAGAGAAAGACAGAGTATGATCACTTGTTATTGCGGGGGATTGAAGCCATGCACTTGGACGATATTTGGATTCACACAGCCTACACAATATTCGATCTATTGCGTACCATGTTTGGTAATCGTCTTGTCAGCCGCATCACCGGTATCAATTGACCATCTAGGACCTACGACTTGAAGCTGATATTCTTTTTTTTGGGAAGGAAAGATTCCCAAGATAGGGCCAAATGTCACCTAGGTCTTGTAAAATTGGGTTGACAGTATGCGCTTCAACAAAGCCAGCTGTGGAAGCCATCACAAGGGAATATTAAATAGGGAAATGTTTGAGCTTTTGAATAATATAATAATATTTAGAAGAATATGTATGAATGCTGTTATTTTTTCTTAATTTTTACAAAACAAAACCCTGTATTTTGACCACCCATTACTCAGCATAAGAAATTATGAATATAATTATAATTTTAGTAGGTACTAACAACTAAGGTTTTCCATCTAGATTTAAATTCAGTGTGAGATCTTTCTTGGTTAATTAGACCAAATTATATTCTCGAACATCGCTGTATTTGGATACGCTTAACTAACGTTGATGTCTGGATGTTGCCCGGTCTGGAGTTCGTTCTGCAATCTCATTGTCCACCAGCAAGGCATCTGGTCATTGGATACAATCATTACCTTCATATCTGACTAGAGACTGTCTAGACCAATAGAGCTCTGGACTTTCTTAATATTTGCATCCGATAATATCAACGGTCATTTGGCAACATCAATCAGTGAAGAAGTTATCCTTAGCGTTTCCAGCTGAATTCGCAGTATCTTTTATTCCAGAAGTAGCGATCTGTGCTAGACATCTTCCCTTCAGGTTGTCTTCGGTTTATGACGGCTATTTGTAGCTCAGACTCTGACGTTAATCTGGCCGGATGTTCCTGGTTCTTTAAAAACCGTAACGAGCACTTGAAGCTTGTTACTCTGTTTTTGTCATCTATCTTGTGGTGTCGCCTACCATCTGACTCAGGTTTCCTCTCACTTACCGACTAGACTGGGAATGCGGACATCTTCTTAGTGAGCTTCGTGTAGGAAGATATTTCGTCTTACAGTTTGAACAATCGCTTCCTATAAGTTGTCACCTTGAAGTGTTTTGTATCCTTTCTTAGGGCTCTTCGCTGTCTGAGCCATCGCTTCTCTAGAAAACCTTTAGCCGTTCGGAGCCAGTTGGTCCCGATCAGCTACACAGAGAAAAAAACACTAGTAAATCAAACAAATCTAGCATTTAATCCAACAATTTTCGTAGTAAAAATGAACCCAAAAGCTTTCGGCATTTGAACCAAATGCGATTTCATTGTTGCTTTATTCAAAAGTAACCTTGTTGATTTAACTAGTAGTCGCTTTGGTTTTTTTAAAAGTCATATTGTTGATTTAAATAGAAAGCGCTTTTGATTTTCTTAAAAGTTGCCTTGTTGTTTTAAAAAGTAATCGCTTTTGGTTTTTTTTAAAGTAATATTGTTGTTTTAAATAGTCCGCACTGTTAATTTTCTTAAAAGTTGCCTTGTTGATTTAAAAAATTCATTTAATACGAAAAAGAAAAGCAAAAACCATAGATATAGTGATCTTTAGTTGCAGCTAGAATGACTGCGCAGTTTCGATGAACGCTACCTTATTTTTACCATGATCAGGGTTTATACTTATGGCAAAAGTTCTACAATTGTAATGAGAACTGCTGCCAGTAGAGTACTCCACCCAACATAGAAAATCACAATAAAGAAAAAACTAATGCTTGCCCATCTGCCCATGTAAATCCAAATAGGTTTCTTCTTGGCTTAAATACTTAAACCTTTAAAAAAGTTAAAAAAAATTGTTGGATTTACATGGCAGCTTTTGAAAATGTTAATTTAAAAGTGAAAGCATTTAAAGCAAAGGTTTTACTGTTGACTCAAATAGATACGCTCTTAAATTAGGGGCAACAGCGATTTCCAAGTTAAGCCAACAGTTGTCAAATAGTAAATTCAACAAGATAATTGTTGAGTTAAATACTTTCTTGTTGAGTCAACAGGGATTTCATTAAAAGTGAAAAGTTGTTGAATTAACAATGTTTTTTTTTCTCTGTGTAGTATACAAATTATAACGTGCATAGCTCACGATATTCGAGAGAAGTTCCCCGTCAGTTCCTTCTTGGAATGTTAAGGGAATAAGTAAGTAAGAGGTTCGCTTACTTTCCAATTCTAGAGATTCTCTCTGCATCTCTGTAACCTGAACCGGTTCGACACTCATCAGCGTGTCTAGGACTTGTGTGGCTGCTCGTCGATCGTTCCGCGGCTTTCTCGAAGGCTTCAGCATTCTTCGTTCGGACGGTATTTCATCCCTGGCTTTTGCGGACAGACCATCTGATTGTTGATGCTAGTCAAAGGGGACTTTCTTCAAAGTAGACATACTGACTGGCTTTAAAATAGAGGCAATGTTTTACGACCTTAGGCTGGTTAAACCCCTTTTTGAGGTTGTTGCCTTCGGGAGCGTTTTCAGAGAAGGGATGACTAGTCTTCGGTGTGTGTTTTGTGTCGTTTATTTCTGTATAGTTTGTGCGAGTATGTAGTTCTCGTCATCTTTTCTGTTCTTTGTGTTACATTTATTGTCGTTTTCCATGTTTTGGGCAAGCAGTTACGACAAACCATACTAAGGCGCCCAATTACAGTCGGTAACTCCTGACTGCATTAATGAGAATCTTTTCTGAATCTCTCGAAACGGAAATGTAACTATTTCAATTAAAGAAAGAAAACGCGCAATAGTAGACCACAATGACTTTTATTTTGTTTATAACACTGAAAGACTTAGAGTCGTTTATTTTGAGTATAATCAGCACTGTACTGTGCCATCAGATCCACAGCTCTAGGATAATAGAGAGACCCCGTTACTAGAGATTGATGGTGAACTGAGTATATGCTATAAATTCTTTGATAAATGAAAGGAGTTCGATTATCTAATTAACCAGATAGCAATTGCGGTTTATTTTCCACAGCTAGACTAGACGTGGTTGTCCACCACCAGCCGAACCCCCTAGTAACCTGAGCAAGTCCTAGGGATCAGATAACTTAACTGACTATGGTGAGGTTCTCCGGCTGCCTTTGGGAATATTTGATAGTCTCGATTCCATAATGACCGTGTTGATCGTATATACGTATATAGGACGGTATTTATAACGAGCCCTAATGGAGAAAAAGAGCGAAGCGAAATTTTTCACGAAACTCGTTGTTTAATGAAATTCGATAGAAAATTGTCCCAAATTAAAAAAAAATGAATATTTATATTTACAAAGATTTAGCAAATTCAATTATTACGCATTTTGCTTGGCCACAAGAAAAAAAACATTTGCTGTACAATTTTCTTTTTGGTTCTTATGTCTTTTTCGCGATTAGAATCGATATGTAAATCGCACTGAACTAAGGTACACTCCCCCCCATTCAAAACATCTGGCAACACCGTGCTCACTTTCAGAACTTTAACAACATTAGCAATGTGTGTTTGTTTTGTTTCTTTTTGAGCATTTATTAAAACCTCGTAAAATGTGTAAACTTATGTTGACAAAGAGAAAACAATAACCTTTGCGCTGTGGATTTTACAAAACCAAACTGAAAATCAAAACCAAAAAAAAAACAAAATTCGAGGACAAAAATCACAGTTACACTTTTCCAACATTATAACGCGAGCGTTTTGAATCTTTTTTTTTTTTGTTTCAGCGACACTTAAGGGCATTTTTTGCTGTGGCAAACAAAAAGAACCAGTGTAACTATTTGAACAGAGTTCTAGCGAAAAACGAAACAGAGCGAGAGAGGAAAAAAACGAAAGTCGAAAGAAAAACGTAACGTTTTGCAATCCAATTAAAGTCAACGTAGTTGGCTTTTAGTGCTGCAGTTTTGTTACAAAAATTGTTACCATGCAGGCGTAAAGGGGTATCAGATATGTGCTGCACACATGAAAGCAGAAGATTCTGTTCAATCCGTTATATTTTCTTAGTAGATTTTAATAATTTTTAAACTTTTACATTTCCGAGAGAAAAAAAAATTGTCGGAATTTAAAAAAAAAACTGAAAAAGAAACTACAATTTAAACTGTAACGATCGATTTTGATTATTATTTAGGTGTAATATGATAATGTGACGTGATGGACCGATTCAAGTTTTACAGTAAAGAATATACAACTCTTAGGTGGTAACCCTTAATGCATGTACATATATGTGCACATATGAGGGTGTATGTGAAACTGTTAAAGGTTAAAAGCACACTCAATATTCATTTTGTAACATCCCCCTCTATGCCGAAGAGGACAAAAATGCTATTTGGCCCTTACCATGCGAAGCTTTACTAAAGCACACATACACACACACACATATGCCAATGTATGCACACATCCTTTTTTTCGCATTCGTTTCCATTTCGCGCTGTCGTTGTTTTTGGAGCAACCAATATCCTTTAGCTAAGGAAATCTAATTTTTGCACCATTTGACAACACTTTTTACAATTTTATTTGATTATATTGTCACTGATGCAGTGATTGTTAAAGATATCATTTCATATGTACCGTCGATGGATGTCATGGATGCCCTGTCTACCCTGTATGGGGGTGACTGTCCATGTGTCTATGGGCGAGGAGGGTTGAATCTTTGTATGTATTATTTCTTTAGACAGGTTGGAAGGTATTGTGCAGTCTTTTTTTTTTTTGGCACATTTATACCTTTTCGGGATGTCTTTATTTTTATTACCGTGCCGAGCCAAAGGTATCACAATATTAAACACCACCTTTCCATGCATTTAATGTGAGTGTCAATTTGAACTGATCTGGGATTTATTTTAATGACAATAAAACATTTGATTTCCGATATGATGCGTTTGTTTGTCCTAGACCGTGGTGAAGGGGTATTATGGTATTTAGTTAAGGTCTAAAATGACCAAAAGAAAAGCGAAACTCATACCATGTGTACTGTATATATTTGGACACGGTATCATTGTTTGGTATCAAACATTTCTGTTTCACCACTGTCTCTTATCAGAACTTTCGTACGTTGAGTGTTCGTTTACCTTGGATCGACCGTGGTGAATATATCTAGAATTCACGATACAAACCGGGTAAGGGCACTTTTCAGTAGCTGTTTCTCCGGTTAATTACAATAGATCGTTTTTATGGAACAAATTGTTGTCGAATACAAAAAACCTCGGAAAACCCAATTTTTTTATAAAAAAAAAACTTAACATCTAAGCTTCCAAAATCCGGTTGAGTGCAGTGATGTCACCAAAAGCGGCCCGTAATGGAGAGTCATATCAGAAAGGGGAGTGTTTATTGACATTTGTATTGAATTTGAGAATGTCACAACTTGCACTTGCTGCAAGAATAGTCTACGACCAGTACGGCAGAAGTAGGAATTTAATCTATAGTTCGTTGTCCGATCAACCAGCCATTTGACAACGAAATGATGAGAGTCCTTGGATAGCGTGTATTCCAGCTTAATTTCCTAACATCAGGGACACACCATGGATATTTGAGTAACAGGTAGTTATAAATTTACGAGTTCACCGCTTAAAAAAGCCTATACCCTTGAATGCTGCTTTCAACACATCGAATATATGGCGTGCCCAATAAGCCACACCCTGTATCTTAATGTCCGGAATATCAAGAGTGACTGATTTGTCGATATCCACACCACCCATAGAGATTGACGACTATGCGGGATCAGGGGCCCCACTCACAAATTTACCACCAAAGCGCGATTGAGTGAGTCATTCATCGTTTGCCTTTTGTCCTAGACCTCCAGAAGACTTGGCCGATGATGAAATGAATGACAGAGGTTGCTGACATCCGCAAAAGGATTGATCGGGTTCACAGTATCTCTTCAAGGAAAATAAGGAATAAAGAGGAAGAGAGGACAGAACCTTGTGGCGGTCATCCTGGGCTCGTTGGATTAACCCCATCTATAACAACCCGTAGAGAGCGATCTCTGAGAAAACTCGATATGAATTGAGAGGATTACCTACACCAAATGCAATAAGTTTTGGTATGACTGCATCGTGTCATCGTGTGTGTGTAGACATTTAAAAAAGACATATTTTTCAGAGTGTACGTATGACATAGAACAAGGACATCTGTCTATGGAACTGAACGTGCGAGTACAGCGAGAAGAAATTTAATTCAGCCATCGTGTTGTTTTATTGCTATGTGTGTGACTATCCTATCTAATCAAAGCCTAGAGGCAAGCCTGTGTGGGCATTACGAGAGCAATGAAATCAGCTCCCGCATTATGTCTGGAACCAATACTCGATATGATGCCCCATCATATTCTTGGCAAACTGAAATTCACTTTTACATGAAGTCATGTAGAATGACTCCTGGACTTTAATGTCTGCCCTCAAATCTATTCACATTGCCTTTTGACCTTTACAAATTCTCCCCCTAACGGATATTTTAATGCCAACAGTTATTTGGTTTCAACATTTGCTCAACCACAACCACTCGAAATTTGTTTTTACTCCTGAAGATGAAATGAGGTTATCACAAATCACAAGCTGTCATAATTTATTTATTAAACAACAAATATTCTTTCGAAGAAATATAACCAAATTAAGCTGAAGTGAACGACAATGACAGAGATTTTCAACCACAAATTTAGATAACCCATTCTGAGGGTAAGCAAAAGATATCAAATGCATTTTCGAAAAAGCATTTGTCATAAACATAGAAATACTCACCAATACACAGACATTATGGTTTGCACCTTAGAGCACAGCACAGGGATAAATAAGGATATCCTTATACACACACATACATATACGAGCACGTTGTTCGTGGTGCAGTGCATATGCACACATACTACCAATCCAACGAAAACTTTTAATGTTAACCAATAAAACAAGTTTGGCTGTTACCACTGAGTGTGTTTTTGTGTGCAGAGTGTGTATGTGATTTTGGGTTTTGTGTGTGTGAGTGAGTGTAAATGTGAGATAATAAACTAAAACCAAAAAACATCAGCCACACAAAACTAATAGCAATATTAACAGCAACTTTTGGATAGTTGCTGTTCTCAGGTCCGTCCGATCGTAACAACACCTCATGTTCTTTCTACGTTGGCTTATAGGACATTTTAGGCCAACAGTAAAATATAACATTTTAACCACAAACTGAGATTATAACCGCAAGATTTTCTAACAAACTTCCTAGCAAACTGACAAACGAACAAACTCACTTTAACGTTGTGGAATAAGGTGGCACAGCGGATGCCACAGCCACCCCCACCTTGCAACAGCTCTACAGCTACTGTAATGGTCGCAACAACAAGGACAATTATGTGCATTAGTTAAAATGGCCATAACAACAACAGACAGCCAGCCAGCCACTACGTGTGTACACACCAGAATTGATAAACATTTCTCAGCTGTCCAGGACAAAAACGTAAAGATGCCATTCATTTGCAGACATATTAGGATATGTGGACAGCAAGATGAACAAATCTCTCCGATTCGGGTAGTTGACAATGATCCAATTTTAGTTAAGTCGAAATTGTGAAAAAAATGCAAACCCTGGTAAAGATAGCAAGGCTATAAAGAATTGTAACTGTTTGAAACTTAAAAAGAAATTTAAAAAATACCTTTTCAAGTAGTTTTTTGAATATATTTTTGCTTCCTAATTTTAAAACACATAAAGTATTTACAGAAAAAATCCACATACAAAATAGCAACTTTCCAACTACCATTTGTACAAAGAGAGCTGACCAGTATATTTGTATGGTCTGCCTTGTTGTTCTGACGTAAATATATCAATGTTTAGTATATTCCCACTCACAAAACAAGCAATGAGTCGAATCCATGCACAAACTTACTTAAACACGTGATCAGTTCAATATTTCAAGCAGTACAGCAGGACTAGACTTTATATTTGTGGCGTTATTACAAAAAAGAATAGAATGAAGCCACCATGGCTCTCTAAAATCTATCCACATTCTCCTTTCTTTGAAATTCAATAAAAATCCAGGACAAATGATCAAAAGGCTAATAACATCCAATTAACTCATAGACTGCTGGTTACGCAGAATTCGCTTTAATTTAGACTTAGCGATTCCCAACTACTCTGATAGACTTGCAATTGGAGAATTGGCTCTCATTTAACAGAAATACATATGACTGCGAAATTTTGGGTACTTCGGCCAGTACATGCTCTGGCCCGCACATAGACAGGCAGGACTGCCGGGTAGCAGAGAAGATTGTAGTAAGTGCTCTTAAATTTGTGTCCATCGAAACAGATTTGTGGAAGCAATTTTTAAACGTTTTTCGTTGCACTCTTCGAAAGAACATATGTATATTGATCGCAGGAGTGCTACAAGGTCCTGTTTTACATCCCAAACGATTTTTCACTGAAAAATTGTACATAAAATATTTTCCTTTTTTTTTTTTTTTTTGTGGAGTTTTTCATCTATTTGTTAAGAAATCTTTATATTGTTTTTTGATAATTTTAAATTTGGAGCATTTTTCATAGAGCAATCCTTAAATGCTTAGCAATTAGCTGCAGAATTTGTATCATCAGCATGGATATTGAAATCTAATTTAGATTTAAATTAATTAATACCAAAGTGAACTTGAATGTGTGATTGTGAATTGGGTCGTAAGATATATGGGCAAGCCGAAAAGGTACTGTGGAATATTGTGATTTACCCTGATTTCCTCAGATTTCCTCAAAAAATTATAATTGAACCTCAGTTATCTCTAAGGCAAATAATGAACGATGAAGCTAGGCAAATAAAACTGGATAAGTAAACTTTTAACTTTCAACCTGAACAGTTATGCAGTTTCTTACTGATGCATGCGGCTATGCCTGTACACACACATATGTCTGTGGGTGAGTGTGTTGGAAATTTGGTTTATATGCTTAGAAATCAAGTTATTGCTCTTGTTGTTGTAGCTGTTGTGCTGTTGTCGTCGTAGTTGTTAGTGTAGCTGATGATGTCGTTGTTGTAATTACCATTTCTAGTTGTTCTGGTTTTGTACATTGCTAATGCTGCTTCTTTCGTTCATGTTGTTATTGCAAATGTCCTTTTTATCCTTAATGTACTTGTGCTACGAAACGATAAAAGGTAATATTAACCACAGTAGTAAAATATTTGCCAAAACTTGATTAAGACTCGTGTGTAATATCAGGAAACATTTACACTCTCACACACGCACACACATACGTTGATTTACACACTTGCACTCGTAAGTCTCAATTAAGTGAGAAAGAGTCTCGTATAACATTTGTGTCCAAATGTGTTGTAGGCCAAATTGTTGTTTAGGCCAATAGTACATTTTTGGAAACGGCTATTCGGTACGTACAGTATTCGCATATTTACACTGTGGCAAAGGCTAAAGGTCTTAAATTATAAACTTCTTCCCCTCTTTATTCTCTTGAGGGGTATAGAGAGCGTAGGTGCAAATGAGTGAGAATTGTAACAAAGTCTCGACGAGTAAATACAGGGATTCGCCACAAAGCAAAGGGTCATTCGAAAAGGCCTATATGGAAAATTGTTAAACAACTAAGAGCATAATGAACATTTCAAACCCATCGGCAGTTTTGAGTTTATATATTTTAACCCATTAGCCAAAGGGGATGTCTATATAATACTCCGATAATGTTTAAACAGTATCTCTTATAAATGATATGATGATATGTGATAATATTCGGAGTGGTGCTTGTTAATGGGTCTTTGAAAAATACCCCAAAAATAAAAATGAAAAGTGTCCAAAATTTAGAATTCCCAAAAATAAATGAAAATTTCCCCAAAAATTCTGGTAAATCACCCAAAAAATATGTGGAATATTCCCCAATAAAAAATGGCCCCTTCATTACAGCGCAAGCCCGGGCTGATCGCGTATCGATTCTCCGTCACCGTGTTCCTAATTGAAAGTTTCCACTATTCCCAGCTGATTTTGGATGTTTGAGATAAATACTTGTTGAAAACAATTTAATTACTTTTCTTTGTTCATATTTGAGGCTATTTTTCATATGAAAAATGGACCAAATACAAAAACTGAATTATTCTCTAAAAATTATGAAAAAACCAAATTTTTTTGGCTATTTTTCACAATGAAAAATGGCACAATTTATTTTTTATTTTTGGGGCATTTTGCATAGAGCCCTTGTTTATATCTGGATCTAATTTGCTGTTAATGTTCATTGTGCTGTCTAATAATCGCCAAATGAATATTCTGTGGAATGTTTTACAAATATTTACCAGCAATTGGAGGCACACTACCATCTGCGTCGATATGGGCTCTCTTTTTAGGACTAAGAGCAGCTCAAAATGGTCGATATGACTCGAAAAAATCATTTTTTCTGACAAAGCACATGGCGGATTCTCTTCTCTGAGACTGGCGGATTACGTAAATATTATCGACTGGATTTAGTTCGATTTTAGACTTCACTAGAAATTTATTTCGTAAATTATATCATTCTCACATTAAAACCCCTTTACATCTTAACACAGACTTACCTCTACCATTTAGTTCTTAATTCCCATCATCTACTTGGATCCTGTATGTAGATGTATGTAGTCTAAATAAAGTTGTTAATTATGTTAAAACCAGCTTCGGAGGGCATCTAATGCAAATACAAACTAAGCACTCCAGGCAAATGTTTCTATTTGCTCAATGCATGAAGGCAAATGTTCCATATTTACTTGGTATTAATTCTAATTCTAAGACAACCTTGCCAAAGGCTTTTGATAATTACCAAAAACTTGAAATATTCCTCCATACATACACACACACACACGCACACATACATACAATCATGATGCTGCTGTATAAACACGTACTAAGTGCGCAAAAGGCAAAAATTGTTCGATTTGAAAATTAATTAAAACTTTATTAGTTTGTATGTGTCGTGTACTGAAAGAGTTCCATCAATAATTTGTAATTAAATATTGTTGTTAAAAACAGTTTGAAAGTAAAATGTCAAAAGTAATTTTTGCGCAAAATACAAAAAAGTGGGAGATGGCTTTAGAGTAATTGCGTTATGGGGATATCAAATGCAATATTTGAAACTCTGTGGAAAATTTTACAATTCACAGAATTTTATAAATTCGTTCTGTACAGCAGTCTAGTCACGGAGGATTCTTGGAAAGTGCATTTAATCGAATCTAAACGCTGCTGGCTCAGATCATTCAAAACATTTTTTTTTCGTATATATGAACTATAAATCAATTTAGTAGAATGTAATATAGAAACTTATGTGGAAATCATATTACACCAATTACAAGGACCAAACTAAATGAACAGGACCTCAACCGCCCCACCTCCCAAATATGGCGCCAACGCCTTCCACCCCTCAGAACATAAACTTCGATACAATGGACATAAAACAGCCATTTTTTTTTTGCATTAAAAGGTTGTTGATGATGATGACGAGGCCGATGTTAACCGTGATGATGATGAGGATGTTGTCGATGATGCTGCTGCTGATGACAATAATGATTATATCCGACGAACGTGCTTTTAACGTAATCTCCGGTATTTAGATGCAATAATTGCGTTTGTATATGTAAAGATACAAAAGCAGCAACAGTAGCAAACAGCAGCCAGAGTAGCAGAATACAAAACAATACAGGACGAGGAAAAAAGCCGGAATGTAAACTAAAAATAAAACATGTATAAGTGTTATAAACGGCCGGTCAGGTGGAATCTTATGAACCCTATAACGTCGTAGGGAATATGTTGTATAGCTATTGTTCAGGACCTAAGATTTCCCCAGCACAATTACTTGAAGGGAAAACTTAAAGTGTTGGCAACGGCTCAAGGTTGCAAACAAAAAATCCATAAATCATTTTAAATTTCGGCCCGAATTTTATCTTTAGTTCGTCAAAAGTCTTTTGGATCCCAAATAACAGCACAAGGAAAAGTTCTGAGAGGATAAACCGGGATATTTGGATGCCCAGTCAATGTTTCTTTTGACTCGACAGCACTCTTTCAGGGAACTTTCATTGCAGACGCTGCATTGTTTGAGTAGCAGTGAGACATTTGCACCATCTTGTATCCGTCCAGACCATTTTCATGTCTTGTAACGACGCGACACATTTCTCGACAACAAATCGCTTATAATCTCTCGGAATACCGTTCTCAGCAGTTGCCCGTTGGCCGCGATATTTTCGATGATGTGCACGTTGAGTTAATGCTGAACGATTTTCAATGTACAGCGTCACAGTTTCAAGCCCTTGTTTTGATAGACTCTATGAAAAATTACCGAAATGAAGAATTCCCGAAATCCCCCCAAAAGCCCAATATGAAAATGTCGGGTGAAACAAAGCCCCAAAGTGAAATAAGGCCCCAAAAATAGGGGTTTATTGCAACGAAATGAAACAACATCCCAAATCGAATTGAAAATTAAGAAAATTATTTTTGTGTTATAATATTTTTTTATTTAGTAAACAAATTGACATAAATCGGTGCAATGTCGGTAAAGTAAATTTAAGCCGCGGCTTTATTTCATTCAGAGGTTTGGGTAGTTATTAGTTATATGAAGTAACGCCCCAACATACAAAATTGAATAAATTCCGAAAAAATGAAAAAACGCCCCAATTATCTTTGTTATTTTCCCTGTACTGATATTTGGGGCCTTATTTCATTGTCACTTTGGGGCTTTGTTTCACCCCACCGAAAAATTCCCAAAAAATTTTGAAACATTACCCAATGCAAAATCCCCCAAATATTATGAAAAATATCCCAAAAAAAAAAACATTATAAAGAAAAAATCGATATATGATTGACGACTATTATGAAAATATCTCCAAAAACTAAAATGTTACCTAAAAATTATAAAATGGGATTTTTTTTGGGGAATTCTTCAGTATATTTTCAATACCAACAATCCCTATGGTCTTTGGCCAAACTCCAAATTTAATCTGTTAATTCCAATACGAAATAAATACATTTTGAGATTCCGGACTATAACGAGCAGCTTATTTTCGGGGTAAGCAGATGGATCAGTTTTTGAATCTAGAGGCAGATTCTTAGGCACATTTCATATTCAATTGTCATTCTACTCGGAAACATCAGTACCTGAGACATGATGGGCAAATGTTTTATTGTACGATTTTTTGGTGGCAAACCCAAGACCATGCACAAAGGAATCGCCCAAACTGCGGTGGAAAGACCAACTCTAAAAAGATATAATAAGGCAAAAAAAAATTAAGAAAATTCAATTTTTTCTACACTTGTAACTAAAAGTTAATCAGATATTTTTTCCCGTCTTCATGATACAGAATATGATTTACAGGATCGTACTGTAAATTAGACCTAGTGCTGTTTGTTGGCACACCAACATTCAACTGATCCAGCATTGTCGTCAATCTCTGACGATATCGACGAATCAGACACTCTTGATATTCTGGGCATAAAGATACAGGTTGTTGCTTGATGGGCTAGCCATATTTCAATGTGTCGAACGAAGCAACAACTGTTTAAGGCTTTTAAAAGAGGCACAAGAAATACCTACACCATCTAGAAAACATGGACATGGACTCCAAAGACATCCAAGTCTATTGTCTTTCTTCACCATCATGGAATGGGCCATGCAACTCATACACAGGAAATCGTATTTAAAAAACGAATGCCATCAAATTATCTACCAGATTTTAATAAAAAAAATATTATTCTAACAATATTTCTGCCTTGCATTACAATTGTAAGAAACTCCCTGATTTTTCGGAAAGATTTGAAAAAATATTATCATTTATATCATTCCCATCATTGAGGGGAGTAATGCATTACATATATGTACGGTTTTCCTTAAACCATGTTAAAAATAACTTTTACAGCTCCGAATTCTTGGGATAGACTTAATTTCATAATAGGATAAAAATAAGTTTGAAATGAACGCTTGGATTAATTTATGACCGAATCAGTAGTTGAAATTATCGGAAATTGGAATTGATTTAAGGAAAATTTAAATAAAATTGATAGCACAATATTCTTGTTCTAACAATATTAAATTCAAAATAGGATCAGTTCGAAATGGATTTAAAGAGAGTACATTTTTATCTGATCTACGTTTTCTCTCTCAAAAATAGTTCAACGAATTTTTTCTCTTACCTCTCTTCAAATTGGACTTACTTTTCCTAATAAATATTTAACTCTACTGTTTACTAGAGCATTTTTGTTTTAAGAATAACTAACTACGAATCGTAATTATTTTTTTAAATTACGATTTTAGTTCAAATTAAGAATATTCGGCTTGAATTTAGAGTGTCATGTTACAAACACCTCTGATAATTCGCCAGTGCCGACTTGGACAAAGGGACAAAATAGAATTTTATCAGTAGGTTATTGTTTATGCAAAAAGGGTGTATACATTTATTTACAAAATAATTATACAAATATTTATGGAGAATCACAAAATAAACACGCACACATACACACACCGAACACCAGAAGAAGAAAAACTGTGAAATATTTACATAATAGAGAAGAGAAAAAACAATAGGGCGATGCGTACATTAAAATAATATTAATATTATAATGTTTATGAATTGTGGCACTAAATAAACACATCTATATATATAGTCTATATATATTTTTTTTGTATATATAAAAATGTGATTGATTTTTTTTTTGCTTTGTTTAGTTAGTTTTTTTATTTGCACTAAATTTCGCACTGAAGGATGCTAATCTGAGCAGGAGTTGCATAATAGGATGGGAAACAATATGAATATGTTTCGATGATAATGGATTTTAGAGAATATTTTGTATCCGGGACATGAATTTCCATGTCATGTTCGTGTTTCAAACAACAATTCAATATTTTAATATAATAATACCATAGAAACAAAAAGGGGAAACTTCGTTTACAGCCTTGAAAATCGGGTCCCTTTGGAATCGGCACGCAGGAAAAATTTAAGAACCAGAAAGGAGCACACATCTTTGGATGGGATAGATTCATAGCGTCTATGTCCTAATAATAAGGGGGCGGTCTAACCATAACGCACGATGTTAATTGTGAGTCACACATTAACGTCAAGTTTTTGCCTAACTTAATTTGGCATTTTATTGTTTCAGTATTGGACAAATTCAACCACGACTCCAGAGCTGAAGTCTGCTGACAATTTCAAGCATTGTCAATATACAGAGAGGTATCTTGAACCGACAGAAGTGAATGGTGACTGTACAAAGAAAATCATTGTGATCGACAAACAGAATGGGCAAATGAGAATCCATGAATGATTGTTGAAAATTCGATGCATACACAAAGAGTGTCTGATCGATATGGATTATGGGCTGGCAGCGTCTTCGGACAGTCCTTCTTCGAAAATGGGGTTGGCTCAGCAGTTACAATGAATGGTGTTCGCTATCACGAGATGATAAAAGACTTCTTGTGGCCAGAAATTGAGAATATGGACCAGGACGATATAAGGTTCTAACGGGATGGTGCGACCTGTCACACAGCCCATGGGTCTTTTGAGCGAGAAATTCAATGGCCGTGTTATCACACGTCCAGACAAATTTAAGTGCCCGCCACGATCATATGACTGAACACCGTTGGACTTCATTGGGGATATTATAAAGAAAAAGTTTACGTCAATAAGACAATAACAATTCAAGTGCTAAAGGATACGTTAATTCCGAACATGAACGACATTGAACCTCAGAGTCATATGGACCATCGGATAATGTATGCCTCCGAAGCCGTGAATCATATATTGTTTCACACATAGGTTAGGTTGAAATGGAGGTCATGTACCAATACACCTAGGCCAGCAATTCGGCCTGTTGTGCGCTCCTGGTTTCTTCTACAAATTACCTTCCCCTTTTTTCTTAAGACTTCGGTCCCCTCTATAAAGTTCCTTAAATTCCTTATGTCCATTGCTTTTACGACCGATAGGTCATAAAAGGTGTCCTCTCCTAATTGGAATTTCCTGATCTGCGAGAAAGCAGTTTACTGGCACAGGAATTGTTCCGCCGTCTGGGCGTCCTTTCCGCATGCCCTACATTCGTCGTTCTCGGAACATCCTATCCTAAATTGTTGTGCCCTTAGGATAGTGTGTCCTGTGATGACCCCAACTTGTCCAGTTAGCTCATTTTGGTTAAACCTGAGTATTCTCCTTGTTTTCTTGTAATCGAGATATCCCCAGGTTTCCTTTGTGGTTCTTCCCACCTGTTCCTCTTGGCATCTGGAGGCATCGGTCGTCTGCATCCATTCCCTTAACTCCTTTTTTGTCTCACACATAATAATTACACAATTATTGCCATAGATCCTTCTATTATAATAAAAAAAACTATTAAGATAATTCTCTGAAAACTTTTTGGTTTTTGTGTACAATTAACATCCTGCGTTTTGGTTGGTTCACCCTTTATTATCGGTAAATTTCAAGACTTATGACATTATTTTGTGTGGGTGTCATTTGACAGTTTTTGTTTGGTTTGAATCAGCTTTTTCTAAATCAACCATTTCATATGATTTAAATTTAATATTTGCCACAAACAGACCCTTTGAGTATGAGTTCATAAAGCATAGATATTGGCCACAAAAAAAACACAAGATTTTCTTCAACATTGCATATTATCATTTCAATGATTTTTAATTGTAATTACATTTACTTGTTGTTTGCAATACAACATTTGCTGATAGTTTTTAATTATATGTGGATATTTGATATATTTTATTTACATTAATTTATTTAATTTGATTTCATTTGGTCGCCGATTCAATGGAATTGATTATATTTTTATCCATAATTTATTTGAAAATCATTAATAACTTTATTCAATTCATTCGGAGACCAAAAGAGATACAGCGTGAGTTGAGAGATAAAGAGTGAAAGAGTGAGTAAGTGCACGCTTTCCTTTTTGTGAGTGTTAAATTTGTGTTTTTATACAAATGTTGTTATTGATAAACATTAATTATTGTTCTATTAAATTGTAATTAAATATTAATTTACAATATTTTTGGTCATTTCCTACTCGACGCTTCCTCTTTTTTTTCCCCAAGTTCGGTTCTGAATAAACAACCACACATACGTGTGTGTGCGTGTGTGTTTGCGTGGGTAAGAGTTCATACATGTGGAAAACCACTACAACTACAAGTACAGAAATAGAACAATACAAAATGAACAACAACAACGACCTACAGTGGTGCGAAATGAAGGAAGAATGGCTATCAGTAATTTTGTTCAAGTATTGAAATGCCAGCACTCACAAGTAAAACCATTGCTTAGTGAGGCCGCGGCGAATCTTATAAAAACCTCTCCAGTCGATACGCTGCAACGATGTTCTTGACGTATCTGCCATCTTCTGTTGGGGAAATGGAAATGTTAAGGAAATGTTGATTTTTTTAGTGCAAGTGTAAAATGTAGACGAAGGTAATTAGAATTTATCAAAGCGTCGTTTACTTGTTAAGGAAATAAAAAGCACACTAGCCAACATGGTTTTGGAAAGGAGCAACCAAATATGTGTCTTAGCGTAATTTGGTGAGCTGAATTAGAATCTGTAATTGGTAATTCAGGTTTTGGAGATACAAAAAAAGGTTTTTATTCTTTATTATTCATTACTTTATTTAAAAATCAACGTATTTTCAAAAGTGAATGGCGTTCTTTGATGTTGTTTGTATTTTTTTGCTTAGGTTTCATGTAAAGGGGTTTCCAAGAAGAGGTGTTATTTTGAACCTACCGGTAATTCAGTAGCTGTCACTTTTCCAGCTTTTATTCTTTGATATTTGACAAGTAGAAACTCCGTCATTACTGAAAACGGAACGATAAACGATTCAACAACGTATTGAATTTTTTAAAATTCACTACTAAAATGATGAAAATCTTGCAGTCACAGTTCGCAAAACTAAAGCATTTTTAGGTCGTTGTGAAGCATCTTGTCGGACCGCAATACAGAAATTGGTGGGAAAATTCGAGCTGTTGGGACAAGTTAGTGATGTGAAGACTAAAACCCGTCCACCTTGCTCAAGAACAACTGATAATATTGTAGTTGTAGCACAAAGAGTTGAAGAAAACCCAAGTTTGTCCATTTCTCGTCATTCTTTGGAATTGAATTCAGTTAACACAAGAACTCAAGCCGGCCGATCATCAACAACGTCGTGTCTTTGCTGATTGGGTCCTTGAAATGCATGAAAATGATCCGGAATTTGATCGAAAAATCATCTTGACTGATGAGACCCATTTCCACCTCGGTGGCTACGTCAACAAGCAAAATTGTCGCATCTGGGCCTCGGAAAACCCAAGAGTTATTTTTGAGAAACACAAACGTGTTTGTGCGATTTGTTACGGAAAATTTTTTGAAAAGGATATGGTCCTGTAAGCGTGGTCGTGGTCGGCATACCTTCCTCTTTATTATGAAATCATCATCCTATCATTTATCTCAAAAAAATTAATTTGTCTTTGAATACAAAAATATCACCTCTTTTTGGATTTTTTTTTTCCGAAATCCCTGATAATTTCTTCAATGTTCATAAATCTGGGTGGGCACGACCCCTTATTCCTCGCTCACCGCAACTAAGTTTTGTGGAAAAAAATCTAAATGCGCCTTATTAGTGATAAGCACCCAGTTTAGTTGAAAAGCTATATCCCAACATGAACTTAGTTAATCGCATCAAAATACAGCGATTGCGTTGGCTACGTCGACAGAATGAATTCAAACCCTCAAAAATCGCAGACAGTGAAGACTCCTGTGAAAGAAGACCTGAATCTTCTTTGTATCACGAACTGGAGAAGCCAAGCAGACGACCTTAAGAGCTTAAAAATAATTTATTAAGCAGGCAAAGACCAACAACATATTGTAGAGACAACCCATCTTTCTTCAAGATTCTCGAAAAAGCGTCAATAGCGTGAAATAAGAGATAACTACATTACCACCATTCAAAATTCCTCCAATCAACTAATAAGGGATTGTATAGAATTACTATAATATTTAATATTCATTTAACACAAATCATTAAATTTCAAATTGTGAGTACATGAGATTCAGTTTTAACTCTTTTGAATTCGCGGGCGCCATTTCGACAAGTGTGGCAAACTAAATATTTCAAATATTTAAAGACATATCAGGAATGGCTATCATTTATTGCCTTAAAATTGCTTTCCCTATTGAAATCCGCACAATGTGCCCGATACGAATACGTGCAGGATTAATAGACCATGGTGCATGGTTTCGTGCCACTGTGCCGCAGCGATGACAACAGCAATCATATTACAGCTATAGCAACAGCAAGGACAGCAATTACTAACACTAATAAAACAAAATTGTCAAAAGCCACTTAATTAACAACTCAATGCGGTTTTATTGGCTTCATTTCATATGTGTACGCTTCAGTAATTAGTTTTTATTAGTATTTACTTCAAAACAGAACACACACACACACACAAATGAGCACGTACATACATCATCATCACCTTTACATGAACCAACATGCTCAGGTTTCTATCTTTGTAATGTATCTTCTTGTTTGCATTTATAAATGATTAATTCAAAAATTTTCTGCGGTTAATTAATTAGTCTTATGACGTTCATCTTGTTTTGCTGTTGTTGTCATTCCAGTTACATTTCATGATGATCACGATAATAACGACAATGATGATGACGGTTCCTTTGAGTCGTTGGAATATTTCGGTACTTGCATATGTGTGTGTGTGTGTGTTTAATGAATAATGCTATTAATTAAGTCAAGGAGGTAGTCCTTTATGATATTATCCTGATTCAATTTTCTAAAAATGAAACGATTTCTTCTTAAAGGAGGAAGTTCAACTGTGGTTGTCTTCGAGTTTCCTGGTATTTCCAGATAAAAGTTGAAAGTTGATGGCTTGCAACAGCAAGGTGTATGACATTATTCTCACTAAAATTAGTGTTAGTTAGTTGCTTTAAATTTCAACGTTTTTGCTGATAGTTTTCTTTTAGAATCCTAATTTAGTTATTGTCTTTAAAGTACTCTCTTAGTTATTAAATAAGGCTATGCCACATCTGAGCAATAGCTGCTAGCTTGTGAACTCAAATAGAAAGGGTGGTTCAACAAAAAAGCACTATGTTCATTTTAAATATTAAATTTGTTTATTATGAATTATGTCGAATTGTCTCATTCTGTAGCACTTGAATTCTGCTTGGCCTCTTGACACTTTTTCTTTTAAATATCTCCAAATAAAGATGTTCAACGGTGTCAAATCACATGATCGTAGAGGTCAATTAACATTGTCACGACGTGAGATAACATGACCATTAAATATCTCTCGCTATAGAGCCATTATTTCGTTGGCTGTGTGGCAGCATCCTGTTGGAACCACATACCATCTAGCTCCATATCCTCAATTTCTCATTTTTGAAGAAGGACGGCCCGATGACGCCGCCATCCCATAAACCACACCAAACAGTCACTCTTTGTGGATGCATCGGCTTTTCAACAATCACTCGTGGATCCTCATTTGCCCAAATGCGGCAATTCTGCTTGTTGTCGAAAATGATTTTCTTTGTAAAGTCACCTTTCAATTCTGTCGTCGCTTGAAATGGTCAGTTGTCTTTAGCTCTTGAGTCAATTGAACCTTAAAATCATTACTCAAAATTCGCATTAGTGACTTTCGTGAGAAGTTCAATTGTTGGGTACGTCGAGGTTTATGGCTCTGCTACACCACTATTGTGAACAACATGTGTGTTTTCCGTAGAACGAACTGGGCGAGCATGCACAAGATTTTTCCTACAGACCCGGTTTGCTGAATTGTGGGCATAATTCTTCGTATTGTGGACCAATTTGCTGGGCAAAATGAACGTCAATTTTCATAAAAGGCTCCAACAATCTTAATGTTCTGCTCAATTGGGTACCTCTCATGGAGGAATTTGTCAACTGAAACAAAGAAATGTCAAATTAAATTGCGCAAAAAACCTGATGCTAAGGTGAAACCCACAATTAATATCGTGGTTGGACCACCCTTTATTTATTATTGAATAAAGAGTGGAAAATTATGAAAATACTTGTGAATTTGCAAAGGAAACGTGAATACACACTACAAAAAAAAAGGATTGTGTAGGAATTCAGCAATCTAAACCATATGATGTTTTAGAATATTGAACTGTTTGTCAAAAGTAAAATAAAGAAATTCTTCTTATTTGTGAAAAATAACTTAATGAAGTTAGGATACATTACTATTCGCTGTCATCCCCTCTGCTCCTCTACAGACACGTTAATCACGTATTTGTAGCCCCCTCCAATATATGTAGGTGCTCTAAATAGTTAGGAGATCAGATGGGGTGACGTTTTTCTAGCAGCACTTAAAAAAGCCTAATCATTTGAATGCTAAAATCTACTCTGTTCATTTGACCCCACTCACAAAACGTCGGATTTCGGAGTCTCTGTGTGTGTTTTTTTTTAATGAAAGGCCTTACACGTTCAAGTATAAAATCATCCGGATACATTAATTTTGGACCACATTTTGGCACATATTGGACGGTATCTCAGCCATAACATGACGAATGTTGGTTCTTAAGTGCTCAAGAGTTAAAGGTGTATCTGCATAAACACGGTCCTTCTGCATAAATACGCGGCCAGGAAATGTCTCTTGCAATAAAGCCATATTCGCTCGAGTTGTGTGGCATGTGCCACCGTCTTGTTAAAACCACATATTCTCCAAGTCGCATTCTTCAATAGCTGGCAAAAAAAAAGTCGGTTATCATACGACCATAACGCTCCGAATTCATATTGACGGTGGTCGTTCCATTGTCGTTTTCCAAGAAGTAAGGTCCAATCACACCTTCGGACCAAAGAGCTCACCAAACAGTGACTTTTTGTGAATGTTATGGCCTCTCTTCAATTACTTGAGGACTCTCAGAACCCCAAATACGACAATTTTGTTTATAAACATACCCACCGAGTGAGAAATGTGCTTCATCGCTGAAGAAAATTTTGTTCGAAAAATCGCCGTCCATTTTTGTAGTAGGTTTTAATAATTTTTACGCGTTGTGTGATAGTTAAGCTATCCATTTTCGTCAATGTAAGACTTCCAACTGAAAAGAAAAAAAATTAATTTAACAAATTAATTCGGCAGATGTCGAATTCCAGCCCTATACTTTTGAAACCACGAAATGGATAACCCTATACTAGAAACAAAATAATGCTTGTGACAAATTAACGCTCATGTCGTTAACTATTTCTTATTTTCTAGTTCAAGCTGGAGTACTGTCTGTTGCATTTGTTCAGAATTTCAATATTTCATAGATGGCCGAGTCTGTTGACCTGGCGGGATATGGATTTTTTGTACGGATATAAATTATATTGTGAATATATCTCCTTGCTTCGCAAAAATATATTCATCAGTTGGATTCTATGTCGATCCGAACATTATATCGGGTTTAATTTTATATATTTGCTGCAAATGTGTATATTTAATCCTTTGCATTGCGTTATATCTAAATATATATTTTATGCCTTCAAGGTCTTTTTAGAAATATTTTTAATTTATATTTGATTATTTTTTGTGTTTCCTGTTTACTAAGTCCTCTCTATATGAAATCCTTTGTGTGTGCGTTTGTCTGTGTTTGGGCAAATATAGATTCTAAATACAAATATGCACACAGACACACATATACTTAGTTGTTGGCCATACATACAAACATTTAACAAATACTCTTTCAGGCATATACACCGACGACATGTTGAACATTGGCAAAGTCGAATGTGAATTGTTTATGGATTTCAAAACAGATTATAGATATTGTTGATTTTTTTCTACACCGACAATCCCCAAACCGGTATGCGGCATGTTTAGATAATATACCTGTTTCAAGAGGTGATCTGGGGATGTGTACACAGCTCACACGTACACAAATGCCGTTCAAACAAAAACATACATACACACAGATGTGTTTGTGTATGTGTGTGAGTGTGTATTTGATATTAAAGGATTTTTAATTACAATGTGCATTTTATTGCCTTGAAGGCAAAAGGAAAATAAATGAATTTTATTTCTCATCTGTACTCAACAACACACATACACACACATACAATCTCATACACTGACACCGAAACTCTCGGAAAAGGATCATGTAGAACATAAATGTGTGAACGTGCTTAGGCTAAAATACATTATTTATTATCCTTTCAACCCAATTGTACTTTCGATTTGTGTGAGTATCTGTGTGTGTGTGTGTGTGTGGCAGGGTGAGTGAGTGCCTATCTAAATAACAAATAAATTCATTTTCCAGCAGTATTTAATAAAAATGTGTAGAAAATTAATTAAAATTTATTTATTTGATTTCATTTGGTCACATACCACACATATTGGCAATTATGGCCAGTGTTTCGCAAAACTATTTGTTTTGCAAGTAAACTAAAAGACATGAGGATTCTGTGGTCTACCACATTATTGTATGGAGTTGTTAAATTAAATCACACCAAATTAACGTAGATGTCCACTAATGTTCACCTAAAATCTACAACATACGTCTGCTGTAAATGGGACAAATTGAAAAAGTAAAGGAAACAAATATTGAAAATGTCTTGAATGAAATGACAAATAGTTAATAAAAAAAATGGCTCATTTTCAATGTGATACAGGAAATTTATCATCGTCCCCATAAGATGCTGTTGCTTTTACTAGTGGTACATTTTGTTTTGATATTTGTTTTGCTGGGATAGGCAGTGTGAGCGACTTCGACTGACTTCGACATATTCGTATCACAAGCAGACTTAGGTGTTGCAAAGGCGCAGCGGTGGCTGATTACTGGTGGCTCAAAATAAGTGTGATGCGAATCTCCCTTTCCAAAACTCATTTAATTCGGACAGAGGCGGCGTTGTTGAAAACATCGACAACGTTAAAGTCTGCGATGACGCCGAAGAATGTCGGTGTGCATGTGGTAGACGTCCGTGGCAGTAAAGTTTGTAGAAGTCATATAGCGTCGCAAATACAGAACGGGAAAACCAAACAAAGTCTACCTCGTTCGGCAGAGACTCTAATAAGGAGAAATACTTACAATGGCGAAGGAGAATACACAAATAAAATAGAGATATACACCCACCTATCTCGACCTACAACAAAGAATATTAAGAAGATAACGGGAAACCAATTGATTCTCCTTCCTATCTTGTAATTGGCAATGGTCAGGGATAGCTAAGGAATAGCTGTCATCCTTCGTAAACAGTAGGTACTGCAGCACTCCTACTTAAGGAGTTGGCATTACTGTAGTTCTTCACAAAGAATGGACACCATTACTATGGTCTAAGTAAGGAGTCGGCACTACTGTAGTCCTGAACAAGAAGTTTGCAGGACTGCGTTCCACGAATGGTATTCAAACACAACCATAACATCCACAAATATGCCAAAGACAAACGGGAATTCAGAAAAGATCTCGATGTTGCCCTTCTTCAGCCGATCAACCATAACACTACTCAACAAAATGAAAAAAATTGCATGTACTCCGGATGCGATAATTTTTTCTGTGTAGATAACCTTGACATGAGCTCGAAAAACGCAATAAAAATTTTTTTTTTCGTTTGGTTTTTGGTTTTTGTTTTATTTTTTTTTTTTTTAAATTTTAAAAAAAAATTTTGGTTAATTTGTTTCGATTTAAATTTTTTTTTTTTAAAAAATCCATAAAAAATCCAAAATGAAAAAAAATTTCAAATCTTATTACTTTTACGTAAAGTCACATAACCTATGAGCAAAATGAGACAAAGATCATGAAAATCGATGCACGCGTTTCGCTTTTATTCGCAATTGAGTAAAGGTATGAATTTCAAAAATTTCAAAAAAGTCATATATTTTTGTCACCCAACAAGTTTTAATTTTTTTTGTAATAAAAAAGAAAAAACCTTACCATAGACAAAGTTGTGCATATGTCGAGCAAATTTTTGAAATTCATACCTTTACTCAATTGCGAATAAAAGCGAACCGCGTGCATCGATTTTCATGATCTTTGTCTCATTTTGCTCATAGGTTATGTGACTTTACGTAAAAGTAATAAGATTTGACAT
This sequence comes from Hydrotaea cyrtoneurina, assembly GCA_958296145.1. Taxonomy (NCBI): domain Eukaryota; kingdom Metazoa; phylum Arthropoda; class Insecta; order Diptera; family Muscidae; genus Hydrotaea; species Hydrotaea cyrtoneurina. The sequence goes on from OY282515.1 coordinate 70,571,312, forward strand.
TTTTTTTCATTTTGGATTTTTTATGGATTTTTTAAAAAAAAAAAAATTAAATCTTTAGGCAAAAAATAAGTTTTTTCCTTTATATATTCATTTTTAACTTGGAAACTGTTGCTTGTATTGTTGCTTGGAAAACAATATATGAACAGATTAAGGGAATTGTAATTTTAAATTTTTTAAAATTTAATTCAATTAAATCGGGCTAGTGGTTCCCGAGTTATGCCGGACGAAACAAATTAACCAAACAAATTTTTTTAAAATTTAAAAAAAAAAAAATAAAACAAAAACCAAACGAAAAAAAATTTTTTTATTGCGTTTTTCGAGCTCATGTCAAGGTTATCTACACAGAAAAAATTATCGCATCCCGAGTACATTTTGACTGTTGACTAGTGTAATCAGCGCTTTGCAAACTCTGGGAGGAGGCTGATCTGATGTCACAATAAGATCGAGGATTGATCCTTAGTCTATCGGGCGTCTTCATGAGAACAACTCCCTAACATACCTCGCAAAGACCGCCTCCATATGAAGTACAGTGCGGGCCGGCAGCTGTAGCGCCGTAGTCAAAAAATATAAATTGCTGGAAAATAGATGCTTCCTCGGATTAAGCACTAATTAGGAAGATGAACAGATATTTTTTTATAATTTTTAGAGTTATTGCATTTTTTCATTTGGATATTATTAATTTGGGGTTGTATTGTAGCGCTGAGAAAGATACGTATATATAGAACGAAGAAATGTCCAACCCAAGGTGGGTACTACTACAGCACGAAGATATTGATAAGTCGCTTAACCAACGATGAAACGCGTCTACCTATGGTTGTGTATAGTGTACTTTCGCTGACCCATCATTTCTCTCCACTTGACAACAAAAAACCACTGATCATTTAGCTAGCATTCTAGTATAACACTCTTAATATAACGCAATGAGATAGACCAAGGCCAGCATTTGCTTGAAGAGCCAACTAAAACTTCTTATTCTAACTGCCTTAATGGATATATTGATAATCCTTAATCCTTAATTGATCACAAATTATAAATTTGCCGGCGAATCCGAAAATTGGCCCATAAATTCTACTTATTGAAAACAGAGACATATGGGTACTTCAGTAATTTTCCAGATTGGAAATCGTTCCGACTTATTTTGCGATCTGATGTCACGCATTAAAATATGAGTCTGAATGTAAAAACTATCTGAATGTCTAACCAGAAAAGTAAAAATAAAATCAATTCGTTTTAAATTAGAAATTAAGAATTTGTCTGAGAAAGGATATCATAAGCTCATGATGTAAAAGATGAATTATTTTCCAATCCTCTGTCGTATGTTCACCAGTATACACATATACACATGCATATGTCATGCCATACACCAACACAAGAACGTATTTATAATTTAATTTGTATACAAACACATCTATTCGTACGAACATTTTTGGTCGTCACTCGCTTTTATCTAAACAACAAGTGAACAAATTAGTATTAACGCTGATGTAGTATAACAGAAACAGCAATAGCAATAGCAGCACCAACAACAAACATCTAGCAAAAGTAAGCAATTTACTTAATGACCATAATATTTGTTAAATCAACAAACAAACTGACAAATACACTCAAACACACACGCAGTCACATGTCCATACACATACATGTATACAATTCCAGGCAAATGGTGGAAAAGCTTATAAAGTCGACTAAATCAACCACAGACAGACAGACAGACAGTGACTATACCGCCACTGTCAGCGTAAACTCACACAATATCTGGGTACTACCCCGGGAAAGGGAGATCGTCCGACCAACATTCAGACATACGGACAAACAAACCGTAGTGCTACAAACAAAGTGATGGATCCAACAAATTATGGTGTGTTTTTTTTTCATTTCATTTCCTTTCCCTCCATGTATGTTAGAGTGTTTTCTCTCTCTCTATTCTATTTCATGCCACCAAAAAGCAACAGCGACAACAACAACCACTACAACTTTTTAACAGCAATAACTTTATTTGTTGCATACCCCCGTCGCATTTTCAAACACTTCACCCCGACTGAGAAGGGGGAGCGTACTATGAAAAGCCTTTGATTCGTTTGTCGTTCACTGTTTGTGTTGGCTCTCGTTATTTTTGTTTAATTTTATTGTTAGTCATTTATTTCGGAAAATTTCCCATAAAATAAGTAAAGTTAAATTTGTCATAAAATAAATTAAGGACAGCAACCGCCAGCACCACCGAAATACCAACAGGATAATTGGGTACAATTAATTTGTCGTGGAGTTTGTGACATCTGTAACGGCGACTTGTAGATGTACCCAAAATCCGGGTTTGCCGGTATGTCCGACTGGAAAGCACGATAACTTTCGAAAGATTTAAATAATCGCTCCGACATGGGTTAATATTTTCCACACCCCTTCGGGTACCTCCCATACAAATGTACCATTCCGCCCTTTTTAGACATCGTGTAACAATATCAATATTCACAACTCGATCTTGTCCAAATTCTGTATTTACTAAACCTATAACTGGATCAAGTTTTGGAGAAGAAATTGGAAGTCTGAGCACGCCCCTTCTGGAAACTACTATATGTACAAATGTACAATTCCACCCACATTGTATATCATGCAATAATATTACTTTACTCAACTCAATCTTAACCAATTTATGTATTTAGTAAATGTGTAAGTAGATGAAGTTCTCGAGAAAGAATCTCTTCTGGCATCTCCCACGAAAAACGCCCACTTTTCAAAACGGTTTTTTTTGTTGATATTTTACGTTGCTATTCTGAAGAGACATTAGGCTTACCAGCTACCCAATTTCTATTGTTTTATCTAGTTTTACATGACCTTACTCAGAAATATTATGCTGGAAAATGTTGTTATTGACTTTCCAGAAGTCCACTGATGATTACAGACATCAGTTCTAAGACGGACTCGAATAGTGACACGTGTAGTCAGCTGATAATTCCGATTGTATTAACCTTTGTTGTAACACAACTAGAAACAGACGGCAAAGAAATCTCACACTAGCCTTTGAGATTACTCTCTTACTCGAAAAGTTGCCAGCATTTAAAAGGTGGAAAGCAGCGGCTGAAAAGTGTTTGATGATCTTACCAGCTTTCGAACCTGGGGTTAGCCTGTTCCATATCTCCAATTCGTTGTTGTGCTTTATACGAATTTATTTCAAAGTTCACATTTTTGGTGGATCCATAATAATTAGTTACAATTACAAAATTCTGGTTTGTAGCTAGTTAAAAAAAATCAGATTTATAAAAAAAAAACACTTATGAATTCCCCTATTATAACTATATTTCAATTGGGAATGCCATTAGGTCTGCACTAAAAAGGTTTCTAGAGAAACCGTACTGTCAATTATCTACAAGAAGCCATCAGACATTAAGCAATTGTCGTCGAGCTCTCGTGCTGCCTTCAATATAAAATTATTAAGCATTCCACCCTACACAATTAGCCTTAATTGCATATGTCCTGTCTTTCCAACACGATAAAGGATCTTAAATGTCGCTACCGCGAAGTATGTTCACTATGCCAGTATTCTCTACCATCCTTTGACTTTAGTACAAACATTTATTGTAAATAGTTGTAAGTGTGTGAGTGGGTGTGTGGGTGTGTGTGTTGGGCAAACAACTACACAAATTGCATATGAATGCAAACACAGACCATGTAATTAGTAGAAAAATGTTTCTTTTGAGTGTATGTGTATATTTGAACATGTGGTTGGTTTGTTTATTAAGAAAACATTGAATTGAATTTTGTTTTACGTTTTTATTAGTATTTTCAATGGTTTCTTAGTTGTTAGCAACCGAACCAACCAACCAGCAAGACTTCTGAAACCTTTTCAAGTTGTTCAAATTATATTTTCTTCAATTTCATTTCAATGATTTTGTTTTTCTATTCATTGAACAATTTTTTTTGTTTTTGTAAAAATAATTTTCATATATTTTGTGGGCTTTCTTTGCTACGAAACTGCTTCAATCTCTCTCATACTCTCTGGCTGCCGCAAGAGGTAGTGGGCGTTGGTGTTGGTAAACAATTTAGGTTGTTATTACTAAATGGCCAACAAAATGTTATTTGGTTTTTATTAAGTTCTTTTTCGTATACTTGTTTCATTTTTTTTTTAATAATCAACATAATTGAATTCTGGGGAAGTATCCCCAAATTAAAGAGCGTCGTCTAGGTGACAATAACGTGTGTATATTTTTTGACCAAGTATCTTCACAAACATCGTGTTACGGATGTTGGCAACGGTAATTGCTACATTTAAGTACACATGACTCTGTAATTGGTAAATTAGGTGTAGACAAAACTATCCGCGAGTATATCATGTTATTATTACGATTACTCAGAAAAGTTAGGTTCTTTGCCTTGCTGAACTGAAAGTAGGAGAGAACCTTATGGGTACGAGTACCGAAAGCACAATTAGTCACATTGGTTTGGTTATTCAAAAACAGCTTGTTCCGTTGTTGGATCCTCGTTAACATCTTCCTCGTTTAAACCGGCTCGTGCTGCTGCTGGCAAAGTCGACAATTTGGCCAAACGGATTGGGGTGGCACACTTCTTGTTGCCATCACTGTCTTGAGCTTAGCCTTGACGGAAACCTATTTAGTGGGATCGGCTTATTTGGTTACAGGCTTTTTGGCAGCAGCTGGTGCAGCAGCAGACGTATATGCGGTTTCCCTTTTGCCAGCTTCGACAACTTTGAACGCCTTGTGGACCAAGACTCGTAGAGTTTGAAAAATCTGAATTGTTATGACATTTTAAAGAGTTTTTTCTTTTAAGTTCTTATGAGCTGATAATTGGAATGGAACTTTTAAGTATCGTCGGTGGACAAAGGGTTAAAGGCCTTTCCACATCGTAGATTCTGTCGACTTGATCAATAAAGTGCAATATTTAAACTTTTCAGTAGATTAGTTAGATTAGACATTAGTTATTCGGACTTGGTTTCAACGAATAGATCCCGGTCACCCTCAAAACAGCTCACTAATTGGAGAGAAGTTCCCCGTCTATTCCCTTGTGGAAATTTGATGAAAATACTGTCATAATACAATTCGCCTCACATTGATTCCCGACAACAATATTACAGTTGCCATTGATGGGTATAATAAAACTGATGAGTAAGCTGTCAATGTTTAACTGGTACGGAAAGGACAATGATTGTAAATAATTCAAAAGATGACCTTATCGTGGCCATACGATAACACATGCCTTGACAGGTAGTTGGCTGATGTATGCGTCATAGTGTCCTTAGGTATTGTAATAGTGGGAATAATATTGTAGTAGTGGGAAGCCTTCCTTTATTTTGGGAAACAGGACAGTTGGAAGCAAAAACCGTATGTCTCAATAATAATAATTATAATTTAGTTGAAATGCTCAAACATTAAATTCATTTGTATGGACAAATAAATACCAACGCACTTTCATACACAAACATACGTACACTGGTACTCAAAACCAACAGCCATAAGGATATGCAATCGCACACACACTGACATAAGCCTAACCGTACACTTGTTTGCTTGTTTATATACATTTGTGTGTGTGTGTAATTTACTTTTATGCCCTGTTTGCATTTACACCAATAAATGTATAATTTTATTTTCATGTTTTCATTTGGTTTAATATTTTCCCTTTTTGTTATTTTTTTTTTCCTATCAAAGTACACACATACATATGTATGTAGTTGTACAAACACTCATATATATATATCAACTCATATGCACTCACACGTACATATTCATGTGTATGTTTGTCATTTTCTGCAATTAGTTTTATTGTTTATTTGTTGAATATGAATTCTGTGTGTAAGTTGGGAGCCATACACAAACACACATATACACACATTTAAATGCATTTAGGTCTACCCAAAACACCAACAAAAACTACAGTATCGCACCAAAAAAAAAATTACAACCAATATTGTTTCTATTCAGAATTGTCATGTCTTTTCCTTTTGGTGTTACCATTGGACTCGGGGTATTGTCTGTCTGTAGTAGTTGTTATTAAGCAGCTGTTTGACTGGCGTTAGGTCAGCAATAGAATTTTGAAGTGGATATAGGTAGGTAGATATTACAGCTTATGATTAGTCCGACGAATGCAGACCAGCTAATGTTTTTCTAGAGAAGTTTTACAAGGCTTATAGATTACTCTGTGACTCATAAAGTCGCAAGAACTTTCTAGCTGGAAATAACCGATGAAAAATGTTTGAGGGTGATAACAGGATTCGAGCCTATCTGATAATCCTGCACACTACTAATCACACAACAGACACATACAAACATCCCCCCTTTCCAGGAACCAAATGTAGGGGGGTTTCATTTTGTACAGTGACATCAATTTTGTCCGCTAGAAATTTTCAGATAATCTCAGTATCACATCTCCATGTAACGAAATGAATCGATTTTTTGGCAATAATATACACTTATTTTCAAAGTCAGTGCTGGGATTGCCACCCAGAAAACTTATTGAAAAGAAGTTTTGGTCGAAATGTGACACACACCGCGCTAGTGTACAACACTCACAATCCCTGTCATTGTACAGTGCTCTATGAAGCTAATGCGGCTGCCGCAGTTGAGAGACCTGGAACATCGATGCAACATTTTGAGGCACCAACCTGATGCGAATTTAGCACAATGACAAGGCCCACGACCATCCATTCCGTTGTCGCTTCTCAGTTTAGAGCAACTCTAAATGAACAACGAACTTCCTATGTTAACAACCTATAACACATATGGCGATTGATAAAGCCCGCATGTGGCCAATGCATCGTCAGAATGTTCTGGCTGAGGATTCATTGGTTTGTTGCTAAAATAGTTCTGGGGGAGCTAAATATCTCCCAGCACCCCTATCCATTTCAAATGCTCTTGGGAAGTTTAAAGATGTCCAATATATGAAACTAGTAAGTTGTAATGCGCCTATGGCGCCCGTTGAAATGTGGAAAAAAAATTTTGTTGAAAAAAAATTATTTTCTTGAAAAAAAAAATTTTTGTTAAAAAAAAATTTTTTCTTGAAAAAAAAAAAAAAATGTTAAAAAAAAAATTTTTGTTGAAAAAAAAAAATTTGGCTTAAAAAAAAAATTTTTGCTGAAAAAAACAATTTTGTAAAAAAATTTTGGGGAAAACACAATTTCTGTACAAAAAAAAATATTATTTTTTTATTATTATTATTTATAGAAAATTATAGAATGCCTATTTAAATTCCTACGTACTGCGTGACAGAGTCAGTGAATCAGTGAATCAGTGTCGAGGGTAAATATATATTAAGATATCGAAAGTGTTTCGTCTCCGATGATTTTCCGAGAGTGCCCATGATTTTATTTTCCAAAAGCTTTCACACATGACTTCTAGATCCCGATGGAATCGCTTTAAACTCAAAACATTTATAAAAAAAATCCTAACAAAATTATTTAAAACACTCAGCACCAACGACCATTTAATACAGAGACGCCCTAAGTCGTTTGCTTACTATTTCCAAAAGAGGGCGTCTATGTATATTGTCAGCATAAAACCTGTATTTTCTCGGATCTCCTTTGTAAAACTGTCAATTGGTGCCATGCATATTACTGACATCTAGAGTGTGCTTCCGAACAATTGCACGACTTGCCTTCTGTATGATCTTTGCAAGCAAAAATTGTGAAACACATTAATTGGCAATTGTTTTGGCCGGATACTGTATGTCCTTATGTACACTCATTCACCAAATGTGTTTGCATATGTGCGTTTATGCTTCTATGAATTCAAAGTGTTTATATAAAAAAAAAATAACTTATATCTCTCTCTCTCCCTAACCCACAGCACAATTTTTTAACATATTTACCCCAACTAGTCCTGTAAACACTTACACCAACGCACATATACTACATAGTTGTAAGCACATGTTGCTATGTACGGCTGTGTATGACGTATGCATGTGTTTGTGTCATATCGAGTGCTGTTGTTACTGTTTCGGCTTTTGGGTCCTTGCGTTTGTTATTGTTATGTTATAGTTAGGACATATTTGTTGCCGCTGCCGCTGCTGTTGTTGTTTTATTGTCATTATTGCTGTTGTTGCTACTGACTTGACTTTCGCTGGTGCTGTTGTTGTTGTTTTTGGAGTTGTTGCTGTAATTAGTGAAGCGCAAATAAATACCTCGCGCCGTCTAATGAATGCCATGTGATTACTTGTGTCATATTCATTTATTTATGCATACACAATGAAACAAATTTATGCGCTTATGTCCTCACATCAAAAACAAAAGGGTTGCCAACGGACGGTCAGGTCATAAATTATATTGGCAAACATGGAGAAAATGGTTGTGTTCTAAAACTGTCGATTTGAGAACACACAAATAGTGAAAAGGGGGACAATTCGGGAGAAAAAATTTTGTTATGTTCCACCATATAGCTAGTATTGATGTACAGAAATAGCGGGGTGAATTGTGAACTGGGTATGACTTGGTTATCCAACAACACATTGAAATTATTAAAATTCAAAAATGGTGCCAATCTTGCAGTCACAGTTCTCAAAACTAAGAAAGGGACTACGCCAACAGTCCAGCGTCGATTCAAGATCTTAAAAATAGAATTCGTGAGGCTATCGAGGACATAGGGTAGCCACTATGCGATTTGGTTATGCTAGAAATTGCATGAAAAAGTTATTGTCCTGTAAGCGTGGTCGTGATTGCCATTTGGCTGATGTTTTTTTTTTTATTATTAACGGCTTACCTTCGTTTTTATTATGAAATAAACATACGATCATTTATCTCCAAAAATGTCGTTTTTCTTTGAATACCAAAATAACACCTCTTTTTGGAGAACCTCGTACTTGGTTATCTGACGGCATCCACGGCAACTCGAGGTATTTTGCAGAAAAATCTGATCTGATATGGATGGGCAGCGAACAGCCAATAATATTAAAGATTCAATCTGAGAAACCTCACTGCGGTTATCACTGGTCACTACCCTGTGGACACACACTCTCAGAGACTGCGTATCCCACACAACGACTACTGTCGGTGTTGCAAATCCACCCCTTCATTGTGGCAACGGGTTGGCCGAAGAAGCCGATCGGAACCAGGTAACGTGGGAAAAATTTTTGGGCAACGAATACACGGTGATCAAACCTAATTAAAGGATGGGTTTTGGAAAGCCTATCCGATCTTAAACTAGAAATTCCCCGGAAATATAGCTGAAATGTGACCTACCGGATACCAAACCTGTTGCCTGGTTGTTTTTTTCCAGCATGATAAGAAATTTTGTGCTTTCGCTAGTTATTTTGTGTACTGGGAGTTATTTTGCATTATAAAAGAAAACTCATCTGTCTTAACCAAACATCTAAATCTGTGGAACCAATGGTATCAGCAAGGAGTCGATCGTACCGTGATCTAACAAAAAAAAAACTTTAGACGACAACTGCCACGAAATGCGCAGTCAGGGAAGACCGAGACTCCGTGTAAGTATCAAGTGGAAGAAGATGTGAAAAACTATGGACCGTAGTGTTTAGAAACGATTTTAAGCTGGCCAGGACAACAATATTTGGAATAAGTCCAAATCAGTTGAACCAAATTTTTGATGAAAATGGGGCGTAGAATTTTGCCAACTGTTAAAATATATGTGCATTTCTTGGCACGATCTTCGTATGAGTAACGGCCAATATTTTAGCCATGCCTTCCAAAGAAGTGCATATTTCGATTATTTTTTAATGATGCCACACATTGTATTCATTCTCCCTTATATTTCAATCCCCAAATTGTAGTAAAATTCCCTTATATTGGCAACATTGCCCAAATGTGACTCGAGGTTCTGGTTGACTAAATCTGTGAACTATAAATATACACTAGGCTGAACCGCAATTTGTTCAAAATTAGATACCAAGAGAGGATTTACAGGATGCTTAAGGAAAATCTGTTTTGATTTTCCAGCGTATTTCGGCTGACATATAAAAAATACTCAAACAAAATCTTAAAAATATTTTATGCAGTATATCATTTAAACTTCATACTTTTGTTTTGGTACCCTAATACCCTAGATATAGTAACTAATAACGCTGACATTCCAGTAATCAGATTCACTTTTGAGCCCAATTCCTCCAGAAAATCTTGTTTCACTACACCCTCATAAACACTCATATATTAGTATCATATACATCTACATACGTACACAGTATGCGTAGTATGGCTAGCGGAACAGCATGTGTTCTTAGTATTTGTCTCCAGCAATTGGTTAAATGGCGTCTGTCTGTACGCCATTAGCAAGGATACGAGTGGTTGTTATTATTTCTATTATTTTCATCTATCCGTAGGTATGGGTAGGTACGTGTAGTCATAATTCCGTAAGACAATTTAAACACATACAAAAATCATTATTATTATTTATATTTTGTAATTTAATTTCTTTTCCTTTTGGTGGAATGAAATATATCATTTATTTCGTAATTGCTGAGTTAGTTGCCAGCAGACATTATTGTTTTCAGGGATCGACTAAAATTGATTTATTTCCCAGAAATTGCTACAAAAATATATGTGTGCCTGTGTTTGTGGGTATTTTTAAAGGTGTATTAAGTGTAGAATTTTAGAATAATTATTTACGTATGACAGATACTGGATGTGGGGATAATAATTCACTTTTTAATAACAAACAGGTGATGCTAACAATTTAACTGGAGGAATTGTGATTTAATTCAAATTAAATGCTTAACATTTGTGGTGAAGGAGTTTTACAGCAGGCCAACGTTAACCCTTTCCGTGGCAAATAATTTTTTTTGACGAGCTACAAATCATATGATATGTCAAATATATTCGACAAATCCACGAAAAGGGTTAACATACCAATTGATATCCACATGTTGTCTAAGTGAGGAGTTGACATTTTTGGACACCACCTCTGCTTTTAAAGGATAAATTAAAATAACTCAAATTGAAGAAATATTTTATGTAGTATATGTACCAGAAAACTGTACCCTCTTTGTGTCAATTTTGTGTATGTCTACTGGATATGGTAATTTACCTAATAAAACGTCATATGTCATTGTATATAGCAATAGCATTAATCTGGATCCTTAACTTATACATAGTCATTATTTCAGGCGCACCCGCTCATATTACCTATTCTGGCAAACAGAAAACTTTAAATAATTCTTGAGGTGGAAAAATTTGTAAATATATGAGTTATTTTTTTGTCCATAGAAATAGGAAATGGCCTCCTATTGTCACAAACTGTACCATTAAAAGAAAGACAAGTTGCTCATATTTTCAAATATATTCAAGAGATATTATTTTGAATCGCCCGATATTTCGGTAGCTGTCACTTTTGAAGCTTTTATTCTTTGACATTTGACAAGTAGAAAAAAAGTCTAATGGTGTCAAATCGCATGATCTTGGTGGCCAGTTGATGTCGCCATGACGAGAAATTACGCGGCCAGAAAATGCCTCTTGCAATAAAGCCATATTCGCTCGAGTTGTGTGGAATGTGGCACCGTCTTGTTGACACCACATATTCTCCATGTCGTATTCTTCAATAGCAGGCAAAAAATCGGTTATCATACGACTACATTGCTCCGAATTGACAGTGACAGTCGTTCCCTTCGGACCAAAGAGCGCACCAAACATTGACTTTTTGTCTCTTCAATTACTTGAGGATTCTCAGAACCCCTAATACGACAATTTTGTTGATTAACATACCCACCCAGTGAGAAATGTGATCATCGCTGATGAAAATTTTGTTCGAAAAATCGCCGTCCAGTGCCTGTTGTTCAAGCACCCATTCCACGTATCTACGTCGTTGTGAATGGTCAGCTGGCTTCAGCTTAGTTTGACAGATGTCGAATTCCAGCCCTATACTTTTGAAACCACGAAATGGATAACCCTTTATAATCTCAAAATAATCGGTCAATCCTTGCCTACAACCAATTTTTTACTACATCAAAATATAAAGATTTTTGGCAGATGAAAATTAATTCTTGATCAAACACCATAATTTTATAAATATTTAACACAAATGGAGACAACGTTTTGTCGGATCGAAAATGGACCTTACGATAATTATACTCTCGAAACGAATTTGTGATCCAAATTTGAGATTCCATTGCATAATGTAAATGCAAATTGTGTAACGAAAATAGGTCCCATTTTCGTACTGAGCTCTGTTTCATGAAGACAGTAAATCCCACCGAGAAATGGAGATCCAAAAATTTGTATTTATAATATTAAATTTTTCTCCAAAGATGTGTAAATGATATTTATTTAAATCTTTCCATTTTGCTTTTCTTTGTTTTTACCTTAAAAGGAAATTATAATGAACATAAAAAGCGACACAGTATTTTTTTTTTGAAAATATTATATTTTTATTGTCCCTTAAAGGAAATCAGAACTGTGGACAAACAGGGAAAGCGACACAGTCTGCAAACTCGCTTCTGAAATTGGGAAGTTTTCAAAATGCGAACAGAGAGACAAGAGAATGGAACCAAAAAATATTTAGGGCTCATTGTGGCATCAATGTTTTGTGGTAACATTTCATAATGAAAATTCCACCGACAAAATGCAAATTTTTGTAATCATACTTTTGTTAGGACACGCCGGTTTCTAGTAGAAGTTGGAAATTTTTCGGCATCAATATAACATTTCCTAATAAACACATAAACTGACCGTTACAGTGGCATGGACCCAAGTTTCCAGATATTTATGGGAGTATAAAAATATTAAATAAATATTCATACTCAATTCAAATTCTTGAATCATTTTAATTTTCCCATTTCTCTTCTTTCATTGCAGGTAAGATTATCTGAGAACGTATACCAATGGAATGAAATATTATGAATTCAATATTTAATTAATAATAAAAGTACGTAAGTTTTGTTGAATTATCTAAAAAAAACTTCAAGTCGCCATGGAGGTGACGGTTTTTTTAGGAATCTGGAACGGTCCTGATTATTAAACAACTCGTGACAAGTATCCGCATACCAATCACGAGCATAAATATGAATGTCTGGTGGGTACTAATGACTTGGAGTTCAAGCAACCAAAAGCCAGAGGAAAAGGTCAAAGTAAAGTAAACCACTCAAGGTCACTCCAGTATAGTATTGTGGTGGTGGTAAGGTCACCGAAATTCCGGGCCAAAATCTAAAGGAAAAACGGGACCAAAGGGGGCTACACGGCCATTCAAGAACGCATTTGTCGTTGAGGTCTACCACCAAAAGCCGGAACAAAAGGATAAAGGAAAACTGGGAAGAACTTAGATGAAATCGAGCCTTACCGCCATTCTGTCGCGCATACATCACCAGTTAACACTGCAATATTAGAAATCTCCCTAACGACAATTTTGATTATTTCATTTAGAAATTTACAATATACATTAACTTTAAAAATTAGTCTACCCGTGCCCAGACATACACTTGTTAGACTAAAAATAAGACTTCCACTTAATGTTTGAATGAAGCGGCCAATATTGCAAACTACCACAGATATTATCAATATCTACCCAACAACAGCTAACAAAATCCTAATAGAAAAATATGGAAAAAAAAAATAATAGTAATTAGTGTTAACCTTTCAGCGAAGTTTCATTATTACGAACAGCACTGTGCTACAATAGTGTGCTTTTAAACGTAACTTGATGAAACTCAAATTTAATATTGGAATAATCGAATAAATTTAAAATTTGGCTACGATTGATCGACTTTACTTATAATACCCTTCATTGTAGGATGGAGTGAATATTATAAGTCTACATAATATTAATTTGCGACTGTGATTGTACGGCTGATGTCAAAGTGCGCTACAAAGCCCTTATGTGAACGCTCGAAACATGTCCAAGTGAGAGCGAAGAGAGAAGCAAGTTGAAGCGTCAAAGCAGTTCGTGCAATGATTTTGTAGCAATGAGATGCTTCGATTTCGTGTAAGTTTATTGCCGCTGTGTTCTTTCTTTTGTCACTTTCGTATTGGTTTTAGCATTCTGGATCATTGTAAAATTCCCTTCATATATGTAAAGTTGATTTATAAGGAAGAATATTAATATTAAATACAAATTTCTAATCTTTTATATTCGAATTATACTCCTTCGTTTTTATTTTATTTTTTTCATCTGAATCCATTTTGCACCGGCAAAAGAATAAAAAAAATATTACAAACATTCCAACTCAGCTCAAAAAAAAGAACAAACAACAAGTAATGCGAAGTGTGTTCGTAAAACTCATTAACCCATTGGTTAATCCGGCCTAAAATGGAATATAACTCCCATATATGGGCAGGAGCTCCAAAGACATCTTTGCAGCTTTTGGACCGTGTACAGAGGAGAGCGGTGGTGATGATTGGAGATAGTAAGGTATCCAACTCTATTGTCTCCCTTCAGCATCGTCGGAATGTGGGTTGTATATCGCCGTTCTATAGATATTTTAACGGTATCTCTTCTCAAGATATCCGTCGTCTGGTCCCTGATGTTAGAACATTTAGTCGGAATACACGGCTATCCAGGGTCTCTCATCCGTTCATTGTGAAATGGCCGGTTGACAGGACGAAGCCTACTATAGAGAAAATTCGTTCTTTAGCCGGCATAAATTTGAAAAAAAAATCCGAGCTATGTTGCCAAACTGCGGTTTTTCCGTCGCTTACATTCGCTCCGCTCATACTCTGATATCTTGCAGCATTGGCATGGAATTGGTTTTTGCTTCGCTTTGCTTGTAGCCTGTACTCTGACTTCCTAAGCAATAGGAGTTGGTCAATAAAACACAGAATATTTAGGAAACTTATTAAACCGTCTTGAAAGTAGGCTCTTTCCGAAATAATACATTTTTGTAAATTTAATATTTTTAACGAAACAATTTAAGTTCTAGCCCTGAAATCTTGTTTGTGTCTTTTATTGACTGAAAGCTGGAGCCTGGAAGTGTCAATTTATGCTTTGGAAAGACAAAAAAAACCCAACCGGAGCTAGGTGAATTTTTCAATTGTATTTTGTTGAATTCTTGCCCTGAAATTCGCTCACAATTATGGCCTTGTAAGACGGTGAGTTTTCGTAGTGAAACATCTATATGATTTCTCTTCTCAAATTTAAGCTTTTCCATCGAATTTGCGCATCATTATGCTAATGAAATATGCTGCATCTACCGTTTGACCTTCAGACAAGAACTACGAGTGAGAAGTATCAATGTTGAATCAGAGATCAACGTTGAAGTAATTATTTTTTCGGTTTCGGCTCAAACAGACAAATCAACCTAGTAAACCCAATTTCTTTTCTGATTGTGGATTAAATAGCTGTTGTAGTCTTTCTTTAGAAAAATGTTTGATGTTCTTATTCGAATATGAACCTGGTTTTAGCTAAGTGATAGTCGCACGTGTCACCTATCACATACAGTGGACTTTGTCCCGTGCTTCAACGAAGTCAAAAGTCGACTTTAAGTATTCACTGTCAGATCATGCCCTCGGTTTATTTCCAATTATATTTTTTACTGTAACACCGTGTAATGTTTATTAGTTGCTCTTACCTTTTAGGACTTATTAACATCAAATGTTTATTTTTTGGTTTCTTTATCTCCGCCTGTAAGTATGTAATGTAATAACCATCAAATATACTAAATATACAAAACAAAGGGAGAAAAAACCAAAACAAAAAGGATA
The DNA here is from genome assembly GCA_958296145.1 of Hydrotaea cyrtoneurina. Taxonomy (NCBI): domain Eukaryota; kingdom Metazoa; phylum Arthropoda; class Insecta; order Diptera; family Muscidae; genus Hydrotaea; species Hydrotaea cyrtoneurina. The sequence goes on from OY282515.1 coordinate 70,586,892, forward strand.
CATAAACACATATATTTCAGGAATTTGATATGAGTAATAATTATAGACCTACATGCGGTTGTGCGAGAGTTGCGCGGAAAGTTTCTGAAGTTATTCAGGGTCATAAGTGAAGGATAAGTGAGTTAATTCGAGACTCTTATGTGATTTTAATATACAGGCTACAGTTTTTGGTCTCCTTGGATCCGATTTGCGATATTCATCATTTCTTGTGAGAAATTTCGATTGGATGCTGACACTTGCTTCCAAGTTTTAAAGGGTGACTGTTTTGTAATTTGGGTTATGCCAGTTCACGAGTGATTCGTGATATACGTTGAAGTCACAAATGGTCAGTATGTATTTTAGGCATTTTATCTTGAATCGCAAACAAACAACGCTTGTCTTAAGCAACGAACCTTATTTTTTGGACCCGAATAGCAGCTAAAGGCGTTTTATTGATCTTCATGTTTTTTTATTGTAGTAGTTTATAGCCAAACACTTCGTTATAACCCGAAAAATAAAATTGACACCGAAAAAGTACCAGTTTAAAAATCTGCAGGTTCTCCTTATTTAGGCTCAAGTTTAACCCTGTGTCTTTATCATCAGTAGAATAATGAACGAGTATAATTTACACGAGGTAATTTACATAGACATTTTGTATACCAGATTGTATTTCAAATTTGTTAAATCCATGTAATACTTTTAATATCGGAATCCATAGCATGATTCTGTACACTCAATGGTACCCTCGCATATCAGCCCCCCGTATATCCTGACAGCTTTAGGTCTTTTTCTAATTAACAGGATTTTCATTAAAATTCTATATTATACGAGCAAAAACAGAAAAACAACAGCTACTTGATGACGATGAAACTGGAGTAGATTTTGGGGAGAGGGTGAGAGAGAGACGGTTCGGAGATACGAGAAACATAACATAACCAAACATTGTATAGTTAAAGAATATCGCATTTTCTGTTAATAAATTCTTTGATATCCTTTGGTCAATATTCGATGAAAGTGTTTGTTCAAGGATGAGCTGACAGAGTGGTCGGGAAAGAGAGATTAAGACAGAGAAATATCGAAGGGCAACAACAACAAATGATATGTTTACATTGGAACGAGTACAGCAGAGTGTGTGTGTCGGTGTTTGTTAGCCTGAGTATGAGTGTGTCACTGAGAACATTTATATTATTTAAGCCCTTTGGCTTTGCACACAGTCACCCGTACACTCACTACTCACTCACTCATTGTCCTGATCACAGCTATAGCCCGGCTGTTGTAGCACAGTGTCTGAAAACATAGTTTTATGGAAAATGCGAGAACAAAAATAGGAATTTAAGAGTCAAAGTCTTCTTAGAAAATCCGAAAATGAACTTATTTAAATGAAACCACTTATAAGCTACAAACATTTTTTATTTTTTACAAAAAGGACGGAATATAAAGCAGAGTTTTTTCTCGAAAATTGTATGTAGTTTAAACTTTACTAAATAAAAAAATTCGGAAAGATTCGGCGACCGAACTTATATAATTACAAGATTTCTAAAGTGGTTGGAATGGTACATTTGTGTGGGAGGTACCAGAAGAAGCGTGGCCAGACTAACAAGTTTTTGTCGGAATCTTTGTCCAGTTACAGTTTACTAAGTACAGAATTTGGGCAAGATCGCTTGGTCGTATTGATATTATTGCACGATTTCTAAAGTGGGTGGAACAGTACATTTGAATGGGAGGTAACAGAAGGGGATTTGCCAGACTTCCATCATTTTGTCTGAATCTTTGTACAGTTATACGTTTCCTAAATACAGAATTCGGGCAAGATCGCGATGACCGTATTAATATTTTCTAATTGATTTCTAAGGATTCTATAGATATTTTAATGGTATCTGTTCAGAAGATATCCGTCGTCTGGTCCCTGACGTTAGAACATTTAGCCGGAATACTCGGCTATCCAGGGAATCTCATCCGTTCATTGTCAAATGGCCGGTTGACCGGACGACGCACTATAGAGAAAATTCGTTCTTCAGCCGAACTGCTCGTATTTGGAATAATCTTCCAGCAAGTGTTTTTCCTGCCTGTTATGACATTCTCAAGTTCAAAACAAATGTCAACAAACACTACTCCATCTTTCCTCCCTCCAATACCGTTACTTCCAATCGCTAACACAGTGCATTGCATTCATAGGGGGCATCCCCAGAGTGTTAGTCTTCAAAAAAAAAAAAAAAAAAAGGTAGGCGGGATTGGTACATTTGGGAGGTACCAGAAGGGGAACTTCCAACTTTTTGTCCGAAACTCCAGTCCAGTTACACCTTTACTAAATACGGAATTTGGCCACGCTCGAAGTGAGCGTATTGATATTATTACACGATTTCTAAAGTGGGCGAAATAGCAGATTTGTATGGGAGGTACCCGAAACAAGTTGTGAAACAATTTCCTAAAATAAACCCTTTCGAAACACTGTGCTCCATTTCACTGGCCTTGGTTCCATTTGGCACGTTGTTTAACTAACTGTTGCTATACCATACTGGCCATAATATTTTTGGACTAAAGACTAAACAGACACTCAAATACCCTAACTAGCTCTACACGTATAAATACTTACATAAGTCCATCCACACTCGTATGGCATAGTGTGCATGTATGTGTGTGTGTGTGTGTGAGCGTCTGCATTGGTATGGGTAAATTGTAATTAAAATTAAATCCAAAACCAACTGATTATGCCCCAAGGTTATTTTATAAGAAAAATCTCTCTTTTCGGTTCATCTTAGCCATTGTTGTGTTATTGATATCGATACCTTTCCACTGCGTAGCCGAATTCAGCTCCTGCTGCCAGTCATAGTGGATGGAGGGATGAAATTACATTGGAAATGGTTTGAAGGATGTATGCGTAAGCGAGTACTATTGCAACATGTGGCCTGAACTGTTATGGCTTCATTTTGTGCCATTACTAAGAATGTAATACAAGCATAAATTAATTAATTGCTAAAAGGTTAAGGTGGATTTTGAAGGAAGGGGGTACCTTTAAATTCACAACCAACTGTTTGTGGTTTGCCGTATTTCTCTTTAATCAAAATATGTATAGATTTCAATAATTGAAATAATCCTTGCGGGTGAAATATTTCACACATTTATCATTAGAGAAATGACATTAATTACAAATGTTGACCTGTGTCATTATTGAGTTTGTTTGTTGTTTTATCATTTGATATGGGCAAAAAGTAAATCGCTTCCAAGGAGTCAAATAAGATCATGGCTCTGCTGGGAGCAAAGTCCTTATTCAGAATGTTTAATTTTGAAGTCACGCAAAATTTCCAAGAATTGATTTATTACGGAAACTCTCTTGGTCTACTACAGAAATTAGTTTAATACGTTCAGTGCTTACAGATAGTTAGTTAACTGAATAAAATTGAAGTCCATTCAATCAGTTCAATTTCTGATTACTTTAGAAAATAAATCTGGCCGTATGGTGTCAATGGTGGCTTGAATATTGGCATCCAATGGCTGGTTTGTCGACATAAACCAATGACTTAACATAGCCCCACAAAAAGTAATACATAGGCGTTAAAATGGACAGCCGAGGGGGTCAGTGAACAGGATCACTTTTGAAAATAAAGTTGATTTGGCAATAAATCGATTGTTGAGAGCTCTGTATACGCAACTTACTCCATCTTATTGGAACCAAATGTCGTTGGTGTTTAGCTGATTAATTTTTGGAAACAAAAATTCAGTCACCTATTGGTTAGAAGTTTTTGTAAAGTTTTGGTTTTTGGCTTTTCTTATTGATCATTTTTTCAAGCTGTTATGGGCAGGACAACATCGAATATAAATTAAAATACCATCCAAAGTCCTCGTTGCATTTTATTATATCGTGGTGTAATTTCTTATAAAATAATGTTTACAAATGAAGAGGAATTATGGGACAGCGAAGATAGACTGATTACAGACATGCCGTTGAATTCTTTATTCGGTCTATATATATTTATCTTGCTATAAGAAATTACAGATGATACTTCGTATTATTAACAAAGAGCAATGAAAAAGAACACTGAAGACCCTTAACTGTACCATTTTGAAGGGACAGTCTGATTGCCTTTTTTCCATACACGACATCACTTTAGCAAACATCCTATTTGCCTGATAACGGCCAACCATTCGCCGTGATCAAAACCCTATTCAGTACGATGCGTTCAATTTTTTTTCGAACACATGGAATTTTAGCTCTTATTGAAGAGCTATTTTGATTCGATCGATCGCCAAGAAATGACAGCATGGCTTCCATAGCAAACGATCGCCGCCTTAGTGAAAACAAGGTCGTGGCTCTAGAATACAAAGCGTTCCATAAGATCTACAACGGTGCACTATATCTAAACTTCTTGTATTGGGTGTCGGTAATACCTTCTATGCATTCATATCGAGTTTTCTCATATATCGGCCTATAATACTTGTTATAGATGGGGATGAGCAGATGTTGACCGATGAGCAGATGTCGATTCTCTCTCCTTATGTATTTCTCATTTTCATTGAAACTGACTGTGAACCCAATCTGATGACAGCATACTATGTCATTTATACTCATTTGATCATTGAGGCCGCTGCCCGAGGGCGGACGATTAATAACTCCACTGGGCTGAGTATCGACGAATCAGACACTATTGACGTAGGCTCATGCTCAATGGTCGGCCTATATTTACGTAGTATCGGACGGAGTCTTTAGTTGTTTAGGAATTTCTAAACGCAAGAAATACTTCAACCCATCTTATACCGTAAATATGTCACGAGAGAGGGTATCCAACTCTGTTGTGTCCCTTTAGCATAGGCGGTTATTGGATTTTATGATGGTCACTAAATTAATGTTACATTCAAAAATTAGTCCAAATCAATTGAAAATTAAAAAAATAATTAAACCTAAATTATTTAATATATCAATATAACAAATGAAACACCCTGTATTTAAACACATATTATTCACCTGTTTTATAACGCAATCCCAGTCTTCATTATTTCGTATGACGGCATTACAGTTCATCATAACATCCACGTTTGGGAGAATTTCCGCAGAGCTTTCTGACTATGAAAAACAAAAACATACTATCTCTCGAAATACACACAGTTCGTGGATTATATTAACAAGAGAAAAAAAACAAAAATCACAAAGGTTAACAAACTCAGTGTCATAATTAACTATGATAAAGATTACTTATAAGATGAACTTCTTTCATATCGTCTTATTTTACATAAAGTTCATTTCAGGAGAGACAAGGAAAGTGTGAATACATGACAAGCTGTCCATGCAATATAAATATTTATCCAATGATGACCTTCTGCTTAGCGTCCCTCGTCGCTTTCCGGTGTAACCCACAAGTATTAAAAAAAAAAGTTTGCTTTCTTTTCTTTATTCTTGAAATTATGAACATAACAATAAATACTTATTTTGTTTCGAAACAGACATACATGACCGGGGTATAAACATGTATGCGTTTGTCTGTTTATATTAACGTTTCGCATAATAAAGTTTCAAACCAACATATACAGTCCACCTTCCTCCATCCTTTTCTCCACGAATATTGCACGCACCTAACCAAGCAAACAAACCGGGATGGTCGGTGAGCCGTCCTTTCCGTTTACACCGTCCTTCATTGTGTATGCGGTGAAATATTTTACAACTTTGCAAATACTTTGACCAATCTACTCGCATTTGTTAGTGTGTATGCAGGAGAGAATGTTTATGTGTTTCAACACACATATAAAAAGGGACTAAATAACAAAACTTAAATACCTTGCCCACTCCTTGTGCTCATCATTATCAGTTCCGCCCAATAACAACACCATATTGGACGTCGCACAGTGGGATCGAACAAAAGCAGGAACATGTTCATTATAATCCTCTAAGATGACAGATGTGGTCCCGATTATATAAGAAACCGCACACTGCTGTCACTATTACGAGCCGATCTCTCATTGGTTGACAAACGACACTGTCTGAGTGGAAGGCGTGTAATAAAACTGAAGACTTCGACTGCTGCAGAAGCTGTGGCGATGAAGAGGAGGAGTCCATGAATCACATTTTTTTTTTTTTCACTTTTACTGATATGCTGAACTGGCGGCGATCAACATTCTGGTCTTATTTCTTTAAGGACCCTGAGGATGTGGCTTATACATATATAGTAGGGTGAAATTCAAAAAAAAAAGTTAACCTCGGAAAGAGATGTAGTCTGGGGTCCTAATGAGGGGAAAAATAAAGAAAAAAATTTTAAAAAATTTTTAGGGGTCGCGCCACTCCCTCCAATTTTGGAAATTATCGCTATTTTGGCGTTGATTTTAGAAAAATCCTAAAAAGTTTTATGTCAATAAATGTTTGCAATAGCGTAAACAATGAAATAAGGGCATGAAAAAATTTAAAAAAAATTTTCTCATTGTTCAAAAATTTCAAAAAGTAAAATAAGTCAAATCGTCCCTTCTTCAGAAAATTGACTAAACAATGAAATCGCCACCAAAGCTACAAATATTAGTCGATTATCCTCATATTTGCCTCAAATACTTTTGTTTGGGCACTGAACAAGCTCAAACTTTTAAATTTCGAATAAGTTAAGTCGTTAATTTTTAGGATTTTTCTAAAATCAACGCCAAAATAGCGATAATTTCCAAATTTCGAGGGAGTGGCGCGACCCCTAACAATTTTTTAAAATTTTTTTCTTTATTTTTCCCCTAATTAGGGCCCCAGACTACATCTCTTTCCGAGGTTAACTTTTTCAAATTAAAAAAAAAGCATGTTTTCACTCCACCCTAATATATAGGTTTTGCTCACCTTAGGAGCCTTTTGTGCGGAGCTCATGATGACCGGGGTATAAACATGTATGCGTTTGTCTGTTTATATTAACGTTTCGCATAATAAAGTTTCAAACCAACATATACAGTCCACCTTCCTCCATCCTTTTCTCCACGAATATTGCACGCACCTAACCAAGCAAACAAACCGGGATGGTCGGTGAGCCGTCCTTTCCGTTTACACCGTCCTTCATTGTGTATGCGGTGAAATATTTTACAACTTTGCAAATACTTTGACCAATCTACTCGCATTTGTTAGTGTGTATGCAGGAGAGAATGTTTATGTGTTTCAACACACATATAAAAAGGGACTAAATAACAAAACTTAAATACCTTGCCCACTCCTTGTGCTCATCATTATCAGTTCCGCCCAATAACAACACCATATTGGACGTCGCACAGTGGGATCGAACAAAAGCAGGAACATGTTCATTATAATCCTCTAAGATGACAGATGTGGTCCCGATTATATAAGAAACCGCACACTGCTGTCACTATTACGAGCCGATCTCTCATTGGTTGACAAACGACACTGTCTGAGTGGAAGGCGTGTAATAAAACTGAAGACTTCGACTGCTGCAGAAGCTGTGGCGATGAAGAGGAGGAGTCCATGAATCACATTTTTTTTTTTTTCACTTTTACTGATATGCTGAACTGGCGGCGATCAACATTCTGGTCTTATTTCTTTAAGGACCCTGAGGATGTGGCTTATACATATATAGTAGGGTGAAATTCAAAAAAAAAAGTTAACCTCGGAAAGAGATGTAGTCTGGGGTCCTAATGAGGGGAAAAATAAAGAAAAAAATTTTAAAAAATTTTTAGGGGTCGCGCCACTCCCTCCAATTTTGGAAATTATCGCTATTTTGGCGTTGATTTTAGAAAAATCCTAAAAAGTTTTATGTCAATAAATGTTTGCAATAGCGTAAACAATGAAATAAGGGCATGAAAAAATTTAAAAAAAATTTTCTCATTGTTCAAAAATTTCAAAAAGTAAAATAAGTCAAATCGTCCCTTCTTCAGAAAATTGACTAAACAATGAAATCGCCACCAAAGCTACAAATATTAGTCGATTATCCTCATATTTGCCTCAAATACTTTTGTTTGGGCACTGAACAAGCTCAAACTTTTAAATTTCGAATAAGTTAAGTCGTTAATTTTTAGGATTTTTCTAAAATCAACGCCAAAATAGCGATAATTTCCAAATTTCGAGGGAGTGGCGCGACCCCTAACAATTTTTTAAAATTTTTTTCTTTATTTTTCCCCTAATTAGGGCCCCAGACTACATCTCTTTCCGAGGTTAACTTTTTCAAATTAAAAAAAAAGCATGTTTTCACTCCACCCTAATATATAGGTTTTGCTCACCTTAGGAGCCTTTTGTGCGGAGCTCATGATGGATCAACGGATGGGACTAGGAATACAGATTTCCGATTTCCGTTCTATTACAATGGACCACGAAGTTCCAGTGGGTCTGCATATACAGACAGCCAATGAAATAACCATAACCACAGTTCGAGGAAGTCGGCAGCGGGAGCTGGGGCCAGAGTTTAACACCATCCATACATTTATGGAAAGTTATTAGAAAGTATATTTGCCGTTGTTGCTTGTGTTGTGTTGGGTTTGGTGGAGGGGAAGGGGACTGGGCGTATAGCATGTCGGCCTGACTGGCGGCAGTCCGGTGGACTGGGTGTATATATAATTGTGGGTACCGACTTACTCGTATTGTTACAACAAACACACAAACAATGTCAATAAAAATAACCATCAAATATTTCTGCGGTGTTTTACGCTCATAATAAGGTTGCTGTTGACTACCTACGGCAATGATGATGTTCATCATTATCATTGGCAACTTCATCAGTGCCACAGTCATCATGATGACATCTTTGATGATGATGTTATTTGTTAGTGAGAACACTGTATTGAACGTAGTGTTGGTTGGTTGATGGTGTGGCTTTTTGTATTCCTACTTGTTGTTTGTTGATGCTTGGCACAACTACAAACGAGGGGAGTATGTGTAATGTGGCACATCGGTTGTTCATCCTTTAGGGTATTATATTATTGGGTTAAATCAATAACAATAATGATAATCTTGAAGAAAATAGTTACCTCTTCAATCATTCTTCCTTAATAAGCTCATATGTATTAATTGTAATATGTAAATCATATATTTCTAAATTTAGGCTGAGCTAGGCTTATAAAAGGGCTTATACATTTTATCTAAGGCAATCAAATATTTTTCAGCGGCAGTTTCCACATAGTAAATGTTGGCAACTTTACGAGTTAGAGAGTAATCTCTAAGCCATGTAAAACTTCTCTAGAAAAAGCATTAGCCGTTCGGAGCCGGCTTTAAGCAGTAGGTCCCGGTCAGTGAGTATACAAATTATATAGTACACAGCAAACTTATTCGAGAGAAGTTCCCCGTTTGTTCCTTTATGGAATATTAAGGGAAATAAGTATGTATGTCTTTCTCCGGACGGACCCATTGGAAGGTGTTTGTGGTTCTAAGCAAATTCTTAGAATTTAAAAGTAAATAACATTTCTTTCCAAACGGCTTTCCTTATTATTTTGTCCGAATAATACATATACATTTGAGTGCCATCATGACATCATTATTGGTCGCCATACCAACTAACGTTTGACCTTCTGTAACCACAAAGCACAATAATTCATTACAACGAAAACAGTCCCCAAACTTTTCACACCCGCCTCATACACTAAAAAGTTTGTTTTGCACTTATACAAGAATTTGTTTTTAGTGGGTGTCTGATACCTATCCAGCATTAGAGCCTTATTAGAATGAGTTTTTTCTCTTCCAGCTCACGACTTACCTCCGGAACAGTCTGCCACCTCTTCCCGTACAGGGGCATTAGACCGTGCCATGGAGAGAACTTACTTATATGGGAGCTGTAAGAGTGCGGGAAAGTTAGACGAACAAACGAAACGCAACGACAAAAAGTTTTGCAATCAAGTAATTTATTAAGTTGCCATGTGAAGCTTAGTTGCCACTGTTGCCGCCTGCTGTTTTGTTGTAGTTGTTTCAGTTCCACTTGCCTCTTTTTATTTCTCGTTCGTTCGTTCCCGTCGGTCTTCATTATCCTGGCGTGTATGAGTATGAGTAACCTATTGGTTAGTTAAAAAGTTTTACCAAGCGAGTTGTGACTTTGTTTGTCAGCGGTGGAATTTGGCGGCGGCGATGATGTGTAGGGACACGCAGTGTGAATAATTGGGAGACGCAATGAGATGCTAAACGAATATTTGCTTATATCAAAATGTTCACCATATTTCTCTTCGAGAAACAAAAGCTAAATGCGAAAAAACACATACATACACGGAGACAAAAATCAGCAAGAAGAAAAGTTCTGTAGACTGCAAGAAAAACATGAATTGTTATAAATTGGATTGCCGCAGTACGTGTTAACCGAATGTGTTGCCGGTTTTTTTTTTTTTTGGGGGGGGGGGGGTAACATAAAATATTTTATAAGCCACTGACTTTGAGTCTGGCGTAGTATCTTCAAATGGAATTTTGGCTGATTTTGAATGACTTAAGATGGATTTAAGTAAATATTTGGCAATCAAATAGTTAACATTTTTATTTACTATACATTTACATCCACCTAAGCTTTGTGTACAAGGAAATAAGCTTTACTTGCTAAGAAGTCTAAACACGCGTTTTACTTGTGTGCAAATATTTAAAAAGAAGTATTTTTCAGTGTGTAAATAATGTTGTGGCATTCCAGAGCCAGCAACCCTTTTGGATTATGTTCTGGTTTAGTTCGAATACTTTACATTTCGGGTTTCTTTTGCGGATGTCAGTAACCTCTGTCGTTCGTATTGATTTGACCATCAGCCAAGTCCTCGGAGATCGTAAACAAAAGAGTGGACGATAAATGACTCTTTCAACCGCAGTTATTCCACGATGTATGTGTTGTTTGTCAATCTCTATAGGAAGATACTGGGTGATGCTCGTCGGGCTAGCCATAGTTCGATGTGTCTAAAGAAGCATTCACGTGTTTAGGCTTTTTGAAGCGGTGCAAGAAATACCACACTTACTTTCGGCCAAAAATGGAGTACACTCAAGGGCATCTTTGCAGCTCCAGTACCGTGTACCGATGAGAGCGGTGGTGATGATAGGAGATAGTCCAACTATATTGGCTACCTACAGCATTGGTGGAACGTGAGTTCGTAAGACGGGTATGCAGAGGAATATCTGGCTGCCTTAGTGTGCGACTCAGTCCTGAAACTCCGACTCAGCATCGATCACAGCAATTAAAGGCACAAAGACCTCACAATATTCACTTACAAGGTCCAATTGTCTTAGCAATTGCTTCATTATACCTTTTCAGTTTGGGCCCTAGAGCAGCTAGAATTGGAAAACGATTTTGCTCGAAAAATCTTTTTTCTGACAAAACGAATTTTCATTTCGACAGCAAAAGCGAAACTGCCGCATATGGGAGCGAAAAACCCACACGTGATCAGGCAGCAGTCAATGTATGCTGAGGGAGTGACGGTTTGGTGGGGATTTTGATGCATTTTTCTTTGAAAATACTGCTGGAAACGGCATTTCGATTAAAGGTTCAATTAGTCTTGACGTTAAACTCAATATTGTGCGATTAGTTATGACGGTAGACGACGGTAAGACAAAACAAAACAGAAACAGCTTATCAAAGGGCATTTTTAAAATCTATAATAAAACAATCAGACTATCGTCGTTTATAAGTATTCTACTCATAACTTTAAACTTTAAAATTTAATTTACAACTTATAAACAATTACCGGGCACAAAATGTCGAAGTGAAAACAACAATAAAACAGCTGATCGGTCTTGACGGTTGACGGTAGAATCTGCAACCTGCAGAAGTCTACCGTCAATTTTAGTTGTCTCTCTCTAACACATGCAAAATGCAACCCGAACTCAAACAGCTGATCGGCAGCCGTCAAGACTATCTACAGAGGCATCATTACACGGTTACACACAATGCCGGAGAGCCAAAACACAGATACAGTAAAAGCTCTACTCGCGGACATCTTCCGAGGACGGACAAAACCACTGTGACCGTCGATGTCCGCCCACCAAAGCTTTCACTGTATTTGTATTCAGCTTTTATTCGATTTTTTGAGCACCCAGTTCGGTAATCGTGTCATTTGGACCATTTAAGGCCATTGGACTTAGTGTGGATTATCGGGGGAGGACCTAAGTATTTTATGCGAACAATCCACTCGACAGATAGAACAAAAAAGAAACCGTCGCCAAGTCCATGGTTAATTGAGTTGGCAGGATGATCTACTGTCAATGGAGAATATATTCCAAAAATAATCGGAATATTATAATATCCTCAAATAATAGATTTTTGGTTAATTTTTGGAAATTAAAAAAAAAATATTTGCTGCATCCTTTGCAAAATAACTTTATGTCGGCCTAAATAATACAAGAGTATGGAATTAGAATGAAATAGCTTACAATACTATGCACATATTTTCTATATTTTCTGAACCAGAGCAGATGAGGAAATGCAAATTCACCATTAACCAAATAGAGTAACATTTACCCAAATATGTCGACTATTCCCGTTTACATTCTCCACATTTCCGAATATTCATGCCATAAATAGTTTGTAAAGAAAAAGGTTGCTTACGCACTCCGGAAATGGGTAGAAATGTTTAGCAATAACTACCCCCGCATACATAATGTCCCCGCTTATCTGGTATTCAATCAAAACATTGTTTTTTTTTTGTTGTTTTTGATTGAACCAACCTCCATCATCTTCCTTCCATCAATAGCACTCAACAAACATGGGAAATTTTTCCAATTTCATTTATCAATATTTCAATCATTTTGGGCTTCGTACTTTTCAGGCTTTAAAACCGGAATAAAACGTAAGCCTTTAAAAGTCACTGTTTTATTGCGAATTCCTTTTATGAACACACACGCACGCTCGCACACATGCACCCCTACACCAATAGCCGAAGGAAGAAAAGTTAAGCCTATAAAATGTTTTCCAAACTAAAAGCAAAAAATAACAACAAGAAACTTCAATGAACTTGCCATTTCCACTGTCTCTCCCCCTGGGTTTGTGTTGACGCTTTTGTTTTTCGCATTTCATTCTTTTCATTTTTTTGTAATATTGAAGGCGGTGGGGATGCGAAGCATCTCCCGGGAATTGTAAATACCATGAAATCCTTGGAAGAAATCTTTTCATTTTTTTCTGCCTTTGCCGAAAAAACAAACAGTCATTTTAAGTTTATGTGTTATGTTCTCCTTTACATACGGCAAACCAACCCCTTCTCACCAAAAGGTATGGTCGGGAGGAAGCGGTGTGTTTACTTGTTCGTCTTATGGCGACGGCCTGTTGCTGAATTTAATGTATGTATATTTATTTTCGTCCTTTCGATGTTCGTGTCGTTTTTTTTTTTTTTGGTGTGTTTTGTATGTTAACGTAATAAAACTAAATGTCACTAACATGAGTAATATGCCAATAATATTATAAAACATTTACCCCTTCCCCGTGTGTCAGCCATTACCCCCACCCGTCTCTTTATCATGAAAGACGCCAAATGACAGAAGGAAATGGAGGCAGTAACAAAGGACCGAACGACGAAAGGGATAACATTGAACGAATCAATGATGTATGCTCAACAAACACACATGTAATACGTCATTTTCATATCCGCAATTTATATGCGAGTATGTCTGTATGTGTGGAGGCTTGTGTGTGAATGTTATATATTAGGGGTGGGCATGGATTCCGTATTACTGCACACGAATTGAGGTTAATTCCGCGGGTTTCTCATTTGACTGGTAAATATTGGGGGTATAAATAAGTCTCCGCCATTTGATTATTTGATTCTTTTTTTGTATAAATTTTTTCCCATGTTCTATACAATTCTATATAAAATATAGTCCATCGCTGGACACTTTACACCTCTTTCTCTTAAACATACGGATACCGAGTCAGAAAAACGTTTCCATATGTATGTTTATTCATTTAATACTCGGTAGAGACAGTTGCTGGTGAATACGTCATTAATGTATGACTTGAGTCCACGTAAGATATTCCTAGTAGAATGCTAGCTCCTCTGATTAGTAGTTCTATGGCCCAGACCCAACATTACATTACCATCTCGTAGAGAGAGCAGCAGTAGTCCAGTATTGATGTTGAGGTTACGAAGGCAGAATCAGCTCTACTATCAGAGAACATATTTCTCCCTTTCTGTTGCGTGTCCTATCTCAGCCTGAACCTATATTTTATTGATGTATAAGAGCCGTCAGTATAAATGTCGACATAGAGTTTTGTACCAAAAGCTTTGTACTTCCACGCATCCATATCCGGTATAAGTGTTTGGCTGGCCTAGACACGGTGTAGTCACAGATATTTTAGACATCATGTTCAGGACTATTACGTTAGCATAACCATTTCGGCAGTCCTTCAGCCCAACCTACGGCAGCCTGTCTACTAATTTTGTCCATTTGCTAAGCGCATTCCTGATGAACAGAATATCCAATCCATGGACCTTATGTAATTTCCTAGAGTATGTGGACTTCTTCAGACTTTTCCAACAAGAGGTGTTATTTTGGTATTTTTCATGAAATTTTCCATAACCAAATCTCAAAGTGGATGCCCTATGTCCTCGATAGCCTCACGAATTCTATCTTTGAGGTCTCGAATCGACTCTGGGCGTAGACCTTATCTTTCACGTGGCCCCAAAGGAAGATGTTGCAAGGTGTTAAATCACAAGATCTCGGTGGCCAATTCTGAGATAACACGGTCCGGAAACTTGTCCCGTAAAAGAGCAATGGTTTCGATGCTTGTGTGGCAGGTAGCGCCATCTTGTCGAAAGTAAACTTTGTCCAGATAAATATCATTCAACTCCGACCATAAAAAAAAATCATTAATAATCTCTGGTCCCCGCCGGACCTTAAACCGCACCAAAGAGTCACACATTGAGGATGGAGAGGCTTCTCAACAATTGCATTTGCTATATATTTGTAAATATAAAATTTGTATTCTTAATATTGGACAAATTTTCTATCGTCTCTTTCGCGGTAAGGGCTCGTTTTGTTTATTGGATTAGAACCCTTTTATGAGAAAATTCGGGATGAATTGAGAGAAAGTATTACCGGCACCAAATGCAATAAGTTGCTGTATGAGTGCACTCAGTCAGACCCCATCCAACACCTTGAAAATATTCAGAGCCAGGACCAAGCCCTCAGAAAGGCAATGAATGGCTCAACTCCGTAGTTCAGAAAGGACCGGTATCATTCCGAAAGGAACATTTTAGTCCGATTTTTTTTAATATTGCCCTCTTGCATACATGTACTGTCGCTGTGACCTTTTTTCACCCTGTCCAGGTGGATGAGCTTGAAGTTTATCTTCTTGTAAGCGCCACGGTAGGTCAGTTGTCTATCAGCGTGGGGGTTCGATTCCCACCAGCGTCTTTGATCTGTCGCTGCAAAAATCTAGCTATATGGTATGTGTCACCCTGTGAAAATTTACTTTGTATTGTAATTAATAATAAAAATAAAAAAAAAATGTAATATCTTCTTGTCCACTATTAAAACGAGTCAATTGCACAGCCCGTAATGGACATTTTGGGCCTCCCAAAGGAGATAGGTAATACGGAAAGAATCTTGTATCTCTAGGTAAACACAACTAGTTCAACCTTGTTTTGATTTGTTTACAAGACCGTTTGATAGGTAGTACGAATTCCAAGAATTTACCGAAGAATTCGCCGGTATTTTACACTCCTTTTCTAAATGCAGCGTTTTTAACAAACACCTTGAGTTAAGCTAACTCCCACCTAACACGTATCTGTTCCTACAAAGAAAAAAATACACTTTAAATTAAGGTTTTATTTTCCCAAAAATAAAAATTCTTTTCCCAAATAAAAAAATTGCTTAAAGCATTATTTTTCAATTCTTCTAAATCTTGATTGCCTTCTTCAATTATCGTTAAGCCAGAGAGTCCCTCAGAAATTTATTACTTTCTCCATTTACAAGCGCACACCCAACCACCCCACTCGTTGAACACTCCACAACAACATCCTGACATTACACGTAAAAGCGGAACATCTTCACAATTTATTGAACACTTTTTGGCTGGCTCTTGGCTCGTGTTTAAAGATAGCATCACCTTTCGCTGTGTGGTCTCCCCACAAACATATGTGCGAGTTTCTAACCGAAACAAAAAATTACTTTAATGGGTTTACCTAAGCCGACTTCAAACGTAGGAAAGCGCACAAGACGAAAGAACCAAACAAAAAACCAAGAAAATTGTTATTATTGTTATTATTTGGCTGTTATCCTTAAATCTAAGGTAAAGATAATGCCACTGCAAAGCCTCACAGGTATTCTATGATTTCTTGTCTTACATTTTTGTTGCTGTTGTTTTCATCCCGACTTGCCATATGTTAGTAATTGCTGGATCATTTAATTCAATTTTCTAAATGACCCTTACGTTTCCTAACCTGTGCTATAACCCGGTTTGGAGTGACTATGTGTGTGTGGGTGGTTGATTTCATGCCCTCACATCTATTATGCTTAGAATGGAGTATAAACATTTATAGCCTACTTTTAGGTGTAATCAAAATTGAAAGAATATTTGATTGTTTTTAGGTACACTTTTTAAAATATGTATGCGTGTGTATCTGTATGCATGTGGACTTGTTTTCTTTTTACGATTTTTATTATGAAAACATGATTTTGGAGGAGATAAATTGCTGCGTACATCTAATCTGTGATACACACGTACGTGTACACCTTTTAGGATTTGATTATATTTAAAATAACATTTTAAAGCATACTTTAAGGTCTTACATGTTGGGAGTTTTAATCAAAAGAGACTTACTTTTATTCCGTTTTTAAATTGACCGTGAAACCAATATGAAGTGAAACGTAGAAATTTACTGCTATTGTTATATTTCCCAGGCCCTTCAGTCGGATTATGTTTGGAACATTAGAAATGAAATAATGTTTGAATAAAGATTGAAATGACGTTATGTTTGAGTAAAGACTGATTTTGGAATTAATAGTGACTATACTTTTACATCATGTTGGAACGAAAAATAAGGCGATCCTTCGAACGAAGTCATGGAGTAAATTTCCAATCGATTGTTCTGTAAATTTTAGGTTTTTAATAGTAAACATTTATTTTGTCAACTTGCCGTTAATTATTGAAAAAATATGGTTTTTGTTTTGAGTTACTATTTTTGAAATTGTTGATCTGGCAACATCTTCACTCATTTACAAAACATAAGACTATGGAAACTATCAGACAAAATATTGTGGTTTTCGTTCTCATAGGTTTTCATTTGACAACGTGGAATGGTGCGTAAGTCTCCCATATGGCTCCGTCCATCCATGGAAAGATGGACGTATCTATTTTGTATCCAAATCCGTTGTCACACATTAGCATTGCCGGAACGTCTGTTATCTATTGCCAACCTACGGACATTTCAACGATATCAGCTCTTCGGATATTCGTTGTATAGTCCCTGATGTTAGGACATTCAGTCGGCTTACTCGGCAATCCAGGGACTCTAATGGCGGCACAGGCATTTTATAGACCGAATTCTGTCTCCAGTGGAACTATTCGTATGAGGAATACTCTTCTAGCAAGTTTCTATGACGACTATGACGTTCTCAGATTCAAGATTAATGTCAATAAACATTACTCAGTCTTTGCTTCTTCCAATAAGCCCCGTTGCAACAAATGGTGTTGAGGTGATTTCTCAGCGCAGAAGAACTTAAACTGACTGGATACTTCGGAAAGTATAACTTTTGATTTACCACCGAGACTGACAATTATTGCGGCTACTGACCATTCCACTACAACAAAAAAACTTCTTGAAATTATGACTTTTTTTTTGAAATAACTAATATTCGTTTGGGCAATAATTTAAATGTTGTCTTCTTCTACTTCAAAACAACAACAACTGCAAGGACACGTTTGGCTTAATTTGTTGCCAAAAATGTTCTATTTATGTTTTTGACATATGGCCAAATGTAAAAAGTTTTAAAAATTGTATTTCATTTTGAAGAATCGGAGCGTTAATGGAAAATGCTTACCGAAACGCAGGCGGACTGACTCAAAAAGCATTGCCCGATGATGGCTGACAAATTCTTTGCCGTTACATGATTTTTAACAAACTGATTTCATTTGTATCCTCTTTATTTCGTACATTACTTATGTGCGTCTTGTTTGTTGCCTTTCTTTTGGTTTCATTGCACCCTCCCTCCCACCGTTTCAGGCAACAAAACGACACAAAAAATCTGTAAATATTTTCAAGACTTTCAAGGATTTCTCATTTTGAAATAGGAACTTTTTCTGTAGCGCACAGTGGAGGTGTGGGCATTTACAAGTCCATCAGTGAACAACGGCTGGCAGGGAATGAAGTGTAGAAACTTTTCATAAGTAAACATTGGATAAGTCCAAAAGCAACAACACCGCACATATACGCAAACACACATAAGCAACATAATAATGGCCATATTTTCCAAACAACAAAATAAATGACTGCACAGTGGTTGTAGAATATTCCAAGACGTCCTACTAGCTGTTAGTCTTCCAAGTTAATGTTAGCTGGAAAAGACAATAATCGTGATGTTTTCTGATAAGACTGGGTCTACCGTCTAGCACTGTGGATTGACAGGTTGCGACTTCCACAAAAAAGCACTGCTCTTATCCTGATAAGACTATGAAACATTTTCAGCGGACGTTTTCCACCTCGTAAAAACCAATGACTTAACGAGTAACAGAGTAATTTCTAACAACTTCTCAAGAAAAAATATTACCTGTTCGGAGTCCCACAGATCACTAATATGAGTTCTCTTCTATTTCTTCAAGAAATGTTAATGGAAATACTTACGTACCTACTTGCAAGAATATTGAAATACATTTTAACAGAGGAAACTTACTTCCTTAATTTGGCTCTATAAGCTGTTGTTGGTTCCTATTTCAAAATGAGAAATCCTCGAAAGTCTTCAAAATATTTACAGACTTTTTGTTTCCAATATCTGTTTTATTTTCAATGAACAACAGTTCTACATAAGAATTATCCAATTGACTTTTTTCAGATTCCAAACACTGTGCGCTGTCGAAAAAAAAAAACCAAAAAGTTCTTGTTATTGGTTGAGAACTGTTGAGGAGTTCAGTGGTGTGGGTTGCATTACAACAATCACTTTAAATTGAGGCCCTAAATAAGATTTTCGTGTAGTTTGTTTTTTTCTTCTCCCATTTCGGACACAAAGACTTAATCATAAACGTCACTCAAACTTCACAATTTCACTTCTTTTTGGTCTCTCTCTTTCTTAACATCATATACGACACACTCATGCCCACCTACGCAGCACGCTTCTTCCCATTCCTTTGGATTTTCTTTTGGGCGGAAAAAAGGTAAACTAAATCCTTAGAGAATTGCCGTTGTTTGGTACTCGTCTGTTTGGTCGAACATAAACACTTTAGGTTTCTTTTGAAACAAACCCCGCACCCCCAAGTGGGTGCGTGCGTATTTGTGGATGGGGAATGTGGGATGGAATTGTACAGCAAAGTTTAGCCAAGTTTAGTTTATAAAACAGGGCAAATTCACTTTTCATTTTAGTTTCAGAAGAAATTCAATCAGTTTTTTTTTTCTCGTATTTCGTCTTTTTTTTCAGCGTTTGCTTCGACAGCGTTACTTGTTAAAAGTATAGAAAATTAAAAATTTATTTGTTTGTTTCTAAAAGTAAATCTTATACAAATCAATAAATGATGTTTAACGCCTTACTGTAGACTTTAAAAATGTATTTTACCTTTGGAAGACTTTATTGTCGTTGAACTTAAATTATTTTGGGCAAAATGTCACAGATACACAAATAGAACGGCCCGATTGAACGTAAGCATAAAATTTTACAAGGTAATCTAGAATATATCATAAAAGTAATGAAATTCGTCAGCCTTCTTGAATTAGCTAACTTTTAACGAAATATCTAGTTGATTTAACGCAAGATTGCAAGAGCAACTTCCCACTTTTTTAAAACGTGTGGAACACAGATGTTATTTCTGCATGTTCCAATTATGCCTTTGAATGCTCTATTTTATGAATTTCCTGCGACTTTACACTTCTTTAAAAACAATAACACAAACAATTCAACGGCAATTTTGCACATATGTACCGCCAAGATGCCGCCCCTCTCACATAGCCGCCACATAACCTATACAACCACAAAGGAAGAAACACAACAATAACAATTACAACAGCGCAGCCGATATTTACTGATATATCTATTTAGTTTTTCACACTAAATATATGAGATTTTTATCTTAATATATATTTACCCTCGACACTGATTCACTGATACACTGATTCACTGACTCTGTCACGCAGTACGTAGGAATTTAAATAGACATTCTATAATAATTCTATAAATAATAATAATAAAAAAATAATATTTTTTTTGTACAGAAATTGTGTTTTCCCCAAATTTTTTTTTGTCCAAAATTTTTTTTTTACATTTTTTTTTTTTCCAAAATTTTTTTTTTCCATTTTTTTTTTTTTACAAATTTTTTTTTTTCCACAAAATTTTTTTTTTCAACAAAATTTTTCTTTTCCACAAAAATTTTTTTTTCAACAAAATTTTTTTTTTCAACAAAAATTTTTTTTTTCAGCAAACATTTTTTTTTTTCTACAAACATTTTTTTTTTCAACAAAATATTTTTTTTTTCCACAAAAATTTTTTTTTTCAACAAAATTTTTTTTTTTCAACAAAAATTTTTTTTCAGCAAAAATTTTTTTTTCCACAAATTTTTTTTTTCCAATTTTATTTTTCCAATTTTATTTTTTTCCGAAATTTTTTTTTAAAAAATAGTTTTCTCAAAATATTTTTTACAAAATTTTTAAAATGAAGTAACAAATACTTTCTCAAGCAAATTAACGGGCGCCATAGGCGCATTACAACTTACTAGTATACATATATTTAACAACACCAACAACAGTTGTGAAACCAAGAACATCACACAAAAAGTCATACACACACAAGGTATTCCACAAAATCGTCCATACACAGGAAAAGTGTACAACAGACATACATATATGTGTGTGGATGTTCATGAATGACTTTGTGGCTATAAGACCAAGAATAGATAAAGATGAGAAAGCAAAGCGATGGTGGTGGCGAAAAAAAAATACATAACAGCGAAGTCAAGAAAACAAATAAATAAGAAAATTTATGCTGACACTGGTTGACTTTATGGCTGTGACAATGTGTGTGTTCATACGTATACAATGATAATACATATAAATAAACTAAGTCGCTAACATTTACACACACACACACACACGTGTCCCTACTAGGGCCTTTGTTCATAAATATCGCAAGTGCACAATTCGTCAGTACAGACGAATTCAAGTTGGTCTGGCCAATTCTCAAATCACCAAATCTTTCGTTTATATTTGGTTTGACTAATTCTCAAATAAGCTCCAATTCTTTTGAAGATGTTTATATTTGGATTGGATTGAAGAGAACATTTTATTTTGTTTATAAGTTAATTTTTTTTCGGTTATGGGGTCAGATTACAAATTTTGGTTTTATATATATAGAAGTGGCTAATTTTTCTGACCCAGATATAAAATTTTGCCAAAATTCCAAATTATTTGGGAACAAAAACAAATATTACAATAGTGATGTACTGTGCTTCCCTGAGTAGAACAATGTTCGAAGTTACTTTGTACAGGGTTTTTTTTATACAAATAATTTTGTAATCAGAAGTTATTATAATTTATAATTTATAATCGTAATATATTATTTCAACGACTATTTATTTAAACGTATAATTTATTTCAACGAAATCGTACAAGTCGTTTATTAGTTATGACAATGACAGACCTCCCAAAATCGAATTAAAAAAAAATTGGACCAAAAATCATGATGCTAGAAGTCTTTATAAACATTTCTATTTTCTAAAAAATGGAAATAAATCACTCGAACAACCGAAACCAAAATGTAGTGAAGACGTTTCCTTTAATTTGAGTACCATATTGTCCACCCTTGGTCCTATGCCCCGAATTTCATTTCATTTTCGTCATTTTGGGGTCATAGCAAAGATAAATGCATGTTTTAAACAAAAAAAAGATTTAGGCCCATATTTAAACTATGAAAATTCTTACATATGATAGAGTACTTTCAGGGACACAAGGCGCCCAGTAGTATATGATATGTGCAAATAATCACCGAACTGAAAGGAGCTGCAGAATAAAGAAATATGGTCAATGAACAAATATAAAGTCCCTAACAAAACTAAAATTTTAAGCCAGAGCCTCATATTCGTGTATTATTCGTAAAAAATGTCAGAGACCCTAGCAAAGTAACCCGACCACACAAATTTCATTTCTCATAAGACACTACAGATATGCGGTCACCAGAAATCAGTACACGCTGAAAAATCGGCCTTTTTTAATGTTTTCACACAACTTATTCGCGTGTTTGGAGATTGTATCAAATAAAGGGTATTTGGTTCGAAACTATTTTTTTGGCTTCAAAAGGAAATTTTGTTCGAAAAATCGCCGTCCAATTCCTGTTGTTCAAGCACCCATTCCACGTATCTACGACGTTGTAAATGGTCAGCTGGCTTCAGTTGTTGTGTCAGCTGGACTTTATATGGATGTAGGTGTAGATCCAAATGCAAAATACGCTATAATGTGCCGTAAGACAGTCCTAATTCCTGAGAACGATGAGGAATCGACACATTCGGGTCTTCGGCAACACTTTCACTTACAGCAGCGATATTTTTAGCGAAACGATGATGCACAGGCGTTACAATATATGTAACCGCTTCAGTCTCTTCAAATTTCTTCACAATTTTGCCAATTGCTTGCGTGGTTGGACGATTAAGTAAACCATAATTTCCTCTTAAAGCATGTGCCAGAATCACCATTTTGTAGAAGGATATAAAAATGTTTACTGAAAAGAAATAAAATTGATAAGTTTGACAGATGTCGAATTCCAGCCCTATAATTTTGAAACCACGCAATGGATAACCCTTTATATGAAAAAACCGCCATTCGGCGACGAAGCCCATTTAACATAAACGACCATAACAATTTGAAACGTACCATCAATTAAATATTTCCGTCCCTCGAGCGGAATGTTCACTTTAATCGTACAGGTTTCTCCAAAATGAGGTTTTATTTTGGTTTTTAAAGAAAAATAGCATTTTCTGAGATAAATTATAAGATGTTTATTTCATAATAAAGAGGAAGGTATGCCGTTAATATCGAAAAACAACATCAGCACAATGACCACCACGACCACGCTTATATGTCCCATATCCTTTTCATGATAGCCTCACGCATTCTATCTTTGAGGTCTAGAGTCGTCGCTGGGCTGTTGGCGTCGACCTTATCTTTCACGTGTCTCCAAAGGAAGAAGTCGCAAAGTGTTAAATCACAAGATCTCGGTGGCCAATTGTTATAACCTCTTCGAGAGAGAAATGGCTTAATGAAAAGTTTCGGCTATGCTGAATAAGACATCCAAATGTTTTCCCCCTCAACAGGTTCCTCTATTTCCAGCTGATTTTGGAGATTTCATGAATATATTTTAAACTGAATGCAGTAGGCCTCTTGCAAAAAATTGGAGATTGGTTCATTCTTAGAATTTTAGGTTATTTTTCATATGAAAAATAGTTCAAAAACGAAACTGTAATTTTATCTAAATATTATGAGAAATTTTTTGGGGTATTTTTTATAATGAAAAATATCCCGATTTTATATGTGATTTAGGATTCAATCGAAAATGCCTCTTACACGCCCATGTGCCATGTTCCGAGAGTTTTTGAATTCCCATACTTTTTTAGATTCCCATTTTTTCCAAAATGGTGTGCTCAATTCCGAGCGAAAGTGTGGTTCGAAAGAATAGCTTTGTTCAATATGTTACGAACTATTTTCAATAACTATCAACAAAAAACATATGTTTTATTTGCAAATTTAACAACAAAATTAAGAAAAAATGCCTGCTGGCTTGTTAATTGCCCTGGTTTCTACTAGAAGAAGACTAATGATACTGGAACGTGTTAAACGAGTTGCCAGATTGATTAACTGGTGTAATCATCATTCGTGTTGTTAATTTTTTAATGAATATGTCCACCAAAGTATAAAATTTATGTTTATTTGAAGAAACCTTTTGAACAAGTAGAACACTCTGGGTAAATTTCGTCAAAAGTTGTTCTTGATAAAAGGAGCCTTTTTATTTTCTTTAATTTTACTAGAAAAGCTAATCTGAATACTGTCTTTTTTAATTAAATGTTGTAAAAACAAGTTAAATATTAACTCTGCGTTCTTTTTTAACTTGTATGTGCTCAGAAAAACACGTACAATCTCATTTCTTTTTCGATCCACAAGGCTATATGTGCTCGAATTATATTCCCAATATTTTTTTGGGTATTCGGAATGGAGCACACCAAATGTGGGAAAATGTTTCACATTCGAGCAAACTCGAAATGCAGCACATGGGCGACAATTAGACTTTCCAATACTTAATGTTGGGATTCCAAAAAACAGATTCAATAAAGCATTAAAAACATTATAAACAACAACAAAACATTGAAACACTGGGTTATTATTTCTTTGAAGCTTAGATGATCGACACAGGAGTTTCTTGGTACCGTGAGGATGATTAAGCAGAGGATACTTTTTTCTTTACTAGTTTCCGTGGTATCACAATGTACACAAGAGTCGTAAGAATTGATACTCGAACCTAAGGAAATCATTGATATAATTTATCACTTTATTTCGAGCACTTTAATTTTATATGACTTTGTTTTTAATTTGTCATGCTTTCACTCCTTATCATCCTTGTACCACTTCACCTTGAATATCCTTCCATCCAGAAAAACTCTGGCATTAATACACGTCACACTCTATTACTTTGCCATGACAAATTATTAAATAAATTTATTTAAACGAAATGAAATGAAATACTTACTTGGTCAGCAATACACACAGACGACAGTAGTTGGTTAACTCAGCCGAGAATATACGTTGTGTCGACTTTATTTGAATAAATACCATATTTCATTTCCTTGCCAGGGAGAATAAGAGAGAGAGAGAGAGAGAGATCCAGGGAGAGCGAACCAGAGAAGATTTAATTAAAACATATAGTTTGCAATGCTGTTGCTGTTGCCAATGTTTATCAGGCATCAAACAACAAACACTCACAAGTAAATATTGGCAATACCAAATGGCACCAGAGCGCAAAAAAAGCCAGTCACAAACATCACGATTGTATCGAACTGGGCGGCGGCGGGCGTGAATCCTGAGAGTCGGTTAAAATATGGGCTTTAAACACCACCGACACTCACATGCAGTCTACAGTCGGTGTATACAGCAGCCAAAGCAACCCAACAGCAGAACCAACAAGCCAGAGCCAACGAAAATATTGCTCCGTACTGGGGCGATATGTGAAGAAGGCTGTTAGGGAAAAACTCATTGCAAAATGGTAACAAATCACCGTCACGTCAATAACAGTTGAAAAATTGTTAAAATTGAATTACTGTCGCAATTCATATTCCTAAGAGACACCAGAGCGATGTTGAATGACTGAATGTTGTTGTGTTGCTGACTTTGCTCTGCTGTGCAACTGTAACAGGAGGAAAGCGGCTCCTGCTTGTGTTATGGCCTCTGATGATGGTGGTGGAGGATAACAAAGATTTAAAAAAGCATATACACACCCATACACATGCATGCTATTCACTCTACCCACAGCACACAATAACGAAACTGGTGCACCACTGGTAGTTGAGTAACCGAAAAGGCGCATTTTTTATGTGGAATACATCAAAACCACATAAAAATCAAAATCAAACCAGTTGAAGCTGGTGCCGTAACAAACCTACAACAGGCAACTGTCTGAGCCGAAGCAGGAGCCGGAGCTGAAGATGGCTGGTGTAGTACATACAACAATAGTAGGTAGTTGCAAGGATAGTTGGGTGCGCTGGAATGAGTAGAACGAGGTCTGTTTGTAAAATCCTTGACGGCGGTATACGAACATCCTGTTTGTAAAATCCATGGTGCCCGGATACCAACAAGAAAAAACACTAAGGAGCTGACTGATCGTCTGACATTTTTTGGCTAAATTGTATTAATACTTTAGGAAGATATATCGAAGATTTATTTTTTACTAATGATATTCGAGCAAATTATTTGTAAGAGTCCATTTGTCTTATATCATTGAAAGCTCAAAATGTCCACTACTCTGTTATGGAAGCCTATACAGTTATTAATTTCTTGTAAATATCGTCTATACAATTTTGAAGCACTATTATCCGCCTAATTGGAAAATGGTCAAAATTTAAATTTCAATGGTTAGGGTTATTTTTTAAAATTTAGTTTTAATCCAAAATTTCATATTTTGTTGAAATCAAATTTTTTGAAACCATCAGCCATTCGGAGCTGGCTTTAAACAGTAGGTCCCCGTCGGTGGGTATACAAATTATATCATGCACATATCACTGCTACCAGAAAACTTCCCCGTCAGGTCCGTCATGGAATGTTAAGGGAAATATGCAGTAAGTAAACTTTAACAACTTGTGATTTATATTGATTTTTTTTCATGTAACTGTAGCTATCATTCTCAATTCCTTTATTTCCCCTAAGAGCATAGACCTTCAATGAAGCATATCCATCTAATTTTGTTAGAGGATAAAACCAACCTAAATAATGCTTCCCAAATCCTACGTAGTGAAATAAAAAATCTCATGAGAACACGAACAAATACCTTTCAAGACTATCATATGACACTAAAACAGAATATTCATTGTGGAGGGCAACATAATACTTATTAGATCAGTTAATCAAAAGTCGGCGGTCAGAAAAAATTAGAAAAATCAGATGCAGAAAAAGCAAATGTTTTTTCTGAGCAAAATGTTGTGCCCCCAACACTGACCATGAACGCATCCCTGCGATTCGAAGCAGTGAAGTGACATTCGCCATTAACAATTTGAAATCCAGAAAATCTCCAGGTTATGATCTAATAATGATTGATTACTTAATAACTCTATCACATAAAGGTTTTGCCAAGTTAATGTCATTGTTCAATTAAGTCACTGGAATTTGGCGGAAATCATAACCTGGTAAACCCTATGGAAGTAAGTTCCTATAGACCTATATCGCTATTACACACCATGGTAAACTATTTGAAAAATTAAGAAGCTCTCGCATAAATAAAGCAATATAGTGTAGACATTTAATATCAAACCTCAAGTTTGGTTAAAAAAAAAAAAAACAATAAACCATAGAACAAGTCCATAGTCACCCATGCGATTTCAAAATCATTCCATGAAGTATGGCATACAGGACTAATCCAAAAATATAAAAAACTTCTTCCATCTAATCTTCTGAAATCATATATATCTTCTGAAGAGTAATTGGATACAAAACACAAAAAGCTTAAGTGGTTAATCGGTAGAAAATCGAATTTGTCGTTGCGAAACAAAACGGTGATATATAAACAGGTTCTAATGCCTGTATGGATGTACGGTATCCAAATATGTGGCTGATAGTGTGATTTCCATAACGAAATCCTAAGAGCTCCTTGGTATATAACGAACTCCGACCTACATCGCGATTTTAAAATTCATACAGTGAAACAAGAAATATAGCGCTAAGCATTGTTCCATGGAAAAATTTAATATTTCCTTCGAAAACTTCACACAGTCATATCTTAGTAAATGTGCGTCCTAGAGCGAAAAGAGGCGAATTATGTGATCAGGTATGAACAGCGACTGCTGCATCACTCAAATCCTTAAAATTCCAACACTCCTGGATACCACAAGTGAGGCGACTTTATGAGGCGATTTAACTAGCAGAAAGTTATATAAAATATCTTCGTCAGCCGCACATTATACCTTATTTAAATTGCATCAAACTGGTAGGTTAATTTAAACCTTGTATATTAGTAGATCGTGTTTTAGTTGTGAAAAAAATTGGTTCTATTCTTCGCTAGCACCTTTATCTAATTCCACGTTTTTTCGTGGATGGACTCTCTTCAGCCTTCGTTAAGGGTTTCAATCCAGAGCTTGTCGGCTAACCTTCGTAGGTACTTGTAACAGTGTGTGACGTATCTAACTCGATTTTCTTAATTGTACATGGTTGACAGTTGGCTTCATGTTGAACTTTTTATAAAGATTATCGTTACTGACATCATTTGGCCACCACACCTTAAAAATACGCTGAAGCTATGACTTTTTCCTGTTATATGATTAGTTACAAGCCAGGTTTCTCAACCATAGAGCGGTATTTATATCGCGATTTGTTTAAGAATCATAACGAGGGAGCGTATGAACATCTACCGTTATCTGATGTCTAAGCAAATATTAGTAGCAGACGTCCTGGAAGTCAAAGGCAGCTTCTGCACTACCGTGCCGTTTACATGAGCCTACCGACTCAAACGGTTGTTTTATGCATCAAAGCGTAGATTCTTTTTCAATTCAATTAAATTTTATTTTTATTAATAAAACAATGTCGTTTTTTATTATCTGCAATAACAAAGAGTTTAGGTTAATTTGGCCTGTGCTTCTTCAATATTGTTAACGATTTGTGATGTGGTTTTATTAACATATAAATTCATTGAACGATTCAGAAAAAACCTTTCAACAAAGTCTGACTAGAATTTTAAGTAAGTATAATTATAACGAGACTAGATCTCGAATCTGAAGATTGTAAAATCGTCTGTAAGTCTAGTTAATCTATCGTAGAAGCGTAGATTGATAACATAAATTGTTATTGAATAACGCCGAAACACCGGTCATATCGCCAGGATAATCATAAACATTCAGGATTTATGAGATAACCCGCAAACCTCTCTGAGACTCTCCCCACCTAACCGCTAACCTTTATATCGAAATGCTTGTCACCATCTGCAACCTGTAACCCGTCTAGTAGCCTACAGCCTGTATAGCACAGAACACAAAAACAAATTGTCAATGTTTATTAAAAACAAATTTCGTGAAATATCTTCTAGACAATTTTTACACGGCTCACAGGCTACTGCATTACTCTTAAAGTCGCTATCATTTACAAGGTGAAAAGAATCGCTTGAAACATATTACCAGGAAGCGAACCTGGGTAAAAACAATCGCTAAAAACTTCTTACCTGGAAGCGAATCTGGGTTTGCTTTGTGATAGGTCAGAGATCGCTCAGATGAACCTCAATTGGCCGCTAAAGTGCCTCAGGTTCCAGTTCTTTTTATCTTATTTCCAACAACGTCCTACACACGTTTTTTAACATTGTTCTTTTTATTTATATTGTGGCATATATATGTATGAAACCTTATTTAATTGCCATTACATATTAATCTACCTACTTATATTCAATTATACATGAGAATTGTTCACGTTTCACTTCCATTCATTGTAATCCCGTCATAATTCCACTAATATTACCTGATGGCTCCTTAGCAAGAAATTCTAATTTTATGTTGTCTAATCACCTTTTGTGTCACTGCTAGACAAAAATAAATCAATAAGCGACCTAACTGACCTCCGACACTTTAGAGGCTACTGCGAATTCTACCGAGAGTGGGTACTGACGATTCGTCTTTTTCCGAGCCAGAAAAGCAAATAATAAATTATAATAAACATCATTAATTACAATATATATATATATATGGGTTGTACTGGACTAAATACCTATAACAGTTACGTCCGAACCACCCACGATAAAACTTATATCACTGCCCTCGTATGCAGGTTGTTGCGAAACATCAACCATCATCAATATACTCGTATGGCAACATGATATCCTTGCGTAAATACATACGGCAGTTTGTTAAAATCAAACAAACCCACTCCTTCTCCCGGCACATGATACTTACACATACACTGACAAATTTACACAACATGAATATGCAGTTTGTTACGCAAAAAAGGACACACAGGAAAAACAACACGTAACAAACTGCCTCTGTAGAGGGCATGGGCAATGGGTAGGATACTGGTGCATGAGTATGTGTGGGTAAGTGTAACAAATAAATGCATACATATACGTACGGGAGTGTGTGTGATGCACACATGTACATGTGCCAGTCTTTTTATTTGTATTTTCCAAACACTCGCACACACGCACTAAATCAAAGTGCCGTGAAAATTGATAAAATGATATTGATGAATTGCTGCAACATCTGCTGACGTCAGAAGAAAAAAGCCAAACAACAACAGCGGCAGCAACAACTACAGAAAACACTCAATATAAAGTGCTGGGAAAATATTAACCATGCCACCGTCAACGCCACACCCACTACCACAGACTGAGCCATGGGCCCAGAACACAACAATGACTCCCATCTGAAAATGCACAGTGGTTGCCAATAGAACTATTTAAAATTAAGGAAGTGATGTTCCGAACTCATTTTCTGAACGGCTTTACTCGTCCGGTTAACCATCGAAGCCGGTGTTGATGGAAAATCAGAGGTTTCTACCCGAATGTGATCTTTGATGTCATGTGTAAAAGTTGACCAACAGGGCCGTTCACAGTTTATTGTAATGCGTTGAGAATTCGATAGGAAAGTCTATTATTTGACCATGACTTTAGTTGAGATTGCGGAAGTATTTAAAGATTCCGAAGGTGAAGCTCAATGTGATGATCAGGCATTACGGTATCCAGTCAAAGGCATAGACATTTGTCTAAAACTTCATTCGTGCTGACACTCGACCATGATTTTCTCCAAGTTTTAGTTGGCAGTTGAGAATGTCGAAAAATAATGTCCATTTCTGTTATTTTGCAACCACGGTGTAGCACTTGCAAAATATTCGTGAAACTAAAACTGGAAACAGCCACAAGAGGCCTATGTGCGCTGTGAAACCAAAGCACCGGCAACAACAACGGTTACAATGGCACATGCAACAAAAACCAAAAAAACTATCAATTTTTCACAAATAGTCGTCGTTTGAGGACATTATTGACAAAATGTGGTTTTAAATTTTACACTGGCCAACAAAAACCAAACTCAAATCCCAATCAAAAAGGCTAAAGCCGAAATAGAACTGAACATGGCCCAAAACCCAGCACACACCAATAAAACTGTTTGTATTGTTGGTTATTTGTATGTGTGCGTGAATGTGTGGTTTAGGGTGGGGTTAGGTTGCTGATGGCAAAGTGCTGGCACAGATGATCGGTGTTTTTTTTTTTTTGTATACAAAAACAAATGGGCTTTTTAATGACACTTGTGGATTGTTTACTTCTGTGGCATGTATTGTGTAAACACAGCCAGAGAATGCAAAATACCAACACCGCCAACAACAGAAGCCGAAGCACAGACAAACAAACAGCCGCCAACAACAACAATTCGAATTTGCCACACATCATGATGTAACGAGAGTGAGTGTAACGCGCGTGTAATCAAAATAAAATCATTAATCACTATTCGACAAATAATTGATTTATTCCGTTCAAGCGCCCTAACATATGCTTTAGTTTGATTGAATTCCCGTCATAGTGTATAGTCGCCAAAAAGTATACTTTGATTTCTTGTCCGTCATTTGCTTCGGATATAGATGAGTTTCCTAGGAAAGGATTTGGAATGTGCCACACTTTTGTGTGACTGACGATTGATTTCATGATTACTTTCTTGCTACGACGTTAAGCCGGAAAATTTGACACAAAAATATATAAATAATCTTGCTTAGCATTTGCTGTGTGTATTCTTGTCCTAAGGTGTGGTCATAAATCTCTTTATGCTGTGCAAATGGAAATTCGAATGCGTGGGTGGCAACAATGAATCATGAACGACGGCGGCGCTGGTGTCCAATAGAATACAACAGGCTTTGATGAAATATCGGATTAGATATTTAATAACGGAGACTCCAATCTTATGTCATTCGAATGGTGTGTTCAATTTGATTGAATATAATAATGTCCCATGATTGGAATCGTTTGTGTTAACTTCAGCGTCATAAGTCTTCTTTTTGTCGCACATAAACCCTCGTCAGAAGGTGATGCGGTGGGGGCTAGTGCATGTGCGGCTCGATATCTATAATTGTAAGCCACGTGTAATAGTGATTTACGATAAAAAAAACACAAATGGCTAACATCTTGTAACTGACTGTAACTTTGTAAAATGCTGAGGAGTCTCAAATAAAGGTTGGCATAGTTCACACATCGCCAATTCCTACAAGGCTTCATCAGCAAGTTAAACAGCCGAAAAACTGCCGCCTTAAAACTGAGATACAACTAGGGACGTTCAGTTATATACATTCTCTGACAGACCACTGTGTCCCTGTGTTCCAGTAATCAGCATCAAACCTAGATTCCCTAAAAAATTCGAATGGGACAGCTGAGCTGTTCAAAATTTATTCTTTCGGGTGCCAGAAATGCTGAGCATTTTCAAACAAATAATGGGACAGTTATATCACTTCTCCAAAACTTTGGAACTAGTTAAGGTTAGGTTAATTTGGCAGCTGCCCAAAGCATATCTCACTTGGGTTCGTCGGACCGTCCGACTGTGATACAGCGTATTCGTCGCCTCGATAATGTTTCACAGGTTTCCTGGTTCCGGCCTCCCTTCCTTAACCAAACTATTTCTGCAATTAGGATGGGAATTCTACAGAAATCATTATTGGAGAAACATTTGTTATCTTCTAGAATTTGTAGACCAAACGATTTCCACAGAAGCCGGGTAAGAGAATGTGTTCGGTTGTCTTCTAATACTATTCTTCGTTGCAAGTTCTTCCGAAGTCATTGTATGTGATACACAGACTCTGGAATCTTGGCAGATTCATCGCGGCCCGCCTTCTTCTCAAATCCATATCATGGCAGATTTGTCCGGTTTCCTGGCAATTTGGTTCCTGTCTCCACCAATCTTCTGCAATGAGATGAAGTTTCCGCGAAGTTAAGCTGTTTGCACTCAGTGAGAGGATGCCAATATCACAACTACACACTATTTAGATCAGGTTGGTGCCAGTACTCGCAGCTGTCAACTATATGCCTTTAAGTTCCTTGTAAGTTCGAAAGACTATAACTTTTTTCTTATTAAAGATATTTTTCTGGGTTTTTTTATTTATTCTATTTCCAAACCAATTATATTTACTTGACTTAAATCACACTTCAAATGGTTTAGTTACAATTAACAGAACCGGGGTAATTTTTTCGCGTTCCAGGAGATACATCCACAAAGTTAAAACCTATTTTGATACATCACCACCTTCATGTGAAACATTAGGCATATTGGACTATAACTAAAAATGTGGCGGAAATTTTAACTTTTTCGAGAAACGAGGTTGTCTGGACTTAAGCTCGAACACACTTCATGTAGGTCTGTGTGGTCAATCCAATCGGAAAATCCAATTACAAATGGCAGATTTATTTCGAAACATTTAACAAATTCCCTCACTAATAAATTTTTTGGTGAGAAATTCAAGTTTATTTGTGTATCCACATTTCCATTAGTCTGGTTCCTAACAGGTTGAAAGATTTCTTACATTTTAACAACAACTAAAACGATAAACTATATCAGATGGGAAGGGCTGCTTTTATGACATAATATGAAATTTGGTGGCAAATGGGCTTTGATTACAAGAGGTTTAGATCTACTAAAAAAAATTGGTTCAATGTATCATAGTGTGCCAAATTAGATCAAGATCAAGTGTATAATTTGGCTTCTAGATAAACAAGACCTCAGATCGCAAGAGACTTTATATGGGTCTATATAAAAACATTAAATTTGACAATGGGAACCAAGCTAGTATTATTAACTTCTTCAGATACGTTTATTTTTTATATCCCTTCTTCGATATTTTATTATGAAATTAGTGATTACATTTTAGGGCCCAAAATGTTTTCTGTTTACCCATCAACCACAAATTCCACCTCATTCTAGTAATTGTTTTTCATTTCTTAAAGTTTATTAACCTGACCGAGTTCAATTAATCTAATTTTAATAATTGATCATCAGTTTTCTAAATGCACGATCGGATACCAAATATTATCCACTTGAAAATTACAGAAAAAAAACAAATTTTCTGCTTATTTGAATAACATTTCAATTCCACACACAGACTAATTGC
Organism: Hydrotaea cyrtoneurina; assembly: GCA_958296145.1. NCBI lineage: Eukaryota > Metazoa > Arthropoda > Insecta > Diptera > Muscidae > Hydrotaea > Hydrotaea cyrtoneurina. The sequence continues at coordinate 70,620,711 of OY282515.1, forward strand.
AGAAGCCATTAATAACGGATCCCAACAATTACAACGAGATCTTTTTCCCAAAAAAAAATAAAATTACCCCAAAAAAATTTAAAATTTCCAAAAAAAAAGCATCGACAATGAAAATAAACATTTACGAGCAGATTCCAACGAACGATTTGTTTGACCACTGACAGACACCAAAAACAATTTGTCGGTGAGTTGTTGGTTCGTGGTGTTGGTTGTTGTCAAACAATCTGTCAGTTCGAAGTTTATTGGAACAACTCGTGTGAGTCCAATGAACAAAAACTATTTGGAACAAAATACTCGCCCGCTTGTTGAGCATAATCGTTTTGTTATGAATCAGTGAAAGAACGAATGAATGGATGGCTGGTTGCAGACAGACAGACAGACGGACAGGCAGGCACAATTGTAGGCCTATCATCGGTACAGGATGGCTGCATGTGTCGTTGTTGGAGCGCACGACTTGCTGGAAAGTATTTATAATCGTAATTTGTTTTATTGTTTACATATGAATGTGTATGCGGAAGTAACGCACCGAACACCGCCAGCAACACCAGCCCTATTACCCGCTGGAAAAAGATTTTTATCTTGAAAATTCATAAAAACCAACGAACGAACACCAACAACAACACGAACTATTTCACTTTGTAACGTAGCATTTTGAGTTTGTGTGGACTTGAATTGCTACTGGGTGTTTTGAAACATAATGTTTTCAAACCTAATATACATCAAATGAAACTCGAACATCTCGAATAGCACACATGGTCGACGCGAGGAACGGCCGAGGAACAGACAAGCAAAGCAGTGGTGTCGTTGGTGGTGCAACAAATCATGGTGTGTTTCATCAATACAAATTCTGAAGAATGCCGCACGTACTCATCATCGTGTAATTGTTGATATGCAGATGTTGTTTTTGTTGTTGTTGTTGTTGCCTTGTGTTCCGCCATACCTCCCTCATTTTTCCCGAGTCTAGGGGTCAGTGTTCGTTGTGGTTATTCAATGGTAGTGTTACACTTTCTGACGAACAGAGCTGGACGGACAGAGCGTTTCATTGGCTTGCCACTGCTGTTGCCGCCTATTTGCCTAATTAGCCTTTATGGCATGTCTTTGGAATAGATTCTGTGATAGGCGTGTGTATGGGTGTGTGTGGGGGGGTTGTTTTGACTTGTATAGTTTCTCTCTCATATTTCATGGCATCACTTGCTCACAATACGATACGAGCACAATGGTGCAGGTTGCTATGAGTTTTTATACTCATCTGTGGCGATCACAAAAAAAAGGGGGAGATTGTCTTAAACAACTTGAGCTAGAGATTCCGGTCAAGTTGGAATCACTGGCTCAGGTGGTTTAATTATATTCAATTATATTTAAAGTATAGCCGATACGTGGACAATTTGTAACACAAAAGAGCAGGCTTGCCCCGCGGCTGAAAATGATCCATTAGCATTTCTCACATGTGAAGTAGTTCATGTAGTTTTCATTAAATCTGCAATTTCAAGCACTAATAACCCAGTTATTTCAGAGCCTGGAAAAAAAACACAACCTTGATGTTTTTTTAGCAGATGTCCGGTTCTCAATCACGGTGTTATGCAAATGGATCTGGTAAAAATACTACTCAAAAGTGGCACGAAGTCCCAAATTTGGGACTCTATTGCCTGTAGAAAATTAGCCTCAGGAAATTGAAAGAAATCGTTGAAAGAGTATAATGAAAGTGAGACTGAGACAAAATGTGTATTAATAAAAATGGAAGTGCACCCCAAACAGATAAAGATGTGCCACTAAATTTCGTGTTGTTATTTTATGCATGGAATTTGGGGCCAGCGTAGGCGCGTGCTAGACGCAAAATTAGAAATGTACAGTCAATTAAATATTTCCGTCCCTCGACCCTAAAGTTTAATCATATCAGCAATGACTTCTGAATAAAATTTACAAAACGAAGAGTCGTTTGAGAAATGACAGTTTTAAAGAAAAGTTTCGGATATGTTGGATTTGTGGTCAATTCCAAATGTTTTCCAGATTGAAGGGTTCCGCTACTCCTAGAGATTTTTTGGAAATTTCACAATACCTTTTAAGAATAATACTGTAATAATACTGTACTCTTAAAAAAAATTGGAAAATTTGTCATTGTTAAAATTTTGGGTTAAGAAAAATTTGCCGTATTTGTATTGGAAAAATCATCAACGTATTGGGATATTTTTTATAATGAAAAATGCCGAAATAGTGTATGAGATTTTTTTTGGTACATTTTCAGTTTTTAAAACGAAATTAACTCATGAAAGTGGGCAAATGGGCGACCAGGAAAAATACATTTGACCCAAACAATTGCGATGTCGTTTGGCCTCAATTAATGTACGCGTTTAATTGGGTTGGGAATGGCATTTTCGCATTTATGGCAGGCACCACACTCAAAATCTCTGTGAATGGTTACACTTTTCTAAGAAGTTCAGTGAGCAAGCATGCAATTTAAGTCTATAGGCAAAATTGTCGTATTTGGAGAGACGAGAATCCTCAAACGGTTAACAAATTACCATTACAACCATTCAATTTGGCTGTTTGATGCGGTTTACGCGATGGCGGCCTGATTAACCCTTAAGTTTTCGAAATGAAGAATGAGCTGCCGTTACGGTAAATGGCGAGCGCTATCTAGCCATGCTTTTTCAAACTTTAATCAGCTAAACATCAACGACATTTGGTTGCCACTTGTCATACAGCGCGCTTAACAAATCGATTTATTGGAAAATATATTTGGCTGACCGCCTCGTTTGTATGATTTAACCCCTCTGGATTACTTTTTATGAGGCTATGATAAGTCATTGATTTATGGCGACAAACGATCAATTCATGAAGCATAAGACGTCTATACTCAAGCCACCATTGACATCATATGGCCAGAGTTAAGTATTAAACAAATTAAACTGATCAAATGGACAATGTAACTCGGAGCCACGGAGATCGTATTTAAAGAAATGCCATGAATTTTGTCTACCAGATTGTAATGAAAAAAAATGTCATTCTAAAAACATTTTAGTCTTGCATTATCAGTTTAAGTTTTAAAGCTCCTTAAAAATCCGGTGTAAGATTAGAAAATATCTATGCTCAAACGGAGTAACGATATCGAAGTTGCTAGGTATTCGCCCTCAACCTTTCGGTCAGTTGGACCATGTAAGCCAATAATCGCAGGTCATTGTCCATAATTCTTCGCCGCCTGATAATGATAATTTTGAGCCCATTTGATCTGTGAATTACAATATACTCAAATCGACTCACTGGAAGAGCACGAGAGCCTCTTCTCATTCGCATCATTGGTCAATGCTGATTGTGCTAAAATTGCCAGTTTAAACAGTCCCGGTCATTTTGTATACATATCAGATCGTGATGTTCCCCGTCTGTTCCTTCATGAAATGTTAAGGGAAATATGTAAGTAAATACGATTGTGTTCAATGGATTATGGTAATTTTAAAGGACCACAACCTTAAAACTATTGGTACAGCCATCGAAAAATTATCGAATGTCTTCATCAATCTGTAAAATGACACACGCTGACAACTTTCGAAAATTACTAACTTTTACCCGCATTTGCCATACCACACCCGTTCTCGATGTACAATTTCTTTGAAGTCATCTCTCGTTTATATTCACTCTTTGTTGCCTTTGGAAGTAGTGTTCTCTATTTTCGCGCTATATTCCTATTGTTTTCTTTACCCGTTCACCCGAACTATTGTACATGGTTCGCCGAATCGTACACTGCCTGCCAATAAAACAACTGATAGAGGAATAGACGGAACAAACGCAAATACATTCCATATGTGAATAGGTTTGTAAAGTGTTTTCATTTTAAAAATAGTTTCTGTTTGGTAAAATATTGAAGACACGAGTGAGTCGGCTGCACAATTTTCTGTATTTTCTACTTTCAAACCACAACAAAGTATTGATGTATTTATGTGGGGCCATGGCGTCTTTAACATGGCAACAATTGCTGTGAAATGGCTTAAATGATTGAAAGCAAATAGAGAATATGTGTCTGTACTGTATTTGTTGAATATTCGTTTTATCAATTCAATTTCACATTTATTCATTTCGTTCCTTTCTTCTCTTTCGTTGTAGGTAAGCAATGAGGAAAATAGAAGCCTTTTGTTTTCTTTACCACATCATAGGGTAAGTTTGCATAGTTGTGGTGAATTGCAAATCCTACAGTTTATGATTGATTGTTGTTGTTGGGGAAATTATCCACGCACTTTGCCAATTCATTTGTGTTTACAGCTGGCGGTGGAAATTGTTGCCAACAATAATGACTGGTCAATAACGACTCAACGCTCACCGATTCAATTAATATGTGTAAACGTATAATAGCAATAGTAGATGGATTCCATCTCAGTTAGCATGTCTTGCTTAAAAAAAAATATATCAAACAATTTTTGTCTAGATAAAAATAAATTGGTCAATTGTTAAAACGGAGTACAATGGATTATTTTGAGTCAAGCAGGACAAGAAACAAACTATTTAAAACCATATTATCTCATATTAAATTAAGCACATGAATTTCTGTATAACCAAAATATTGAGCCTTGGAATGGAGACTGTGTGTTACATGAATTTAGTTTGACTCAGACTAAAAAAAAATCATATTAAATTCGCAATTATTGCTCGTGTATAATTTTTTCTGTGTTTTTTCTGAGAAGCCTAATAAGATTAGTTTAATTTTGTTTTAACTATTTTGCTTGTGAGAAGGTCATATAAATTGGGAATTGTTTCATTATGACATAACTTCCAATACGTTCGGTTTCATTTCTTATTTCACAATGAAAAAACATCCAAATGAGCAAAATTATTTTGGGAGTTATTTCTTTTATTTAATTAATTAGAAGTTATTTTGTCCCCGTTTGTGAAGGGTTTTCCAACAAGAGGTGTTCATTTATATCACCCGGTATTTCGGTAGCTGTCACTTTTGAATCTTTTATTCTTTGACATTTGACAAGTTGAACCTACGCCACTACTCAAAATGGAACGGTACACGCTTCAACAACGCATTGAAATTATTAAAATTCACTGCAAAAATGGTGAACATTTTGCCGACACTGTTCGCAAAACTAAAGCATTTTTGGGTCGTCGTGAAGCACGTTGTCGGACCGCAATAAATTGGTGGAACAATTCAAGCTGTTGCGATAAGTTAGTGATGTGAAAAATAAAACCCGTGCAAGTCGCCCCTAGTTTGTAGAAGAGCCATCTTCCGTCTGAAGCACACAAAAATCGGTCAATGGCACAGAAGGTGTTCGGTTGTCTCCTCCTTTTCGAGCGTGTTAGCCCAGAGATCAGTGACTAGTGATGACAGCAAGGAAGTTTCTCAGATGGAATCTTGATAGTTTAATCGCCGTTTGAGTCCTCCGCTTCTCAATGACAGGCCAGATGTGTCTGCTTCCAGGCAGGATGCTCTCCAACTATCTTCCGCAATGAGATGTAGTTTTTGTGATATCAGCTTTTTACTCTTAGTGAGAGGGATGTCAATTTCATAATTGCACTCAGTTGAATTCAAAGTAGTGCCAGCTCCGCAGATTGGTTTTCAAGGAGACTTGCAATCCATATGAGCGGTTGACATTCAATTCGACCCAACGGTTGTGAGAGTTTGTATCAGATTTGAATATTCTGATACAATACAATATTTTACTAATACACATACTGTTATTATTTCATGCGAAGATTTAATAAAATCTGAACAACGGTCGATTGCGATCCAGACGAATCGATCGACTTTGAAATGGTAAACACTGCGAATAGTTTATTTTGTTTATGATATTTTTAACGCCACCATAAATGATTTTATAAAAAGAAACTTAAATATCCTTACTTTTTTATATGTCCAAAATTATTGACAAAATAATAAAGACAATTTTTTTCTGTCGATTTTAAGAATCTAAATGCCTCAGTGCAGACGAAATACAACTTTTCAGTTTGACGATATTTTTTTACCTCTTTTGCAGAATATTTTTTATCAGACTACCTTTTCTTCTGGCAGATTGTACATACCGGCCTTTTACAGCTGTGCCAGGATTGTGAATAGCGTCGCATCTGACTGAAATAAAACGAAACCTAATATTAACATCTTAACAACAGAGCCATCTACTTGTTCGAAAGTAATAAATCCACACAAAAGAGCTTCGACTGAAGCTATGGTGTAAGCATTTTATATATAAAGACTATTTCGTCAATTGAAGTATATTTATTCAGTACATATGGAAAAGTGGGTCGAGCCTCTAAGCAAAAGACCATTTACGAGTTTAAATTCAACCCAACTTCTGCACACGACATCTACTGTAAATATTTAAAACATTTCTTAACGACGGACAATAATAAATGTTAACATTTAATAGCATAAGATTCGGAGAACGTTTGTGGTCGATGGAATTATCCTTCTTATTTATGCTGTTGATAACGCTTGAAGATAAAACTAAACTGAATGCTGTCAATTGCCAGAATATAATTAATTTACTAAGAAACGAAATAAATGGGATGGACGAATAATTTCTGTTTCTCAAAATTTTGTCTAAGATATTTCAGGCAAGAAAACCAATGGGTGAAGTTAATTAAATTATGGTTTAAAGCTAAATCTGTCTAACTAATTTAGCTAAAAACAGATCTAATGTTGACTATATTTATTAATTAGTGTTGTGGCACTCTATTACAATGCCGAAATTAGCAGAGTTCTTTTTTTTTATTATTTTACTTTTCATATCTGGATGTGATTGATTAAAAATTCTATGATTTCATACTATCCAATATTTGTGAGGTGATAATTTATAAATTCTGAATGCATTCCCCCCTCTGTCAAATATTAGGCACACATCGATATCAAAGATTCGAAAAAATCATCCACAACTCAAAGGAGGAAAACCCATACAATACATTACACACAACGGAAACACGAGAAAGATGATGCGGCGGCATATTGTGGAAATTCCTCATGAAAAACAAAGCATATTCCAATTGGAATGAATACAAAAGAGTGAGCAGAGAATACTCACTCTCTCTCACTCTCTGCCCCTCCAAGTGGAGATACTCTCTTGAGCGAGACCACTATAATGCCGCTTCCAATTGGAGTGGAAATTTCACCAACACAGTTTTGTGGAGACTGGAATATCGAGAATTTCCCCCCCTTTTCCTGGAATATGAAAAAGGGAAACACGTGAGTTTTTCGCCGGATTTCCAAATGTCATCAGCGGTGGTGGTGGCTATTGGTGAGATTAGCACTGGCTGTGTGAACTCTTCATCGTAACAATTACTGTGACATTAACTATGAGAACGCTGAGCGTGGTATAAATAAGAGACTGGCCATAATAGAGCGTGGTTTTTCCTTAGGGGATTTAGAAAATACTCTTAGTGACAGGAAAAATGAGAGAGAGAGAGAGTAAAAAACTGGCCGAGACTGCTAAAGGATGTTGAGAATGACGTTTGTGTAATGTGAGCTTTGTGGTTATGGCTTTTCACGAAGAAGAGCATATTTGGCGAATGAGAAGAACATATACTTCATATACAAAGCAAAAAAAAGTAAGAACTGTAACAAATCTGTGAGAAAAAGTATCTAATATTATAAGTATGTCATAAAAATTGCTTACTGTATATAGTATATGAGAGCATGTCTGTATGTGTGTGTGTATAGCCGTTACATACGGCTATGTAAAAGTTGTTGGTTCTTTCGTTTATATACCAAAACAAACAGGTTTTACCTCAGTATGGGTGAGTGAATGAATGAGTGAGTGAGTATTGGTGTTTGAGCGAGTCGTTACATGTGTGAGTGTGTGTATAGACACATATAGAGTATACACGGTATCCATTTGGATACCACGGGTACCGCCCAAATGATTTTCACCACAAACACGTACAACAACGCACAGACACCAGCAACAGCATTGAGTTCACATGTATACAAAATAGGGAGTCCCTCTGACAACTACACACAAACAGTAAACAAGCGACACCAACACCACCCACGACAACAACACACACCACCACCACCTTACGGAGTTTTTAAGGGATTCTTTTTGTTTTTGTTTTTTTGTCACAAAACAACAGCAACGATGGAAAACGAATATGAAGACGCACATAAAAAATCACATTAAAGTCTTAAATTTCGTATGGAGACGACGAAACAAATCAACAAATACAGCAGCGGCACCGACACTGACATACAGTCATATCTTTGTGCTCCTTCTTCTCCGTCTATTCGGGACAGGATTAGACTCATTATCGTTTGTCATTTTGGCTACCCAAATATAGTGATATATATTTATCGTTTCTTTTGTTGTTGTTATTGTCTTCTGCTCTATTTGAACGTTCTGTCTTCGCATTTTTCGAGACAGTTACATAAAAACAAAAAAAAAAAGGAAAAGCGAAACAGCAAAAACATCGGCGAAATTATGGTGAAAAAACCAACGAGACGACGGCGACGAGAAAAACTGTCGCAGAAGAAAAAGAAGGCGAAGAAGTTAGGCAGAAGAAGAAGAAACAAATCGCTTAAGACATTTCGTCATTGGATTTTTGGTTTTGGCATTACAGTGGCGCTCAGACATATTGATGACAAAATGATTATGATGACAAGCCACAAGCCTGTCATCACGTTTAGCTAACTAATACCAACGTACACTCAGCCACTTACACACACACACACACATACATGTAATTATTACCCATACACTCTCAGATAGATGTGTATGTGTTTTTCTATTTTGATTATTGTTCTTTTGTATGGCGCTCCTGTACCAGTGTATGTGTGTGTCAGTAGCACTAGTAGTGGCAGTAATAAGATGTTTCCAAAGATAAAAATCTTCAAAAAAACAATAAATAAAATAAAAATATATTTGTCGCAGTTGTTTTTATTGTTATTATTTCTGTTCTTATTGTCTGTCTGCCCGTCTATCTGTCGTTCTTATGAACAACTTTAAGCAACGAATATCCACTCAAAAAAGAAGAAGAACATTTATTTGAAAACCGAAAGCTGTTAGCAAAACTTTAACTTTAAGATGGATAATTAAGTAAAATATTTGGTTTGACATTTATCAAAAGTCTGGTGTTGGGGTTGAATTTAATTAATGCTTGTAGCATTTTCATATTACAGTTTTGAGGAAAAATTGTTATAGTTGTAATTTCGTTAAAGAGTTTCGTTATTCTATGGTCTCCACAACACTATGGAGTGGCTATTTAGTTTTTAAAGTGGGCACTCCAATGTGTACAAAAGAAAAAGAACACCGATTTTTAATTACAAAAAATACTTACCTGAATTAGAAATATAACAATGTATATGTCTGCCATTAAAGATGATTCACTAATATATTTGTTAACTTAAATTAGAACAACGCTAACAAATAGCAAGTAACGTACTGAAAATAATAAAATGTGCTTCGTAATACCATCAAAAATTTATTTTTCAGCCTGCAAATCTACAAGAAATAGCATCATTTGTGTGACAGCGTCATCTAGCGTGGGAATTTGAATTTATCGACCCCTAAATAAGCATTTTATGCACTTTGACGTGTGAGGTAGTGGAAGAATCTACATTTCATTAAGGAACAGATAGGGACCTTCTCGCAAATTAGTGAACTGTCTGCGATATCCTTTTTATACACACGGATCGGACACTACTATTTAAAGTCGGAAATTCATCGCATAGTTCTAGATAGAATCTAGATTTTTGCACTGCCAGCCACACCACAAATAATAATGTTATTATCAAAGTTGTAAAATGTTGGACCAGCATTTCGGTAGATGTAAACTTAAAACTTATAAGCAAAACGTTTTTTCCGCGTCTCCGGTGGAAAGATCCCGTGAAAGAATACTGTGTTAAAGAACACTAGACCACAGATTTAACTGTGATCGTTCTTTCTATGGTACATTGTGTTCAATTCTGGAGGACGCGCCGCTCCCTTTAAATTTGACAATTTTCGCAAGTTTATTGTTGCAGTAATTTTTTTTTCTATTTTTTGGAGTTTCTGGTAAATAAATATTCACAATTTGAATACCAAAACGACCCGCTTATGAAATAAACCATATAGTGCATTCTTCAAAAAATGAACTTTACCATGAAATCGATGCCAAATCTACGAATATTGGTCCATCTAGCTCAAAATTTTACATTTTTGGTATTCGAATGTTTATTTCATAATAAAGATGAAGGTATGTCGCTAATAATGAAAAACAACATCAGCCAAAAGACCACCACGATCACGCTTACAGGACCATATCCTTTTCATGACAATTATCACCTCTTCGAGAGATAACACGGTCCGGAAACTATTCCCGTAAAAGAGCAATGGTTTTGTTGTTTATGTGGCACGTAGCGCTGTCTTGTTGAAAGTAAAAGTTGGTCAGATCAATATCATCCGACCATAAAAAATCATTAATCATCTCTCGATAGCACAATCCATTCACCGTAACTGTTGATCCAACCTTATTTTCGAAAAAGTAAGGTCCAATGACCCTGCCGGACCATAAACCGAACCAAACAGTCAAACGTTGAGGATGGAGAGGCTTCTCAACAATAACTCTTGGGTTTTCCGAGCCCCAAATGCGACAATTTGGTTGATGACATAGCCAACGAGATGGAAATGGGCCTCATCAGTCAAAATGATTTTTCGATGAAATTCCGGATCAGTTTCATGCATTTTAAGAACCCAATTAGCAAAGACACGATGTTGTTGATGATCGGCCAGCTTGGGTTTGTGTTACATCAGCAATATTCTCTCTCGTTCTTGGTTTTATTCTTTACATCAGTTGTCCCAACAGCTGGAATTTGTACACCAATTTCTGTATACATAGACAAAAAATACACACTTATTTGCAGTCAAATGTTGTACTTTGTTGAATTGAATAAGTTTGTTGTCTGTTCCAAACACTCTAATGTTTATACATAAATACGTAATATTAATAACAAATAAGTTATATTTACACCAAAATAAGCTTTTACTTGTATGTAAACATTTAAAAAAGTTGTCGGCACGTGGATATAAATCTCCTATCTTTTCTCACTATGGCCTCCTAAATTTTTGTCATTCAATTTTATTTTGAAATTGTTCATTACATTTTGTTGTTGCCCTATTTAGTCTTAAATTAATTGCAATTTATTTGTATTATTACATCTATAGCTTGTTCACAAAATCTTTTCGTCCGATCTTACTAAACTTTTTCACAGATCGTTCCATTGGCAGATATTATTGAATTCGCAAAAAAAAGTATTCAGAGTGGCGTATAGACCCTATACAAAAGTAAACTATTATTATCGGGTAATGTCGTTCTAGAAAACACGTATTACTTCCGATCTTCATTAAACTTTGTTTAGTATATTGTGATCGTTTATTACTTAACTCCAAGTGTCCGTTTCAAAACCGACTAACATCTCTTAACACTTCTTTATACCAAAGTGAATTATGTATTATAATACAGGTGGAACTTTATTTTTATTCATAAAAGTGCATGCCGAATAACGATGCAGTTTCTGCGACATTGCTAAGTTGAATCCTTACAACTTTGGTTTGTATATTTGAATAAAATTGCAGGGCCATATATCAGAAGTCGTAAACTGATAACGTTCAGACCTTCTGCACCTTTTGTGTTGTGGAAGATTTAAACCACTACTTTTGTTGTGGAACATTTTGATTTTAAAACAAAGAATTCTTCCCATTCTATTTTTTTTATGTTTTAAAGTATATGCTACTCTTCATTATTTTCGAAATCCCTCCAGCATATTTTTAGGTTTTCCGAAAACTATTGTTTAGCCTTCCTTATACTCGGCGTCTCGCAGTAGTGTCATCGTTTTAGCGAATTTCATGGTAACTTTTAGACAAACTGATATTCTTCGCTAATGACAAATTACTAGCAATATGTATCTAAGACAGTAGCGCCAAAAACACCACCCATATCCATTAATATGCCATGCTTTGCTAATCAATATGCCCCAAAAAAATATATGCGAAAGAGGAGAATACACGACGAATGAAAAACACTCATTTAAACCGCCTTTAAATTCCGTAAATGCTGTTAATGCTCCTAAAAGCATGCTACAATTTAATATATATTACAATGTCATATACTCGTATACACACATACATACTTATGTATATGGAAACATTTTTTTTTTATTACGCCCATTGTTTTTGCCCTTTTATTACGACGACAACGGCACCAGAAACAACAAAAGGAGAAGAAGAAAAATATTATGGCTATTTTATTTAACTTATTACTTTGACTTCTTTGGGTCGTGAGAGTGGAAAACAATGAGAATGATGATGGTGACGAGGACGAGGACGAGGACGTGGACGCGAAAGAGCACAAGGAGGAGGACATAGAGTGGATAAAAATGAGGATGAGGATTGGTGAAAGCCATGGCAGCTGCGATGAAACCTCATTATATATCATGTTGCTGTTGCGGCACGCCAAAATGAAAAGCAACAGTTACGCCTAAAAGTATACAACGTCAACTAATACTACTCCACTTTCACAGAAGCAAACAAACACTCACACACACGCACGTACTTTAACACGCATATACTTACACTTTGATAAACATAAATTTAATATCAATGCCAATAAATTTGTTCACAAGTTAACTGTCAGCACATAAACAACAACAAGAAATACAACAACAGAGGCAACGACAGTGGCAACAACCACGAAGGCGACGACAGCAACAACAGCTTGAGCGGGTGTAGCAGCAACAGCAGCAACATCAAAAGTTATTTACTCTTTTATAGAGCGCACAAAACGAAACAACAAACCAATACATGATGTTGCTCCCTCAAATACTCACCCATACATACAGGCACAAAAAAAGGATATACTCGTGTGTCTGAATGTGTCCTTAAAATAAAGTAAAGTAAAACCCGAAATGTATACAAAGTAGTAGGAGTAGCACCAACCGAAGATGATGATGAAACTGTAATCCAAGACCCTGAAACAACCTCTCTGCTTGCCAGATGAACCACCCGCTTGTCGGTTGTTTTGGTTTTGGCTTTGTTGTTGTACTCGGTCTTGGATTTTCAACAACTCTTTAAATTTTCAGTTTTTTTTTAAAGTTTTTATACTCCCCGTCCCGCATGTTGCACTTACGCACTACCGACTGCTATGCTACATTACACAGATGTCCTTGCGATAAGAAGGGTTGGAAGTTTCGTCCTAGTGTTGAAGTGATATAATGCTACGGCTATTGACTTCATACGTGACGATGATCTCAGCAATGTCCACAGTCTGGTTTTTAGCAGTAGTGGGGATAGCCTCGAATAAAATGCGTACAATAAAGCTAATGGATATATGGATGAATACGTCTCGCCCACACGTCCCACTTTAGAAAATATGAAGACAATCGAAATACAAGCGAGTATTTGAGAGACGTTCTTGGTAAAATATACAAACACGTTAAGAATTTTCGATGGCGAACTCAAGGTTCCACGCAGAAGGTTACATACCTGACTCCGCTGGCCAGGTCTCGTCCAATAAGATCGCTGGCCAGGTCTCGTCCATTTGAACCTATTTAATACCGGTCCTGGTGGCACTGTGTGCGACAAACACACATCAGAACTCCGGTTTGAAATCTGGTAAGATAATGAGGACTTGACATTTCAATAGATTTCGACATTTTCAGTTTTAGAATCATGTACGAACTTGTTGGATCTATTGATTTCAATATTTCCGAAAGTTACGATTTTGTTAGGTTAAAAAAGAGCAATCGCTGTATAAGGAATTCAAGCCCGAAAATCAGGACATTCACCTATTGTGGGCTGTTGTTGTTGGCAGAAGCATTTAATCTCGGTGTTTCGTTTTCCATCTAAGAGATACTGGAGTATCATTCTTGACAAATCCTGGTCAAGAATGTGTTCCATTACTTTTATTGTCCCCTTTATATGACTCCCACCATTGTGATTAGGCGTGTCCTATTCGAAATAGGTGTCCGTTCAGGGTGAAGTTCTCGGTTTGTGTGAGTACACTACTTTCCTTTTACTTTTTATTTTGGACTAACACTCAGGGGATTCCCGTTATGAAAGCAAAGGGGCATTGGAGGGAGGAAATAGAGCATAATATTTGTTGCGTTGGTCTTGAATTTGGTAATGTCATAGGAGGCAGAAAAAATACTTGTTGGAAGAAAATCTCCACAATAAAAAATTTCCCCCAAGAAATTGGTAAGTTTTTCATATTTTTTAGGTAACAATTCATTTTTGGAATGGACAATGATATTTTCATAATATTTGGGGGATTTTGCATTTTGTAATTTTCCATAAATTGAGTGGGGTTTTTCAAAAATATTGGGGGAATTTTCATATTGGGCTTTTGGGGGATATTTTATTTATTTTGGGGAATTCTTCATTTGGGGCATTTTTTAATTTTTGGGTGAATTTTTTACGGAGCCCTATCGCCTACATCGGATTGGCGTCATAGTATTATGCATAAGGAATTAAGTCATATTTACAGTTCAGCTTTTATGAGATCTCCAGCCTATTCTTGCTTTCTCAACCGGCTTTTCTTTGCCATCACCGTCACACTTTCCTGGGACCCGTATAAGTTCTAGGCAGTGTTCAAGAATTCAATTCTATTGGCCAAACGTCAATAACTTAAAACATTTTTGAATTGTGTAAAAAATTGGCAAGGAGTGTCCAAGTCTACAGAAACTCCCCGTGCGATGAAGTTCCTTGACAGGCGGGAGCAACAGGTCAGTGCACCCCCGACATCCTTAACAACATTCATGTTACCAGGCCTGTACTACATCATACTATATCCGTCCAATCCTCTACCTTCTCCCCACTACTGATACAACCCCAACTAAGCCAACCTACCAGAAATTGGATCTGGAGTTGCTGTGTCATAGTCAGTCGATCGTTGCAACTACCAGAGACATCGAACGCTAGAACTTTTCCTGAAAAGTATAGTTAACAAAAATTATATTGTCTTATTTAAAAACACTAAGCAATTCTAAAAAAAAAATTTTTGGAAATAAAAAGTTATTTTTTGAGACAAAAAAATATTTTTTTATTTTTATAAATGTATGAATTTCCGTATCTTTACTTACTTAACAATCCATGAAGGAACAAATGCGAAACTTCTCTCAAATCAATGCCAGCACCGAACTGATAAAGCTTTTTAAAGGTTTTCATGCCTTTTACTCTTAAAGTCGCCAGTATTTAAAAGGTGGAAAACAGCCGCTGAAAAATGTTTTATGGTCTTACAAGGTTTCGAACCTGGGTTTATTTGTATGGGTTTAGTCGCGCTCACTACTTACATAAAAGCTGCTAAGGAAATTCTGGAGGAAATCGTTGTAACTATCCCGAAGAAGAATGAATTAAAATTGGAGTCCAATCTAACTAATATATTCTTCATGTTCCTCTTTAAAAGAAATGAAAAGAAACAGTGCTGTTAAAATTTAGTGTAACATACTTTGTCAGTCGCCACATATCAGTATTTTGCAAGGAAATCTGATCGTTTAGCTAATTTGAATTTTATGGTATTCCTTGCTCAACCAAAGTCTTTTTCTCCCCCCCTTTTTCGAACTTCGCAGACCACAAAAGGAAAGGATTCTTTTTAAATTTGTTTAAAAGAATAAAAACTGCTTCTTCCAAAAAGTTTGAGCAGCAGCACACCAAAAAAAAAAACTCCTAGAAGACAACGAAATTGTTCTGTTAAGTTAAAACTGAAGTGAAAAATCGATAAATCATGTTTTAACATTAACAAGGACCTTAACCAATGTGGAATAAGTGGTGTCGACCAGTAGATGGGGTGGTGGTGTTGGAAATGTTGCGGCGGACAGGCAACTGCAATGAAACGATTTGAGTGAGTTGCGGTGTACAGAGGTTAGAGGGTTTGTCGTGGATGTTCATGGAAAATGAATATTGGAGATGAGCACAAAGTGCAAACAACAAAACTAGAAACACAGGCAAATGTCCACAGCAGGAAAGCACAATATTTACCCTTTTTTTGAGCAGACAGCCCAGTTAAGCCAATTTTCAATTTGAGTCTCTTCTGTGTGTGTGTATGCGTGTTGATTTGTGCGGTGTGTGCGTTTGTCTTTCTGCGTCCTTTTTAGTTACGCACAAGATAATTTTTATGTGGTAGTTGTTGTTGGTGGCGGTGCTGCTGCCCCAGTTAACCGTAGTGTACTCGACGCCGTTGTCGCATTCGTCGTCGTTGTTGTGTCCTTTATGTGTTTTTTACGCAATTAGTGCACAATTTCTTAATTTATATGCTGTCGCCAATTTATCAACATTGTTGTCTTCTGTGCGTGCGTGCGTGTGTAGCCTTATTTGTATGCCTCCATGTGGTAGTGTGAACTCTGTATACTCCTCACACTTACGAATGCGGCCTTACATACATTTAAGTTTCGTAATACAGAAACCAGTTGGCACTACTGGTGTTTCTTGTTTTTTTTGTGTTGGGTTTTTTGTTGGTTCTTCATGGTGTAGACCCTTACAAGGCGTAGGATGTGACGATGATGATGTGGATGATGATGACAACAGTGTCCTTTTCCATTGCGTTCACCCGACCGACCGTCTGTCCGTCCATCCGCCTGTGCGTTCGTATGCGTGTATTGTTAAATGTGTGTTACTAAGGCGCATCCCTTAAGACTTATTAAAACATGTACAATAACTTTATAACTACGCTGTCGTTCGGGCAAATGTATGCATACAACACAACACGTCTATAACTTTAATATAGACTGTTCGGAACAGTGGGACAATTGCGGTAAATATTACTGTAGGCCGAATGAAGTCGGCGTTCATAGCCCTCGTAATGATGTTTACATTGACAAAATCATATGATTGACATTGTAATGTAGTGTATGTAAAAAAATCGTAGGTAGTTCATACGTCTGTCCCACCACATTACACTAGCGAATCGCAATTCAGGAGATATGATCGATATACAATTTATATCCACTGACCGGAACCTACTGTTTAAATCCTACGGCGAACGACTACCTATTTCTTCAATAGCTTGGATAATCAGTTTTCCAACAAGAGGTGTTATTTTGAACCACCCGATATTTCGGCAGCTGTCACTTTTGAAGCATTTCTTCTTTGACATTGGACAAGTAGAAACTACGCCATTACTAAAAATGGAACGATACACGCTTCAACAATTATTAAAATTCACTACAAAAATTGTGAAAATTGTGAAAAAACGCAGGTTTGTCCATTCCTCAACGTTCTTTGGAATTTGGCATTCCACAAACGTCATTACATCGTATTTTGCATAAAGAGTTGGGTCCTAAGGCTTATAAAGTTCAGTTAACACAAGAACTGAAGCCGGCCGATCATCAACAACATCGAGTCTTTGCTGATTGGGTCCTTGAAATGCATGAAAATGATCCGGAATTCTATCGAAAAATCATCTTGACTGATGAGGCCGATTTCACCCAGGTGGCTACGTTAACAACAAATATTGGCACATAACCTATGAGTTATGGTTGAGAAGCCTCTCCATCCTCAACGTTTGATTGTTTGGTGCGGTAGCACATTATTTTTTCAACCCTCCTATACAATCTTTTGCCCGAATGGCAATTAGAGCGACGGCGTCAGTAGTCAATAGATATCTCCGGAATCCACATTGCTTTTCGGATATAGCATATTTTCGTTCTAGTATTTTTACTATTGGTCAAATATGCATATTGGTCGGTGCGACGAAGGCTTTCACGGCTTCATACCAGTATACTCGTATAAATTTGGATTCTTGTGTGTTAAAAGCTCACACTACCTATCAGGCCACTGCTACTTGTGGCCGTGAAACAACTGAAATATATTTCGTAAATTGCTTACACTTCCGTTAAGTTGCTGTTTCACTGCTCTCTTTGTGTCGATCACTAAACTAAACTGAACTTTTGTTAAAATTCTTCTAATCGTAAGAGAAATTCACCCACTCTTGTTAGTTATTCTGCATCAGTGAAGTCAGTAAATCGCAAAACAAAGAATATTGTAGTGGCCGAATCGATAAAAAACCATATTCAACATTAAGTTTCATATAGTAAAACACTACTGCAGATAACTTTCAATCCCACTGTGCGGATGTTTCTCATCGAATGGTACTGCTGTGAGTACAGGAAATATAAAATCCCCACATGTATACTCAGCACAAGTGTTTTTATTAGTTTGTCTGACAATGAATGAATGGTCGTCGTGTGGACCAGAAGGAAAGGGTTGTTTATGGAAAAAGGATTTACAAACACACATACATACATACCAAAATCCTAGTATAGATTTTCCATATGTTTTCATAATTTCCATATTTTTTTTTTCTATTCTGTTGTCGGAGGGCGTGGTGGTTTCCCCAAAGTTTCTTCCTTCGTTGCCTATTGGATTCTGTGGTCAATACCAAAATTTGGTTTTAATTTCTCACACTCGGCTGACAGTATGCGAAGGCGATAGGAACTCCTTCAATGAACACGAAAACATTCAACATTCGCACCACCACAGGCTCACCACTCTGAAACTGAACTCAACTGAAGAGAGGAGAACAGAACAGAAAAGAAACTTTCGTATAGGCTTAAAGTTTACTTTTCACATATGATACAAGTTTTTCGTATCGACGTCAGTTGTTGTGTGTGTGTGTTTTTTTAGTGCTGTTACGTTCATATCATTTGTGATGGAAAATAATTAAGTTATTATAGACCTTAATATGAGGAGCACCATTCACACACACACACACACACATGTGGATACTCTACCACACATGTAGACATATGTACGTGTGTGTTTGAAGGATTAGTAAGTTTGTATTGGTGTGCTTAGGTGTACGTGAGTGTGTGTCACTGGGAGAGTGTATATCAACAACATGAGTTTATAATTTTTGGCAAGTTTATGAAATTTTCATTAATTTCAACCACAAGAGATTTTTGACGACATTTCACCAACAACAACAACAGCAACGTTGAACCTTGACAACAACAACAAAGCCTATGATAATAATCAATGCCTGTCTGCCTGTCTCCGCCTTTTGTAGATCCCTCATATTCAAATTCCTTGAGGGATTTCACAAAACTATGATAACAATATTTGTTGGGGTTTATCATTTTTTGTATTCTTGTTGTTGTAGCCTTCAAATACATCAAAACTTGATTACCAGAGAATATATAAAATATACAGACGTGAGCATTCACGGGTTATTACAAAAGTTTGTCAACAATTTTACTACAAACAAAAAGTAAGCATTAATTAATTTTCTGGAATATTTTCAAAAGTCATATAACACATTGTGTAATAATTCACCGTTTTCTATGAATCAGCTATGAAATGCTTCATATATCTAATGAAGCGATTTCGTTTTCTGCATTGTCCTCCCAGTCATATCAAGTAAACCCAGTGAATAAAACAACTAACATCAGTGTACCCGAACAGTCAATTAGACCAATCATCGCCATGGTTAGGGTTCGAAACCTACCTAAAACCTCTGCTACTGCTTAGTCGGTTGAGATCGCAACTCCACGGCGAGTTTAACTCTACCTGCGATTCAGGAAGTAAATCTCTCTCAAGAGGTTTTGTCAGTTGATCAGGTTAGTAAAATAAGTCCTAAGCGCTCTTGACTAGATTACAGCTACCGGTGAGACCGTGTATCATTACAATTCCAGTTCAAGCTCTGATACACACACAATTAAAAAAAAAATCCATGTGGCAGAAAAAAAATCCACAAGACATTTCTCGTTTAATATGAATGGGAACTTCATACATAGTGAATTGTGCAAAATCATTTTCGAATGCAGAACTTCTGCCATAGCTCTCGCATGAAACGATATTTGATAGATGATGACAAATGACACAACATAATTTCGATAAAACTAAAAGTATAAACGAACGCAATACACACAAACACACACCGATACTGAGCAGAAAAAAAATATAAGTAATTATTTTATAATCAAATACACTCAAAATGTTTAACAAAATTTTGTTATAAATATCATACAATGTTTTTTCCCCCTTTGGTGACATGCATACTCGCACAGATAGACATACGTGAATCGTTGTACTTGTACACCTACACGAACAATGCCTATGTGTGTGTAGCTGAAGTTTTATGTGTTTTTGATATATGTAGGTATGTGTGCGTGTATGGTTTGGTACATGTTTATATTTGAGTTGATTATTGAAATTGATAGTTAATTAATATGGATGATGTCGTGTATTGTTCGATGTGTATCTGTGTGTGTGTGTGTGTGTTTGCGGGTGATGTATCTCTCTGCTATTATTTCATATGTTTTAACGCCTAAAGGTATACTACAAATAAATATGTATATATACATTTGTATGTACATATGTGTATGGGGATAATTTCATTTTGTTGTCAAAACAAAAACTTTTTCTGCAAATTTCCATTTGTTGTTGTTTTCTGATACGGGCATACATTCACATACTTTGCCATACGTACATAATGACACCAAGCAACAGTTTTTTTTTAAAAACAAAGGTGAAATTTAAGATCATTCATTAAATTAAAGTTCTTATTAGCTAGTTACGTGGCAAGTAAGACATCAGTGGAGACCGCTATCAATAGCACTTAGTCTTTACTATTTATATTCGAAAGGAAAAAATAAGTGGTGTGAATTTATTCATTCTTCAGTTCATTTACTTCAGTGCCCCCGCCAAGCTACGTTTTTTATAGAAACTTTTCTTTAGCTGTTGCCCAAACACAAAGAAGAATATACTTTCAGAATTAGCTCATCTAATTCTCAACTGTACAATTCTGCTGATTTTTAGCTTTATGATCTTAATACGCCAGACCCTTTTCTGAGATGTAACAAAAAAGTATCCAAGAGAAATTCCAAAGCCGTTTCAAACTAAAGAAACTCATTCCTTCTTCAGTTTTAATTTGGATTTAAAGAATATCCACACTTAGATATAATTAGGTAGCCTGAGCCATGTCATCAATGACTTTGCGTTCGTCGTCTGTCGTCTCTGAACTTGAGAGTTGTTGAACTGGAATTATTTATGTTAGGTGATCTCATCCGAGTCGTATTTTTGTATACATTTGGTAAAAATATTGAATATGCCAGATTATTAGTGACCCAAAATTCCACCTGTCCTTAAGTTATTGTATCGCAGGTTGGGAGACACTCACTATGTCACTAAGTTGTCCGAAGTATAATGTTTTCCTGCATATCTGAGATTCGTAAACCTAGAGTTCTTTCGGGTTTTATAAGTGTCATAATTGTGTCCCAGTTTTTTCCCCCACGCAGCATAGAGTCAACTATGAAGCTTCTACTGACTTGGTCCACCCGTAAGCGTGAATGTGTTCCCCTTTTTCTTTCCCTTTAGCGCATTTTGGACACATAGGGGAGTTATCGTGTCCATACCGATAACGGGTACTCGTATCAGAGTCGGAGTAAGGAGGTTTATTTTCCCATTGCGTCGGTGACTCTAGATTTGTTCAGATGCCTCGGCTTGCACACTTGTTCTGATGCCAAATCCAGACTTGCACTGATGCCTGGACATGCGAATAGTCACAGAGTCTGATTCATGATATACCTCGTAAGAAGGATTTTCGTTGACAAGTTTTGTCATCCGTAAGAACACCAAAAATATGTTATTTATACTTTCATATTCCTTTTTTTTAAGAAAATAAAACAGTTTAGGGAATGAAGTACCTAGACCACCGCTTAACACCTGATAACATTCGGCGAATCTTTGTTGCATGGTATTCTCAAACCATCCATGTTTTTTTTCTGTCTTAATGTTATTAATTTGACAGGGAAATTTTTAATATCACATCTTTGTTTGGCTGGCGAGGGAAGGGAATGATCGGTTGAGGCCGCGCTGATATAGTTGAGGATTTACCGAGGCCAATATGTTCAAATATATCAGCATCATCAATAATACACCGGGTGTGTTGTTATTTGGTATTGTCCGTATGTATGTGTGTGAGTGTCCAGATCTATACATGTGATTGTATGTGTGGATGCATGACTTAATTAAATTTGACGCTTAAAATGTAGGTTATGGTTGCTATAATTAAATTGTCGTCGAATTGAATTAAATTGGGTGCTAGGTAATAAAGACTAATATAGTTTGGAAAATGGAAACTTGAATTTATAAGTAAAATGCTCCCGGATGAGAACTACCACGGGATGCGCTGACAAGAAAGACCGGTACACCAGTAGATGGACCGTGAGGAATGTTCCTCCATGCCATGTCAGCTGGGTGACATTTCATCATATCGTTCACAGTTGGCCCGAAGACCTGGACTATCTGGAACTTTGTGAAATTTAAGTTAAATCCAGAAATGTCCAATTATATCCACCGTCATTAGTCTAAGCTTTAATAAATTATATTTCTCAAAACACAGTTTTAGATTAAGCAAACCTAGGTTGGATAGATGCCGGTCATTAATTTATTCAAATTCATTGAAAGCTAGCTAAACATTCTAAATAAAATTTAGTACAAACATTATTTGAATTTAAAACAAATAACCCCATTTTTCTGTTCTCTTTCCTGCCTTCTCTTCGAATGAGTCCAGTTCTCCAATTTTACTTAACATTTCGTGGAGTGTAACATCTTGTTTGTGGCTGGTCTGGCTTCTGGAATATACATATTTTATTGATATTTTTTTGTTGGACCCCTTGTCTTTGAATGGAAGAAGAGCGGGCCGGGGGGAAAAACTGTTGTTCTGTTAAAGGTTAACTATCCCAGTGACACATATCCTTTTGTATTCTGCTCCATGCTTCCATGTTGCTTCCTCTACATCTTCATCACATCATCTGTAAACCGTACTATGCGTAAAGTGAAGTGAAAGGAAGACAACAACAAAATAGTCCAAACGACAGAAGACCCAGTTGTATTCTGTATGCGTGCGTGTGTCTGTGCGTTTTCTATGGCACAGACAAAAACACACGCATACAGACGCACAGTCCAAATCAACGCACATTATACAAAGGATACATGGAAACGGAAGAAGAACAAGAACAAGAGGAACAAACGAACGAATGTACCGATGGAAAAAAAAAACGAAAATCAGCCACACAAAACAGGAGAATAACAAAAGCAACACACACAACCGAATTGGAGCGCATGTAGAAGCCTTAACCTGGAGGAGGATAAGCAGAGACAACAGTGCGTCCAATTGTCAATGCGTTGACGAGAGATGGCACGTTCGACTGGGATGTCCAGTCGTGCGTTTAGCTTTAACAACAACAGCAACAACACAATCCGCCAGGACTACATCTACCACACTGTGCACACTATCACACAACAACAATTACTAAAAAGCATAAGATGTTTATCGGAACAGCAAAAAACAGCAGTGGAAAAATGATGGCATCAAAAAGATTCACGAAATTACAGAATAATCAAAATGACAAAAAAAAACCGTCTTTGATTGTCATTTAAACGTGAACGTTTGCGAGGGGAAGGCCTCGGAAGAGAGGACAAACGGAGAGTACGTCAAAACAGCAGGGGTGTCAACGGAATTCTCTAAGTCTACTTTTCCGATTTCATTTTTTAAAGGGAAACATTATCGATTTTTCTTTTTATTTTCTTCCATAAGGTACACAAATAAATATGCTCGTATTTACTGTTTTATATACTTGGAAGCACTACATAATTTTCTTTTTTAAACAAAACTTTAAATCACAGAGATTTGTATGTGCAGACAGACACACATATACATGCGAACAGTGTAGATGCGAGTATGTGTGTGTATATGAAGCCGGTGTTTTCTGCCATCGTCATCGTCCTTTTTATAATTTATTGAAAATTGTTGCTTCTCATGTGAAAGAAAGAAGCAAATTGGAAAAACACAATAACAACCACCATGAAAAATAACAGACAATGGCAACAACACAATACATGGACTCCCACTCGTGCTCTCATTAGCACAATTGTTTTTGCGTGAGTGTATTAAGGACAGTACGAAACGCCACGACACAGCAGACGCACATTACACGGTGCGTGAGAATTCGACTCAAGAGAGCAAGAGTATGAGTGACTTCATGAGAATACTTTCGTTACTAGCTCTCTGCACACAGAACGGTTCCTTTAATTTCGTTTTAATCCCACAAAAGAGAGAACTTAATTGGATTTGAGTTATATGTTGTATAATTTTTGTCCTCTCTCATTCTCTCTTTCTATTTAAGGCTCTCCCGCTCTGAATTGTTAGTGTCCTTTTCGCTTCAAAAATAGCGGCAAATTTACCATTCATTCATGTTGTTGAAATTTATTATTGTTTGCCTCTTTCCCTTATCCTTTTGCCCTTAAATTTTCTCCTTTTCATGGAAAGTTCAAAACAAGAAAAAAAAGAAAATGTGTGGCAAAACGAAACGAGACGTGAGAAAGGAAAACATTACAAATACAACAAAACAGGCGGGTGGGTGTCAATGTTTACATTTGCGTTGAAAATCTACAGTACAAAAAACACATTTTGAGAATTTTAAAAACAAACGTAGGAATATTGTGAAAATACATAGATGGCAAATCATTTTTATTAACTCGTAAATTCGTTTAGTGCGATAAGATATGCTTATCGAATATGTGGTGTGAATTTTCTGCATAAGACATTGCTGTTATCGAACTGAATGAAATCTTTTCCGAAAAGAAACAGTGATTTTCTATGACAAAAATGTTTCTAACGAGAAAATGCGAAATATTGAGGATGCTGGCTGTATCTTAAATACTGTTTAAAGTACATGCGTAAAAGTTAAAAAAAAAGAAACATTCACTATTTAAGATCATATTTTGTGCATGGGTCCAACAGAATTTTTTTTTTGAAAATCTATGAAAAAAAAATATTTTGTCGGAATAATATTTTTTTTCTATACCAGTATGACGTACATATAAGATGGTAATATGAATAATAGGGTGGAGTGAAAACATGCTTTTTTTTAATTTGAAAAAGTTAACCTCGGAAAGAGATGTAGTCTGGGGTCCTAATGAGGGGAAAAATAAAGAAAAAAATTTTAAAAAATGTTTAGGGGTCGCGCCACTCCTTCGAAATTTGGAAATTATCGCTATTTTGGCGTTGATTTTAGAAAAATCCTAAAAATTAACGACTTAACTTATTCGAAATTTAAAAGTTTGAGCTTCTTCAGTGCCCAAACAAAAGTATTTGAGGCAAATATGAGGATAATCGACTAATATTTGTAGCTTTGGTGGCGATTTCATTGTTCAGTCAATTTTCTGAGGAAGGGACGATTTGACTTACTTTACTTTTTGAAATTTTTGAACAATGAGAAAATTTTTTTTAAATTTTTTCATGCCCTTATTTCATTGTTTACGCTATTGCAAACATTTATTGACATCAAACTTTTTAGGATTTTTCTAAAATCAACGCCAAAATAGCGATAATTTCCAAATTTCGAGGGAGTGGCGCGACCCCTAAAAAATGTTTAAAATTTTTTTCTTTATTTTTCCCCTCATTAGGACACCAGACTACATCTCTTTCCGAGGTTAACTTTTTTTTTTGAATTTCACTCCACCCTAATGAATAACCCTCAATTCAGTAAGCTCTACACGATAACGTCTGTAGTTTACTGTTTAAATGCGACTTTGAATGGCTAACGATTTTTCCAGAGAGAACTATACAATTTCTTGATTCCAAATTCTCTCTGTTGAGATTTTATAACGATCAGGTCCTAACATTGATTGATACAATGATTGGTATAAATGGACATTATACCGCCCATATTGGACGTATTCTCTAGGAATCATATAATGTACCACATCCCATCTTCACAACTCTACTAATGCAGACGATATGGTCGTTGAAATGTCGTAATCGAATCCTTATAAATTTATTTAATTACAGTCCCATTATTTAGCAAATCATAAAAATAGGTTTTGCAATTCCTTGTTAGTTTTATTTTCAATAACAAGGGAAACGGTTGTGTTCCTCCATTTCCCCTGTTGTTATCGATAACTATTTGATTATATTCGGTATTCTATAAAACAATTTGACGTTATTATGGTGTTGAGACGATTTTGTTTTTGTCGTCGCGGAATTTTGGTAACGACTTGTAAATTTTTTTAAATGTTTCAAAATTATACAAAAAAAACGAAAAAACTGCAAAACAATTTGAAACCCGGTGTCAAAAGTATAGTAAAAAACTTGATTTAAGTACGGATTTTAGTAGCTCGGAATTCGTAATTTTATCCATACCTGAGCCCGAATTTAAGTTCATAATGGGATAGAAATAAGTTTGAAATGGACTTATGTGTAGACCGTTTGCATTAACATAAGCCCTTGAAATTATCGGAAACTGTGATTAATTAAAGGAAAAATTTGCTGAAATTGATATCACAATATTCTTGTTCCAAGATTATTAATATCATAATAGGATGAGTTCGAATTACATTTAAAGAGAGTACGTTTTTATTTAGTCTTACTTTTCACTCTCAAAAATAGTTCTAAGAATTTGTTCTCTTACCTCACTTAAAATTGGACTTACTTTTCCTAATAAATATTTAACTGTACTTAAATACATCAGCATTGACATTTTCAATGATTTCGTCACCAATCATTGGTTTATTATGTGCTATTGTATTTCGTAATTAAACGAGAACTAATGTTTAATAGCGCATAGTACGAAAACCGACAAGCCAACAAAGAAATCAAGTATTTTATTCTTAATTTAAGAATTTTTGTACTTCTCACTTCGTTTAATTGATTTTCTATTCTTTTTTTTTTAATTTTAACTATTGTAGACAAATTGTGTTTCTAAGACATCCAGACTCTCAGGGAGTATCTGGAAAACGACTGGCTGTGAAAATACCAAGTTGCATTGGTTCACAATACTCAGCTGGTAGAAACCCTGTGCAAAAAATATCAATAGTGCTGTCCATTTGATTGTTTTGGAAATTAATGCTGATCTGATCTGAATTGAAATTTTATTAATATTGTTGAAAAATCTCAGATTGTTGAAACATTTGGACCGGTAGAATTTTGAAACATGAATAATATTTCATTCATCTGTGTGCCATGTGTCGCATACTGAGA
This sequence comes from Hydrotaea cyrtoneurina, assembly GCA_958296145.1. Classification (NCBI taxonomy): domain Eukaryota; kingdom Metazoa; phylum Arthropoda; class Insecta; order Diptera; family Muscidae; genus Hydrotaea; species Hydrotaea cyrtoneurina. The sequence goes on from OY282515.1 coordinate 70,647,639, forward strand.
GTCGGTCTTTGAATTTAGAAAAGTATTAAATGGAAACTCAATCGAAAGAGTAATATTCGGAACTAATGTTATTTGGTCGTTCGAACCGGATTAATATGTGGAAATATATACAAGTTCATGGAAACAACAGACAATAATTTTGCTACACACTATTATTCTGGGAATTTCAAGTTGTCAGGCTTTTGTCTCAGAAGTTTTCTTTGCAATATACGACTTTGTTAATTGTATGATTTTCAATCAGAAATAAAAATAATTTTCAAATAAAAATAATAAACAGACTTAAATATTAGAGACGTGCTTTTTTTTATTCAAATTATCGATAAATAGTAAATGACGTCTCTGACTGATATAAAATACCAAATTGGCACCAATTCAATGAGAAGAAGTGATGTTGACTCAAAAACGACGATGAAGTGACTAACACAACTTCAACCACAATTAGGCTGATGAGACAGGTATTAATATTTTTCAAAAACATCTGGTGCAGACTAGAATTTGGTGTGATCCGCCATGCTATTTCAAAAATTGTACTAAACATTCGTCTGTGAGTAATATACCCATCGGACAGATGTTGTCTAAGTATTTCCGGACGATTCAAATATTATGGCCAACGATTTTAAATGAATCGAGGGCTCTATAAAAAGTGCCCCAAACAAATTAGGAATTCCCCAACAAAATCTCATAGACAATTTTTCAAAAAAAAAAGTTGGGGAGTTTTTAATTTTTAGTTCATGGACAATGATACATTTTTTAGTTTTGGGGAATTTTTCGTTGTTTTTTTAGGGATATTATCATAAAAGAGGTCAATAATATTTCAATTTTTTTATGTTTTTTTTTTTGGGTATTTTTCATAATATTTGGGTGATTTTGCATTGGGTAATTTTTCATAAATTGTTTGGGGGATTTTTACAGATTTTTCGGGGAAATTTTCATATTGGGCTTTTGGGGGTATTTTTCATTTATTTTGGGGTATTCTTCATTTGGGGTATTTTTTATTTATTTTTTTTATTTTGGGATTTTTCATTTGGGAAAATGGATATATAAAACTGGACATTTAAGTCATTTCGGATTATATTCTAATTTGTTTGCATGTAGATAAAAATATTGAATAAGGTGTCTTCCAATGTGGCGTTTGTTCCAAAAAAACTTCTTAAAATATGTTAGATTCTAATAAATTATGAAAAATTCAACTTTTGAATTTAAAATATGGAAGAGGAAATATTAATATTTCCTGACTCTATCAAATCTACATCTTTTATAGGAAATATAGAACAATTCGCCCTATTATATAATAATAATTTAGAAAAATCATTCAGTTGTTCTTTGTTCATTTGATTTTTTTTTTATCGACACGCAACGATTCATTCAAGCCGTCTTTGATGATAATCAGTCCTGACCAGTAGCCGAATATTCACATCGCTCTATTGAGGTAACCAGTCAATGATTTGTATCAATTTCTTCACCGAGTATGTCATCTGGTTTGTTTCCAAATCGCCTAAACTTCCCAATGGAGCTAAATCTTGTTACGGTCGAATATCCGTTATCCGTTGTGGGATCTCCATGGCCATGTTGTCCGTAGGCTGCAATATATATTCGTTATCAGTGACGTTTTCAGTTAATATGTGAATACAGTTTAGCGAAGTATGCAACCAGTAACTTAAATCTGGTTTCACTAGGAGGTGAATACCGAAATGTGTACCGTTATTCCTGATATGTTCATTCAAAATTCCCTCCAATGCTTTAGGTAGCGTTCTCGTATGCAGATCTTGTATAATTCAAACAAATAATGCGTTAAAAGTAATCAGAATCCCTGAAACATCTTCCGGCGTCTTCTATGGCTGAATGAAGTTTTAGTCCATTTAATTTTATCTTTTGTAATAATATTATCCACACTTATGGCCAGGATTCTCAGTCCCTCATCGGATTCAATGTTAGCACTGATGTCGGCCATTAAAAATAGTTTATGCGTGATGGGTCTTCTAAAATATCCTAAGTTTTTCTGAAGTTTAGTATTTCGATGTTTCTATTATGACATTTCATCAGATATTACATCCAATGGTGGTCACCACTCTAACTATTATCTTTGGAATATGCGACTTGTATGTTTTTACGAAGGGAGAGGGTATATATACGTCGGTTTACCCGACTAACAGCCTGTTTTTATAAAACGAATGGGTGTTTCGTTTCGGTAAAATAACGAACAGAAATTATGTTTCGTCAGTTTTGGTTTTTGTAACAAGAAAGTGTCAATTATATTCTAATTGAAATTTTTTTCTTATGTATTTTTGTGGGTAATATCTAATTGGATTCGTTGGAGTTGTAGAAACACAATTCAGTTTCGTTTCGGCTACAGACGTTTCGGTTCGTCTCAGACGTATACGTTTTATAAAAACAGGCTATAAAACTTTCTCACTGTTTTTTATTAATTTTTATTTAATTACAATACAATGTATGTAAGGGAAACCCGGGTTACTTAGGCCATATAGCCTCGCGATGGGGTAACCATCTGGACGCGATGCGAGGTCCTACGCGTCAGACGAGCTTGCCATTCTCTTCCAGCAATGGATATCCTTTAGGGAAACTCCCTTAGGTTGGACGATTTCAGAAGGGCGCTCGCAACAAGCTAAGTGTTCCCCATCCACGACTCTCATGTCAACATATTAGGGGCTGGATGGTCTGCGTCTGTCTCCATAGGAGCGGCAGTATTTACTACACCTGGCCGTTGGTATAAAAGGCGTCCTCCTTCATGAAGGGTTGGGGCAGAAAACTCCCAATAAGGGTCTGCAGACGGAAACCAAAATAAGGGTCTGCAGACGGACAAGAGAAATAGGACGGTACCCTATTGGTGGTGGGAATCGACAACGGGTTCCTCGAAAGACTGAAGGAGATGAAAGAGAGGGCCTTCTTCATCTCCACGGCCGTATACATAAAAATCGGCAAGGTACCTATTGGTAGGACGGCAAAGAAGACCGACGCTGCCAACTAGGGCACGAAAAAGATGGCAGTGAAGCAGCAGCAGCACCGCAACAATCAGAAGAGGAGGCTGAGGACCCCATCACCAGCTCCCAAGAAGACCGATTTTTGGCATGACCGGCATTAAGGTCATCCAGATAAACATCCATCGGAGCGAGACAGCGGCAAATTCAAATGTTCTTCATTATGGTCCATATGTGCGATTCCGAATGGACGAACGTAATAAATTTTCTGCTAATGAATACAATATGTGCTTTGGGAACCATTAACCAGGGCCTTAGACATGACAGTTTGATCAAGTTCACTTAACAAGTACAACATTGTGAAAAACAACATTGTGTTATTAAATCAGATGCACTTAAAATGTCAGCATATTTATTTACTCCAAGCATATGTGGGTCCTTAATTCAACTATTTAATTAGCTACTTAAAAGAAATGATAGGTCAACTAGCTATCCATCTTGCAAATACTAATTCCCCCAATATCTTAGACTATACATCGCCAATAACGTATACTTTACATACTAGCATGTACCTACATATAGGTATTTCGATATGTATACCAGTACACAAAAAGTATTATAAATATTGACAATATTTCAAATAGTTTCTCATATTCGGTTAATTTATTACATTTGTAACATTTATTAAATAATTAAATTAATTTATTTTTGTTATTTAATAAAATTCTATTTAAACCTAAATATTACAAAATGCCAACCTTTTTCCACACCCCCCTCTCCGCAACCATATTTGATAAGGCACAAAACATCAGCAGCAACAACAACAACAATGCCAGCAGCAACAACAACAACTCGATACTTATTATTTGTATTATTTGTGCTCGTAACGAAAAACGGCCAAACGGAAAAAGTAAGAAGGAAAAACAACAACATATTGCCATCTCTGTCTCGCTCAGAGCAGCCGACAACAGCGTATGCACTCTTTTTATTAAATATTACAACAACTATGACGACAACAACATGCACACGACAACAACAGCAACAACGAAAGGAAGATGATGCCGAAGAGGCGAGTTGCGGCAGCAGCTGAGTGGCAATAACAACAAAAGAAACTGGCAAAAACGGAAAACAACAACATAACAACGCTTTTTTTTAGGTGGGGAATGCCGGAGTCAGGAGTATCGCAAGAGCCAACAACAAAATGAAGAATGGAGGGAGCATCAGCAGCAGCATGTTCCAACTGTAACAGAGATTTCTGTTTTAAGGGTTCATACACCAACAACAACATCAGCAAACAGCAAATTACGGCAGGAGCAGCAACGACAACCAGTTGTGTCGGTGTTAGTTGTTGCTGGCAATGATGATGATGACGATGATGACGACGACGACGAACGACTCTACTCCATGAAGACAAACAACATGCAATTTTTCCCATACAGCAGCAACCGCACCGCACTTTTTCCAGTCTTCAGTCTTCTCTTCTGCAAATCATTTGGATTCTCCAGCGCCTTCCCTACACACATGCACGTGAAAATCTACAAGTTGTGTTGTGTGTGTGCGAACATGATGATTCAGAGAGCAAGAGATTTTAACTTTTCCAGAGCACAAAAAACCACGAGAGTTCTATGGCCACGTTGTAGTTGTTGCTTGTGTTTGGTGTTTAGTCGTCGGAATACAAAAGAGGCCTCTTTGTCGGTGTTTGTATGATTGTCAAGTTGCCTGCCTTCAGTGTGAGTAAAGCTAAGGGTTCGTTTGTTGCCTCGTTACTCTGCCGATGTCAATGTTGTAAATCGAACGAAGAGCACCCCTTCAAACATGTCGCAAGGAAAACTGCAAACGGAAATATTGTTAGAGCGGAAAATTGACACAGGTTCGATGTTGTGGTCAGCCGCCGCCTGCAGTGCGTTCGTTGGCTAGGCTCGTTTACTCGCTCGTTTCTTTGCGGTACGCTGGTGTGCTTGGGTGTTGTGTTATGTTCGTTCGTTAGGCTCGTTCGTTGCTTGTGCTCGTTTGTTTGGTCGTTCGGTTAATTTGTGGTGTGTGTATGTTGTATACATGTGCGTGTGTCGTAGGTTGCTTTCATGCTGTTGGCTGGCTGGTTGGGCCACCCTATGCCAACACACTCGATGTGACACTGGTCCGACTGGTTGCTCGTTCGATTCGTTGCTACGACTGCGACTTACGACTACTACTGCCACTTCCACTACCGACCGACTGACTGTTATTGCTTGCTTGTGCATTCATTCTATTCTGTCTGGTGTTTTTCTCGATAGAGTTTGCCGTCCTTTTTCAGTATGAAATTGAGTTTTGTGTAGTTAAGTCAGCGAAAATTTCCGTATTATTCCAAATCAAACACAGATCGTGTGAGAAATATATATTGTTTTCCACAACAACAACCACATACTTAATAAAGAAAAACAACATCCTAAGAATACAAAAAAAATATATAGAAATTTTCAAAAATTTCCTTACAAAAAAGAATTAAAACAAACAATAATAAATTCGTATTATTCCACAATAAAACGCAAAGTATTCAAATCGTATCCTCCTCCAGCACAGTTGGAAAAAAGTGTATGTTGCAAAGTCCCCCTCAAACAAACCTAAAACGTTCGAACCATATTGTATCGAATAAACGGTATTTTTGCGTAATATTAACCAATCTTTTTGATTTAAATCAAACAAATCTTTATTGAATCCTTAGTTTTCCATTAAAAAATTAATTTAACATGATTATTTACAAAAAAAAAACAAAAAATTAACCATTTCTCTTTACCAATTTTCTTTTACAACACTTTATCTTAAATCTATTTTCATTTAATTATAAACAAATCAAAATTCTTATTGTTCTTTTATATTTCGAATTTTGTATTCGTTTCATTTGAAATCTAAACAAATCGACTTGTACCAGTTTTTGTTCAGTTTTTCATTTCAAGTGTTTTTCAGTTCAAGTATTCGGGTCTCAGTGCGAGTGTATGTAATGGTGCATGGCTGAATGTGTGTTTGTGTGATTTCAATAAAATTTGTTTATAAAATTGTGTTTTTTTTTCTCTCGTATTCAAAACAAAATCTCTTATGGAAAATGTCGGTAAACGGGTGTGTGTGTGAGAGTTTATAGAACGCACGGATGTTGAAGAAATCTATTTCCATCGTAAAATTTGAATTAGAAACGTTTCCAGTCTGATCTCCATGCTAATGGATTTCAAAATTTAATGTTTATTATTGAAATTTATTTTATCTAACGATAACTGCTGCGATTTTTCTGTTTATTTAGAAAAAAAAAGTGAAAGTATTTTGGTTTTTTCATCTTAAGAAAAGTCATCGGCTTGATAAAATTCCAGCACATGTTTCGACATGTCTGTTAATGGTCTAAAGGTAAATTAATACAATATCGAACATATAACCAAAAGAATTTTCAAAATGTTTTCATAATTAAGAGCAAATAGCGAACAAAAGTCAAAATTTGCTGAAAACTTAGTTAAATGTGTAGCATATGCTAAGTATTTATTGACCCAGTTAAGGGTAAACTGGAAAATCTATGCAATTCCAGCTTAAACTTTATTACATATCATTCAATGTCAGCCTTTTAAAATAAGAAGTTTCAAAACAAATTACAACTAATTTTCAAATATCATAAAAAATCCTGAAAGTCTGCTACATGTTTGACCTATGACAATACGGTATTGAAAAACCAGCATGTGAATTGTCATGGGAATCCTGAAAGTATGCAACAGTTTTGACCTAGGCAGACTTTAAACCATAGGCTCATTTAGACCTATGTCAACTAGTTTTGAAAAGATAAAATATGAATTTCACGAAAAATCCGAAAATTATGCAACATTTTTGACCTATGTCAATTCCGTCTGTGGACTTACTCAATTCGAAAACAGATTTTTTGTTTGTTTTCGGGCTACAAAAGGATTCAATAGTTTTTGAAAAAGCAAAAAATGATTAAAAAATGATTAAATCCTGAAAGAATGCAAAAAGTTTTAGCCTTGGACCATTTAGTTTATAGACTCATTTTGACCTGAGTCAACTAGGTTTTTAAAAGTTCCAAAGTGTATTTACCCTTAACATCCTAAAATTATGCAACAGTTTCGATATAGGCATATTTAGAAAGCGAAATATAAATTTTCATCAAAACCCTCAAATTATTCAATGATTGACCAAAGTCCATTTATTCTTTGGTCATTTTACAGAATAAAAATTTAATGCAAATTTTTCGAGTTGGTTATATTTTTTTCGTGTTAGACAAAGTAGTAAAATAATTTCTGACCGAGGTCAACTATGCCATGGAAAACCCAAAATGTGTATTTACCATTAAAATCCTGAAAGTATGCAACAGTTTAGATTTAGGAAAATTTAATATAGGGCTCATTTAGACCTGTGCCAATAAAGTTTTAGAAAGCGAAATTTAAATGATCATCAAAACCCTGAAATTATGCAGTATGTTTTATTCTAATTTAATGCAAATATTTAGTGTTGGTAAGAAGCAAAATTATATTTTTTCGTGTTAGAATAACGTAGACAATATTTTTTGACCTGGGCCAACTTTGCGTTAAAAACCTCGAAATATAAATGTATAGTCTAATTTAGACCTGACTCAAAATCCTGAAAGTATGCAAAAGTCATGACCTAGAACAATTCAGGACGACTATTTTAAAAAGCAGACAACCAAATGGGTAGTTGCAACAATTTTCACATTTTTGTTTCATCTCTTTACCCAATCAATAGAGCTAGCTCAAGATATACATATGTCCCTTAAAAAATTTAAAGGTTTCTTTTGGAAATCAAACAGAAAAGGTTGCTCTCTTCAAATCTCTTAAAGTATGCAACAGTTTTTTTTATCAACGTCTTATTTGACAAACATTAAGTATGCTATATGATAGACCTTCAAACAATGTACATTTGTGATTTCAGTTTAATTTCAATTTAAACCCGCAAATTCAATATTTTGACTTCCAGACCTACATCAACTAACTCATATGAATAAACCTCATACCGAAATAGTTCATGCTATGTTTGAAACGGTCTTGATATGAGTGATCGTCGCTAATTGAAGGACTTTATGAAATGAATAGCCTTCTGTTGGAAATTTTTGAAATTTGCATTCTTATTTATTTATTTAAAACCAAATTGTCCAGTTAATACTTTTTAAGTTTTAAAAAAGTGATTTTAAACTCTTTTTTTCTAAGCCCTTTATATACTTGATGTGTACTCAGACTAAAATAATGCAATATTCTAACTTTGTAAATACTTTTTCTTTCTCGCTTTCATAATTCTAAAACAGCCAAGTTCAAATGCAACCCAGAATAGCTTCAAAAATCGAATGCTAATGAAATTTTTCTCAGCTGTAATTAAAATATTTTTTTGTATAGTCTGTGATGCATTTGATTTTTTCTAAACCGACAGTGAATTACTGAATTTCAGTTAGACAATTTGTGGGTCATGGTATTAGTTTGTCTTGACGCATGAATTTGTATATTAAAAAGGTTATTTATTTGTTTTTATCCGGAGACGGTTCGTGGGAATTTATTTTTGGAAAAGTCTGCAAATTACATTACATTTCTATATATTGGATAGATCTGTCTCTAGTTCCTTAATAACGAAATAGATACTATCATAATCGACCCTGTCTGTACGTTTCTCAATAATCTACAATTATTCTGTACTATTAATAATTTCTACAGTCCATAAGTATGTCATTTAAGGATATCACTATCCTTGTCAAAATTTCCACATATTTGGTTCAAACGCATGCCGTTTTACTGACCTAGTGTAACAAAGGTGGCATTGCCAATCGGCGAAATGGGTCATGTGACCGTTCAGAATTACGTTTAGTCTGTGCCAGTTCGCCATTGCTGATCCTAGCAGTTAGAAATAAATAAAATCATTTTTATAAATATGAGCAGTTGGCAAAAAATCTATTTTTACATTATCACTTGTTTTATCAGACTGTATATCTATCCGCCAAAATATAGCCAAGTGATCCTTAAAATAATTTGTAATCAGATACTGCCTAAATGTGGGTTATATTTGTGAATATTATGACAATATTATTTTTTTTAATAAAAAAAAATAGGAAAAATTCTGTAAAATCACAACAGGGTCTCTTACTGCTTTTGTCATTTTATTTTTTAAATTAAATTTCGAAAACTGATTTAAATAAATCCTTAAAATGCCATATATTTTTTACTTAGCAATTTAACTTTAGCTATGTCTATTTTTTTAAAGCCCTTTTTAGGCACGTCAATAGTGTATTTTGTAAGTAAATATTATTTAAGGCAACTATTAAAAATATTAAAACAGAAACAAAAGGTTTTGTTAAAAAAAAAAATTAGAAACTGCTAATTGCAATTGTCACCAAAATAAAATAAATACGATTTACTGAACCTAGGTTATCACACAATTTACAGTGTTTTAGTTTTAATGACTGTTCGTCTAGAATTAGGTAAGGTTTGGTAATAGAAAATATTTTTTTTAAATGATAGAAATTCATAGAAATATTCGTTTTTTCAAATACCTCTGATATGTATTCTCAAATATTATTATAAATAGCGGGAGTGTATAATATTTCAAAATAAACAACAAATTGGTATACATAAATTCAAAACCGAAATAATAACCGCAGACATTTTAAGACACACAAATTAGCTGCATCTAAAAATTTTCCAATTTGTATAAAAATCTACTAATTTATGTCAAACGGAATAAGACTTAATGGTGCTGGCAATCCAAATGTTATCACCTGGGGTCGAATAGATTTTATAATCGGAAAACATTTAAGCATAATCTTTTAAATAATTTATATCGTTAATATTTATAAAGACATCAAATATAATTAAAATAAAACATCTGCGGACCGGAACCTACTACTAATGTCTCATTAAAAAGAAAACTAGTTTTCAAACAAATGTGCTATCCGTTCACAGCATTTAATGCGATTTCGGGACCTTGCCGCTCAAAAGAACTTATTATATTTTTTTAATGAAACAACAAAGAAAGCTCTATCTAAAAGTCTGAAATGTCATAATCCCAATGAACTTAAATTAAATACAGCATCAAACATTAACAATGACATACGCCCCAAACGTGACGGATTCTATGGCGTACTGAAAATGATCCCAATGAAGTTGAACCTCAAACCGTTGAAAGTGGGTAATGAAAATGGACCCAAAATGCTAATTGAAGCTCGTTTTCATGTCGATACTTATACAAAAGGAATGTGCTCTCAAATAAATGAAGAGATGCCCCAAAATTTCGTGTGGTTGTTGGGGCCCACTGGTTTCCGTATGAGGTTTGGCTGCAATTTCCATAAAGACATGTTTTGTTTTATGAAGGAAACTAGTTCACACCATTTATGTAAAATTTTTCATTTTGCATTTCTTTCTGTTTACCCAAAAAGGAAATTATAATGCGTTTTGTAAGTATGGCAAAAAATATTTCCAATTAAAAGTAATGCAATTAAATTTTAAATCAAAAAATTTAAAAAATCACAATAGTTACAATTTTAAATAAATAATAATAACATCTAAAATATGAAAATCATAATTGCAATCGATTTGAAGTTTATAGATCCTGCTATATTTTTAAAAATGTGTAGTAAACCAAAACATTCTAAATAAAAACTTGAAACTATTTCTTATTATTTTAAAACGACTCCTATTTTTAGAAAAAGGCATAGGTAAATAATGTTTAATTACATTTAATAACAGTCATTGACTATTAAAAAAGGCAAAAATGTATGGCAATTTGTTGGTATTCAAACGTATTTTCCATTATTAGAAAGAAAGCTCGTAAAATGTGGTAAATACTAGTAAAAAACAATGTTCGATTTATATTCAAGAGAAAAGAAAATCTCCTTAATTATTACAACTCTCTTCTATATAAGAAACAGTTCAGAAAATATAGAAATATTTACAATTATTATCATTCAAGTTAATAATTTTGTCTGGTCGTTAAATAGATAAAAGTGATAATTCCACGAGTATAGTTGTTGTTATTCTTTTAGACGCCTCCTAAACTGTAAATCTTATTTTTCATTTTTGTTTGCATGCACGAGTCCACCACAGTGTCTTTAAGATATATTGAGAAAACGTAGGGATACATTTAGTGTAAAGAAATTTTATTTGAGCGCTACTAATACGAGATTTGATCAAGGGGCTCCCGGTTTTACGATCAATATTCCGAGAAAATAACAAATTTAACTTTAATGTTAACTATTAACTTATATACTGAACATAAATACTGTCGATCAATTAATTAATAGGGCACATTGCAATTTAAATTATTCTGACTATGTTCGGATAGGGAAAGGGTTGATAAAGATACGGCTTGTACCAAATCCATATATTTTTGGCTTCGGTTTATCGCTGTAAAAACTAATGATTTCGTCTATGTCATCAGTATTATCCTTGAACTTAAGATAATTTCCTGTACGAGTATATTGTAATTATTAAATAAATAAATTGGGATTTTTTTCAGTACAAGAACCCCACATGCATAGCTTATTATGTACATTATTTCATTTATATGTATACAATGTGGTAATGAGATTGCCGCCTGTTTTCATTATACGAATTCGTCTGTGACAAACGACTTTAGCCTGTAGACTAGAATGAAAAATGAATTGAGTTTTTGTGAAACACATGGATAGTTTTATTAGACAGACACAATTACATTACAAAAATATTTCAATTTGAATTCCGAAAGTCATGTTTGTCTAAGAACAACCCTTGCCGGGCGATAATGCACTTTCTTTCGTTGTTTTAATGAGACGGACTAAACAAACCAGCTGTAGTTAAAGTGGTGTTGGTAAAACACATGTGGATTTTTGCCGGTGGCAAAAGTTATTTGTTTATTTACAATGTTTTCTACATATTTTGTATTTTCTATTTATTATATTTATCTAAAAAAAGTTGTTTTCATATTTCTTTCTTCGTTTGTATTTAAATTTTTCAAGAAGTGAACTTTTGATTTGATGAACGAAGTCGTTTTCATATTTTTCCCTTTTCTTTCTTCGTTTGTATTTAAATTTTCCAAAAGGTGAACTTTTGATTTGAAAAACGATTCAGGGCCGTACACGTGTACTGCAACTGACAGGACATGCGAATTTGTTCGTCACACATGAAGTATGAAAATGAAAACAGTTTTAAATTGTTTGGTAGATTTTTTTCCAATTTTTATTATTTCAATAAAATTACACGTAGAACAACTACAAAAAATTTTACATTTATTTTTTTTGGTCCAAATGCAGTTTTTTGTTGTGTGCCATTTTTATTATGAAATACTACAATGCGGCCAAAAACAAATTTGGGACCCATTTGCGTGTAGGGGGAGTAATTTAAATTTTTAGGACTTAAAACAGCCACACAAAATTTTGTGGCACATTTTCATATGTTTGGAGTGTATTTTCACTTTTATTAAATATCGCCATAAAAATGGACCAATATTAATATTTTGTTTACCATTGTCATTACACTCTTTCAACGGTTTAGGGTAAACTTTTCTGGGGCTCATTTTTCGTACGTCCTTATTTGGGTCGTAATTAGTTTTACTTTTGAATCGGATGCCGACATATCAGATAATATTCTAAGAAATTGAAAGTCTTGTCGAACGTCTACTGTTAAGGATTTTCGAATTGATTGACAATGGTTTCATACAAGCGCCAAAGTTAAACAAGTTATAGAAATCGCGTGGCCCAGCTATCTAATAATTTTATTTCGGTTTTTTGACATCAAATATGAAAATATTTTGAACTTCACAGAAATTTTCTTTAAGTTGAGACCCTCTATTTTTTTTGCCGATCATACGATCTAGGAAATTATTGTGCTGTAGTCAACACAGGTCCAATGAAAAACAATCCAAAATAATTAAGAATTCTTAATAAAAAAGTAAAAAAAATTCCAAAAAAGGCCAACATGAAAATTTCCCCAAAAATTCTGAAAAAATCCCAAAAAAAAACGATGAAAAATGGGAGCTCCACCGTCTATTCTTCAAACGAACTAAATGTTCACTCTAATAATATCAGCAATGGATTATTTTGGTTCGTCATTCGTTTTTTCGTGGGGCGCTTTTCATAGAGCGACCTCGATATCCATTTTTAATTGGGTGCAGTTTTGCCAGCATCCACAACTAGATTTATATTTTTGTAATTGTACGTTAAAAAAAAAGCAAAATAAGTTATTATAAAATTAGTTCTTATAAGGAAAAACATAAAGGATTTTTTTAGGATCAAGTTCGTTCTGAAATAAAAATTTTTAAGTAATATTAAAAATTAATTTTAAAATCAATCAAATCCTATTTCAAAAACTACATTTAAAATTAAAATTTAATTAAAAATTTAAAATCTAAAAAATTAAATTTAGAATTAAATATATTATATTTAACATTTTAAAACTTAATTTGAAAATTTAAAACATTAAATTGAAAATTTTAAAAATTAGATTTAAAAACATAAATAATTTTAAAATATGAAAACTTAAATTTAAAATTTATGAAATTAAATTTAGAATTAAGTACATGATATATAAAGTTTAAACATTAAATTTAAAGTTTTAAAATAATACTGACCCAATTTAATGTTTCAATATTTTTTTTAAATTTAAACTAGAAAAAAGAAATTTCAAATTCATTAAATACAATTTTCATTTAAAAAATTCCATTATAATAAAATTAATATTAAAAAATAACATTTAATTTAAAAGTAGTCTAAAAAAATTAAAAATAGTTTAAAAAGTAAAATCAAATCTTAAAAAAATTTAAATCAGAATATAAGTAGTTAAATTTAAGGTTTAAAAGTTAGACTTATAAATTTAAACTATTAATATTTTTTTTTAAATTTCATAATTTTTAAAAATATTTTTTGGTTTTATTTGTTTTTTTATTGGCTACTCGTATGAAAGTAAAATTTTTAATAAAATGTCTTAGGGGGATGTATGGTAACCTTATGAAACGTCGCACAAAAAAGAAGATAGAGCCATGTCTTTCCACTTAGTTTCAAACAGAAAAATATAAGTCGTTTGTTTAATTTATCTGAAATTTTCAATAATGTGAAGTCCGAATAATTCAAATATGTTTCATTTAACCGAAGTTCGTATGTTCAACTGCAGAGAATCGAGTCAGCAAAAAAATTTACATTCGGAGACGTATAATCGTAACGTTGACTTTTGTCATCTCATCTCAACAGATAGTTAAATATTTCTTTCAGGCAGAATTTGGGACATTTCGCAATGGTGGGCAGCTTAATACGAAGAGAACTAACGATATTTAATTAACATGAAGCATACTTTTGGGTAATTGTTTGACTGGTGACTGTGAAAGTTTTGATGTATTTTCATTTATCATTTTGATAATCTCAGTTTATCTAGATTCAGATTCCGACACTATCTTCTTTAGCCTTCTGCTTTATCCGGCAATATGGTTGTGTTTTTATTTTTATATTAACTATTTTTGTTGTTGTTTATTCTTTTCGAAAACATTAATTTTTCCAGACTTTTCTTTTAGACCATTAATAGATCTACGTTTCTTTTTTTATACTAACACGGCTCTCCACCACCCAATGAGTTCCTTCAACAGATCATTATTATTAATTATTTCTGGTATTTGTTTAAATGAATTCTTAACAGAAAAGAAGAGCCAATTTCCTTATTTATACTAAATTTGTGTTTCTTTTGTATTTTTTTCGATTCTCTCGTTCTCCACCGTCCGTCCCCTCATCAACATCATCATATAAATCCCAGTGAATGAACATCAAAAGCAAAAGGCATCAGTGCAATAAAATAGAGAAGAAACCACAACAAACAAAAACACAAACAGAAAATTATCAATAATCATAAAAATAAAAATAAAAGATATATATATATATATATAAATACAAACAACAACAAAAATTATAATAAAACCCCATACCAAAACAAAACATAAAAAAATACCGATAAGATAACAACAAAATAAATTAACCAAAACGAAAATCAAAACTAATCAAAAGAAAAGCAAGCAAAGTATAAACCACCCAAAAGTCAACGTGGAAATAAAACCAACAAAAATTGATCAAAAGCAAAAAGAAAAAAGTGTTAATAAAAAGAGTGCAAATAGAAAAATAAATTAAAACCCAAAGAAAAAAAAAAGAAATTCTGTGAATAAAAGCCACATCACATCATCAGCCCGATAAGACGTTGTGCATGAGAAGTGTATTTTTTTTTGTCGTTGGAGACGAGTAAAGAAAAGCCAATAAGTAATTTGTGAAATAAATCCAGAAATTCAAGTGTTGTTTATTTTGGCAAACGTTTAACAAACAAATCATTCCATATGGTTCATATTATTGAATTGGTCGGTCAGCCGAAGGTTGAGTTTGCTCAACAAGTTAATGTGAGTATTGGCATATACAGACAAATCTATTTTCTCCATCACAATTTATTTTTTGTTCTGCCTAATGTGTTAACGCAGACAGTGTATAACTGGCCTCAGTTATCATACCCTTACAAATATGAATAGGGCAAGCAAATAAAAATATCAACATTCAGCAGAGCCCCCGACAGAAAAAAAACCGATAATAAATCTTGCGTTTGCAGTCACGTAATGACAACATAATATGTGACTTTTGTCTCTGGGTGTATGTGTGTATTCACCCACACATACACACTGGGACATCTTTATAGACCCTTACATACACTGACTCATTCATACACACACACGAACACGCAAAAGTTGTGAATCAATGTTGTTGGAGTGGTGTTTTTCATCGAGCGGTATATTACAATTTTATGAGTTTGTCTACCGGGTATAGTTTCAGAGTTGGAATGTAGACCATACCGACAGACAGTCGGCCAGCCAAAACAAGACCCACAAAAACACACCCAAACATCATCAGCAACTTTTTGTGCCTTTACCAAGGTTATTGGCTACAAATTCCTTTGTTAAGGGACACTGGCCCCGTTGGTGGGGTAGCAGGACAGGATAATTAATCATTTTTATTTCGGATGACAACAAAATTTTCGGCATGTATGCCGCAGCAACAACAACAACAACAAAAAGTGCCAGCAAAAAATGACAACAAAACAAAAATGATAATAATAAAGATGTGTTGTATAACGCGAAAATTAAAGCATACATTATGGCTTAGGCTTCTTTCATTCTATCCACATTCCCCGCTCATTTCCTTCTCAAACAATGATGTGTGACAATTTAAAGTAAAAAAAAAAAACAATAGCATTTGTGATTTTTTAAATTCATTGAAAGAGAATATTAAAAATACTCTTCCTTGTTGCATTCCTCCACCCCCTCCCTCCCTAAAAAGTATGCCTTAGATTAATCAATCTTTTCATTTTCTAGATAAGATGGATTAAAGTGATAGCCTACAGCTAAGAGTGAAAGATTTTCATGATATGTGACTTTTTGAAATATGACAAGCATCTCTTTGGTACATTTCAGCAATAAAATTGAATTAAGCGACAGTTTGTGGCATACTTTTGGAATGGAAAATGTCAGTAAATCGATCATCCACACTAGACTGGGTCTGAAATACCATGAGTATGATTTTAATTATAAAAATTTAAAATGATAGCATACATTAGTCTAAACCATGCAGCTGAACCAAACAAGAGTTTTTTATTCAAGCATTGATTTTTTTTTTAAATTTGTGTATTTTCGTGGACATATAATTGGACATTGTGTAAATTGTATGGGTATAAAAATGTTCAGATCCTTATTTCCTTGAATTTAGTCTACAAATGAACGTCGTTAATTGCACCTTGATTAAATTCTATCTTTGAAATTCTAACAAAAGCGTTATCCATTTGGTAAAATGAAACATTGGTTATATCTAAAGTCGTTAAACGATGGTTTGTATTTCCCGGCCTTAACCAAAAAACAGACATATTTATTGGCCCAAAAATCGTGCTAGTCTTGCTCAATTCACAGATTTAAAAAAATGTTCGCCAAGTTATCGAAATAACACGACAAAATAATAAAATAAAGCGATTATTTTGTAGAAAACCTCCAAAAGTATGCAACGATTTCATGAAAAACTCAATTGATTTAAGGAAATATTGGCTTTGGAGCTAAGAAGCGAAAGAAAGGAAAGATGCGCTAGGTGAAACCTTTTTGAGTACATATTTATTTTTTTTTTTTAATTTTTATTTAATTACAATACAAAGTAGATTTATATTATACTTTTGGGTCCAAGGGTAAACCGGGTGGCACAGACCATATGGCTAGATTTTTGCAGCGACATACGAAAGCCTCTGCTGGTAATCGAACCCACAACCCCCACGGTTCTTATTGAGTATATACATATTTTGATGTCATAATTCGAAAATCATCAAAATTATTTTTTTTTGTCGGTTATTATGAAAGCTACATTTTAATGGTAGCTTTCAGCGGGCACAATGTTGGCGATTTTCTCAGAACTGGATTTTTTTAGAAGATCACTAGGATCAATTCTTCCTGACTATCAAATAATTGTATGGCCTTGTAAGAGAAACCTAACTAAGAGTTGTCCAGCCTAAAATTAAGCTGTAACAAATGATTTGGCACAGCACCTATTTCACTTATTTCCATCTTGTCAGTCGAAAAACACGTATTCTTTATTTCACCCCTAAATACCTAATTTGCTTAACACTGATTTCCCCAGTCACACCATAACAATGAATTGTATTTTTTTTACTGAAACAAACATAAACAAATACTAACTGTGGCATACTTTTGGGAATTGAGCAGGCATACGACCACATTCCTCATGTCTCTGCCAATTGAAAATCTGTGATTGATGATTGATTACTTGCTGTAAGAATCAAAAGAATACTCCGTTTTGTTATATTTTCCTAATACTGGTATTTTATTTAAAATTGAATTTTGAATTGGTATTTTGAATTAAGTAAACACTCAATCATAGGCCATTTGGTGTTATGGTAATGTCTACAGTTGAAGAGTTACATTGATTGAGTGTATATAACATTTTGAGGTATGAAATCCATTTAGAAATTGTGTTACTAAATAATTAAATTATCTACAAAAGTAAAGCATAGCATTGGGATGAAAAAAATGCAGAGCATACTTTTGCAGGAGCAGGTAATATGGTCTGGAACAATCGGTAATGGCAAAAGAAAAGGAATTGCTACGAGATAGTTTTTTTTTGAAGTTTAAAGTCCTGCGATAGAAAAACGTTTACTTACATACAAAAGAAATGGTGTTATGTTCTTGCGAGATCGTGAGAACTCCGTCACACCTTGAAAGCGGTACAAAGTATTTTTTTACAAATCACAAAATTAAATTATTTAAAACTTGCCGTAGTCAAACGTTTACCATAGACATTTCCCAAATGCTCATGACACACTATTCGGTGTAAGGTGCATTTTTTTACAACTAATATGAGACTGGCTCTGTAAGATCTGCGGCAGAAAACGTATACGGAACTTATTTCCAAAACAGGATTGCGATGTTCCGGAAACCGGTTGTAGCTTTTTTTCATGGTCCATTGCGATAAATAGGAAAGAAAATAGGTAGATAGTAGAGAAAAAACCAGGCCGATGATGTTGATAGGATAAAAGGATGCTTGAGTAACTTAAATAAAGCTCCACTAAAATTTATGTTTTTACTACAAGTTTTCGAAAAAATAGCAAGGTCAGAGTTTATTAAAGTTAACTGGATTCCCCCCACTTTAAATATACAACAGACCGACGTTTCGGATCATTGTAGTTCCCTTAAACAGAAGTAAAGGAGAAAATATTGAAGGACGATTGTAGTAAAAAAGATAAGCGAATATGTGAGAATTTGTTAGCACACTGGCTGTTCTGTTCGAGTGACATGAATGACTGGCCAAAGACCTGTGAAAATACTAACGTTGGTTTTTTTGTAGTTTCTATTTTAAACAAAGTAACGGAACGTTTTCAACAGTGTTCAGTTTTTTTTATCACTTTTGTCTGAGCTCAGCTTCTAGTGCCATTTCAATTGTGTATTCTTCAAAGTTGATAAGATTTCTTTCTCTACAACGAGTTCCTACATTTTCATCCTAAAAGCCTCAGTGTTAATAGGATTTGCTAGGCAATGTATCTATTTCTAAGTCAAAAACAAAATGCTCTAGGATCTGGTTAAGAGTATCGATAAAAAAAGTGTATGGAAAGCAATGATTTAAATATTGTCTTTATGGGAATATTACCTCCAGCACCGTCGGTACCATTGACTTTCCCCTGTCATTTAAGTCTCAACTACAGTCTTTGGAAAAGATACCCTCTTAAATCTAGAAAGCAAATTAACTTTCCGAATGAGCAACACCTGCGATTGTTTATGGTCCGCATCTGGAGGGCAATGCTTTCGGGCATAAAATCGTATTTCATATTTTTAAGATTCTACCTTTTCAGAAAACAGGTTTCATAATCAATTTGCCGCCTTTGTTTTTTGTTGTTGTTTTTTGCCCTAAAACGTATAAGATTGATTTTAAGTGCAAGGAACTTTACAAAATTAAAGCACATCTTAAGGGCTATTTAACACAATTCATAATTGGTGTTTACACTTTGCTCGGATTTTTTTTTGGCCATTTTCTTTATCTATTATCATGTAACTTTTACATTTCCCACATACCTCTGATCCTTTTCGGACAGCAGCTTTCCCCCCTCAATTTGGGCAGCGTTTACAAAATGCTGACTCTACAATATGTACATGTAGCACTGTTTGTCTGTCTGCTCCCAGATAATAATCAAATTGTTACCCTCTTCGACCACTCATAATAACACTGCCTGTGTTGTTAGTAAACAACGTATGGAGGTAAGAAGAAATGTGTCAGTCATAGCATTTCAATGGCACAGCCACCCACGCAACTACTGATAGACAGTTACAAAGCTGATAAAATTAAAGCACACTTTTTGGCGTTCACCCAAGCATTTCGTTAGAAATTTTAAAACAATTTCTTTTCGGCTTTTCTGTCGGTGTTTTTTTGGCAGTTTTTTTTCTGGCTTGTGAATTTTCGTACACTTTTCTTTTGTCTATTATTTTCTTTCTGTTTTGTGGAGAATATTTAAGCGGGCCTATGGTTTATATATCTGTTTTTTTTTGTGCGTATGTAAGCACATTTTTTTTGCGTTCGTCTGTGTTTATTTTCCACGGCACCAGGCATTAAGGGATGTTCCTCTCGGGGTGTATATGTGTGTGCGTGTGAGTGCGACTATTTGTGTTTAAGTGTTAGTGTGTGTATGTTCGAATTTCGGTTTGAATCGATGACACACATATTGCTTTATCTTATTACCAAACCACCACTTTTCACAAGACTGGTGCTTGCCATCCATGGCTTTCGCTGCTTCGCTGTTATTGTGTACAAGTTCCATTCATTTCGTTTTTCCCTTGTTTTTGTTTTGCTGTTGTTTTCCGATGGATTTTATATTTTTCTTTATTTGTGTGGGTTATCGCAGTTCTCGTCACTGTCCCCTTACTCGTTGTCGTCCCTGCTGTTGCGTATGGTGTTTAATACTTTTCAATATTTTCGGTAGTACGTTGCCTCGCTTGTTAAAGTCTTTTGTTGTTTTGTCACTTGTAACCGTTTTTTTTTGTGTGTTGATGTTGTCGTTTTTCTTCTTCTTCTGCACTAAGGATGTTTTTGGGAATCGAAGGGAAAACCCGAAATTGGAGCAAAGTCGTTAACATATATTAATAAGGGTTTATTTTCATTTTCGGCTTTTGTTGTTGATGTTGGTCTGCAGCCTGCGGAATTTGAAATTTAAATTTCTTGCTTAGACGTGGAAAAAAACAGAAGCATTGGCATCCTTTTTTCCAACCTTTTTTCACAAAGATTTGGGGTGTTAAGAAATTGAAAATTAGGGCTTTAAGAAATACATGTGGATTTTGTGGAGGATTATGATAGTTTTAAAGTTAAGTGCAAAAAAATGTTTTCTTTACAGAAAAACAAAGAGAAAATTCACTCTTATAAATCAGAGGCTGGGAAGTATAAAACTATATGGTGGTTTGACATTTAAAAAAAATGTGATCTGGTGATCATCTGATGCGAGCTTGTATGTGATGCATACAAAATGAGTCGCGTCGTACAAGGACAAGGATAACACAATGCAAGAAAAAAAGTAAATTTGTGGAAACCAGGAAAGATCATTTCTATACGCACTTTCCTAAAATCAGCAAAAAAAATAACAACAATGTAGGGGATACAATTTTTTAAAAAATTGTCTTTAAAGACGCCTCTCAAATTTTTTTTAAAAAAAATTATGGATACATTTTTTAAAAAAAAACTATGGATAAATTTTTTTAAAAATATTATGGATACATTTTTTTAAAAAAAAATGATTACATTTTTTTAAAAGAAATTAGGGATACATTTTTTTAAAAAAAATTAGGGATAAATTTTTTTTGAAAATATTATGGATAAATTTTTTTAAAAATATTATGGATACATTTTTTTAAAAAAAAATGATTACATTTTTTTAAAAGAAATTAGGGATACATTTTTTTAAAAAAAATTAGGGATACATTTTTTAAAAAAAAACTATGGATAAATTTTTTTAAAAATATTATGGATACATTTTTTTAAAAAAAAATGATTACATTTTTTTAAAAGAAATTAGGGATACATTTTTTTAAAAAAAATTAGGGATACATTTTTTTAAAAAAAATTAGGGATACATTTTTTAGAAAGAATTATGGATACATTTTTTTAAAAAAAATTAGGGATACATTTTGTTTGCTAAATTTTCTTTAATTTTGCAGTTTTCGCTGTTTTACAAAATATTTAAAAAAATCTATGATTAATTTTTTTTACAAAATTGTATTCTTAAAATTTCCAAGAAAGAATTATGGATACATTTTTTTAAAAAAAATTAGGGATACATTTTGTTTGCTAAATTTTCTTTAATTTTGCAGTTTTCGCTGTTTTACAAAATATTTAAAAAAATCTATGATTAATTTTTTTTTACAAAATTGTATTCTTAAAATTTCCATTTTTAAAAAAAAATTTTTCTTTTGGGTTTTTTACAAAATATTAAAAAAAATCTATGATTTATTTTTTTCCACAATTGTTACAAAAAAATTTCCATTTTTACAAAAATAATTAAAGAATAATTTTTTTTTACAAAATTGTCTTTTTGCCGTTTCCGAGGTTCTACAAAAGATTAAAAAAAAAAATTGTGAAATTTTTTTTTTCAAAACTTTTTGTTTAAAATTTCCTTTTATTATTTTGAGTCTGATTTTGGAAGAAGACGTTCGATCAACAATACAATATATCAAATTAAAGGTAATTATAATTATTTTCAACACTACCATAATATAAAATCTTTGGTGAAAAGCTGTGGGTAAATAAAAGAAAAATATTTTTTTTTAAAAAAAATTGTCACAAAAAAAATAAAAAAAAAACTTAAAAAAATTATATATATGTCTTATTATACAATTTCAGAATATCTTACATATTATTTCAAAAAAAATCTATGAATAAATGTAGAAGTTATGAGATTTTTGGTGGAAGTCAGCTTTAATCATCTGTTAAGTCTTATATTTTGTCTAAGAGACCTCGATCATGTCCTGGATAATTTAGCTTTAATCTTTGGGAAATTGTTTAATATTCTCTTTGCATTCAATTAAACTTTGAGAGTTTCAGTAATCGATGAAAGGCCATTGATCGCCTTACGATTTTTTAGTCGAAAGCTTTTTTTTATAGAATTAATTTTTCTATATGGAATTCTGAACGCACTTTTTCTACGTTCTTGGATCCTGCAGCTTTAATGTGTGTCACTGATTTATCACTATCTACGTACCGGCTGGAATTGAAACATTTCTCTGAGAATCTTTTTAAGAAAAGTCGACCAGGGATCGCTTTGTATTGCATTTGGGGAGAGTTCTTGTGCTGGTCAGAGTCTCTCCTCTTATTCATAATTCACCATCCAATTAACTATGTCTCAAGATCTTTTTCAAGGATTTTTTAGGGATCTCTTTTTCATTGCTGTGAGGAGGGTTCATTTACTGTTAAATTCCGCCGTCCAGTCAATTTGTCTTAGATATGAGGTTCGGTCTTCGTGTTGGCAGCTTCTGTCTTATTATCTTTTCAATAAAAATCGATCAATGATGCAAATTTTCTGTGGTATTCTTCTAAGTTAATACAACAATTATACAGTCTACAAAGTCCTCTCAGAAACTAAGTCATGTGCGTACGAAATTAGCAACAGTATATTCTAAGACAGAGTTAGATTACAAAGTACATACTATTTTCATTGTTCGCTTACTTCTGACTGGATAAACCCAAGTAGAGAATCTGAACTAGAAATAACATTCGAAACACATAACTTGATTTAGGATGTATTTTTCTTTGTCATATCCCCTGCATAAGTCTAACACATTAGGAGTGTACAGGCCTGACATTTTCACAATTCCGCTTCCTTCGTTTTTTTTCAAGTTCACTTTCAATTATTGCCACTTCCTTAAACATTTTGTGTATGTCGTTCTTAACTTTAATTCCTTAAATTTCCTTTTACTTTGTGTATTTTCCTTTCATTTCGGTTTCATTTAATAAACATAAATAAAATCAAGCTCTTAATGCATACATACAAACGTATGTATGTGTGTATATAAATGTATATATGTAACGAAATGAAAAACATAAAAATCTCTGCTGTTAATAGCTAATAATTTTATATGTAAGTACCGTGTTTATTGTTAACAATATACAAATACACGTGTGTATGTGTGAATACACTCACATTCATACGCATACAAGGACATCCTCCTCCTGCCACACAGCAGAAACATTCAGATTCTATGTTAAGAACACACACACTGGCACAGTGCAATAACATTAGCATACACACACCATCTCAAGTTACCGCACAGGGGTCGACGGGAAGGCTAACCTTGCCAAGGGACTCAAATTTCTTCAAAGGCGACGGAAGAACCTGGCGGATATCAACACAAAACTGAAATTGATTGCTTGGGATATTGTGTGCTTGTTTGCACACGGGTATACTTTCAATATGTGTTGACGTAGGAAGTGGAATTTTTGAATTTGGCCGAATATCGTTTGTTGTGTTTGATTTTAATAGTTTCCATTTGAAATTCTTTTGGATGTTGGATGTAATAAAAGTAATTGTGTTTTACAAAGGTGACGTGTTTAAATGGAAATAATCACCAGCAACATTCTATTAAAAATGAAATGGGGAATTGCTCTCAAATCAGTGATGTAATTATAGTCACTGGCCGAATCCTAATGTTTACAGAGCGAACCGTATGGCAAGTACTTTTTATATAAAAGTTGTACATGACTTAGAGATTATTTTCTTATCAGTAAAGTCGCCGGTATGGATGGCCGTAGAAAAATGAGTTTCATCCTCTTAGCCGGTCATAATAAATGTGTCTTTAATTCTCTTCTTGCGGCTATTTCCACTCACAACCCAGTCTTAGTGGCAGTCGTCGAAGCAAGAGCCCACAAACATGCTAGCCAAAATAAAAAAAAAAGATTTCTCTATTTTTTTTTTAATACAATAAAATTGTAGATCTTTATCGACCACAGTTTAATAGAAAGCTTTCCCAGATGACTTTGCCCTCCATGGGATTCTTCCCCTATTACTACTGATATTTTATTAATATATATCACAATTTTTTTCCCCTGTTGTTGTTACACATGCAAACAGACATAGTACTATTCCCTGCTTCCTCTTCCTCTTCTTCGTCATTGTACAATTTCCTCCTTTTTATTATTTTCACTAATAAAAGGAGAACTTTTCAAAACATTACAATGTCCTTGTTACTTATTATTGTTGTTACACACACACGCACACGCGCGCACTCAGAGACATAAGTAGGCCGCAGCAAAGGAAGTGTATGTGAGCATATGAGTACCGACAACCGTCTATATGAGCATGTGTATATGCGTGTGAGTGCATGTTGTATTTGAGTGTGATTGAGAATGTGTCACTTGGACTGTGTGTGTGTGTGAGGGGGAGGAGGTACGATATGGAAAAATATAGATGGTCTTATATTAGAGTTGACATTTTTATTACAATGCTAACGGCATTTAGCAACAACAACAACAACAACACCATCATCAGAATTGTTGATAAAAGTAAAATCCTTGTCGGTTTGTTCATTCATTCCCACTCTGTCTCTCTCTCTCCGAGAGCGAGTGCGTTACGTTTATTAGTGGCGGCGGAACACATCATTTTTCGTGGCATCCCCCGGTGGCCGGTGGTAATGGTGCAGGGGTGGGTTGGCTGGTGCGTAGACACCCTTAAATATGCTCACATGCACGGTACGGCACTATTAGTGGAATTTGCTCACATTATTCTACTTTGTTATGAATATTCGTTAGACAATAAATAAAACAAGAACGTCGTTAGAGAAAGACCGGCATTAGAAGTCCATTATTGGCAGAACATAGAGGATATTAGGAATCGACAATATTAAATTATTGCTAGATTTGTTCGTTGCAAACTCCTGTAGGATGCAAAATTTATGGTTGAAGGAAGTGAATGTTAATTTAATTTTTTCCCGCTCTCACATCCTCTCTCTATGTCTTTTACTCTGACAGATAGTTGAATGGACTAAAGGCAGGACGTATAAGTGGGTGAACAGACCTAAGTGTGAATAGCTTAACAACTGAATAGACGAGAGACTACAGATGAACGTACCACTATGAAGTTTAACATTTAACACGGTGCTCAAGGATCAAAGCTTTATGCTTCTAGTGGCTATAGGTAAAGCTAATCGAAACTGTCTCCACATTATTTAGGTACAAATTGCATGGACAATTGAACAGGATAATACAACAATTCTGATAGGCAATCATATAGCATTTTCTGATAGGAGGATTACTTTTGCGCCAATTTATAGCATTTTCTGATAGGAGGATTACTTTTGCGCCACCTTGTATTAAAGATATTTTTTATAAGATTAAAATTAAAGACGAAATTGCGAAGCCCTTATCTCCAGTATCCAGTCTCCAGCTTTGAAGATGTATACCTTGTAGATAGGTCGGTTTTGAAAATAGGCCAAATCGGAGGAATTGAAAGAGTTATTGTATATTTTTGGAGAAAATGCTATTTGCTGGAAAATCGTGGAAAGAGAGGTATCTTTCGATACAAATGTGTTAGTCTCACCATTTCAGCTCATTCGACTATGTTGTTGGAGTTCACCCAAAAACTTCAAGTCAAAGTGAATTTTGCGCTCTTGTAAACTCACCCTGTAAAATTACCCAGGAATTTGATTCTGGAGCTCTCACGGAGAATCTCACATTTGTATAATAAAAACGAATTTTCTAGACTGGCAAAACGTCCTTGATTCGGTACGTTAGATCGAAAAAAAATGCTAAAAATATTTTTTACAGTTCATGTCATTGCTGGTCAGATGTTTCAGTCTTGGTTTCTAACTCTTTTTTGGATTACTGAATACTTTGCCTAGTCAACACTATAATCTCAGAAAGGAATATTTTTTTATTCCACGTCCGACAAGGAAAATAGTTAAATGAAATTGCAGTTGAAGTCAATTCAATAAATACCCACATATACAGTAAAAGCTCGATTTTTGCAACCCCCGATTATTGCAACTCCCCGATTAGCGCAACCGTCATTTTTTTATATTACGGTCTTTATAAGTGCAACTTTCGAAGAAAAAGGTCGTGATAAGTGCAACTTTTTTCTGATGCACTGAAATCAGGAACTTTGTTTGGAGGTCACGGTTAAACCAAATGCTCCCTTTTCAACATTATTCTCTGTTCGACTCTGTCCACTGTGAACGAGCGTACTATAACTGTTATTTTACAGTTGTTTTCTTGTTATTTTTAATTCCATATTCTTCGATTTCAATATTTCAACATATATATTTGGGGCTCGGTAAGTGCAACAATCTCAGTTAATGCAACAGGCTTGATTTCCTATCGGTTGCGCAAATCGAGCTCTTACTGTATATATATACTCATTCACGACTTATTTGATAGTTTTGTACAAATATTGGTCTGTGCAAGATTTCATTGGTATTTTATTCGTAGTGTCAATCAGACGATTCTAATCGTTTTTAATATTCAACAGTTTTCCCTTTTATTTATTTATTTATTAACAATTATATTTATAACTAAATTGCAAACATGATGCAAGCCCTGACTACCGAGGTAATAAGCTATAATTTTCTTTTTAAATTCCCCTTGTTGTACTCTTCTCACTTACCACCCTATTCTCCCAATTTCATACATTTCAATGTTATAAAACTTTCCTATTTGTATTTCCTATGGAATTTATAAACTTATCACTCAAAACATTCAATTATTATTCGCCACAATCGATTTTAATTCAGGAAAAGTATGTTGTTTTGAAACCTCACTACTTTTGAGTGTTTATTTGTTTTAAACGTCCGTCATTTGCAATAAATCTTCTCCCGCTCACTTGCCACTTTTCATCACGTCTAATCCTTTGTGGAAATCTACAAAGAAATTTTGAAAACTTTTTAATGGCCATTTTTATTAAAAGGTGTTGGTTTTGTTTTTGTTTGCATACAAAACTACTTATATACCGATACGTGTACGTGTGTGAGTATTTATCTTTATGGTATATATATTTTTCAATTTCATTTCAATTTCCATTAATTTGTTACCTCCTCTTCCTTTGTTCTCCATATACTTCAATACTTTTCTCCATTGTTTTGTTTGAGTATTTTACTTTTCTTTTTCGCTGGCTTCGTACACATACGTATTTCCCAAAAATATCTTTTTTGGACGCACATAAATATGCTCACGGGAGGCGATGTCTGTATATCTTTGTACGAATATTTCGTAAACAAAAGCGTTGGAAATTTATTGATAGCCTCCACGAAAAGAATAACAAAAACAGTGCACAACAAAAGCACAATTAAATTAAAAGTGAAAAAATAAGAAGAAAAATCGATCGTAAAATATTGAACAGATAGGCATTTTCCAACCACAAATGATGGGAAGGGGGGTGTATGAAGAAAACAGAAACGTTTAAAAGAATTACATTTGTACAGAGGAAAATAAGCCGTGGCCACGATGTGGGGCCGAACTCGATAGCCCAATAGTGATACAAACTGGACCGAAGAGATATATTTCCATATCTGGCAAAATAGGCCGAGATACAACACCGTATTCTTTTACGACAATTTCCTTACGACCGCAAAGATTTTATCAAAATTTGTTGGTTGGGTGGTGTGATCCTATAGATCTGTCAAAAGCCTCATTATTTTCTTTTCGCCTGTGAGCGTTTTCGTTGATCTCATAACAATTCGTTTATAAACTATAAAATTATCCAATGTATTTCCTTTGATATGCCTTGAGTAAACAAATAGAAAACTTCTCTCAACTTCTAATTTGTGTACTCACTGATAGGTACCTACATATTGACTTATTCCCATTTACATTCCATGAAGGAACTGACGGGGAACTTCTCTCGAATCAGTTATCCGTGCACGATATAATTTGCATACCCACTGGTCGGAATCTCCTGATAAAAGCCCGAACGTCTAATGCTTTTCTAGCGAAGTTTTACTTGGTTTAGAAATTACTCTCTTACTTTTACTCCACCGAAAAATGTTACATGGCTTGGAGATTTCACTCTTACTCGAAAAGTCAATATCATTTAAGATTTTTCTGTGATTCCTAAACAAAAACATCGAACAGAAATTTGTGTCAGCATTTTAAATGAAATTTAAATTTTTTTTTCATTGGTTTAAGCACTCATTGTGGTTAATTATGATCCCGTGGCTCATATGATCTAACTTAACCCATATTGTAGCTTTAAAAAGGATCAAATCATTATCTCTAACACATGCCCCGATGAAACATTTTCTGTTCCAACCAAAATATTAAATTTATATTTTCCCACCATTGACAACAAGTCAATGACTCCCCTTAAAGCCTTAATAGTATCCTTGCTTTTTTTTCGCTAAAAGCCCACACCAAAAAAAAAACGCAACAAACACCTCATAAATCATAAAATCAACTTCACACATTGTTTGCAGCATTCCGCCCGAAACTTAACAGCCTAAACATGAAACGTAAATTACCTTAAAAATGTTTCCAACACCTAATAATGCATTAAAGAGCCTAATAAACCCAAAACAGCAAACATTTCCGTTTCATATCAATCAAAATTCAAACAACCAACAGCGCCAAATGAAAGCGGCCCAAAAACGAACGTTTTTTTCTTTCTTCTGGTGTATTTGTTGTTATTTTGGGCTTCCGCATAGAAACCTTCACTCGACAGTGAGTGTAACAAGCAATGAAGAAATAAACGCTAGGCGGCGAAAAGTACACGTGTGAGCATGGAGGGGGGCACCCTAATAGTGTAGATGAAAAATTAGTTTTTAAACAAAGGTGTTTGGCAGCTCGTAAAATATAATGTTAAGGCACATTAACTTTCTTTCCCAAAATCACAAGCACACACAAACAGTCTCATGCAGGCATACAGATGTGGTGAGGGGGAGAAAGAGGGCAATGCCTTGACGTAGGCCGGCGTTAGTCCTGGCGGAAGCGAAGGATGTTCGAGTACAAGTAACACACTTACTTCCGTCACAGTCACTAAACATGTCATAGAACAGGTAATACACAATGTATTCACTACACATACACACACACACACATGTAAACGTACACTTGGTTACTCACATGTATGTAGTAGTTGATGTTTGAAGGAATCGCTTATGTTGCACAGTGGTTCTGTAGTAAAATCTTGAATGAGTGGAATAATACAAATAAAGTAATGAAATTGTTTTTACGAGAGCAAGGATAATCTAAAAATATATAATATTAATAATATAATAAGATCCAGGCCACATCTGTCATTATTACATTATTTTCAACGTTCAAAATTGGAGCTGCCTCTTGAGAAATCTTAAAAATGTGTGCTGAGACCAGCAGGGATCTCAATAAATCGGCATTGACTGCTTAGTAAGAGATAGGAAATAATCAAAATTGTTAAAATTGTTCTTTGGATCGCTTGATTATTCGTGATTTGGTGGCTCATATTTATTTGGCCTAGTATACATTTTTTTAATTTTACTTGTTATGCCCTGCCATAAAGCATCACAGCTAAGCTATTTGGTTAGTCTAACGGTCGAATTCGGAATCCAGACCCTGGGTTTCCTAAAGCGATCGTTATATTAAACGAACAACAATTATTTGTACGAATATCCTTATTCGGAACCCTGAACCTCGGCTTCGCAATACCCTTAAACCTCCTTGCTTTCTGCTGGCTACAACCACTGTGCACCGGTACTGCTTCACATTGTTAGATATTGTTGTTGTTGTTGCTCCTATTGTTTATAAACTTGTTGTGACACACAATTTGCATGCAACACTTAATTAATAAAACATTAGACGTAACAATGTACGCCGCTACTTAATAAATAAGCCCACAAACGTACAAAGAAAATCCCCACACAAAACAATTAACTTTCTTCACACACACACACACACACAGTGTCTTGCGACAAATGACGGCGAGGGCATGGCTGCAGGCGCATACAGGGACTGCATACTAAAGCATACTTTCGGGGTTACCATTCTCAATTGTTAACTAATCAAATGTTCGCACCGTACGTATGAGGGGAAAATGTGCATGTGAAACAAGAGGTACCCGCTGGGAAGTGTTTCCCTTTTTCCAAACCATATATTTATTATTTTTCATTTAGTTTTCCTTTTTTTCTCTTCATTTTGCCTTCAATTCGGTTTGATGTCATTGACAATGTCATTCATAGACTTTATTTGGGGTGTAAGGGTTTAACTGGGGGGGGGGGAAGGTATATGGATTGATGTTTGAATGGATGGCATGTGGCAGGTGTTGTCTGTGCACTAACCACAACAACAACAACGACAATGCCAACAATATTACCAACAATAACAACAATGTTGGCAGCAAGTTTGAACGCGTGAGTGTCTACATTTTACTTAAGTTATTAGAACGAGCGTGTGTGTGTTTTTCTATGGTAGCCGCCACTGACGTCGTCATCGTCATAATCGTGGAGTTGATTATTGTGGTTGCCGTTGTTGTTGTTGTTTTTGTTCTGATGACGTTCGTTCTGTAAAAGAAACCCCTAGAAACTCTAACAACCTTTCCCTCCATTTAATGTGTGAATTGTTTGTCGACTGTCCGTCTGCGTTCCCTTTTCCTCTTGGCTTCCCCTTGGCGGAGAATTGTGAAGTATATGCGAGGGTTTGTGATGGAGTGTTTTTCTAAATACCACCGCCACTGCCACGAGTTCTCGAGTACGGTAGCGGTTATATTACCACCGTGCCAACGTGTGTTTTATTGACAGTTTTTGTCATTTAATATGTTAAAGTGGTTGTGGTTCAATGATTTCATCAATATTTTATCAGTTTTCTTTGGAGAAATATTTTGGTGTTGAAAAATTATACAGGACTAAAAAAAAAACGAATCATCTGGAAAATTCTGTAAAATTGTAATCGGGCTATACTGAGAGCAAATTTATGACAACAGAAAAAATATTTTCTTGTTGATGAAATATTATTTCGTATAGAGAAATCAATGGCGATTTTTTTGTTTTGGTCACGTCTACTTTTCAGCTGGTCCATTTTGAAAGTGTTTTTCCGACGATTCGGCCGGCCTTCCGAGTAAGACGGATTACTCTAAGCCACGTAAACACGTTTCTAAAAAAGCATTAGCCGTTCGGAGCTGGCTTTTCAACTGTCCCGGTCAGTGAGTATGCGCAATTATATCGTGCACTGCTCACTGATTCAGGAGCAGTTCCCCGTCAGTTTCGTAATGGAATGTTAAGGGATGGAAGTAAGTTAGGCAGTAATCGTCGTCCCTTTAGTCGAGAGGCTGTGCGAGCCCCAAGATTCTTTGTTCTTTATATTGTTTTTGTTTATATTGTTTGAGTTCGAGATCATTGACGTTTTTCTATTTTTTTTTTATGGAAAGATAGAAATGTTTAAAGAAGTCGTCAAGCATTGTGTTTGCTTTGATTGCAGGCAAGGTAAACGGACCCGTTTCCGAAGCTGCCACACTTCTTCATGTTGAGGTCACATTTCTTAGGTTTGTTTTTGTTGTGTTTTTTTCTACTGAGCATTCAATAAATTGGGGCCTTATTATGTTTTATAATTTTTTGTTGGGTCATTTTTGGAGTTTTTTTATATTTCACAGTGTGACGAATTTTTCATTATCAAAATTTCTGGTAATTTCTGACGTTTAGACCATTTTGCATTGGAGTTATTTTTCAGTAATTAAATATTAATGTCTGTGTGATATCTTCTGCAATAAATTTGTATTCAAGTTGTGTTATTGGTGGATTTCGGTGCCGATTATTATGAGTGCTATTATGAACTAAGGAGTTTTCAATATCTTATATCATTAACATTCCTGAAAAGTGTTAAACATATTCCGAATTAAGAACCTGGAAAAAAGTTCTATATTTTTTCATCCAACATTGTAATCTTTCAAACACGGTATGCCATAAGCTGCATCTCCCACCCATACCTCTTCATTTTCCTTGTAATAAAAACAACTTCATAATAAAATAGTTTTCTACCTCCCCCATTCAAATCAACTGCATGTTATGTATTACCAAGAAACACTATACATTTTATGATGTCAATATTTTCTGAAACTCTCTAACAAGCCGCCCCCCCCCCCCCCCCCCAAAACCTAAACAATATGTCATGCAACCGACAACAAAAAACATAACTATGGGTATCTATCAAAAAGCTGGAAAAAAACACAGCACAACAACTCACATATTTTACATGAGAAAATGTTAAAAATTTTATATAAAAATACAAATATTTTACTACAAGAAGGAAAGTTTTTTACAGCAAGCAGCAGCGAAGAGGGAGTGCTGAAGGAACAAACAACAAATTGTGAAAATCAAACAATATTTTCCAAAAAAAAACATAGAAATGGAAAATTGCTGCACAACTATAAAATGCTATGCAACGAAATGCATTCTAGGGTATACTCACAACAGCAACAACAACAACTCGGGTAACATATGTTTGGAGGTATGTGGTACATAGATGGAGGGTGAAGTGAATAGAGATTAATACTGGAGGCATAGAGCTCTAACATCTATGGGATACAGTTTCACAAAATCCAAAATAATATTAAATTTTATTTCAAATCTCAAAGTTCAAAATTTTGAATATGAAAAAAAATAATTTTCTTTGCTCAAAATGAAAAATTAATTGAAAATGGACAAAAAAATAATAAAACAACTGATATAAAAAAAGTGTTCCCCCTTAAACTAAAAAAATAAGAAAAGTAGGGAGCCGTTAGCCTCTGCTGCTGGTGCTCTATAACTATTTCAATTTTGGAACGAGTTTCGTAAGATGTAGGCAAATAGATATTGATAGCAAAACAAGACAACTTTCTTTAATATAGCCAACTATCCGATTTTTAAACTTAACGATCGCTCAATCCTTGCCTACAACAGTTATTCAGTACATCTGAATTTCTTCGGAATTGAAATTTCCAAAAAAAAGCATAATCGTTACACCCTAATGTACAACATATGGAAATACACACATATGTATGTATGGAAATAATAAGTAAATGCAAAGTGCGTCTACTTTTTTCCTCTTCTGGAAAATTTGTTTTCAGTTTGTATTTTGTTGTTGTTCATTGCTGTGTGTTGCGCTACGTTACGTTGCAGCACAGATACATTCGTTCTATTGGCAAACAAATATTTTTGCATATGGACAAAACAACAAATAAATATCCAATAGATCTTTACATATGGAACAAATGGTCGTTTTCCTCTTTTCCTTTCCGTTACATTTACACATTTCCATGCACATTTGAATTCATTTTTTTTGTATTGCGTTTTTTTTTTTTTAAAAAATGTTGTTTCACTATTTCGATTCATTTTCGTTTAGTGTTTTTGGTTTCTTCTTGTTCTTCTTTTCTTTTTTTTTTTGCATATAAATATTGACGAAGTATCGGTATCTGTATATTTTCCATCATATGAACATTTGAGTTCATACGGACAGTAGGCGGCCAATAAATTAGCACAAATGTTGAAGTGGGAGGCTGTGGTGTGGTAGGTTGTGTGTGTGATTATCACACTGTATACTTTGGATTAGACCCTGGCAACAACATCAAACATATGTAGTATATATACTATGTAAATCATCTGTAGAAGAAGTAATCGGCATTAGGGACCGGCTTTAAAGAGTAGGTCTCGGCCAGTGACTTCACAGAAGTCACAGAAATTCCTTCATGGAATGTTGAGGGAGGCACATAATGATGTTTCCTTTGTTTGCCCATTTAACCTAATCATTACAATTGAAGTTTCTGGAAAACATTCCACTTATTTCTTATAATTTTTACAATCATATCGGGATAGCACTAATTCAGTTCACAGTTCTTTCACTATCTCTTTCCAAAGATGGCCGATAGATTTTCTTTCAGAAGCCGACTATTTCCCGAAAGACAAACATGTGGGGCTAAATTGAGATTTCTGGGACCAATCTCAAGAAAAAAAATGCAGTTCCCTTTAAAATTACCATGGGACCCAGTGTTGAAGTGGCGTCGAAAAATGTGCCCGCCCACTTTTTTGATAATATGGTATTCAAATGAAAGGTTATGTCCTCACGAGTTCAAATATGTACCTTTTACGGTCCCTAATGGGCGTGGCATCGAAAGATACTTAAACATCGAAAGATACACAGACACTTAAAGCTTCGCAACCAGTTAACCCCTTCGGCATGTGAGAAATTATTGATTCCATACATTCTTAATTTTACCAAAACAAAACATTTTCTAAAAAAATTCCCACTACAAAATTTGGAAGTAACGTCCATTGAGTTAATGGATGACCGTACATAGGTAGTAGGGGTCGTTGTTCCATCTGATTTGCATCAGACGTTGTTGTGGAACATGGAAACACATATATTACAATCCGATTTTCATGTGTCATAATGCCTTGTCATGATACTGTTAGGTTAACGTGCGCACACACACACTATCGTTTTTGTTCCAGCTAAAATACAAAATTTTTCTATTGATCTCACAAAATATATAAAAAAAAAACACATCATTCAAAATATTGAACCTTGTAGTAAGAGTGCAGATGGGTGAATAATATCGAGTATATACATATCCATATATATATATATATATATGTATATATACTGTGAGTTGTACAGTATTTATTATGTACTTACTTATATGCTTATACTCCTATGTGGCAGGTTCACTCAAGCATTTCAAAAGATATTAACACATATGGCCACAACAAATTTATTTGCCAACAACAAAAATATAACCTAAAAATATATTTGACCATAAAAATTTGGCATGGAAAATTATGTCTAAATAAATATGTCGATATTACGTGTGTGTAATACGTATACGTATGTGGATATATTATTAAAAAATGAGCGAACAAACTTTGTAAATTTCTCTTGTGTCATGCTAAAATTACTGGCACATTATAGTGGCGCGAAAAAGTTGTAATGGTACGCATTTTTTTTTAAAAATGTTTTTAAATATTCGGACGAAAAAACTGTGACCTCCATACTTGTAATACTGCAGATCTGCACAGTTCTGTGTTCCATTTTTGTCGAATTGTATTTATTTGAATCCAAAATCGAATGATATTGGTCTAATTATTTAATCTCCCATTCCCAGGAATTTTCCTTAATAATCTTTTTTTGCAAACGATGAAAGTGATGATGAGCTCTTAAATACCTTCAATTGCATTAAAGCAGTCACGATTATGCTGAAATGTCATCAATAAATTTTACCCAAAGAATCGACAGGTGGCAGGCTGGTGTCAGAGTGCGCTCTTCAATCGTTGCTACAATAAGGCGCTACAAAGCACTGCTCGTATTTTCTTATGTGAACGCTCGAATCATGTCAGAGTGAGAGCGAAGATAGAAACAAGTTGAAGTGGCAAAGCAGGTCGTGCAATGGTTGGTAGCATGGACACAAAAAGAAATACGATGTGTGTTCATAACACACAAATCGTTGCACAGCCTGCTTCATCAAATACACTGGTTCCGCTCTGACTCTAACACCTTCTAGCATTAATATATGACCAACTATTATAGGTTGCTCAGCTTCAATTGTAGATGCACACTGATCATGCACGTGGTGGACATGTGCAGAAAAATTGATCCTAATTTGTAGGCTGTCTACTAAAGGGTGTTTTTTGTTGCCATTTGATTTTTCAATGTTAAGTTTTTTTTCCAGTTACTGTGTAATTTTATCATTATTAATATCTTGAAATGGATAACTCTAACAAATCAATCAAATCAATTTTATTATCAAAACCCGAGCTAGGCGAACAATGTGTTCCGCAAGAACAATTGCATGGTTAAAACCATCTACACACGAATGAGACTATTCAAGCCAACAATTTTACTCTTGGACGTAACCAGGAGAACTGGATTCCTGAAAAGGAATAAAATAAAATAAAATAAAATAAAATAAAATAAAATAAAATAAAATAAAATAAAATAAAATAAAATAAAATAAAATAAAATAATATAATATAATATAAAATAAAATAAAATAAAATAAAATAAAATAAAATAAAATAAAATAAAATAAAATAAAATAAAATAAAATAAAATAAAATAAAATAAAATAAAATAAAATAAAATAAGGAATTGTAAGGAACGAACAAAATCTTTTTATGGAAACATATAGTAAATGTTTAAAAACTCACGCTTTATTATTTATAGTTATCATTATTATTTATCTATTTCTTCAATTTCAGTAAAAAACTTACTACTTATTCTTCGTGGTGCTTTTACCACTTTTTCCATAAAGTATGCCCTATTAAGTATTCACCAAGTCAGCCTCAAACACTCTCCACCCCTTCAATGTTAATATGCATCGTAGCTTATTTCTGCTTAAGCCATTGTTTCGATCTCTTTATTTGAAATTTCTAATTGCAATTTTCATATTTTCGTTTCTCAGAAACTAAGCAAATATTTTCGAAAGAACATT
Source organism: Hydrotaea cyrtoneurina (assembly GCA_958296145.1). Lineage (NCBI taxonomy): Eukaryota > Metazoa > Arthropoda > Insecta > Diptera > Muscidae > Hydrotaea > Hydrotaea cyrtoneurina. The sequence goes on from OY282515.1 coordinate 70,684,465, forward strand.
CATTGAACCTTAAATTTTCTATTCCCTTTACTTCATAATTTATGTTATGTGCATAACAAACTGCTAAACAAACCTGTTGTGAATTTTGCTAGTATACACCTAAAAGTGTACTATAGTTTTATGTTGCCGCAACTCATACTCCAAAAACACACACACAAACATATATTCAACAATAGTAACTGAAACAAAAGGCGTGTTATTTTCACATATCCTTCATGGAATATTTTTTTTTCCATGTTTTGCACTCATCCCCAGTAAGTAAAACATGCCTACTGTTTATTTTCTGTTCGTTTTTTTCTGTGTGTTGGTTCACATGTCACAACAAAAACTGTGGTCTACTTTTAGGCGCACAACCATAAAATATATATCAAAGTAGATGTAGGGGATGCTTGGAAACCCCCAACAACAATTTATTTTTATGTATGTAACATTATGTATAGCAACTACAACCATAGCAAAAATAGTAGTTGTTTTTGTTTTTCTCTAGTACTTTGTGCAATTTTTATTTTTGTATTTGTAGTTGCAGTAGTAGTAGTAGTAGTAGTAGTTGTTGAAAGGTGGTTGGTTTTCCTATACCTTATATAGTACATTCCCCCCATCATGTCATGCGCATGGAAAATAGTTTCTGTTTTTTTTTTTGTGTTTGTTCGTTGCAGAAATGAAACCGGAGCAAAAAACTGAAACTATATAAAGAAGTCATTGCTCATATAAGTAAAGGGAAATACCAGCAGCAACAGCAACAAATTGTGGTATATAAAAAGGATGAGCAAGGATTCGGCTGTACAACAACGACAGTCACATGAAACTGATGCCGGGGCATCTCTTGTAGTCAAAAGGCCGTTTCTAATGCTTACGAGTTGCTGGCAAAAGTGCTCCTCCCCCGGTTGTTATTCTTCCTGTTTGTGTATTTCGTGTTCATGAGATGGCTGCAGTTGGTGTATATAAAGCAATTTTTGTGAATTGTAAAAAAAAAACAAGCACTGTACTCTTGATTTAGAGTTATGAGATCTTACATTTTTGTTTCATTACAGAACAATGAAAATGTTTATAGAAAAACAAATTCATTTCTATAACAAAAGTAATAAAGCATAGAAACATGCCCATGTCAATTTACATACATTTCAAAGTCAATTAAAATAATTAAAACAAAATAAAGAGTGTCCCGAAATTTACGGAAATTTGAATCAAAAAGCATGAGATTTTATTTTGAAATAAAAGGTATATGGAGTAGGGTTACCTATTGCATTGCACATTGGACAAATGATGTCCACGGCTTTGCGGGAACATAAGCAATACGACGTTTTTTCTGAAATGGGGGTTCCATACGGTTAATACTTTAGCACGACAAGTTTTGTATTGCTTTTCACGCTAATTTGTATTGCTTTTCACGCTAATGGAACACCAATCTTTATACTTACAATATCTTAATATATATTTACCCTCGACACTGATTCACTGATACACTGATTCACTGATACATTGATACACTGATTCACTGACTCTGTCACGCAGTACGTTGGAATTTAAATAGGCATTCTATAATTCTATATAAACTAGTAAGTTGTAATGCGCCTATGGCGCGCGTTGAAATATGGAAAAAAAATTTTGTTGAAAAAAAAAAATTTTTGTGGAAAAAAAAAAAAAGGTTTTGTTGAAAAAAAAAGTTTTGTTGAAAAAAAAATTTTTTCTTGAAAAAAAAAATTCTTGAAAAAAAAAATTTTTGGGGAAAAAAAAAATTTTTGTAAAAAAAAAGAATTATAGAATGCCTATTTAAATTCCTACGTACTGCGTGACAGAGTCAGTGAATCAGTGTATCAGTGAATCAGTGTCGAGGGTAAATATATATTAAGATTCTATAAATAATAATAATAAAAAAAATAATATTTTGTTTTTGTACAGAAATTGTGTTTTCCCCAAATTTTTTTACAAAATTTTTTTTCAACAAAATTTTGTTTTTTACAAAAATTTTTTTTCCAAATTTTTTTTTTTCAACAAAATTTTTTTTTTCCACAAAAATTTTTTTTCCACAAAATTTGTTTTTTTCAACAAATTTTTTTTTCCATATTTCAACGGGCGCCATGGGCTCATTACAACTTACTAGTTAGAAATATCCTTGTAAAACCCAATGCAAAAAATTAAAAAAATACCAAACAAAGCAATTTCCAATAATTTCCATATTTATGTTGACTATCATTACAATTTGTGAATATTCGGATTCCTTATTCTAGCACTTTAAAAAAAATCTTAACATCAAGTAATTGCGAAAAAAAAACGTCTGTAAGCATTTGCCTCCCCCAACCCTGCGGTTTCCCTGCCTTGTGCATGAAAACAGATGCCCGCATTCACCAAAGTTCCAAATAATTGACGAACCAGAAAAACGACAACGTAAATGGAGAATCCGGAATGAGTTGGCGAAAAAAGGCTGTTGCAAAGGCAAACCAAACTGAAAAGTGCATTTTTATTTTTTCTACGTCTCGAGTTTTTTTTTTCTCCAACGAACAATTGATAGTAACAAGAATACAATTGTGAATTTGCAGTGACATGTTAAGCGAACAAATGTTCGGGGGCAAAAAAAAAAAAACAGTAAATGCCGAACTCACGAAACTTTTCCGTACACCTTGATGGCAAAGGATTTAAGAAAAAGGACGCAGTCAGAGCTCAATAAAAAGAAAGTTTCATTTCGTATCGTTTTTTCGTTCAGGGGCTTTTTCTCCACTTTGCTCGATTTTTGTAGCAAAAAACCATTTATACATAATGCATCAATAGTTGGCAACATAAATACAACGAAGAGTGAGTAAAGGGGAGAAAGAGATCAAGAGGTAGAGCGAGACTATGAAGAAAACTTTAATGACAGTTTAAAGACATCACTTACAGCCATGAAAGAAAAAACTTAAAACCCGCTTGGAAGTGCTTTGCAAAGAAGAGAAGATGAATGAGTGTAATGAATATAGGGGGTGAATATAACTCAGGCCATAAAGTTCACCGAAGGATTTGCGAAAAGGTTGAAATTCATTTCAAAGCCTAAAAGTAGGCTGTGATATGAAAAGGAAATTGGAAGATTTGACAACAAAAAGAGACGTTTTAAGAGCCTAATTGTATTTTGCAAAAAGGCAGTGAATGATCCTTAAGCTGAATTCCATATACATAGTGGGGCTTTGAAAATTTAAATGAGTAGTGGGTAGAAAATATGACATTAGGGCACAATTTTTCAGTGGTAGTTTAAATATTTTATATATACGGTATGTGTTCTTATGTTTAGCATGGGTCTTTCCATAAGATGGCAGAGTGAAATGATTTGTTAGATAGTGGATTTGTGAGGCCTGAAGCCGTTGGAGAGGTCTGCGGAGGTCCTGGGTTTAGTTTAGAGCTTTAATTACTGCTTGACTTTAGATGTATCTAAAAACATTGTGTTTTTTTTTTTGTAAAACCACCCACTGTGCATACCTGAAGTAAATCACTTCCCAAACCTTTTCCATTTTCGCAACTACTGTTTATTTGAAGAACTTTATTGTTTTTTGTACATTAAATAAATTTATAAGCAAAACTTTAGATTTCTTCAAAATGAAGCTGAACTAGGTTGAGAGTCAATATTCATTATCTTCCAGATTTTAACATCGACATAAGAAAAAGTTCTGAGGACGTTTTCCACAGATATTGTCGGTCGGCGTATAGTGTCGTTGATAAATGTTGATAAAAAATATGAATACATAAATTGGAGTGCCTTGTAAAGAAATTATTCTTTCATTAATACTTGTCGAAAATTTGAAAAAAGGGGAATAGATCCACAATCGCCTTAGTCCGTGATCTTGTATAGCAGGTGGACTGGGGAGCAAGGATGAGTGAGGAATTGAACTTCCTAGTTCATCGCTCCTACTTCAGTAAGAAAATTTCTGGCTGCTTTACTGACTCGACACTTCAAATTGTCCGACACTTTGCCCATGACGCGCAAAATAGGAGAAAACTGAGACAAGTTTAGTGAAAGTGATTGTCTGAGCAGTCGTTCTTACACCCGGTTCGCAGAATAGCCGTCAAACGTTTGTTTCAGCTACAAGGTCCGACCGGATGCTTATGTCTCCGACTGACTTTTTGTGTGGCAACTTGTTGGGGAATATGTAGTCTCCGCTCCTAACCAAGGAGGAGGCCATGCCTAAATGTTTGGTTTCAATTGATGCTGAAAATGCCACAAAAAAAAAACAACTAAGAATCCCTCAAGGAAGAATTCCCAAAAATGTATAAAAAATTACCCAAAAAGGACAACATGAAAATGTTAACAACATTTCTGAAAAAATCACCAGATATTTTATGAAAAATTTGCCATTTGCAGTTTTTTTATTATGAGATAATTCCCAAGTGTTTAATGAAATAACCCCCATAAATATATGAAATAACGCCCAAATGATTTTTATGGGATTATTTAATTTTTTCGTTTGGGGTTTATTTTATTTGGGTATTATTTCATACTAGTAAGTTGTAATGCGCCTATGGCGCCCGTTAATTTGCTTGAGAAAGTATTTGTTACTTAATTTTAAAAATTTTGTAAAAAATATTTTGAGAAAACTATTTTGTAAAAAAAAATTTCGAAAAAAAATAAAATTTGTTGAAAAAAAAAATTTTTGTTGAAAAAAAAATTTGTTGAAAAAAAAAAATTTCGTAGAACAAAAAAAAATTTTGTTAAAAAAAATTTTTTTGTTGAAAAAAAAATTTTTAGTTGAAAAAAAAAAATTTTGTGGAAAAAAAAAATTTTCTTGAAAAAAAAAAATTTTGTGGAAAAAAAAAATTTTTTTGAAAAAAAAAATTTGGAAAAAAAAATTTATTGAAAAAAAAAAATTTGGAAAAAAAAAATTTTTGTAAAAAAAAAAAATTTAAGAAAAAAAAATTTTGGAAAAAAAAAATTTTTGGTAAAAAAAATTTGGGGAAAACACAATTTCTGTACAAAAAAAATATTATTTTTTTTATTATTATTATTTATAGAATTATTATAGAATGCCTATTTAAATTCCTACGTACTGCGTGACAGAGTCAGTGAATCAGGGAATCAGGGAATCAGGGAATCAGTGTATCAGTGTATCAGTGTATCAGTGTATCAGTGAATCAGTGAATCAGTGTCGAGGGTAAATATATATTAAGATAGTCGTTTTCATTTAGTTGTTGAACAAAAATGGCTATTCAATATTGTCTCCCCGGATGGGAATGTTCACTTCAACATCACAGTGATGTCTGAATAAAATATACAAAACGAAACGTCGTTTCAGAAATATCAACTTTTATTTTTCTTCAAATCATAATGAAAAATATTCCAATTTTGTATGACCACATTTCCTTCTTTTCCGACATTTTATGTTTGGGACATTTTCCATAGAGCCTTCAATTGCTACTCACCCATAAAGTTATGTTGAATGTAGAGGAGCTGATAGATGCATAGTATCCACCCGGTGATAAGGTCACCAGTGCGCCAGGTACTCACGTAATGATGTAGCAAATCCGTCCAAGCCTAGCCATCTGGAAACGGAACTTCGGGGATTTTAGCGGTGGCTTTGGTTTAGTACCTCAATTGCAGCGAGAGAATTTCTTGTGGTTGAGTAGCTGAGTTGTCGAATAGGCTTAGACCTCAAGGTGTTAAGTAGGATTCCCCATACAGCGAATTTTCGAATTGTCTCCATGATAATCGCCCATGTGCCATGTTCCGAGAGTTTTTGAATTCCCATACTTTTTTAGATTCCCATTTTTTCCAAAATGGTGTGCTCAATTCCGAGCGAAAGTGTGGTTCGAAAGAATAGCTTTGTTCAATATGTTACGAACTGTGTTCAATAACTATCAACAAAAAACATATGTTTTATTTGCAAATTTAACAACAAAATTAAGAAAAAATGCCTGCTGGCTTGTTAATTGCCCTGGTTTCTACTAGAAGAAGACTAATGATACTGGAACGTGTTAAACGAGTTTCCAGATTGATTAACTGGTGTAATCATCATTCGTGTTGTTAATTTTTTAATGAATATGTCCACCAAAGTATAAAATTTATGTTTATTTGAAGAAACCTTTTCAACAAGTAGAACACTCTGGGTAAATTTCGTCAAAAGTTGTTCTTGATAAAAGGAGCCTTTTTATTTTCTTTAATTTTACTAGAAAAGCTAATCTGAATACTGTCTTTTTTAATTAAATGTTGTAAAAACAACTTAAATATTAACTCTGCGTTCTTTTTTAACTTGTATGTGCTCAGAAAAACACGTACAATCTCATTTCTTTTTCGATCCACAAGGCTATATGTGCTCGAATTATATTCCCAATATTTTTTTGGGTATTCGGAATGGAGCACACCAAATGTGGGAAAATGTTTCACATTCGAGCAAACTCGAAATGCAGCACATGGGCGAATGGTTGGTTTTTATTGTAGTTACTCCACGTGTGATGGAAGGACATATTTTAGACCATCACGATGATAATCAGAATTTGTGTGTTCCCGAGAATATAAGGAGCTCTAACCGCTGAAATGATGTAAGCTAGAAATTGAAAATTTTAGATTGGTCAAGCAAAGAGGCGTGTACGTTTACGATACAATTGAATTTGCTATATCTTTGTAAATATGTATACATTTTTAATTTTTAATATTTAGGATTTAAGAGTGAATTTCATTAAAAAGCGTGTTTCGAATAAAATTTCGTTAACGTTTCTTTCGCTGTAAGGGCTCGATATAATTTTATTGCACCGACTACATTTTATTTCGCTGCCCATATTTTGAACTAATTTGTTACAGCACTAAAACACAGTTGAATATTAAAACAGTTCTAAAATCCATTAATTTATAAATTCTTACGAAATTCTTCGTCTTACAGCCTTACTCAGTCTCCGTCCTGCCCATAAAGCGGGTTCGATTTGTAGGACCATAAAAATTTAACAAACGCTTTAGAGCTTTTTATTATTCTAAATAACAAACGAATATTTATTTTATCTTAAGAAACCATCGTTGTGTTGTTACATAAAAACGTATGGAAACATAAAAAATACAGTGAAAAGGAGAAAATGTTCGCTTTAGCCTTAAAGTAGACCATAAAAAATTAAAGATTTTTATGATGGTTTTGTTATCAGCCAATGCTGTTGCCGATATAACCCTTTCATTTCCTCGACCATATGAGCCGCCATAAACGTCTTTTAGTTTATGGCAACGACACCGTCACACGTCCTCGACCACACACTCCCGTCTAAGGCTAATGCAACAAAATAAAACATAAAAATTATTACAGCCTACTCTTAGGCTGGTGAAACCCTTGTCACCCCGTCCATCCCTGTCTGATGATGATGACTTCGATGATGGGTTATGCCAAATTTTACAACAATTTAATGGAAGATAACATAAAAGGCCGGCAATGCATTATACATTTTTAAGCATGCGAGTAGTGTCTGAGACGTCAGTGAGAAGGATAATGGCTGTTGTGGGGAAACGCTGTGGTTTTCCTTTTTCTTTACTTTTCCTTAAAGGAAGTTCAAGTTTTTCTTTGGCTGTAGCCACAAGAAAAAGAAGAAGAAGAAAAAAAAAGAGAATATTGTTAAGTAAACAAAAATGTTTTGAAATCTTTGTGATTGTTAGCCACATTTAGCTGGTTTTGTGCTGGGGTTTATTGTTAAATAACATCCCAATTTTTCTAGCAAAGCAAAAAAAAAAAACAGAAAATAGACACAGAAACTTTTTATGTGTCTTTTGTACAAGTTTTGCTTAGTTTTGGCCCAGAGATAGAGTGTGTGTGTGTGTGTTGGATGCCCTGTGCTGCTGGTGGTGGTGGCAACGATGTCGGCGGAGTTTTTAGTTTTTGGTAGTTGTTCATCATTAAAAAGTTTTTTTTTTTTGTATTTGTGTGAGTTATTTTCCTTCGTCTTCGCCCGAAACTTAAGGGCCGCTTGGAAGAGTTTCCAGTAAGTTCTGTGTAACATACTTTTACAAGACCAACAACAAGAACTGGTTTTACAAGTTTATACTTCATTTTTTCCGGGTGCGTGTGATAAACCTCGGAACAAAATGACAACCATGTGTTGCGACAAATTTTGTCGGTCTTGTTTTTTCGTTATTTTTTTCTTTTTTTGGTTTTCCTGCTTATGGTGTTAACATGAAGTTGCAGCAGCAAATGGAGACAAATTGGTAAAAAGGAAGTTATATGTATATGAAAAGGACAAATGAGCCGTTGTTGGAGTGGTGAGAGTATAAGAGCAGGCGCTGATCTGGCAGAGAGGCGTGATGTGTCCATGGGGACTATTTTAGGGGGTAGGGGAGCATACATAAGTTATCCAGCAAGTTTTCCAACGTTTAAACAAAATAACGCAGACATTTGTTAAAATGTCAACATTGAAAGGAAAGAGTCTTGGTTGAGTTTTAGACTAAAAATAAAAGGTTTTGGATTTTATAACACTATTTATTTTCCTTTACGGAAAAAGTATAATCGCAGCCATCGGGGCATAAGAAAAACTGAGGCTCTATAAGAAAGGCCCAAATGAAAAATTTCCACAAAAAAAATCATTTTTCATAATTTTAAGTTAACATTTTATTCTTTTCATATGAAAAATATTCCAAAAAATTTACAATGAAAAAGTCCCCAATTTTTGGCTAATTTTTTGTTTTAGTGGATATTTTCATAGCAGAAGGCAATCATATATCGCGTCCGAGCGCGATTCTTTCTTATAATGCTGTTTTTTTGTATTTTTCATAATATTTTCGAGTTGTGATATGTTCCGGTTGTGATATGTGATGGGCAGAATCGCTACTCTCGCGTTACAATGCACATTTTCATAGTTCGAAGTGATCTTTCCGAAACAATTTTTTCCGTAAGTGCAGCCATTGTTTCACAGAATATCCTTGCTGGACTTACAGGGTAAAACTATGTTATCCAGTTCAAAGACAATATAGAGGGCAGACGACCTTAGTCGCCTTGCATACGTATTTAGTAGTAGTATTGGAAAAATTCGCAATCACATAGGTTGTCTGGCTCTAGAGCTGTAATCAGAGGCTCTCCATCGCATAACGCTTCTGAGTAATCTCTGGAAGCTATACGATTCCGTAAATTGTTTCGTCATTAAGAGAATACTTTCCTTTCAAAGCGAAAAGTATCCTAGTAGACAACCATAATCGGGCTGCTTGTCAAATTTTATAGGCAAGGAACTCAAATTTGTCGCGTTGGTTTTGTATATCTCAGATTTTATTGGCAGCTAACCAAATTTATCCTCATTATATAAATATATATATATTTTTTTTGTAAAGTATATAATTAGTTTGTACTATAAATTTGTATCTTAATTTATGTTTATGAGATCAATTGCAAAAAAAATGTTTCAAATAGAATTGGGGAAAATTTGAAACCTCGTAAAAATTAAACTATATTTGTCAGTTGTTCCGAAGGATCTGATACGGCTCTTATGTTCAATTAATTATTATTAAACGTGGCATCTACTTATACTCAACAGTCGTGAACCTTGTATGAAGCTGAATCGTTCTTACACTCCGCTCGAAATTTATCATAAGTATTTTGAAAGGGTACCGGCGTTTTTCTTTGCCAGTGAGGGAAATAATACTTGTCGATGATGGTGTTAATCGTAGAATATGTAGTTTGAATCTGCCTTTTGAATTTTGCAAAGTTCTTTTTGCGCTTCATACATTAAAAGCCCTTTCTTAAGGCTTTTAACGCCCTACCGGCACGGACACATGTTTTTATATTTACATTATTATTCATACCTCGGGTAGTCACTGGCCACGCTTGAAAATAGCCTGTGGCTAATATTAATAAATTTCGAAAATCTTAAAAGTATATACTCCCAAGACTTCAAAACTTTATGCGGACAATTCAATTATTACGGAGATTCAATTTCCAAAAACTTGTACCGTTTGTGTCGGTGTGTGTGTGTGCAAAAGCCACAAAGTAGACTTTGTGTTTTGTACAAAACTCACCCCGAAAGTACGATTTTTTAAATTTGTTTTTCCTTTTTTCACCAAAAACAAAAAAAAAACACCTTCTATCCTTTTGTGTAATACATATTTTTGTATGCATTCACCCACACATACCCCCGAACAAAAACCACGCACTATGGCAAAGAAAGAAAAAGTTTTTTTTTCTGTAGTTGTTGTTGCACAACAAAAGTACATTTCACACTTCCATATTATAATTACAAATTGCTGTTAAGGGTTTCACAAAAACTTTTAAGTATTTTACCATCTTTTCCCAATCTCTCTCTCTCTCTCTCGCTTCTACTCCCACAGCTGGCAGCAGAGTAGTTACGTAGGTAGGTGGGTGGGGCGGAGAGGGTTTTCTCGCCCGGCATTTAACAATACACAAAAGTTTAACTTATTTCAGTTCGACCATACTTTTACAAGATGTGAAATGTACGTGCAACCAAACGCAGTGGCTGGCTTTGCACTTTATCATTGTTTTCGAACGCATGGCTGCATTTGCGCTTACCCTCCATCCCTTCGACTATGCAGTAGTGTTTTTTTTCCTCCAAGGAGCCGTGTTGAAACAGCAGCCATGCTAACCAACTGTAAAGCCCTTTCACGTGGCGTCGGCTCCTTTGCTTGCTTCCTTTTGCCGGGTTTGCATTGAGAGGCAACAATGAAGTTGAAAGGAGAATGGAATTGGAAAGGGAAAAGAAACTTTTTCATTAATAACGATTTTCCATTAAGTATCGATTGATTTTGTTGCAAGTTGTTGGCTGGCTGGCTGGCTGGCTGTTGTTTTGCCGGCACTGCTATTACGCCTATTGTTGTTGTTGTTACTGCTGCTGAAGGATATAAACTCACTTTAAACTTCAGCACTCCATCGCCATCACCCTCCAGGACACTTCTAACAATGAGTGCAACAAACAACAGCCACTCGAGTCGCACTGGTTAGATGGGTGCTTCGTAAAAAAGCAAACAGCATTTGTTGGATTGTTTTCGGGCCAGGCCAACAGAACCAGAAACCGTACAAGAAACAGTCAACAACAACACCCATCGACAACCATTTAACTCCTCATAACAGTTTTGTAGTTCTGAATCACAACGCAAAACAAAACAAAGTAGATGCAGCTCCCATACCTTTCTTTACATTATTGGCAAACTGTGGAACGGAAAAAAAATCACTGAGAAATATTATATAACAAAACACCGGAAATCATAATGGAAAACTTCCTTGGAATACAAATGCATCATAACGGCAACTTTGCTTTGCCAAACTTGCGTCCCAAAGTATGCTTTAGTTTTTTTTTTTTTTTTGTAATAATAAAAATAACAAAAATTGTTAATAAATTACCAACAAAGCAAAGTTTTCAACTTGAAATCTCTCTCTAAATACCCGGTATTTTGTAAATGTTTTTCGTCCTTGCTATCCCGCCATAGAGATAAATATGGCGAGGGTTCGGTTCTTAGGCCTTTAAGCTCTTGGCCTTAAAATAGCACCATAAAATATGGCTAACCATACACACACACACCAACAGCCAACAATGTACGGAAGTGTTAGCATGATTTAAAGCCACAACTAGATGGCCATGGTCCTACTCCTACTTGCCCACCCAGCTCTACTTGCACACACAGTGTCGGGTTTTATTGTGCTCACCATACGACGACGGTCCTTTGGCACTTTATCACAGAAACGTTGGAAAATATTTTATGATGCTATAAAAATTAACAATTTCCTTTATTTCAGCTTGTTCTTTTTTTTATTGTTCTTCCTTCGATTCTGCGGTGTTAACACCTAAAAGTATGCACACGCAGCACATCCAGCAAAAGATTAAGTTGTATGGCCAAAAATTTTATTTTATGATTTCCATCCCCCCCACACACACATACAACATCTACGTGGTGAATTCAAAAATATAATGTACAATTTAGAGCGCCAGACGGCCAAGAACCGAGGCGGATGGCCTCGTACAAAGCCATAAAATATGCAACAACTTTTTATTATTAGCTTAAAATTTGTCAGCACTGTGTAAAATAGAAAGTCTGCAATGACTTCTTCCGTCATGCAAGGAAATGTGCTTGCAATAAACACATTAAGTTCGAAGTTATCTAAACAAGTGAAATTACGAATGATTTAAAGCCACCTGAGTGACTGCGATTCTTTAACAAATTTTCTGTGCTAATATTAAATCACAGCTATGGCTGCCAGTATACCCGCTGTCACTGCACTTGGCGAGCTTTGGAGAAAATGAAGGACTGGGTCTCACCTGTTCTGAGTGAAATGCCTAAAAATACACTACACAAGTGACAAATATTTTTGCAACAGTCGACTTTGAACAAATTGACAATTGAAAAGCCTAAAAAAGCATGGAATGAATTTCCAAGTTCTTCAATATGAATTGAAAGAAGTTGTCCGTATGTTCCTTAATCGAATGCCATGGAGGGTGAATGGAACACAGACAAATGCTAGTGGCACAAGAAAATCCTTTCGAAACTCGTCAATATGAATTGGGATACGTTCCTTAGTGGATTGTCAAAGAGGGTGAATGAAACGCTGATTAAAAGTAGTGTCTCGTGACAATCTATTAGTTTTTTTTATACCCGGTGGTCCATTCACTAACATATCTCCGTGAAAAGAAATTAATCGCATTGGTAAATACTGCCGACTAATCTATAATGTGTCTATAATGTACATCAAAAAAGTGCGTTAATAAAAAAATTTTTCGCTGTGTTGAAAAATGTGATCGACTCCACCCTGGGCAGAAATGCTGTTGTTTGTGAAAAAAGTTCACATCGCTGGCATGGCAGTGTATAACACTCAAGGTCCGAGTCGTCGACTGTGCGCACTGACGACAATGTGCCAGTCGCAGCCGAGAGTGTGCTAGTCAGTCCTGGTACATCGACTCGCATTTGATCCTGACAACTCAGCATTACAATCACCAGAATGATGCGCATTGAACACAAAGACCAAAGGAAGTACTCGCTTGCAAAGTCCAATTGAAGATACACAACCATTTGCTTTGTTATCCCTTCCCAGTTTTGGGCTAAGAAAGGTTCAAAATCAGGACAAAGATTTTGATCGAAAAATGTTTTTTTGACCAAACTTTTTTTTATTACGGCGGAATAAAACATGCGTATCTGTGGATCGGAAAACCAACATGTGATCATCTTAGGGTTGACAGACTGGCGGGATTTTACAGATATTGGAAGTCAAGTCCAAGTATAAGCTTTTGCCAAATTTGTCCAGCTAAATCGAAATTGCCAAATTTCACACAGATACTGGAAATGTTTTTGTTGTTTCTTTTCTGATCAGACTGAGGTAAAGATACATTGGCTGGTTTCCGCAATAGACCAAAAGAATAGCACGGCAAATTTGTATAATTTTTAAAAGTCCGCTAATTTATTCTGTGTCGAATCGCGAATTTGGAAAGTAACCCCTTGCTTTTTTGGCCGAAAATATTTGTATATACTTATTTTATATCTCGTTATAGCATTTATTTTTTGCATTCAACATGAAATTCGTATCATCTGGCATCCGATTTGATTACTTAGTGTCTTTCTAAAATATGAATAAATAATTTCATTCCGCTTGCACACTTCATTTCGCATGTAAAAAGTCTGTAAGTTGGAGTGAAATCAGACGATAAATATTTCTTAATTATAAAAATGGAAAACGATGTAAAAAAGTGTATTTTATTTGCCAAGATTTTTCTCCTAAAATCAAGCAAAATTTTTCATGATTCCATGTATAAGACAGTTTCTAGATCGCAACCCATGATCGATTAGAAGCCAATGTATTCTCAGAATGTGACAGTTTAATAAGTCCCAAAAAAATAATACAAAATTCGCAATAAAATATAATAGATTCCTTAAACCATCTCTATCCATTTTTAATCATTTCATAAAAAAACGAAACTTTTTTCTTAAAAGAATTATTGGTTTTGGAGCAAAAAGTTATGCCATATGACATCAATGGCAAAAATAAATATTGAGTTTATTCATTTACTATAAAGGTTACATTCAAATTGTACAAAAGGCGTTTGTTGATTTTAGTGAGTACAAACCAGCACAATTATTACTTTTGCAAAATTTTGTATTTTCTATTTTATATATCGAGAAAAGTGTCAAATTGAAAATGACGATTTTCTCAAAACTGACACTTATTAGAATTTAGTCGTCACGTCCGAATTATTTACTTAGAACAATTTTCAGTTTTTGAAAAATGTTTACTTGACCACAGCCTACTCTTAGGCCTGTCTAAAAACACATATTTCATTGCCTATTTTAGGGAACGTTTATGAAATATTCTCTAAATAGCAAAACAAGTCACGTCCACCACAAATTTATATGTCATTGTGTCTGATTACCTATTGCGGTGCCGTGTAAAGTTGCCTTTTAAAAGAAATTTATTGATATTTTTCGAAACATTTGAGGTTTGTCGTGTCCACCACCACCATCAGTGACAAACATTCGTTATTGCCCTAAATTTTAATAAATGTAAACGTTATATATTATTTCAATTACACTATGCTCTATCTGCTGGTATCTTCTACTTGACCCACTAACAACAAAATGGGAAATAACAAAAGTTTGGAAAAATATATTTTTCTATTTTTGTTTACTACATTCATACGAAAAGTTCTGGTTTTTATCTGTTTTTTTTTTTGTGTGTGTGTATGTCGTTTTTCGATGTGCGTGCGGTTTATTTTACATAAAAACTCAATAAAAATAATGATGAGTTTTTCGGATTTCCCCCGACTTTTCCCCAGCACCAGTACTGTTCAATATTGAATGGAAGGAAGACATCGAACGAAGCACAAAAAAAAAAAACAGGTTAATGGACATTAAGAGTCCACCATGTCTGGCCAAAAAGGAAAATTATCGTAAATATCAACAAGATAGCTCAAACACGAACGCAGACACACACACAGCGACAGACAGACGGACAGACAAGAACCCACACACGCATATCTGCATATATCGAAGGAAGTCACCACAACTTCCTTTACTCCTTGCCGGCCATTCAATACACTTCACTTCAGCTCAGTACGGTTTGGTTTAGTTCACTGGTGTCCTGCTCTGCCTCGGTTTGGCATTTTTATTTTTTGGTAGTTTTAGTTGGCTCTGTTGTTTTTTGTTCGCTTATTTTTTTTGCTTCACATTTTTATTAGTGTCATGTATTTTTATAGTTCAAAGGACATTTGAATGATTGAATGAGCGCATGATTTCATCCCTTTCGGGGGTATAAAAAGTTTTATTTTGTTCGGTGGGCTGGGCGATATGCCTGTTCTATTGAGCTCGTCGTGACCCTTTCTACTCACTCCTCGGCTATTTGAAAGTGTGCGGGTAGTACTTTATGTTTTGGTGTGGTCTTCGGACTATATATTTTGTTCTTATTTTTCTCGGTTCTTAAGTTCATGTTTTCTAGTCATGACAGTATATCAAATTACTGTTGGCCCATTCATAGTCTACTGCTATGCCATAGTGTGGTGTGTGTGTGTTTGGATGTCTGTCTTTGTTTCTGTGACAAGAGTGTCCTCTCGCATTGGGTGTTTCTGTGTGCAAGTGTCCTAAGGTCCGTTCGTTCGTTCGTCCGTCTGTTCAGGCGTCCTCCTCTCAGGTTTTATTATCAAGTTACTCACGTTATTATTTCGTTCAATGACGACGTTGATAATAATCATGATGTTTTTGTTGTTGTTGTATATACACTTACATATATTGAATAGCAACAGAAAATCAATATTTATTAGATTACTTTATAAAAAATTTAAGACAGCCCGACGACTACGAGGACTCGCAGGGTAAATAGTTCAGCCATTTTCTAACCCCTTGAAGTATAGTTTGAAATTTGAAATGCTTTATTTCAACATTTAGAATGATGGAAAAAGCATTTTTTTTATATAAAAAGCTAAATAGAATTGGCAAATGAATATTTAAGCCAAATTATAATTGATAGGTCATCTCAGTTTACTTCTTCGGATCAGATCTATAAGAATTTCCGCCAAAGAGTAAGAAGTTAACCTTTTCAATCATCTAAATTTGCTTTCACAAATCAGGTACATGTCGACCATTCGAGTGACATTTTTTTAATGATATGTAATTGCCTTTAAGGCAATTGAAATTTATACGGATAAAAGTGCAAATGATCCTTTGAAATGAGCCGTAAAATGCTGACGTCACCTACGCCAAATTGCAGAGCCCGGTGATACATTTGGGATTTCGGTAACACTTTCTCTTTTCGCCACAGGCAGTTCAGTGGAACCTGTTGGACATTTGGGATTTCGGTGACATTTTCTCTTTTCGCCACAGGCAGTTCAGTGGACCCCGCTGCTGAATGGTGTATCGTCAATGACTCGTAGTAGAGATTTCAAAATTCTCACAGTGGTCCAAAAACTAACATTCCATGGGAAACGGTTGATCAAAATAATGAAGTATAAGGCCCCTGCGCCAGAAGAAGCAATTTTCTATTATACCACAGGGCAAGCAATATTGAAACCATTTCATTTCTTTGCCTTAATAATTATTCGAATCTTGAAGGTGGCTATTTACTAATAATTATTACTTTGATTTGACAACAAATAATATACAAATCCTAAATAATACACAAATATTAAATCATAAATGCCTTGAAACAAATACTTATTGTTTTTTTTTATTTCTTCCCTTTCTTTCTAGGTAAGTTTTCTGATACATCTAAAACACCCATGTCGTTTTTTGTAAGTAATTAAATTCTTAAAATACATTTCTACAATTCTTATAAGTATGGAAGTTTTCAGAACATACCTACTGCAGTGTATTACTGACAGAAGTTTATTTTCAAACTACACTTAGCTGTCCTTATGATTCTCAGACACACAAAAGGAGAGCGCTCTTAATTTTCCCCCATTCCCTAGCTGGCTTATAAGTCATCAAGTTTCCGACAAATATTTTGGTTAATATTGCTATTGGCATTCATTGCAATGCATGCTTTCCGTAAGGGGAAATATTCTTTACATATCCGTTGTTGTTATTTAAAGTTATGCCAGGCATGCACTTTAAGTCAAAACAAAAACAATGGAGCTGATGTTTCAACTCTCACAAAGAATTCAGGCTACAACTGTGAGAAGGCTAAGGCTGATGGCGCTCGAGTGATGATGCTTCGTTTGCCGGTGATGATGCTGGCGATGATGACGAGATGGCAAGTTAATTTTCCAGCCGCTAAATAAACTACGTTTACCACATACATTGTGAAATGTGTACAAAACAACCGACAGCAACAATTTCTGAGTTTAACCCAGGCCTTAATGTTACCAAACCTGCCAGCCTTGATGTCTGCCTTTTCCCATCCAAACGTTCTGCATATTCTCCAACCGCTGCCAGCCAGCTTAACTCCGGTATGACTGCAATAGCTTTCGGTTGTTGTTGTTGCTGGCGTCATCATCATCGTTTTTCTGCCGTTTTTGGCAAAAATGTTAATTTACAAACAAAACAGTTTAACAATTTTCGCTCCCCTTCCTTCTCACGCTGGTTTATCCTTGTGTTTCATTTTTTGAAATTTTACCGAAAACACATCATTCCGTAAAGTATGCACCGATGGTAGCTGCTGATGTGTTGGCCAAAACATTTGCGTATAGCGTATATTAACCATAAAAACGTTGCCACATGCCCCAAACACACTCACATACGTGCCACCACCATTCCGGTGCACAGCACCTCCACCACAACACGGCTCAGTAGCTGATGAGTATTATTGCTGCCGGTTATAGGTGTTGATAAACCCGGTCTCTCCTCTCATCACGTTGAGGATGGTAGCGAGGAGGTTTGCGGACGGTTGGCTAGAGGCATTCTTTGCTGGCGTTCGCTTTTCATCATCGTATCCGTGTGCGCGTTAGCTGAAGTTATGATTTGTTTTTACATGGCAATTGAAGAAGCAGTCGCAAGTCAATTAAAAATGAGGAATTCAAATTTAAATTTTGTTGGTTCTGAATATTTCTGGGCCAGGGCAGGGCATGTATACTACAAGTGGCTACAATTTGATGCCCGTGGTCTATTGGAAATCAGATATTACATTATTAACTTATGCCCGATTAAAAAAAAATATATTGCCAATTTCTGAACGTTATCTGTCATTCGCTATCCTTTGTAAATAACTTTGTGTCTCTTTAGTGTCTTATATCATATAATACTTCCATGATGAGACCGGAGAGAAAGCTGATTATGACAACCGCTTCATTATTTCAGCCTATATAAAATTGTTTTATTTTTACATGCCCACCAATACCAATACGTGACAAAAGTTGGCTATCTCTGTTTTTCACTTCACTTATATTGAAAAGACTAAGAACTTGTTTGTCCGAATTGTCAAGGATTTCCCAAAGGCAAGAGCAACAGCGTCTGTTCTACTTTTGCCTCCGTATATCATATGACTCATCCATAGCATAACATTCCTTATTGGTCTTATTAAAATCACCCCCCCCCCCCCACAACCAGTTGAAGGAGGAAACATGTCGCTTGACGGAGTCACCGAATGAAATCGTATTTAACCCCAACCCAACCCACCAACACTTCTAACGTCACTTATATTCATAAACGTATATGTGCGATGACGACAACACACTTAAGCATAATGTCATAAGTAACTCTCTCAAGTACGTACGTACAAATATGCCTTGTCCTCCATTTGCTCCTTTTTTTTCTGCGCTGTGTCCTCCATCATCTCGCACAAATGAAGTATGTGCATAAATTTTTACCAGAGTCTCAAACAACAAGTAGTACCGAGCAGAAAGGAAAGAGAAAAAGCCCGAACAAAAACACATAAATAAATATAAGAAACGGAGCACACAAGCACAACCAAAGAAAGCTGAATATTTGCCATTGTGACACATCCCCCTCAATGTACCACCACCGACACAGTCACATTCGTACATGCGAGTGAGTATATCCTCCTGGCTAGAAGCCTCAACTGTAAGTTGAGCATTTCAGTCATGCTGTCATAATTTACTGCCACTGGAATGTTAAGGCATAAGTCATAAACATTACAATATTTTATATTTTACAATATTTTCCACATCTTTTGTGCTGCTGTTGTATTTTAGAAGTGGCATCATCTTTATAAGATGACAAACGATGAATTATAGAGTTTCAGTTGCCATTCATACAAACAGACCCACCAGCCACCAACAATTACGGAAGGATATGCTTTCCGTTTGTCGGAGCTGAAAGTGCATAAAGCGAATGTAGCCCCAATATGAAAGCACTCGCGAAACACGAACAGGAGTAGCAGATTCCGTTTCAGCAGACCGGCAGCCGGCAAGGGGAACAGGATATTAAGACAAGTATTTTTAATTTACTTATTTGTAAAAAACATTAAAACAAGCAAATTCTTTTCGTACACAAGAGTCATAAAACAGGGAACGTTTTGGGGGGTGGAAAATTAACACAACACACTGCATACATTTAGGGTTCGACTTAAAGTCGAAGATATTTACTGTACTCAAGAGAACATAGTTAAACATAGTGACGACCAGAGCATTTCGCCAAGTACCATTTGTCGGCGGCGGGATGATGCCGGCTCCGGCCGACTCTTTTTACCGTAGCCGGGGCTCAACTGAAATGAGCGTCGGCTTTAAAGGAAACAACAGAGTTTTACGTTTTTTTTTTACAGTATTTCGAAAATTATTATGAATGAATAACCCTTTCTACAGAATTTGGATTTAAAGGAAATCTTTTTGCAGTTATTAGTTCTACTGCAGTAGAAAAAGATCGGATGGTTGTGAAGTCGGTTGTAAAATAAAAGTATGTTTGTACCACTTACTCACCCGAGGGACACTTCTGAGCTGTGCAGTAACTGTCACAAACAAAACCTTCTGTAATTGCTACCTTAATACACATAATGCACATTTTAATCAAACATCGGAAATACGAAGATAATGGTAGTGTTTTTAAAATAATTGTAAGGAATCTTACATTTTTATATTCAACGGCGGCCGAAATCATAGCCGTCGGCTGGTGATGACGAACTTTCACATGTAGGATTCTTGTTAAAGGCTGAGTTGTCATTTGTTTCTTGCTGATTTCAGTTGGTCGTTTGTAAATGAAACAAAACAGGAAACTTCAAAATGCAATATCGCCCTACTTTGACCTGATATTTCAAAGCGGAGTATGCCACTAGATTCTACGATCCAAAATAAAGTTTATATGTCTCGGAGTTTTAACGATAAATGTCTTACACGTAAGGACGCAGGAATATTTTTGAGGCATATCGCAGCTAAAAAATGGTACACATCGCTAACACCTCTTAATTATTTCCTTTAACATTCTATACAGGATCAAAGGGGGGAACTTCTCTCTAAACAGTGTGCTGTGCACGATATAATTTCTGTACTTACTAACTGGAGAGATTAGTCTCTTACTCGTAAAGTAGTAGAAATAAAGCCAAAAAATAAAGTGAACCCAAAAAAAGAATAACAGTGAAATAACATCCAAATTTAGTGAAATAATCCTCAAAAAAGGAATGATATAAAAATTTATTTCGTTTGGGGTGTTATTTTGGAATTCCTAGACATTTTTTGAGATAAATGATCGGATGTTTATTTCATATTAAAGAGGAAGGTATGCTGTTAATAATGAAAAAGAACATCAGCCAAATGGCCTCCACGACCACGCTTACAGGACCATATAATTTTCATGACATTTTTCACAACCAAATCGCAACGTGACCTCCCAATGTCCTCGATAGCTTCACGAATTCTATCTGTGAGGTCTTGAATCGACGCTGGGCTGTTGGCGTAGCCCAAAGGAAGAAGTCGCAATGTGTTAAATCACAAGATCTCGGTGGCCAATTGTGATCACCTCTTCGAGAAATAATACGGTCCGGAAACTTTTTAGTTTTGCGAACTGTGACTGCCAGATTTTCACCATTTTTGTAGTGAGTTTGAATAATTTCAGTGCGATGTTGAAGCGTATATCGTTCCATTTTTAGAAATGGCGTTGTCAAATGTCAAAGAATAAAGACTTCAAAAGTGACAGCTACCGAAATACCGGGTGATTCAAAAGAACTCCTCTTGTTGTTGTATAATGCCCAAATGATTTTTCCCAATTTGTTTGTGGATTATCTAATTTTTTCTTTTGACTGATGCTCTTATCAGGTTTCGAACCTCTGTTTACTGCCTACCACACCACGGCCATCTACATAAATCTGCCACAGGATGGGTTAATATTCCATAACTAGAACCACTAATGATAAACTAGCAAATTGCTGACAAGCAGATCCTTTCAACAGACCCGTACCACGTTTCAACCAATGATGCCAACTAGGGTTAAAAGACTCTAATAAGAGCCCATCCGTTTGGTAGATGACGTAAGGAGATGTTCAGATTATAGAGGAATCATTACCCTTAAATTTTGATAATGCAGATTCAAACCATCTTAGTTTTCTTTCGGAAAATGTGAATTCTAGAAATTCCGTCTCGCCAAATACAGAAAATACTCCCTAAAGTTATAAATTCTAAATTATTCAGTACACGTTTGACCTTTTTCTAATATTCCTTCCTATTAAAGTGGAAGTAAAACCGAATGGGCCTTGCACGCAATTGCCATCATATTTAGAAGCTTTTACAAATATTTATATTTATTTTCTGCGTGTGCATTTGCATTCCACTTTAATTTTAGCAGAACCAGAAGTTCAAACATATTTTTGCGTACAGCGTATCGCCATAACAACATCTTAGAGTGGCCGGTTGGTTGTCGGTCTATTCCAAATCCCCCCTTCAGTTTCACATTCACGTTCATGTTCTCCCCCAAAAACCGAAAAAAAAACGGGGTTGCTGCTTCCCAGGGAAAGGGAAAATGAATGTAATTTAAAAATTGCATTCCATGCTGTCGCTTTTCATTTAGGGCTTTGATATATGACGACAACAAATGCAGAAGGTTATAGCCAACATATATCACGGATATGAGATAGACTAGCTGGGAACAAGCGAAGTGTCGGTGTGTGTGTGCGAGTTAGTGTGTGTGTCTGAAAGCCGGAGGATAAATGCGCCAGAGCAGGAGCAAGGGTCAAAAGATGTGTTTTAAGATATTTCCCTGCACTTTTGTTTCGAAGATGCGAAACAAACACGCTGAAGGATGTTGGTGTTGTTGTTTGTGTGTGGGAATGTCTTGTTGGTCCCCAAAGAGGGAGGAAGTATTAGTGAAATGTTTTTCCGATATGAAAGTGCGAAAGCGAAAAATACGAAACGTTTGATACGGGTCACAACAATATGTGGCACTCGTGGATCGTACGGGATGTGTCGTTAAAGTGTAGGAAATAGTTTTTATATGTAAAACTCTGATCGACATATATTTAATTTATAAATATAATCTTACTTACTTATTTTCCTTAACATTCCATGAAGGCACAGACGGGGAACTTCTGTCGAATCAGTGATATAATTTGTATACTCATTGATCAGTATCCCTGTTTACAACCGGCTTCGAACGGCTTATGCTTTTTCAAGAGAAGTTTAACTTGTAAAGTCGCCAGCTTTGCAGCATCCATTTCATAAAAACGTGGCAGAGTGAGTCATTAAATACAGATATGTGAGTAAATACAGATACATTCTGTCATCGTCAAAGATATCTACGTGAAAATCCCTTCCACTATTGGAAAACAAGCTCTAATAGAATGCATTTTTCAATGGAGCATTAAGCGGTCGCTCTCAAGGACATTAACTTTCTGTTTTGGCTTAGATAGAATATTCTTGTTAGATCCTCAAAGGGGTTTTCTTTGAGTCGAAGGTACAGATTATTTGGAAGATAAACTCAAAACATACTTTTTTTGTGTACAAAAGTCTAATGGAATTTACTAAAGCTGAGAATTATACGGTGGGCGTACAAGTATAAATGTACTTGAATTGAGTACATTTTGTGGTCTCGATCTGAGTATGATTTGATAAGGGCCCGTTTAGCTCAAGAAGATTAACAACACACTAAATGTTCCGTTTACCATGGAACATCGTCGTCCCTTCTCATTGAGTAATTAACATTTTACCAAGCCACATGCAGCCAGTCCTCAACTAGCGCACAATAAATAAAAGATTTCCAAAATTTACATATGATTTGAAAGGGTTTGTATTCATTCAGCATAAGTTGTCGATCTTTAAGACACCCAGTACAGGGTTCTGAGTATCGCTAGAAACTATCGAATGCATCACGAATCAGATGTCAGAAGGGCTGGAAACGCAAATAGCGGCCGAAAGCAAAATCCGTATAACATCAGATAAATGTAACATCTGCCATGAACCTGTACCTCACCCAAACCGTCCCAGCGCAGGCTCTTCGAGTGTAAAAACTACTTGAACCCACAGTTGTCTCCACCCACAGTTGTCTCATATCAACTCTCCCGAATTTCATATTTCAATTCCACCACCATTCAGAAACAACAATCTGACAACATTCTATTATCTGGGTCGATTTAGATTCGTATACTGTACATACCCTTTAGTCAGGAAGATCCTTGCCATTTGCAGAAATCTCTCTAACTACGCCAACACATTTCCACCCTGGTTGTCAATCACAGACCCAACCAAGGACATAAATATGCCATCCTTTGCGTGCATAGAAAAAAAGTCAATTAGCAATGCTTAATTCAATTTTAATTTTATGTAACATACTTTGAGGGTTATTTAGGAATAATCGATTTTTTTCACAGCATTTTTAGTGACATTCCAATCATCCCGTCTGTAATTGACATAGGAAAATGGGTTATTTGCTAAAATGCCGAACTAGGAGTAAAGATATTTGGTGTGTCTAAAATGTGACGATTGGAAATGGGTTAACAACAACATTTTATGAACATTTTTAATTGCATACTTGTGGGTGGAGAGTGGGAGCTGTTGTTAATTTCCATTTATTTCCAGCAAATCGCTTTTAGGCAAAAGCTGCATAAACTGTTTGAATTTTTTATGCAAAATACAACCAAAAAAGAGAAAGACTGCTAAAAACGACGACAAAACGGACAGCAGCATGATAATGTTTGCCTAAAAGCAATTTTCAATTAAGCCATCACCTCAAATTATTTTCACTCCGCAACAAAACGTTTTTAATATACGCTTTCACACCATTTCATTCCATTTGCCCATTTCATTCATTCACTCAGGGCCAGAACCGGTCAGAGCAGTTTATGGTTTATGAAATGAAAATGCTGGCCATTAACGTGGCAAGAGGCGGTGGCGTCGGCAGCAGCCGTTGTTTGTCTTATGCCACAGAACACAAACCGTTTACGGGCAATCTAGGTAAACTCTTTGCTGGAACGTGGCTTCTAACCACCGGACCGCCACTGAGAAAGATGTATTTTAATTTTAATGTTTTCATTTGTCTTCCCAGCCCCATTTTCCTCCGTGCCTGTTTTTTTTCTGAGCCGAGTTGTTTGGTTTGGGCGTCCAGTTTAAAGGTATTGCCGTCCATGGCTGCATAGGAAACAAAACTAAAATTTACATATAAATGAGCTTTAGCCAGCAAGTGACGGGGAGTCCTGCCACGCCATGAATTCATATGAATTTATAAATTTTGGAAACATTCCGGCATTCACGACTCGTGGTTTTATTTTTACCTTTGGATTTTTTTTTTTATTTTTGATTAGAGCATTATTTAATTTTATGTTGTTTGGCTGTTCTTCTTCACATTCGACGAGAAGTCGCCCCTTATACAAATACTTGGTTATTATACTTTAGGACTCGTTGGGAAATTATTTCAAGGTAGTGCTTGTGTCTGCCCTTTTATTTCTTGCCCATGCCCAAGCTTTACCCTCAAACTCCCACCATCTGTCCAAGGGGGACAGTACAAAATAAAGTTAAAATGTAAATATCCTTTTTGGCTTTTTTACATAGTTTTTTTTTGCGTTCTGTGTGCTTTGCCTGCATTGTATTTGTAAAAGGTCATTTGGTCGTATGGTTCAGTGAGCAAATGATGATTTCGTATCGTAAATATGATATTTGATGTTTTGCCTTTTGTTTTTAGCGTTATTTTTTATTTCTGCCACGTTCATTTCTTTTTCCTCCCGCTCAGGCTTGAGTATTTAAGTGTAGCATGTTTTTAGGAGTTTATGCTGTCAGTTGTTATTATTTTATTATATAATTTGTATTTCTTGTGCTGTTCAAAATTGTTGTTATTCTCTTTTTCTCTTGGTATGCAGAATGTGAAACAAATTGTAGGAAGAATGAAAAGATGATGGGGGAAAAGGCGAGAAGAAAAAAAAAACACAAAAATAATGTTTGTATAATTTATGACATTGTGATTAGATATTGCGGTCATAATTTTGTTTTATAATGGACTTGGGGCTTTTGTCCCCCCTCCATCTCTGTAGTCGCATATGATAATGGCCAAAAGACTTGAAAATCATTGTGGATTAGAAGTGTGTTCATTCAGAATGAAAATTGTATGTAAAGTAGACAATTTTGCCATAGATTATGGCGTATTGAATTAAAATAGATTGCAATGTTGTCACGTAACGACTGGTCATCGCTGTGGTCTTCAAAAAGTCATCTCCGTAATCCAAAAACGTTTGTCAGGTATTAATAAACCGCATTTTGATTAAAATTCATTTAAATAATATAAAGATACAAAAGAATTTAGAAGTTAATGTCGGAGACCGGTGGCCTATCGCTACCTTACATGAGGGAACAAATACTTTCGTTGTTGTTCGTTTCTGTACAGCCCATGGACTTGTATCTTTTGGTCATCACACCGTAAACAGGAAAATATAAAATAACTATATTTTTTATTTTCTATTCCATGCCATACTCTTTTTCCCATTGAATAAAAAAAACAGTTCGTTAAAAAACTGATATACACTATTTTATTAATATACTACCCTCGACCAAGAGAAAATGCTACCTTTTCATTGAGATAATACAACTCCAATGGTTTCCCTAAGGATGTCCCTCTACCAATTGCTCCCCTCTAAAGCTGATGGCACAATGTAGTACCGATTGTACTCAAAATCCGTGTACTTAATTATTGCGGACTTCTAGAGTTTGTTACCAAACTGATACGTCGACTTGGAACGTCTGCCGATTGTAGGGTATTTTCAATCCATCTAAAAAAAAACTTACCTTTATTTCCTGTTCCTAACATTCAAAGGGGGCATAACTGTAAATCCATTTAGTTGACTCAAACATTTCCGTACTTCCCCGCACTTTATTTTAACTAAACTCTAATGAAAAAACTCTTGTCTTCTTTTTCTGTCGTTTCAGGTAAGTTTTCATAAATTTCCATGCGTAAGTACATTTTCAATGATTTTTGTTTTTCGGATACAGCATTTAAAGGTCAGAACATCGTCATCGTCCAAAATTTCCGAATTTATTGAAAATTTATTGCAAGGATCTACAAAAAATGTCTATTCGTAAAAGAAAATTCGGATTTTCTCTAATAATGCAAATTTTATTTTCATATTAAAACTGTGTCATATTTAAATGAAATACATTTTGTTTCTAACTTTTTTCTTTCCCTGCGGGAAAAGAAGAGAAAAATCTCTTTTAATCTGAATAATACCTAATGACCTTGCAAATAACATTTCACCTCATTTGGAAAGCATACACACACACAGAACATAAGCAATAAGAATACACAATAATACTTACTTAAACAATTTGCCACTTCATCCTCAAGGACCTACCACAGGCAACATATCATCTCCTGACAGCATTGCCTCCCCTGCTGCCGTTACCGCCATTGCTATTACTGAACCACCCACCATAACTTCAACGCAGAAGCCACCTTAACCTTTATTAGACTTAAGAACATCTCTTAACGCACATTTTCAAACATAAATTATTAAAATTTTCGTAACGTTTTTTTGTTTGGATTGTTTTATTTTATTTTAAATGCAAAAAAGCTGTAAGAGCCGGTAATTGAGGGGTTGGTAAAGGGCACCGTCAAAAGTTAAAGGCACAAACGGTTAAAAGACAATAATAAGGCAACTGAAAGAAATACAAGAAACACAGGAGAAACCAAACCACACATCAGCATTTTCTTAAGCACACAATTGGGATTTTTTTCCGTTTTTTTTTTTTTGAAAATCCCCTGATTTTACACACCCCACAAGTACGAAAAACGCCAAGGGTTTGTTTGGTCTTCTCTGAAATATAAGAAATGCATTTTGTGCTCCATTAAATAATAACAGATGAAAATATCACGCTTTTACCAGCACAGCGTACATAAAATAATAAAATTTTGAAGCAATAACAGTAGCGTCAACGGCAATAGCACCAAGGACATGAGCTAACCTCGGCCCATGTAGCCAAAAATACACAAAGAAAACCAACGACTGCCTTGACTTAAAAGGCTGTGGAGAATGGAAAAAAGTCATAAAAGTCTTTAACATGTCGCCTAACAGTGGCGGTATCTGTTACAAGCATAAAGCTTTTGATTTTTTTTCATATTTTTTATTTTATAACTGCACAGTGGGGGAGTTTTATGGAATCGATCCGAGGGATTGGTGTGATCCTCTCTATTTCATAGGTTGCATTGCAATGCAATGAGTGACGTTTTTCTACCGGGGGACTGTTGTAGATTTAGATTTGTGGACCTAGAAAGTCGACTGAAGGAAGCTAAAGAGAAGAAAATCAATGGGCGTTATATCACACGATCGAAACGACAAACAGCGTTTTTCCTAGTAACAACGCATTCTGTTTTTTAAAAACTGCACTGAAAAAATCTTTGTATGGGAGGTCCTACGGCGAATAAACCTGTTTCTTAGCATTTCTAGAGACTTTTTACATATTTGATGTGATTGATTTAGGACTCGTAAAATCGCTGGCGTGGGAAAGTGTCAGCTACTGTTATGAACTTGAACCAGAATTTATTGTGTGCTGTATTTCACCTTATAGCCGACCGCTTCTATAACATTTTATTTAAATTTAAATATTTTTCAAAAATTCCACTGTTTACTTGGTCTAAAAGTAAAATTATTTTTGTGTGCCTGCGTATGCGGGTCCTTGTACGTTCCATTGGGGAATGAGGGAATTTTATTTTACCGTGCCAACGACGTCTTATCTAATTCATATAAAATTCTTTACTTAAGCGTTTATTGTAGTTCCCCACGTTTTGTTTTTGTTCTAAATTTGTTGTTTGGTATATCCTGAATCCTTGCGCTGTGCTGCCTTAACCGAACTTGTATTGTTAATGTATGAGTAAATAAGAGAATATCAGAGAGCTCTAGTGCGACTGGCGGTATGTAAGTGTATGTGTGTGTGCGTTGGGTCTGAATGGGAATACCCATAGAGATTTTTAAAACAAAATACTACGTTATGTGTGGCATGTGGCAGATTCACATCACATTCACTCACTGACTTACTTACCTTGTGGGTCCTTGCCAACACAAACGCAATGTGAGCGGCAGCCTCACATTCTCGTACACATTTACACCCCACTGGTAATGTGTGTTTGTCTTACTTTTGCGCTCTCGAAAGTCATTAATAAATAAAGAATCCTTAAGATATTTAGAAAACACTCTCACACGCGTACATTCACACATAACGTTTAAGGTTCAAGCACATTTACAATGCCTAAGATAAAAATTATGATTATTAAGGACATGATAGCGGGGATGAAAATATGGGTGGTGCTGCTGTCCTTATGAATGTGCATCATAACAGGCGCCCTATATCCACCCACTTTCTATTTTGTTTTGTTTTGTTTTTGCCAAAATATTGTTCTCACAGGCCGGGTGGGGGGACGAGTTTTGCCAACTACGCCATAACAAAGATTTTTATTGTATTATAAATATTCAGACACAGACACACGTTTGCACAAAAGAAAAGAAATTGTTAATGTTAATAAATGAAGTGAAAATTGTTACTGTTACATTTTACTGTTGTAGTTATTCATCATATATAATTGCATACTTTCGTGATGATTTACTACCGGATATTAATGACCGAAAGATATATAAAATGGCAGCAAGATATATAATATAATAAACACATATACTTAAACGCTGTAAACGGGACGATATTAAAGTTATTGCGAGGCAAGAATTTAAGATAAATTAATACCTCAAAACTCAGTATATGAGATTTTTTAATTAATCCTCTGTTAGATTTTTTTGATTAAAAAAGAAGGACGTTAAGGATCATCAAATTTAGATGACCCAATAAATAATCTGGAATGAAATCATTAGATTTGTTATTTATATGAAAATTCTTGTAATTAAACCTTCGTTCATTCTTTCGGTTAGAATATATTAAATTGTCAACTCAATAAAATACAAAAAAATTATTTTCAAAGCAAAAGTAAAAAAGTCAGGTGTAAATGAGTCATCATCAACCATTCAGAGCGGCTGAGACTAAATTACATGATAGTAACAAATAACTCTCCACATCCTCTGTGTTGGATCATCTGAAATCATGTTGATCAATTTCGCGGACTCCTAGGGGACAGGTGCGGTCAAATAGGGAAATACCGCCACACACATATTGGTTGGTACATTTATCCTCATCCTCTTTGGGCAGATTCACCTGAACAATTCTATGCAATAAAAACTCTTGGGCAAGCATATTTTCCTGGGGTTCTTATAGGATTAATGGATCATAATCAACATACTCATGACATTAAAGGGACATCTTGATACCTCGTATTATTTGGAAAACCTCATTTGTACAGTTTCTTGTATCTTGAGATTTGAAGGCTTCTACATCGAAACAAGAGACGGATGTGGCCCGATTCAATGACCTATATTGGTTTAAAGATATTTTAATGCAGAAAGCACTGAGCTGACTTTGCTCTGAATCATACTGTGGAAAAACGTAGTCGAAATTAGTAAATGGGGCCAACAAATATCTGCCAGTCTGTACATCACCAATATCTTATATTCAATCGACCGGCTTCCACTCATGTATGTGTCCCTATGTATTTGATGTTCTTTGTAAACAGAGATTAGTTTACCATACAGTCATTTTTAATAAGGTTGCTTCCTTCAGTAGCCCACTGAAATCTGTTTCTCATCAAGATATTTAGCAATTGACTCAATGAAATGATATCCTAAACCCATGATATCATAAAAATCCTTTAAATAATAGGCATACATTTAGCAGTCATACATGCCATTTTATTAAAGCATACTTTTGGGAAGCTTTTCAACATACACACACATGTTTGGCAGCAAATCAACCGTCGCAAGAAAATATTCAATACATTACATTGGACTAGGCTAGCAAACAACAACTAGGGGTTGGTTTAACAATTCTAGCTAAAGTGCATGGAGTAATTTATTGGCCTTGACGTGACAGACGCTCACACAAATGTAAAAGCCATAATTTTCCAGCCCTGTACATGAGTATTTATGCCAGCACTTTCCGTTTTATAAGATACTAAGCCGTAAGCGTGACATATTCAAACATTATAATTATTGTAATCATGCTAGGCTAGAAAAGTCCCACTGTCCCACAACCACTAAATTGTATGCCCCAGGCATAAATGTTAACACGTGACTACAACACATGGTAAGGAATCAAACCATAAGAAGTTTTTTTTTGTATTTTATTAAAATATTCCAACATTTTTCTTTGGGGTCTTTTTTCCAACTTACACACTGAAAAAGGTGTGAGTTTCGTTTTCGGTTGCTTGTTTTTGAAGAACTTTTCTCGGCTAAATGTTTAATCTGTCTCTTGATTAAAATCATTTACACTTTGTTAACACCTCATAAAACTAACATCCATCTTCTGTTGTTGGCAAACACCGAAAACTGTTGAAAGACACTACCATGCCAAGGCAGCTCGGTGTCCTCCTCAGACTGACAAACAATCACTACAAGTCCCTGGAAATTTAAAAATCATAAACAAAAGAAAACTTATTTGTTGTTTTTGGAGAGATTGTATGCAGGCAGATAGAGGGAAGATATATGTTTGTGTTGATTTATAATTTTAGCTTTGTCTTTTCTTTTTTTTTCCTTTTTTTTTTGGTTTTATACATTTTCTGATGTCAACTTTAACCCTTTCTTTCTTTTTGCTTTTCGTGTTGGCAATTATCCTTCATGCTATAGTGGGGGAAATAACTGGTTTCATTTCATCGGTGGCGGAAGTTTCTTGGTGTGCGTTGCTACTTTTCTCTCTCTCTCTCTCTCTCTCTCTTCAACGAGTTGTTCATAATGCTAGACATTCCAAATTACTTTGAACTGAGGAATTCCAATTAGATTTTTTCTCATTTCATTTCGATTACAACAACTTTCCCCTTTCCTCTGCCATTGAATCCCTTCAACTATTGTGCACGGCCATCAAACATAGATTGTCGTAGCCATATAATTTCCATATGACACGTGTTCGACAAAGCAAAAAAACGCCTTTGGGAATTTTTTTTTTTAAAAAAAAAGTGGCGCTTCATCACGACTACATTAAAGGTCCGGTGCTATGTCGCAAGGTTCCAGTTATAGTACTCTATTCCATTTCATATAAACGTGTTTGTAACATGTTACCTAATGTGTAACTGGCCGATTTTAAATCGATTTATTTCTCTTTCTCACCCATCTCTACTTCGATTTTTTTTTTGCAAGACATAGTTGTGGTTCACCAGCATCAACTGAATTAACTCAGGAACCTCCACTCCTAAACGAAATGAAAGATTATGTCAATTGTATGTATGTAGTTGGCGCTTTTATTGATAACCAGCAGTTACATTCAACTTCAACTTTGATACTTCTGTTTCTCTTTTCAATAAAATCCCAACGTCCAAACCAGTGGGTCAAACATTAGACTCATTCTATAAGGCGTTGCCGGAACGCATTTGAAACAAAACCAAATCCACTTTTCCACTGGTTCTAAGTATTGCTTTATTCGGAGTTGCAAATAAACTCGCTGTTTCAAACACTTACATTTTCTAATATCAAAGCCAGTAGCTCAACTGAAGTTAACTTTGCATATATCTCCAATCTGATATTAACTTAAAAGCATGTACTATACTGAATATTGGGTATAGGGAATATCCCCAAGTCGACTCTGTCCGATATTAACCTTTGCTCTCTACGTGTTTTTTTTTTCGCCACCATTTTCTATTATAATTATAAAGACCGGTTGTTGTTGCAGTAGTTGCTGATAATATTGTTGTAGTCCTTACAGCTATAGTCCTTGTTATAGCTCACTCGCTCTGTCTATCTTTCCCTCTCACAGAGTTGTTGTTCTTGCTGCCTTTTCATAATTACTCCACGCGCTGCAAAAAGGGTTGCTGGATTTGAATTGTTCCGGTTTCTGATGTTGTTAGAATTTTATGAATTTTTTATTACTTTATTTTTAACACTCATTCTCACACAAAGCAAAGGTAAAAAAGATCCTGGTGATTGTCAGGCAACAACAAACGACAACACAACAACAAAAAAAGGGTGAACCCTTTTCTAATAAACAATTAAAAAACTATAAAATGTAGTCTGTGGAAATGTCAAATGTTAAAGGAAAAGTGATGTAAAATAAATGGGGAGTTCCAGGGCAGCGGACATACAGTATGATATGTATCTGAAGGACATTTCAGATGATCGTGGGGCAGAAATTAACATAAATTATTTGGAAATAAGGCAAAAGTAAAATGGATTTTAAGGTTTTTAAATTGAAGGGGAGTTTTCTCAAAGCATTTCTGGATGAAACCATGGATTTAACAAAGGAAGAGATAAGAGCTATCGTTAATCAACTTTATCTGGGTGTCCTTAAAGGTAAGGGAAATATTTGTAAACAGATTTTTAGAGAAGTTGGGAATAATTTCATGTGTTGAGGGGGAGTAAGACCTTAGACGTGGGAATAATTCCAAAAGACAAGGGCAGTAAAACATTGCACATAAACATCGCTTCGGTGTAAATTAAAAAGAAGTCATTATCATCAAAATCAATTCTAATTCGTGAATTGGAATTTGTCTCCGATTATAACTGGGCTTTCAACAGCAACTATAGAATATATATATTTCAATATAGAAAATAGAAAACACAAATTGTTTAACCAGTGCAAACTATGCTGGATTGTGCTCACTGAACCCCACAAACGCCACTTTTACAATTTTTAAGTAGCTTTTGTAATCAATGATTTTCAAAAATCGCTCTAATAATTCGAAAACCATTTCTCTTTTTAAAAGTAAACGTAAATACAACACATGGGTGAATAATCTTAAATGACTCCTTTCTGTGTCCGGCTGTTTAAAATTGTGTTGTATTAACTAATTTTTTTTATAAATATGTTCTAAGCAGCTTATTATATTAATTATATTAAAATAACCCACGTATTAGTTTTTAAAATTTGTAATTTGTTAATATCGAAAAAAAAGAAAACAGTACATGTAGTCTCAGTCCCGTGGCGTGTCCAAAACCGACGCAGCAAAATAAACCGTACTGATTATGTATGTAAATATTGAAAATCTGTAATTGCATTCAAATGAATTTATGCACTATCACTTCAAGTCACATATACTCTTTTTTTGATTTAATTAAATTAATTTTAAGAAATTATAAAAATCATTGACTTTTGTCCGGAACATTTTCTCTCAGTCCCGTGCCTGGTGTGGTTTTCTGCTTAAAAAAAGGTAACGGCCGTTACGTTCAATTTGTAGTGTTTCTCTCGCGCTGAAGTATTGTTCTTTTCGAAGGTTCTCGAAGAAACTCTACTTCTATTTTAGTTTGCGAATTATTTTCGTCGGAGTGGTCGGAGACTGTCCCCTTTTTCGCAAAGAAAAGGAGTCATTTCAGATTATTCACCCACATATAAAATATTTTTTTTCATTATATTTATTTTTTATTATAAAGTTTGGACATTGACATTATGTGTGAAACACTACATCATTTAAATGACCACCACGCAACGTGTTGCAAGCATTGATTCTTTTGAGGGAATTTTGGACCACTTTTTGTCACATATTGGGCTGTATGTCAGCCATAACTTGACGAATGTTGGTTCTTAAGTGCACCGAGTGAGAAATGTGCTTCAGAACCATAAACCATAATCTCCTCTTAAATCACCATCTTTGTAGTAGGTTTTAATAATTGTTACTCGTTGTGTAATAGTTAAGCGATCCATTTCCGTCAACTTCAGACTTCCAACTGAAAAGAAAAAAAAATGGTTTAACAGCTTAGTTTGACAGAAGTAGAATTCCAGCCCTATACGTTTGAACCACGAAAGGGATAACCCTGTATATACCCAAATGCCTATGATGTATATGGCTTACCTAGCACTACTTTCGCTCCTTTTCACTTTTTTTTTCTCTAAATCCAATATTTCTTTAAATAAACAATTTTTTTGTAAACCGTTGCATACTTCAAGGAGAATTTAAAAAATGTTTTTAACTTTGCCAATAATGCAAATTTGTGAAATCTTCAACTTGTGCTAGCCTAGCACAAAATTGTCGCAATCTAGATTAGCAATTGGCGCCCAACGCAAACCAGGAACTTCGAGGTTTCAGAGATGAAATTACCATAGCTTTGAGCCCACAAACGAAAATAACAACCAAGATCAAACGAATGCAGCAATTAATTAAAATTACCATATTGTACTGTTCAACAAATATATATAGCATACATTTAGGCATTACAAAGGATTTTCGTTGTGAAGATTGTTTCATTTTGGCCTGTTGTTTTTTGCCTACGTATTTTTTTTTGTTGGTTCCCAGACAATTTGTATTTGATTCGAGTGTACTCGTACGTACAGAGTCATGTACTTGCATGATGAGTCTGTGTGCGTGTGTGAGTGTACGGCCATGCAAGTGACATTTGCTTTTTGAAAATTCATAACATTTGAAATTCTAAAAACGATTTTCTTTATGTTTATGTTCAGTCTATCTTCTATTTTCCAGCCCACACCCTTCATGCCAAATATGTAGATGAAACCGAGGCAGGGACTGGTGGTGGGGGTGTTGGATGTTATGGTTTGGGATATCGTTTGAATATTTGTTGTCTACATGTAGTCATGTGTAAAAACATACGCTTGCATGTTCCTGAAACACAACCGAACTTAAAACACAGAACACAACACAAAACATACAACAAAGACCAATAAAATCATATGAAAAGTTGCTGGCAATAAAGTCGAGTATCTACTACACCAGCGCTGTTCGCTCATACATACATAGATGGCAAATCCTACACAAACTGCCGGCACAAAGTGATTTTAGTTGGTTTTTTTCCCTCTGTTTTTTGTTGTTGGTGAAATTTCAATTTGAAATTCAAACTACTTTTATAAACTGCACTCGTACCGAGTATGTTAGATTATTTTAAAGTACTTCATGAAATATCATTCGCAAACAACAACAACAAAAAAACAACTAAAACAAGGATAAGCTCCAAAAAATGTATTTGTTTTTTTTTTTTGGAAATGGTAAAATTGAAAATGTTGCGTTTGGTTGTTTTACAACAATCTCTGCTTGTACTTAAAGATATTCTCTGTTTGTTAGCTCTTTGTTATAAATTCTGAAGGTAATTATGTGTGTATATTTTGTAAGCTAACCCTGAAATTTGAATTTAAAGTTCTCGCCTTTGAAATGGTTTTTTGATGTTGTCTGTTTTTTTCTATATGCCAGAGACGCGTCGAATTTTATGATGTACGCCACAAATGCTATAAATTTTATGATTGTATAATATTTTATGTTCGCCGGTTACGCTGTTTTGTCTTTTTTTTTCCATTTTTATTTTGCCAACGAAAAGTACGCAATAAAAATATGCTGTATATTGTATATCATAAAATGCACCCAGGAAAAAGGAACACAACACACATATAAAGTAAAATGAGGTTGAATAACATTAACAAAAAAACAAGAAGAAGAAAAAGAAAGCGATATTAAAGAGGGATATTGGGGTAATCAAACCCCTTTAAGGGGTTGTTTATATTTAAAGAATAGACAATGAACGCATTTTCGTGCAAAACTGAGAATAGGTTCCCTAAGAACATACATACGCCCGTATTTCCCCTAACAGTCCATGAGGTCACAGAAGAGGAACTTTTATATACTCGCTTATCCGGACCTACTGCGGTTCTGAACGGCTTAGTAAAAGTATTCGCCATGACTCAAAACTTTTTACCCTGATAAATATTGTAATGTCCTTACCAGGATGTGAACATGATAGACCATTGTTCTAACATTAGATAAGTAAGACTTCGTCAGAGTTAGCTGTAAGATATCATATTTCTTTCATTATTTCTTTATAAATTTATTTCTATATTTGCACCAAATCTTTAAAAATTATATATCAAAACAATTATTTCCTATCAAAGCTTGCTGACATACACATTAGGGTGGAGTGAAAACATGCTTTTTTTTAATTTGAAAAAGTTAACCTCGGAAAGAGATGTAGTCTGGGGTCCTAATGAAGGGAAAAATAAAGAAAAAAATTTTAAAAAATTTTTAGGGTCGCGCCACTCCCTCGAAATTTGGAAATTATCGCTATTTTGGCGTTGATTTTAGAAAAATCCTAAAAATTAACGACTTAACTTATTCGAAATTTAAAAGTTTGAGCTTGTTCAGTGCCCAAACAAAAGTATTTGAGACAAATATGAGGATAATCGACTAATATTTGTAGCTTTGGTGGCGATTTCATTGTTCAGTCAATTATCTGAAGAAGGGACGATTTGACTTATTTTACTTTTTGAAATTTTTGAACAATGAGAACATTTTTTTTAATTTTTTTCATGCCATTATTTCATTGTTTATGCTATTGCAAACATTTATTGACATAAAACTTTTTAGGATTTTTCTAAAATCAACGCCAAAATAGCGATAATTTCCAAATTTCGATTGAGTGGCGCGACCCCTAAAATTTTTTTAAATTTTTTTTCTTTATTTTTCCCCTCATTAGGACCCCAGACTACATCTCTTTCCGAGGTTAACTTTTTTTTTTTGAATTTCACTCCACCCTAATACACATAAAGCGTAAAAGCTTGATAGCTGACGGCCTACTGGCAAAGGCATTGGAAGGGCGGCAGACTCTAGATGAAGCTAATACTTTCGTAGAACACCAGTGATTTGTAAAAACTATCATGATTCTTTGAATGCGTGGTTTCTAAATTGTGTTTGTTCCAATATCATTTGGATCTGTAACGAGGCTTAGTGGCACGGCAAATAATTTGCAATATTTTTTTTTCTTGAGTATCCAAGATCTTACATTAGTAGAAAAACTCCCTCCTCATATCCTTTAAAGTAACACATATCATTCTATCTCAATTCTTTGACAAATTTATAGCTTGCTCCTGAAATTGTATTATTTTATTTAATAATCTCCTTAAAAGTACTACATAGCATTCTCATCCCCTAATAAGTCGTACAGCTTTTCAGCAATTTCCTTAAAGTATACTTGTAATCATCAACCTTGAAGTATGCTTTAGTCCTCAGAACACCCGATATATATGTATTTCCCTTCATAGCCACCACCCTTGTCAATATTTAACATTTTTTTTTGTTCTCTATTTAATTCTCTTTCCTTTTGGCCAAAAGCTTTAATAATTCAATTGTAAATTTGTTAGCAATTTTCTGTTGATCCAATTTTTCCTTTTTTTCATTTTCTTATTTGTTCCACTTGATTTTTTGTTGTTGCTGAGTTCTTTCATACATTCAGTTGAGCTGGCTTGGGTTGGAATGGGTTCGGTTTGTTCCGTTTTTGTTGGGTAACAATTTAATGCTTAACTGCATTTGCTGTAGCATACTTTACAGCATATCGAACTAAATAGATTTTCGTGATTTTCCATCATATGGTTTCAATATGAGCACAGCCAACCAACCAACCAGCCAGCCAAAAAACAGCAACAACTACAGCGTCAACGGAAAAGTACAAGTAAATCTAGTTCCTTGTTTTTTTTTTTTTTGTATGCCACAGCATGGAGCGTGTGTGCCAAGGACTCGTTGGTGTGTACGATGCTTCAGTATATTTGCTTTCAAACTCCTCACGATTTTCCAATTGAACTCACATGTGTACCGAGCAAACATACACACATACGCACGTAGTCACTTACACATTTAAACATTCAAACATGAGTGGTATCATCATCATCAGGCTGCACATTCGTGCATGCAATCGATATGTCGTCATATACACGAGACTCATCATTATCAGAGAGTTAACAAACAATACCCCCCCAAAAAAAAATGTACATACCTCCCCGATATCGAGTCCATACATGCTATGATTTCAATAATATCGAGTTTGGAACATCATATTAAATGAACTCACTCACTCTACAAAAGGCGCGCGCGCACACACACACACAGTCTGTGAGGCCATCAACAAAAACTGATACAAGAAATCAAACAGCAATGTCCTTTCCACATGTGTGATGTGAGCTGGTGTTATTTTGGTGTGTCAGCCAGCAAAAATGATAGTGTAGCATACTTTTTGGGGCTCAGCACACACATACACGGGTAATTCCTCATGCATTCATATGTGAACAGAAATAAAAACCAACATTATTTTTAGTTGTGTTTCATACTGAATATAATCGTCACGATGATGATGATGAGCAGCAACATCATCGTCGCACATCCACAAATATATACAATTGGCATTACTCGATATCAATTAGAAGACGTGCCTCGAATAGTTGAACGCTATTAGAGTTGTGTGTGTGTGTTTTTTTTTTTGAACAAATTTGACAGTGACGGCTTTTTGAGGAGAGAGAGAGAGGAGTGAAAGAAAAACCCAACTTCAATGATAGGTGGTGATTTTATTTTTTTTAAATCAAGTCAATCACATGTTAGTAATTGATTTCAAATAATGATAATGACAGGCCTTACTAAATCATATCTTCGGGGGTGATCTGGTAGGAATGAGTACTGAGAATAAGCTGTACTAAAGGCAATGCTGGTAAGTTCAAACACTTTCGCGATATTCTCACTCACTGTCCAATACTTCGCGATATAAATGACAACGGGTAGTTAGCAAAAACTTCACAGTTAATACCGGAGTAAGAAAGGGATACCCCATTCCTTCGGTTTTCTTTGCCGTGTTAGGTGATCATATTATGGAAGAATGGTGTAAGAAGAAAAGTGTAATTACTTGGCGTTTACAGAAACAACTATAACAGATGACATTTACGTTTTATCACACTATCTGTCTGAATGAAGTGAATTGTAATGACGACAGAGAATTATTGAGAATTAGAACGTTAAGATTCCTTTTTTTTCAGATTTCAAAATCAGAAACATGTGACAATTGTACGTTACGTTTAAATGTGTAAACAAAATCTAGAAACAAAAAATATTCCTCTCTAAAACCGAAAAATTCTTATTTCCCTAAACATTCAATGAGGGAACAGACGAGGAACTTCACTCGAATCAGTGAGCTGTGCGCTATATAATTGTGTATACACCGAGCGAAAAACAATATCAAATTGTTCAATATCAAATGTCTCGGTCGCTATTTTCTCTTGGAATAAATAAATTATAATAAACTTTTTTCTTGAAAGTCAACCGAGCCATTTGATATTGTTCAATATCAAATTGATATTATAAATTTTCAAAATGAAATTTTACTACAACCATACGAAAAAATTGCCTACAATCACAACAAACATTTAATTGTTGTACTTGGTGACCGAGCGCTTTGATATTGATCAATATCAAATTGATATTATAAATATCAAATTGATATTATAAATATCAAATACGACGCTTACGTCGCATCAAAAATAAAATTAACAACAACCATATGAAAAAAGTGGTTACGCCAGCGTCAAAAAATATCATTTTGTGCAATATCAAATCAATATTTCAAAATATCAATATGATATTGCTATTTTTCGCTCGGTGTACTCTCTGACCGGGACCTACTGTTTAAAGTCGGCTCCGAACGGCTAATGTTTTGTAGAGAAGTTTTACATGGCTTAGAGATTACTCTCTTACATGCGTGGTATGGATATCGACAAATCAGACACTATTGATGTTCTGGGCATGAAGAAGCTTTAAAGTGTTTAGGCTTTTTGAAGCGTAAACAATTTACTTCCATCTGATCTCGTCAATATTTACGCCATCCATAGTTATAGACGATGATGGTGGTTCAGTCGAACGCTGTTACAACAAAGCATTTTAAATCAGATTTCAAACTTTGCAAAAATAATCAAAATATATATGGGTGGGCATCATTGCAGCTGCTCGACCGTGGGGTGCTTATTGTTGTTCTGTTTATATTTTAATGGTGTCTACTCTTCGGATATCCGTCGTCTTTTCCCTGATGTTAGAACATTCAACCAGGATAGGCGGCTTCCCAGTTCTCTCATTCGTCCATTTTCAAATGACCTGTATATTGGGCGCTGCACTTTACTGAAATTTAGTTTTTCAGCCGAACTGTTCGTATGTGGAATATTCTTCCAGCATATGTGACATTCTCCAAATCCAGATAAATGTTCCTGTTTCCTCGTTCCAATATCCTTACGTCCTATCGCTAACACAATTCTATGCTTTTATGGAGGTCATCCCACTAAGTGTTAGTTAAATTAGAAAAATCCACTACTTCGTTAGAAAACCTACTACAGCGACTTCTACACTAGAAATCCCCTCTTTATTACAGATTTATTCAAGCCTCCATCATCTGTATCTGTATCGAATGTAAAGGAACGTAACCTGTAAGTGACATTTCAGCCATTGAAATATTTGTTGCCTACTTTAAAGGGGCCCTTTAATTGCTTGCCTTTTCAAAGCATGCTTTTAGGATATTTTACGAAAATTGATTTCCGTTGGCACACACATTTTTCAGGCAATTGTGTTTACTTTAAAATTTTTCTGTACAAAATAAAATTTCTCTTTGGGAAAATGTATTTTGTGGGGATGTGTGGCTCTTGTGAGAACATAAAAAGGCTCTAAGGATATATTTCATATAGAAAAATATACATATGACAGCTGTCATCTATATCATATACAGGTCCACTCACACACACACACAGTCATACGCTTACACATACATTCAACATTTGCTTTATACAACATTACCTTCTTTTTCATTTCAATAAATGGAACTTATATAAAGGTCCCTGATAGAGAATATATGAAACGAGGATGTGGGTGTGAGTATGTTTGTGAAAGGACATGTATTTAAAAGTGTAATGTGTGCGTGTGTGTGAGTGTGTCTATATTTCTTGTGCACAAAATAAACAGACACTTTTTGCCTATTCCGTTGCCAATCAAATATCAAAAGCAGATACTCAATAAACACACTCATCAACTCTAACTATACCTTTATCAAAAAGTGTATAAAATATCAATAAAAAAATATTCTTTCCCTCCAACAAAATATTGGTTATAAGAATGTCAAAGGCACCGTAACGGCAGGCGGACTGGCAGGCTCACTCACTCACTCACATGCCATTCTACCAAACAGGACATCATCATATTTACTATGTGTATGCGAGTCTGGGTGTGTGTGTGTGTGATGAATGCTGCTTTTTCTTTACATTCTCCTCATGGTTTCCATTGAAGAAGGATGAAATGTCTCGTATGTATATGTTGAACATATAAAATTAAGTCAAGAAAAGCATCAAGCTGTGTGTTTCTGTGGGGACGATGGGGTGTAGTGAGTAGAGATATGGAGCACACAAGGATATGATGGGCATTTGGGGGCGAATGTCAGGCAATTGGGTGGTTTAGTTGCATATGATGTATGTATTATTAGTTTTTGTAAGGATATGTCGTCTTTCTTCGGCTCTTCCACCTGTGTGGAGCGCTTT
The DNA here is from genome assembly GCA_958296145.1 of Hydrotaea cyrtoneurina. Classification (NCBI taxonomy): domain Eukaryota; kingdom Metazoa; phylum Arthropoda; class Insecta; order Diptera; family Muscidae; genus Hydrotaea; species Hydrotaea cyrtoneurina. Next base: position 70,725,994 of record OY282515.1, read on the forward strand.
CTTCATATTATGCATGACAAGCATATTCTATGTGTCATTTTGTACATGTTGAGTTGCGTTGAGCAGTAACGAAAGCAGAAGCTCTAACATAATATGGCGATGGAGACGACGACGAAAGTGTCGAGGAACAAGTAAAGTCCTTTTTGAAAATTTCATCTCTTAAGTGAATGGTTTTCAACTCCCTTCTTTTATACTCGTATGCGCTCTGGAGATTACCTGGCAACCGAGGATATTGTATTAGCATTATAAGTTTGAATATAAGAGATGTCAGTTATACTTTTCACTTCATTGATTTCTATGGAGCGGCGATGAATAAGAGTACGGGTGCCCTTAATATTACATTTCACACAATAATTGAAAATTGTCATTTTGAAGTCATGTAAGATGGGATATGAAAGGAGATCACTTATTTATGTGACCCATTGTTAATGATTTCGGTATTATGTCAGTGGAATCAGTTCAAGGGAATAGGTTAGGGGTAAGTTCTTATTATTTACAATTCTTAGAATAAATATTATACAGGTGTTCGATCTTTATCTAACTGTTTTCCTGTTGCGCGGAAAATCATCTTTAAAAATGTTGATTCTTTAGTTTGAATAAACGCTGTTACCGTTATTAAAATACAGAGTCGGTTTGAAAACGCACCGGGCCATAGGCACAAATATGCAAACCTAATTTAGAAATTGTATTGGATGTCAAGAAACACATATATTCTATTTAAGACCTATTCCCATCTAGATCTTGCGGACTAAATACAGATCCTCAGACATCAGAAGAACAAAGTCCATTTGCAGAGATGAAGTTAATCTGCATAAAATTATAAAAATGATAGAAAAAAAGAACCAAGGCATAGGCGGGTATGCCTAAGGTCGCCTCTTTTCTTGTCTATCTTTGGTATTAATTGTCTACCAGCAGGGTAGACATGGCATGTTCGCATCGAATGACGGTTTTATTTACTTAGGTTCAGAGAACACCTATATATTTATGGTGGTTTAACAACAAGTATTGGATGGGACTTTACACTTTCCCTTGTACGAGTAAGAAATGTCGGAAAGACATTCTTCATAACCAGACCTTTCTCTTTTTTTCTATTAACTGTGCAAATAGTTTAGAGAGGCGTACCTTCACCTACCTCCCCTCCATCTAACTGTAGTTCACAAAGTATTCCGTTCACAAAGTGATAAAGATATATTGTGATGATTACTTCCTAATATTCACATATTAAATCCTGAGTTATGTTTCAATAGCTGACAAAGAATAAATGACATGTAGTCTGTTTACTAATTGATGAAACCGCGTCGGAATGGATATCGCCTACACAATCCTCCACAGTTCATTATAAAGTTTGTTTTTCTAACATATTTCGAATAAGTGTGGGCACCCTCAGTCTTCTACCAATTTCATAGTTTTCTACCAACTTTACAGTCAGCTAGGTTGGGGTTAGGAAGATATGGGATTCACAGAGAGGATGGAGGAGTATGATTCTATACTGTACTTGCTACTTTCTCTGAATCTCTCTAGGGAAGTCTGAGGTGCACTGGCTCCAAATGTGAATGAGTCGACGAATCATGTAGACCTGGACAGTGACTTCACACATGTTCCACTGATTCTTCATCTTCGGCATCGTTGGACAGCAAATTTTTTAGAAATTTTCTCTCTTTTTACAGCTTCATAGACGCACTCATTCGCAGGATAACAAGCAACGACATTTAATGGGCAACATACACAAAATATGATACAGTACAGAAAATATTTCCCATACCTTGAATGTCACTTCGCCCATAAATTCAAACCACTGTGTTTAGACGACAAAAAAAAATACGTTTTAAGCTTTCCCTGCCAAACTGGCCCTCCACTAACCAAATAGTTTCATTCGAAATAGATTGGCCACACCGAAAACAGCCTGGAAAAACTAACCACAAAACTAGTGACCGCTAAATGGAAAACATGAAATTTTGTAATTTTCAGTTTAAATAATTAATAGGGCAGCAATTAAGTTAATTTCGGACAATTAAAAATTTAAACCGTATTACGCAGCTGAACACAGCAAAAAAATAAAAAAGAAAAAAACACAGGGACCAACGGACATGCCACGCTTACAACAACATTTAATAACAAATTTGGAAAAACTGAAACGCAAATTTCGTGATATACTATTTAAAACCTAATAAATTAATATAAAATTCTAATTTTCACGGTATTTTCATAGCACACCATACCCTCCACCTACACAGCTACTCCTACCCACACACCGGCAGCAACCACAAACAACACCGCCCCGTCGTCACCAGGGATGTGCTGGAAACGCCACCTATGCATTAGCAAACTTTTAAGGGGAGAGGGTTGACGCCTAAAAGCAGCCACCAGACAAAATAAAGAAATTTTACGCTTAAATTGTTTTGTTAGGCGCACAAAAGGCACACGGCCATGGCCATGGCCAATACAAAGGACACGGCCCTTACCTTATCTAACAGTCAGCCCTACCTTATCTGTAACACAGAAATGACATTTTTAGTTTCCATTAGTTAGTAATTTATTATAAATAACATATAATTTTTTTTCTGTCGTTTTGTTCGCCCTGCCAAGGGGTAGGGGGGCTCATAATTTTAGGCTTTAGGCCAAAAAATTATCAGGTTTCTCCACACACACATAAATCAATATTTGCCACTGTGTGTGGGTGAACGTGCGAGTGGCTGTAGCCTTCCGCCTAATGTGTGGGTGGGAAATGTAACGGTTGGCCCTAAAGTTTCAGTTTGAGTTGATTTGGTTAAGAGTTGTTGGTTTTTTCATGGTTGTGTTTTTTTTTTTTTTTTTTGGCTACAAAACCATTTTTGTTGTTTTCTAACACGCCTGTAATTAGGCTTTACACTTTGGTTAGAAATTTACACACATTAATGGAGTAGATTTTGTGGAATCATTGGCAAACTAATTAAGTGAATTGGATAAACGGCTACACAATCGTGTGTACTTTTGAAAACACAACGACAAAAAAATGGGTGTTTGATTTCTGGTGTGGTTGGTAAATGATTCTATGGGAGAGAAAAAAACGTGTGGACTGTAAAGCATACTTTTGGGATCTAGATAAACTTTAAAAGACTTTAAGGGTTTTGTTAAAAAACACACAAATTATTGAGAAAAAAATGGCTCAAAAATAAAAAACGCATTTTTTTTAAACAGTAAAAATTTGACGAAAAATTTATTTTTTAAAAAAAATTATTTATTTAAAAAATTTATTTTAAAAAATTCTCGAAAAATATGCAACGATTTTCAACAAACTAAAAAATTAATTTTATTCTTTAATTGGCATTTGTTGGGTTCAATATGCTAAACACATCACAATTTTTACTTTTGACAAATTTTGTTTCATTCGTTTATTCGTAAAAAAAATGGCAAATGGTAATTACTGATTTTACATAAATTATTGCGATTTTTCGTTTAGTGTAAAAGATACATTACATTTTTTTTATCCATGAAGTGCCAAATTACCGTTTTTCATAAAAATTAAAAATTGCGATTTGTGTATTTACTTAATTTTTGAACCATTGGTACAATTTTTTATATAGATGAAAGTGCCAAATGGCAATTAGAAATTTTCTCAGAATTGAGATTTTTAGAATTAGTTGAAATAAAAACTGTAGCATACTATTAGGTGTTTTTGCTGTTATTTTTCACTAACACCGTTACCGCTTGTTATGATTATTAATATTTGTTTATATTTTCTTGAACACTTCGTGATTTGGCTTATTTATTGTACACCAACACTTCATGTTCAAACTCACGCATATTAACACCAATTACGAAGCACAAACAAAAACATAAAAATCAGCAACAAATTGGAAAGTCATGCACCTGTATGAAGAGAAAAAGGAAAAAAAATGTTACACTACTGCAACGGCTAAACTAACCAAACAAGTGTGTGCTTGTTCAGTGACAAAGAAATATTTTTCATTAAAAAACAAACACGTCGAAAGTTTCTCACGTGACATGGCTAAATTAGAAATGAAAAAAAAATAAACGAACAATCTCTTTAAAATATACATTCATGTATGTTAATTGAAACAATGACATTAATAAATTAATAAACTTTGACATGTGACAAAAATGATGAAGCAGGAGACGGACAGAATTTCCCCTGAGGCTCGACAGCGCTCGCGTCGAGTTAGAGAAGTTGTGAACACCGACAGGTGAAGGTGAACTAAAGGGAGAGTGGATTAAATCCATGATAACACAAAAGATATAGTGACTGTTAGTTTAAAAGGGTAAACACTTTAAAATACGCTACTGTGAAAAGGTTGAACTAGGACATGTCCTTCTGGCAAAGAAAAAAGTACTTGAGGAGGATTTTATCGCCTGAGTGTTTTTTTTAATATAAATGAAAATTTGATTAGAAACATGATCATGTAAAAAATAAAGTGACTATAGTTTTCATGTCTTTTAAGTAGACCAGGGTTAATTTTCTCCTAAGGATGAACGGGCGGATTAAGGAGTGACACAACAATGGTAGACTATGTGAATGGATATTCGACCGAATTTACAGATGGTGATACGGCCACTTATATGGAAGAGGGGCATAGACGGACATGGCTAGACTTGTATGTCTATATACAATCTTAATAAATCTTTGCAGACGTTGGAAGTTTAAAGTAGAATTCTAACATAGCCCTAAGTAAGAATTTCTCAAATCAAATTCTTGGACTTTCTATTTTCCTTTGGCATGGTCTATCGAACCATCCATTATCAATTCTTAGAACCTGCAATTTTTCATCCGTTCACATGACATAACATATACAGTCAGGGCAATCTTCGTAGTTAAATCCACCTGATCACTTGGATTATCGGCATAAAGTTTAATTTGCAGTTGTGCACTCTTTCGGATCCTTCTTCATTCCGGACAATCTTCCTCTCAAAATCTTCTAAAATTTCCAAATTTTCTAAAATTTCTAAAACTTCCAAAACTTCGAAATCTTCTAACTTTTCCAATTTTTTTAAAATTTCAAAATTTTCCAAGTTTTTTAAAATTTCAAAATTTGCTAAAATCCAAATATTCTAAAATTTCCAAATATTTTAGCATTTCCAAATTTTCTAAAATTTCAATTTTTCCAAGTTTTTTAAAATTTCCAAATTTTCAAATTTGCGAAAATGCAAATTTTCAAATTCAATTAAAATTTCCATATTTTTCTGAAACTTCCAAATTTTATAAATTTTTTAAAATATTTGTATTGTCTTTTAAAAAAACTTTTGTATTGTCGACTGTTGTCATTTCGTTTCTTGAGTCCTTTCTCCCTCTACATTCTTGACTTTTTTCAAAACAATGTCACAAAACGCTATGACGCTTCTGTTATGTGTTTGTGTTTGTTATTTAAACAAAACAGTCTCGGCTAATAAAATCTTGAGCTGCTCGTGATAATAATTTATCCCATATAAGACCCCCTAACTAATTCTAAACATTTCTTTTATTATTCAAGAGTCCTTTTGTCATATTAAGAAAATTACTTATTTTGAAGTGCTGATTTTAGTCGTATATTTCCGCCATTTATTGTAGGACCTGTCAAACATATGATCCTCATTTGTTTCTCTTTTTGAGATAAGTCGCATTTGCTAACAAATGCTCGTCATTGTAATTTGTAACTCCACAAGTCGTTTTTTAAGAAAAAAAGGCAGATTTCATTTGAGCCTCCTTTCTTTGGACAAAAAAATCGTTTAGCATTTGCTTTACTGCCTCTTCCAGAAAGGTTTGTCTACGCATCTCTTTTCAGTGACACCAACACATAAACAATAGGTCTTTTAAGAGGACTCTTCTTAAACGTAAACTGAGAATGCACTTTGATCATTTCGCTTGCTCCCTTCTCATGCATTTCCCATACCATCATCAATTGTCTAGCCTCGCACAAACAAATGGTTTCCATTTGCTTATACTCCTCATACATATTAGTGCCGTTTGATTTGTTTCCAAAAAAAAAACCTCCTTTCCTGTGTTATACCTTAAGGCTGTTTTCAAAAACATGCAGCTTACTTTTTTTTTAAAAAAAAAAAAGTTACAAAAACAACAATTCAAATCATCCGTCTGCACCGGGTCAATAACATAAGAGCCCAACTTTATTTGGCAGTCGTGTGCAATTTTTTACTGTCTATTATTTGCCCCCACAAATGTGGGTGGGCGTGAGGCGAGATGGTCAACTCAACAACGCAGTAACAACAAACAACAACAACCGTAGTGGTACTTTGGTGTTGTTGTTTTTATTAAGTACACTTCTGGTTCGAACGAACGCTATTCACCCCTACCCTCGACGGGGCCGAACGTCAGCATATGTGATTGAGTGATGCAGTAAACTTTGCAAAGAGCCCGGGCATCTACTCCATATGATCAAATGCAGCTGTGCCATCATCGTCATCATCATCATCTAGCCAAGCAGTGCCGGCAGCCGGCTTCATCGTCGTCCTCATCAAACTTCATCTCGTCCATAAACTGTCCGCACAAAACTTTCACTTAACTTTTGATTAAGCAGCATTTATCCATGTCGTACTCAATACATTCACTTGTTTTTGTTGTTGTTGTTTTGTTATGTTGCTATTCTGCAACCAAAAACAACGCAATAGTAGAGCAGCACAACAAAAAAAAAATATCCTGGTCGTCCTTATTTAAGGGGGGCTATTCTGGAGATGGAGGCTGGATGGCAGTCGTCCGCCAACGCCATTGTTTTGTTTCACAAGTGCAGCAAATGATGTTTGTTGCCTTTGGCAACATAAAAATCATGTTAAGTGAAACTTTGATTTTTATACCCCTCCACTACAGGGTGGAGTGTGTACACAGTTAGTTAGTCCATTGTAAAATCTCGAGATCTGCAAGCTGATCAGTGTGAAATCCGAAAATGTTCTAGCCATATGTTCCTGTCTGTGGAATATTGAACAAGATATTGACGAAAATTGGCTGATGTTCTGTTGCACACAAATTCTCCATACTATGTTCATCTTCTAGAATTTTTAGAATTGTAGAATTTTTTGTCTGTACTTTCCAGCTCTAATTGCTACAGGCACAGTTATAAATCCTTCGTGGTCTTATACAATTTTTTTAATAATATTCTTGTGTTCGTTATAAACTTTCGCTGTGCGTGATAGAAAAATCGCATAAGTCCCTTCTTTAATACTAGGGAACAAGATCGTTCGTGGATGGTATATACGATTCGCTTCGGCCGCACTTATCAACATTCCAACTGACGAATTGTACACATGTGTCTCTCGCCCCCCCACAACACAAAACCCTACAGAGATTTTCATTTTTGTTATACCTTTTTTTCTATATCGCAAATATTTTTCAATATATCCCTATGTACGTGTTCGACTATCGATTGGTTCTATATGTGTGTATGTGTCTGTGTTTGCAAGTGTATAGAAAAATAACTAACTTTCAACAACATATCTGCTGTTGTTGTTGCTGCTGCAGACTACGGAACAAGACTGCACACACTCACTGCGAGAAAAAAAATAGCGTATCGCAAATGTTTTTCAGCATTTATTTTTTATTTCCCTCGTATAGTAACAACAAAATGGATTTTTTTTTATAATTTTTCATTAGAGTTTTATGTTTTTATTTTTTTTATTTTGCTTTGTTGTTCTCATTGTTGCACAAATCCCTATATGTTTGGGGAACTATCAACAGCAGCATATGTAAGCTTTCAAGGGTCTTACACGGACATATGTGCGAAAGGATATGGCAAACGCGAACATGTGCATGGACTCATGCGTGACTGTGGAGGTGTGGAGATGATGCGACATATGTCGGGTGGGATGATAATTTCAGATCATAGGCGAATACTACTTCGAGTATGGTTGTGTTCTCGGTGAGAACAGGGCCTGGAAAGAGGTTATTTTCTGAAAACAGGGAGAAGTTTGTCATACAGAGGGAAACATGGAATGCCATGTCAAACTTGTTGATGGGTGGTGGTCAATAGTATAACAATGACAGAATCATGGTAATTTGAAAATAACCAGAACCCCGATATCCCCCTTTTATCTAGCAGACCGAGCTCCTAAATTGTATGCAAGTTGTTCCGCTGATCAATGCGGGTTCACTGGTCCAACAACTGGAAGACAGTGGAAATATTTTGAAAGCTAATGTGAGTTCCGGATCTTCTGTTTACATTGGGAAAGATAATAATTATATTTGCTTTTAATTTCCTGTACTACATACACATCCCTCATAGCCATGATATAAACAACATACAAAATGGTGTTATGCAGGCCATTCTCTCAAGGTATAGCCCCAACGTCCTACCTACCTACTGCAACATATTTTCATCTCCAACTGTTTTGCCATGATTTTCTATTTTCTACTTGTTTTTTTTTTTACTTTCATTGGTTTAGTTAAGTTAACAGATAGAAAGAGGGAGAGGCAGAGTGAGACAGGGAAGATGCAGTTTTTATTCGAACAATGAAAAACACTTTTTACAGCTTTATATTATAGTGTGGAATCAGAACAAAAACAATTTCTATATGCTATCACACATACACACACTCACACATATCGCCTCGTGTGCTTTGCACGTATGTTTAGTGTACGGGTTTGGTTTCCAACACACACATGCACAGAAAAAAAATCGTAACAATAACAAAGCCATAAAACGTACTTTTAATTGCATTTTCGTTTTGCCATTTTACATAGTTAAAATTAAATGGAATAACAACAACAACAAATGCAACTATTACCAACAAAATCACCGAGTGCCAGTGAGAGAGACAGCGAAAAACAGAGCATGCTGGAAAAATAGAAAAATCCGCACAAGCATTTTAAGAACAAATACAAGCACAATAGCACCAACAATCTATGCAGCCACAAATCAACGGAAAACTTATTGTTTTCATAAAACAACAGCGGAGACTCCACTCCGAAGATTGCCACGAAGTGTAACAATAAACAGAAATATAAATACGAGACGAATTTATATAAAACATTTGGAAATAACATGCAACAATGGGCATAAGAACCTGTAATAAACTTTCGAAGTGAAAAGTAACACGAGAATTTGTACACAAAGAACCCCAAATGTTTGCAACATTTTCTTGGCTTACTATATTTATACAATTAGTCAAGTAGTACAATAAGTAAACACCGGTTTAACACATGGAAAGGTGTATAATTAAATACATTTGAATTAAGTATTAACAAGACCAGGGCATTGCGAGAATTAATGAATAAAACTAGAGCATCCGTGTGCCGTTGGGTGGGTATTTAAAAACAATGAAATTATTTAATTGAATACTATGAATTCTAGATAATTTCTATTCAGTAAATCACATAAATTTATACTTTTTGGCTTTCCATTGACGGATATTAATAGGTACATCTGTTAGGGTTGAACCTCATTGTTTGGAATTTTAAAAATTTAAAAATGAAATTAAATGTTATTTTTTAAGTAGACTCGTAACAAAATTTATATTTCTGACATTTTGTGTAAAGCTTTGGCCAAAGTATAATTCAGACAAAAATTAACATTAATGAATTTGTGCCAGAGTATTGTTGGATTCGCGTTATCTCATCCGATCAAACCAATTTTCCAAGACATTGGTGACGGGCTCTATACAAAAAAAAGCTTACTTTGACCTTAAAAAAAGTCATACTTATTGTTATTGCGTAAAAATTAGTTTTAAGCAGTAACTAATTAACTAGTTAAAATTTAAGGAAATTTATCCCAACAGCGCCCTTGGTATAGCTGCTCTAAAGTATGGTTTGAGTGAGAGGTGCCACGCCCTTTTTTTCAATTAACAGCTAATATATCTGTATATCAGCTGTATGAACGCCCATTTCAAATATCAGATCCAAAAGATCTGATCAGATCTGGAACAAATCATTGAACGATTCAGAGATAAGCGTCTACGAACACAGTGACACGTGATTTTTATATATTAAGATAATTCTAAATGTGGATGGTCGTGGTGTAATATGTTAAGTGTGCGACTAGCCATCGCCATCAACAAATTTTCAATGGCTGTTTTTCACCTCGTAAATTCTGGCGACTTTATGAGTAAATGAAATGAAATGAATCTCTAAGCCAAGTAAAACTTCTCCAGAGAAGCCTTAGCCATTCGGAGGCGGCTTTAAACAGTAGAATCGGGTCAGTAAGTATACACTCACAGCTCACTGAGAAGATCCCAGTCTATTACTTCATGAAATGTTAAGGGAAATTAATAAGTAATATAATTCTAAATGAGTTGGGGCCATTTGTCGTGTTGGTTTTGGCACAAAAAACTTTTTTTTATTTTGGTGTAATTTTTCGTATTGCAATTTCTATTTTTAAATTCGGACAAAACTTTATATTTTATTGGGGCGATTTTTCATTATCAATATGCTAATAAAATGTGGGTCATTTCATGCGTTTAGGCCATTTCTCAGGGATGCCGCATAGCACACCACGACCACAGGACAATGTGCAAATATTAACCTGTTAAAGAAAAATACCCAAAGAAAACTTGGTTTTTCTTCTGTCAAAAGGAGGAACTGAATTATTATATAGTGGGAATGATGGAAATCGTTGCTGTTATCATTAAAGAAAATGTCCTTTTTTTTATAACTCACCCTAATTGAGTTATAATTTCATAAAAATCTGGCTCAAGTAATGTGAATTGACTGAATGTCCCTTACATTTCCACTACCACTTCCCACATCGGTAAGAGTTGATTAACCAATGGCACTAAACACTACAGCTTCGTATTTTCATAGAAGGGTTTCGTAAGAATTACTTTGTTCCGCAACGGCATTATTGTTGAAATTTCTGCATTACTTTATAGGCTTTGTCATCACCGACGTATAGAACTTTGAAAGTTCTCTCAAAGTCTACATCATATTTTGGGGCAGTATGAGATTGGCTTCAACAAATTTTAATTTCATTGCACAAAACATAATTCCCACTAAACTTATTCATTCATAATTGTATATTCCTCTTCTCGTCGTCGTCGTCGTCTTTTTCTCTGGGAGCACATAATTAACATTTAGTGTTGTTCAGGGAAAATGACGCACACATACAACACACCACAAACCCACACACATTTTACGTCCTCAATTTGTTCGTTCGCTTTTAGTTGGTTTCACATTCGAAATCTGCCCGGGTTTTGTTTTTTTTTTGTTTGCTGCCATTCTCATCCTATTTTATGCTGGAGCACATGCAGCCTGCCAAATGTAGATTTTCTATGCTCGACTATTACCCTATAATGAAGTCATTGCTGTTGTTGTTTCACTCGTTCGTGCATTCATTGCATCAGGACTATGCTTTCACTAATTATATGGTTGTTAGGAGGAACACACACAAACATACATTAACAAAACGACACAAAAAAAAAATAGTTGTGCATACTTTTCGGGGTTTCGTTGGGAATGGGTGTGGGTGTGCGTGAGGAAATGCATATGTACGTATAACACTACCATTGAAATGTAAATGAGTGGAATAGGGGAATTAAGAGCAAGCAGGATGACTTAGAAATTAACATTTAATTAGTAAACATTACCGAAAACTATTGGAGAAAATAAAAGTTGACGGGATGATTGGGATTGGGCTGCCGTTGAAGGGTGTGGGTGGAAAAAATCGTGTGGCTTTTTGTTTTGTTAGGGAATTTGAAAACGACGGCGTCCCGGACAAACTTAAATTAAATGTTAGATCTGGGAATTCTAAACAAAAGTAATACATAAAGTTAGTTTATGGTTAGCAAATACAGAGGAATTTGAATGCTTTTGAGATAAAAACGGTTTTTCTAAGATGTTGTGTATATCGGATCGAAGTCAGATCAAACGAAAATACGTAAAACTTTATTTGCGGTGAGCTTTTTTACAGATTATTTTTTCGACCCGTAATGCGTAGTTCCTTTTTCGTTTAACACACATATGCCTCTTACCGCTTGAAGATGTTACTATAACAGATTAAAATTCTATGGCATGGAGCTAAAAGGACAATGTCAAAATTTTGATATTTTGAGCAAATTTTTTCACTCGAATTATTTTTTTGTTCTCGTCCTAATATCTTAACATCAAATGTCATATTTAAAACCGTACATATTTGAACTCGTGAGGACATTACCTTGTAGTGGAGTACCATATTGTCAAATAGTGGCCGGGTTTTGTTGAGAGAAGTTACTTGATGGGGACATTTTAATTGCCACATATTATGCCAAAATTTGATCAACAAATTGTTGTAGAACAACATTGATAAATTATACCATAACGGATAGTGTTTGGTTATCCCTTTCGACTATCAAATTATAAAATATATGTACATATAATTTAATTGTATTTTTGAAAGACTGTCGTATTAGCTAACAACTTTTGCATTTTCTTACTTTTTTAAAGTTATTAAGCCAACTTTAAATCAATTTATTTCCTTTCCAAACTATGTTACGCGAAAACCGGCCAGCCATCTATCTCTTCCAACTGAAACCCATTTACCATAAATGCACTTACTTCAGTGTTTTCTGCTATCTGTATCCACCGGCCAGGACTGAGAGGTCGAAAACCAAAAATCTGTACGGTGTTCTGTTTTTCGTTTTTTTTTTCGTACAGATACAGTGGTAATAGTATTAGTAATCGTTAAATAACATTACCCTCTATTACAAAAACTGCTGGCGGAAAAAGAGCACAAGGGAGCTGAAAACCAACAACGACAACAACAGCAACAATCAATATTGAGCACAAACAGCAAAAATGCTTTTAAAACGAAATGTAATCAAGCGTTTAAGTGCAATAATACAAAACAAAATTTTCCAATTTATTGAACGCTAACAGCCGTAGAGAGCAACGACACAGCCATAAAGGCCAAGCACCCAGTAACAACGTCAGCCAGCCCTCGCACTCACACACACACACAGACACACTAGCACTCATCCATACACAATACAGCAATTGCGGCATTTACTGGCTCCTGCAACGCTGCACGTGACGCAACGAATTTGTTCAGCAGTATAACAACAACGGTCACATGCATGTACATATGTGTTTGTGTATTGAATATATATTCACTCACTCATATTTTCTTTCAGTCAGACATACATATATCAATCGCGCAAAAACCTATACTGCAATAACAACTACAATTTACAATAACAAGGACATGCTATTTTATACAGGTTCATATATACATACATATATCCTTTTTCAAAGGATATTCTGTCAAAATTATGATATATTCAAAATACTCTAATTTAAAATCAGTGGATATTATCATAGGTTAGTTCCAGAGATGAATGTAAGATATTTGCTCAATTTTATAGCCAGGATATAAAGAAATTAATTATGAAAATTAATTAATTATAAAAAATTTACAATGATTTTTTGCAGAAAAATAGTTGTTGACTTTTCCTGCTTAGAGTCATACATTAAATCCAACGATCAATTGTCAGATCCTACATATTTCTCAGTACAAGACATTCTCTTAAAAAATGCCAGTGTTCTACCTTGTATAGACAGCTAAAGTAGAAAATACATGGTAATCACCAATTGACCGAAAACAACGCTTCTGTAGGATGGTACAGATTGGACGTACATCTTTTGATAAAAGAAAGTGTATGGAAAGTGTAGGTACCGTACACCACATTTTTATCCCTCTCACGTTTACCCCAGATGCGTTTATTAGGCTATGGTCGTCTTCGACTACTATATAGAACAATTGTAGTCATCATTCATTTGAAAACCCACGGTCCGTCGTCGTACTTTTCCCACTGACAATAATGTGGCTACTGTGTAGGATAGTGTGTCCCATAAACTTAGAAAAAATAAACTAAAAATAATTTTTTAAAATATTTTTTAAATTTGAAATATTTTCTATTACATAAGTGATGTATTTTTCGGCATACCAACACAGCACAGCATTATATATAGTTTAAGAAAAGCGGGCGGAAATACAATTTTCTAAATTTTGTTATAGAACAACTGATGTCGGAGTCGAGCTATTTAAAAATACTCAATTTGGAAAAATTTTGACTTGAGTCCACAGTCCTGGTCCTGTAACCATATTTCAATATTTCAATCAATAGCCTGAGTTTTACTGACAGACCTCGCAATATTCGACCTTATCAATGGAAGTGGCAGGACAATCCGCTTCATTATTAAACTTTTTTAAAAAAATCTAAAACTTGGAATCGGAAACCTGATCGACGAGACCCCAGAAATTGACTTGGTTTTTTTTTGCAGGATGGCACACCATTTCCTGTTCTGACATCGTCTTCGGATAAGCTACAAAATAGATGGGTGTCCGCATCAACTTTTTTCTCGTGAAAACAGACTCTGCTACATATGGTCCGAAACATGTTTGCAGGCAACATATATATAACTAGTAAGTTGTAATGCGCCTATGGCGCCCGTTGAAATATGGAAAAAAAATTTTGTTGAAAAAAAAAAAATTTTGTGGAAAAAAAAATTTTGTTGAAAAAAAAAATTTTGTTGAAAAAAAAATTTTTCTTAAAAAAAAAATGTTTGTTGAAAAAAAAATTTTTGTGGAAAAAAAAATTTGTTGAAAAAAAAAATTTTTCTTAAAAAAAAATTTTTGTTGAAAAAAAAAATTTTGTTGACAAAAAAAAATATTGTGGGAAAAAAAAATTTTGTTGAAAAAAAAAAAAATTGGAAAAAAAAATTTTGTAAAAAAAAAAATTTGTAAAAAAAAAATTTGTAAAAAAAAAATTTTGGAAAAAAAAAATATTGGTAAAAAAAATTTGGGGAAAACAGAATTTCTGTACAAAAAAAAAATATTATTTTTTTTATTATTTATTATAGAATTATAGAATGCCTATTTAAATTCCTACGTACTGCGTGACAGAGTCAGTGAATCAGGGAATCAGTGAATCAGGGAATCAGTGTCGAGGGTAAATATATATTAAGATTGGAGCAGTCCCAAACATGTTAATTTTGGGCTAGCACCAATTTTCCCAAACATATATATGATTGGATTTAATTATACATATGATTGGATGTAGATATATATGTGTTTGCATATAACCATACGTATGATTGATCATATTTTTTTCTCCGTGTATGTATCAGCTTGGTCAGTGTTTTGAGAACGTCTTGCAGATAAAACACCTGCAGAAAGATTATGCCACATACGAACAGTTCGGCTGAAGAACATATTTTCTCTAGTGAATCGAGCGGCCAACCGGAGAACGAATGAGAGTCTAAACACTATTGCAGTCGATTTTACAGTTGGGCTGTGTTGAATGGCTAAAACTGCCATATTCACAGTTTTATGCTAAAACATAATCTTAAGATCATTCTTATGGCCAGACTTACTCATTCCCACAATATATCGATATACAAGTTGTACACATTAGTCAGCGACATCAGTACATGGAAAATATGGTTTCCTTAATTTCTTTACTCTGTGTGTGACTACAACTGCTGCGATAAATATATTTTAAGCAAAAAGTAATTAAAACTGAAAAACCATTAAAAATCAAACCATATTTACCCATTTTGCAATATCACTTGTCCCAATAAACACACGCACACAAACACACACGCCCAATCGCTCAGCATGAGGAATCGGTCGGCTGGATGGATGACCTTAAGAGTGGTCCAGGGATAAACACAAACATGAAAGTCTATACGCAGGCACACACTCGCCAGCATGTAAACCATCATTTCAATAATAATCAATGAGGAGTAATGTTTACCAATGGGGGACCGAAAACATTAAAGGCTCTAAAGCATCAACAACGACGAGGACATGGTGGACATGGAGGACGACGACGGCGACAACGTCAACAACAATTTCGAAAAGCCAAAATATACACTAATCATGGGACCCAACAACCAACCAACTAAACCAATACTCGTCCAGCAACAGCAACAATAATGAAAGCAACACTGCAGTTCAACCAAACCGAATCGAAGCGTAATCAAGCCAACAACATATACATTGAAAACAGCCAACAAATTTTTAATGACGCTTTACACACACACACACACGCACACTTACAGAGTCACCGGGGTTTATGGGCATCCAAAGCTGGATGTATTAGAGTGACTGCACTTACACACACACACAGATGACCAAGCGCAAACACAAGCGTACCAGCCAGCCAGTACACCAAGTGCTACTTGTATGACTCTCTGTCATGTTTGTAATTCAATTATGTTAATGATTGGACAACATTTAACGTATTTACATTTAATGCATAATGAATAAGCAACTCCATAATGTTCTTGCAACCAACCATTCAAAGAGTCAACGTCACCAGCAGCGTCACCCACTCACCGTTACAGCCAGCAACCGCTGCACCCTTTCTGGATGAAACCGATTGGAAAACTCGACCAAAAATTGCATCAAACAATCATTATCGTTAACTAAAAACTACAAAATCAGCAGAAATTTTATTAAACGTATGCAGAAAATTATTGCCGGACATGAAGCACATGGACAGCGAAAAAAAAAAAATGAATGCCAATGCCTTTGGAACTCCACAGTATGAGAGCGCACGAATTAACTGTGTGCCTGTGGTGTTGGTGGTGGCGGCGATGTCGATGGTGAAATGTTACGTTACGTTATGCATGACATTGATTAAAATTTAATTGAAAATACAATTTTTACTTATGATCATCGGAATAAAAGACTGCATCCTGCACTTGAACACTTGTATGTGTGGTGGGGGCACTGACAGCTCTTTCAGCAATTTACTGGCATTTTTGGGAAAAAGAGGGAAAAAGAGAACAACGTTACATAGGACGGATTTTAAAAGGATGGGGATATTGGTCAATAATTTAGGACAGAAGAGAATTGGGACTGATAAATTTATAAATAAGTAGATTTTGTGTTCAGTTTTTCCATCTTCTATTAATCGTTTATTAAAGAACTCCGCCTTAAAGATTCACTAATCGATGACAAAAAAAAACTGCACTTAAAATCCTATAATGTATAACAAGGCCAAAGAATTCGAGAGTATTGCGTTTCAATATTAGTGCAAATTAGTATATATGTCTTCTTGGACCAAATTACCCACTTTCTCCTGGCCAAAAAAACATGAAGAACGTGGAAATGCATAGGCCATAAGCTACGAAAGCCAGCGGATAATATCACCAGAACGGCACTGGCATGTAATCCTTAGGGACGCCGACGCACTGGTTGACCAAAAACACTTTGCGCAACAAATTGATGTACGAATTTAAGCTACCGAATCTAACATTTGATGGAATTAAAAATCTATGTAAGCGCCCCGGTAGGCGAGTTGGTAGCGTGCTTGCCTATCAGCGTGGGGGTTGTGGGTTCGATTCCCACCAGAGGCTTTGGTCTGTCGCTGCAAAAATCAAGCCAAATAGTCTTTGTCACTCGGTTTATCCTTGGACCCAAAATTAGAATATAAATTTACTTTGTATTGTAATTAATAAATAAATAAATAAATAATAAAAATCTATGTAATAATAAAAGTAATATCCCTTTGCTATTTATGGGTGTTTTTCAGGATCTGGCGAAGTGTGAAGATTTGGTCGACATTTGATTTATTCGGCCTGCAGACAGACTGATATGGCTGAAATTGTTGGTCGAGTTTTGGCTTCAATCTTTCATGGAATATACATGATAGGATGTCATAGTCTATGTATAGGAGACATTTTCCGTGGTGGTACCCAAAGGTTCCATTTTCCTCCCTTCTCAACTCTTGATATCGCTGCAAGTCAGGTCGTGAAGACTGGGGCGAGTGTCGCTCTGTATGGAACATTCTTAATTTCAGTGGAGGCTTTACACTCCATATGGTCTGCATTTCGGTGATGTTTAAACTTGGCTTAAATGAAACATTAATTCTTTGCCTTCAGTCTGAAATAACATGTTTTCGTCTTCTAATTGTGAGCCAAATCTTTAAGTTAAATGATCATTTTTACCGTTAAAGGTATTTTGATTCGAAGATATAGTAGGCCTCATAATTCCCAAACTTTATTGTTAGCTAGAACAAATTAATAAAAAAATGAATTGGTGAATGTGGGACTGGTTGTCTTACGGATGAAGACATTTCGATTTTGCATTTACTGTGTATTCACTCATATTTAAATTATAATAAAATGTTGATAACTTTGTGCCTAAAGATAAACCGGCTAGATTTCAATCCACCATGGTGGCAATCAAATCCCCGATCAAAGCGCTGACGTCCGAATAAGGAACTATAGTTATGTTTGGTCTATCTAACAACATTAAGTCAGCAAATAATAATTTCGAACCGAAATTCGGTTATGGGCATGTTCTATACTCTATTGTATATTTTAATATATTTTTAGTCGATTTTTTTGGGCATAGTATATTTTGCGTACGAATAAATTGGATTTTGGCTGATTTAACATGTACAGTATAACTACATACCTCACATAAGAAAACTGCATGAAAACTAAAGCCAAATATGTTTAGCATGCCTGAGTTTTATAAACAGTACACAAGAGTGAATAATGACAAAAATGGCCATTGACAATGGCTTCATGCGGCCAGCAAATTCAGCCTGCTGAACAATTACCAAAATTCTATTTACGTCAATGCCCCTAATTGGATACCCAAACCCCACCAGCAAAAGGTTAAAATTACTTTTCAATTGCGGCTACCATGTGTATGAGCAACGAATCTTCATGTCATTTTATGTCATTGATTTTTCTGTCTCTTTACAAAAAACAAAACAAAAAAGATACATCACGCAAATTACCCAATTTGCTTTGATTTTTTATTATCCGGTTCTTTGTTGTTGTTTCTTGTACTTTTAGGCTGTCAAGTTGAAGTACAATTTGTGGGAGGAGAGAGAGCCTTTAAGGAAGAAATCAATTTCCCTCTCCTTTTTTTCTCTCCCCTCCAAACGGAAAATAAGCAATTGTGCCCTTTTTTTTGTTCTGACAACGACACCCATTCTTGGCAGACACTAAACTGTAAATTTGTAGCAATCATTGTTAATAAATTATTCAAGGCACAACAATACCAGACCTGAAATCAAAGAACGGAAGAGTGCTATGGACATGAAACTTTAACCAAATTCAATAACAATCAATTTTATGTTTATACTCACATTACCTTTTTTTGTGTGTGTGCCTCCGACAACTACTTACATTGATTTGACCAATTTTTAAGGACTAAAGAGATTTTCTGGCCTTTTTTCTTGTGAGAGTACGGAAATGCTTGGTGGAGATTTTTGTTAAAAGGTTTTGCTACACAGTCTAATTTGTGTTTTCTTTATTATTTGCAGATGAACCGCGCTTTACAGCTCAAGCCAGCTGAAAGTGAAGGCCGCAGCGGTAAGTTTTGTTTCTTTGTAACTTGTTTTTAGATTTTATTAGTATTTTAAATTAAATAAATGCGTGAATTGATTTAAGTTTATCAAAGCCTATGTGAAAAATTAGCCCTTTACTTTAAGTGTATACGCCTTTCATAATTGTTTAAAACTCTATCTTATTTATTAACTACGACAAAAGAATATTCAAGTTATTCAAAATAAAATATGAATATTAATGAGAAATGTTAAAAAAAATCCAAAGCCGTTAATAACACATTTCAAAATATAAAAAAACAAAAATAACAAAAAACCGTAGAATTTGCCTAGGGTCCGTTTTTCAAAAATTGTAATTTTAAAAAAAATCTTAAACTGTCATTTTCTTTTATTCCACATTTTCGTATGCTTAATTGTGTGTATAATCAAAAATAAATACAGCAGCCGTTGTGGAAAAACTTATTCGATATGTAAATATTGAGTAAAAAAACACAACCGATTTCCAGACATGGTGTGTTTCCGTACAAATGAGGTACAAAGTGGTTCTACTGATGGCAAAATACTGAGACATGGAGATACGCTATATTTGTCAGTTGAGCTTTCACTTTGTAAATTTCAGCGACGTTAGTAATTAAACTTTATAGATAAAAAAAAAATTCTACACCAAAAAGTTATATTCCATTCAGAGCCAGCCTAAATCGGCAGATTCCGATCTTTATATCACCCACCGCATGCCTAATTTGTGATGGCAGAAGTGAATTAAGTTCATGCTGTATTTTTCGGGACCACCACCAATCTCTCGGTTATAACATTGTTTTACAATTATCAGTCTTGCCTCCGTCCTTAATCTTCAAATGACCTTTAAACTTTCTTTTAAGGTTATCTTCATCCCAAACGTAAAGAACAAAATTACTATTGGAACAGATGGCTCCCTTCCATAACTTACATTTCTATAGAAGTGAAATGTTTGTTGTGCATGTTCTGTTGTTTTTCTATCACATTTACTCTGACGCCTGATTATCCATCCTTTGGTTATAACTTAAAGTTCTTAATCCTTCAAGGAATTTAATTTTCCCCCAGTCCTGACAATTCATTTCAATCTGCACACAGTCAATACAACACACAGACGAAAAGACTAGCAGGCGGACTGCCATGACTAGAGTGGTTGCTGCTATTTTAAGCCCTCTAATAATGCTAGTTCTACGACTGTAGCTGATGCTGCTCCTGCTGTTTTGTTCTTTTGCTGTTCGATTTTTTTTTTTTGCCAAATTAAAGCTTAAGAAAGTTTTTGCGTTTTTTTTTTGGTATTTTTGAATTATTTTTTGTTTGTTCTTCGTGTATCTTGAGCTGTTCTATAAAAGATTTCAAATTTTCGAATAGTTTGGGCGGACGGCGGCGTATGTTTGTCGGTATGTGTGCGGATCTAGTTTTTATTGTGTGCACTGCCATTTTCGTAGTGGCTGCAAAAAGGCTTTATGCCAAAAGTCTTAGCTTATCTTAAGCAATTTGGTAAAGTTGTTGCAAAACAACAACAAAAAAAAACAACCAGCCGGCAGTCAGTCGTACGCACAAGCTCACTTACTAACGCTGGTATGGAATGGGAGTGGAGGATAAAATTCGTTGCTAAGAACTGATTCCAATTTTATAAATGAAAATCTTTTGGCTGAGAAGGGCGAGGAAGAGACAGAGCACCAGCAAAAGTTATCTTACTTACCCAATGCAACAAAATGAAAATGCTTAAGCATCAAAGCAAAAATGTCTTAGATTTTTCCCTCATCGTCTTCTACCTCGCCGCATTGTGTGTGTGAGTGTGATTTCCTTTTACTCTCATCTCTGTCTGTCTTCTGGTAAGAGGAAAATGCAATTATTGTGACAAGTTTAATTGCTTGTGGTTAAAGTGGTAAGGTTTCTTTTAAGTCTTCCTTCATCATGCACCATCGTCCCTCCTTATTCGTCTTATACTTAACTTTTTGATTTGATTGTCATCATTTTCAGAGGAAACCAAAAAAAAAAAAGAACTCTTACCCCAACCAAAAAAAAAAAAAGAAAACTATCAGGAAAATGGTTTTTAATGGAATGAATATTAACTTTGAGAAATTCTCAATGCATAATTGTCCACCACCAACTTGACAAAGCAAAGTTTGATCACACCATATTAATGTCATTAGGTTTTAATCGAAAACTTTCTGGCTTGATTTCGAGCATTTGCACAATTTGATTCGTTGGCACTTTTCTGTACAAGAAAATTCGATGATTTTCGTTTTGTGCACGCATAAAATGAAATGGTGTATTCAAAGACTTTTAGAGGAACAAACTATTAATGGCAATTGAAAATGAAAAATAGAAGAATCTATTTAAGGCATGAATATTCGAAATGACTGCCTTTCAAGATATTCATTGCAGAGTTTCGGGTCCTGCTACTAGCAAATTCTTCCAGACATCTGTTAATAATTAAATATTTTATTTTAACTTGATAGCACTTTAAGTCTTAAATTGCTTTCTGTGCCGAGATCTTCACAATAAACACACAAATTACTTCATCAATTTTCACTATGAATGAACACTCTTGCTTTTGACATTGACGTAAGAACTTTAATGTGAACCCGCCAAATACCAGACATAATATCGTTATTTATTAGGGATGTTTGAGGGTTTGTTTATCTCTCAGACACACACACACACACACACATACAGGCAGGACATCAGTAAGTTGTTCATTTCTTACCTTTTGATTCTGGCCGTTTGTTGTATTCATTTTTCGCTTCTTTGAGATTTTTCATCATTATTTTTGATTTCTTGCTGTTGATGTATTCGAGGGGTTTCTATTCCTTCCTCCGCCCATGTCATGCTGCTGGAGGTCTTTCATCTTCTCTTCACATTTCTTCTTTTGTTTAGTGTATCTATGCTTATGCCTTAAGTAACATATATTCTTATTATACGCATACATGTTCTTACCGGGGCACTACCACCACCAACGCCATCATTGCCACCACTACAACTACCATTGCAGTAACCGTGACTTCATGTGCCACTAGCACACTATATTCGCACAGTACAATTTCTTATGTTTCCTCTACATTTCATTTCAGATTGTTTTTTCTTTCATTCGTTGGCTGGCATACAGGCGGTCTTCTTCATCTTGCTACAATAATGTGTAATTTGTTCTTGTCTTCAGTTTGACGTTTTCGTAAGGTTGTTGTCACGTTCACATTTCATGTTCGTACAAATTTCCCTTCTTCCTACGGTACTTCTTGTAACGTTTTTTCCGAAAACGTTGCACAGTGTTGTGGTATCTGAGAAAAGTTTTGAGACAACGAGATATGTGTGGTTTACTGATCCTTCAGTGGATGTCGTGAAATTAAATTTTAGAACTAACAGATGCATTTTATCGTCATAAAATCTTATTGTTATGAGATTTTGTATTACGGACATAATTAGTTAACTATATCCTTTATTGGATAACAATTATTATTTTCTCTCATCTTCGCTACGAAGGAAACGCCCCTACCAAAGTGTCGGGTCAGCTTCTGTGACCCACTTTCTCTATTTGACTATATAAATGTGCCTTAGAGCATTTCTAACTGAATACATGACTCCGTCTCGCAGTTCCTCAGTAGTTTGCGAAAATTTTCAGAGCTCAGCCCAAGGATTACCTTTTGTCTGATATAAATACAATTTGTAAATAATAATTTTGAATATTCCCTCGTCATATTTTCAAATCTAGATAAGACTCAGATTCACAATTTAAAAGATTTATCGTAGAACAGCCCATGAATTAACTCTGGTCTGATGTATCCGTTCAAAATTTAGTATTGAAGGCTTTATTGCTCTGAAACAATTCGAGGGGATCATAGAAAATGTTTACCATAATTTGTTTGAAGAGATTTCTGTCATAGCACATAGCAATACGGACCTCTAGATTTCATCATCATTTTCGCAACACTGTGCCCACTCGTCATCTTCATCAAACATTGTTTCACTTACATACACGAACGCGCTCGCACATCCTGCAACAACATATAATGTTGCAGGTTTCTTTCGCTTTTTTTGTTTCCTCCTATTGTCTTCTAAAGTTTCATATGGCTGAGAAGGTGGTATTACAAGGAGCGGTGTTTGGAATGGCCTCAATCGGTGGAAGGAGTGATTCCATGTCATGAACAAAACAAACAAAAAGACACTATAAACAACAAAACATTTTTAAATTCATTTAGCATGAAATTAAAATTAAATGATGCCTAAATATACACGTTTACTTTGGAAACGCCAGGCAGCAGCAGCAGCAGCAGAACATAAAAGAATAAGCAAGAACAAGAAGAAGAAAACAGTCTGTTAAAATACATTATTTTCGTGTTGAATATCAAATGCAGTTTGAAAAGTACATTAAAGTCAAAGAGCAAGAGCATGCAGCAAGAGGAAACATTGACATTCACTTAAGGTCTAAATAAGTTTTTTTTTGCCTGCTGAGTAGATCACGAAAGAAAGATGATTCAATTTTGTATGGAAAGTGTTTTATAGAGCAAAAAGTAAAAAAAAAGAAGTTAACCCTTAATGTATGCTTCAAATTAAAGGTAAACGCATTAATGCTAACAAAATTCTCTAGTGCTGTAGCTTAAAGATGGATATAATCGTACGTTTTTAAGAATTGTCAATGGAACTTCAGTTAAAATGTTTTTATTTCGGTAAAACAAAACACCCCTCTTTTGTCGCAAAGAAATATTTAAAAAATAATACAAACATAGCACTAAAAACTAAATTAAATATGGGGAAATATTTAAATTCGATCCATAGGAATATAGTACCCCGGATGTACTTTCCTGCGGTCTATTTTCATAATCCAATTAGAGATATGGGGTCTAATTGCATTATAAATATAGACCCCTCGAAAATATATGCCCAAAATACCACCACACCGATATTTACGAACTGCATATGTACGTATGTATGCATGGTCCGATTAGAACTGGGCCACCTCTCCTACTACAATTTTTTACTAACCAAAAGGCAATTTCAGCCGTTGATGACTTTTTGCAAATTTATAAACCTTATACACTTAATCCAATATAAAAAACAAGTGGTATATCCCTAATTGGACCAGTAAGACATACGAACATACATATGAATATTCCTATTGCAATTGTTATGAATCGTATTATCCTCGGAACAATTGTAAAGCGAAATGTTTTATTTTTTTTCCCTACAATTCATTCTCAATGAATGACGTTGATGAGGGAGTGTGAGTATTTATTACGACCGTTTGATGATGATTGGCTTCCAAACGTATCAGCAACGTCCTTTTTCTCTCCGCTCTCTCTCTCTCTATGTTATTTATGGTCTAATAACGGTTTTGTATTGTGTACTTCCTTTTTTATCAAACATTTTAGAAGCTTCTTCGCTTTATTACTGCCGCCAGAACGAATGAACGAACAGTGGCTATGTGGCTTCGCTGCTTTTCTTTCCTCTCAGTGCCACCTATGTATGTTAAGGATAATGGTTTTTTGGGGGGCGGGGGAGCAGCCAGAGCACTAAGCCTCCTTTGGAAAACAAAATAATAACAACAACAACAAAAAAAGAAAACCTTGGGTATTTGTTCGCCGTCATTGTTATTGTCGTCGTCGTCGTCGTCATTACTGTCGTTGTTGTTGTACTAATAAGCTTTTGTATTAAATGCAAGTGTATGTGTGTATATTCATACACCTATATGGTTGTACATGTATTTGTATTTATATGGCTATGTATAGTGTAATACTAATAAGGTTAAGGAAATTGTTAAGGGTATTGATGACGTTAAATAGCAGCGTTATTGTAAGTAATTGAAAAGCGATATTGTTCGTCATATCGAATGTATGTATACACATACATATGAATATGTATATATATACACACATATACTCCAGTGCATATGTATATATGTATGTTATTAGATATATATGCGCATATAACTTTTGTGTTGACGTTAGCAAATGTCTATTGTATTGTGGTGGGATTAGATATTTGGCTAAAAATGAAATGTTAAAGGTGGCCATAATCGAAGCTTCATTATGGATGGTGAGCGTCAAAAGGTCGTCAGGTATTTGTATGTATTTCGATTAAAGCCATTAGGGCTCTAATTGAAACTAATATAAAAACAAAATTTAGTTTATAAATATATAATAATACCCTATGTTGGTGTAAGCATAAAACCTACTTTTTGGGGCTGTAAATGATCGATATGGTGAAATTACATTTACAGAGAACATTTTCGTTGAAGCATCAGGAGATTTCTCCAATTGAATTTTTGGAACTATCTGTTTTATGGTAAAAGCAAATAGTTTAGAGTAAATTAAATTGTTTTTTTTATGAGAATGTAAACTATAAGATTGTCGTGGGATTTTGCGTAGCTACAGGGTGGCGCAAAAGTAACCCTCCTATCAGAAAATGCTATAAATTTTGCGATTGGCCCCTAATGTCAGTGGCAACTCTGGCGGCATATATGACATCATAGTCTCGACTTGATGTAAAAAAAATTAAAAGACCAAATAAAAATAATCCACAAGAAGAATCAGTTTTCACGCGTTGAAAATCTGCCTTCATGAGTGATTTCCCAAGATAAAAGACAAATGAGCCAACTGTATATAATTGCGAGTTGTACAACATTCTGCATCCACTTTGATCGCAGCACTTACGTTTTCGTATTCGGTAACGAAACTAAAAGCAAACCCATCCATTTCGATTCATAAGATACATTTTTAATTTAATTTAATTTATTTACATTTTCTTTAGACTAGTTTTTTAGCACAGCATCAATCAAATGGCCGACTTTATTGGTCTAGGAAAATTTTATTTTTTCGTATACTTTTAGTAGACACATTGCTTTTCAACTAACACCACACAAAAAAAAAATGCTGGATGAGACAAATCTGGAGATTTTAAAGGTCGGTCAATGTCGTTTTTTTAAATGGCTCGACTAGGATTTTTTAAAAAGCGTGTTTGCGCTTTGTTTTGTTGGAGCACCTCCAATCATTAAAATGGAGTTTTTTTAAATTATTTTGCATTTGTTAGGTTTATTTTCTGTTTCATTCTCAACTTTATCGGTGGTGAACCGCTTAAGTAAACATTTTATTTTATTGGATGATTTTCTAACATGACTTTACATAAAAAACTTCTCCAAAGTATCATTATTATTATTCCAAAATGGTTGTTTTTACAACTTTATTTTAGGCATAAGTGAGAAAAACACCTGCATATCTCTAATAATACTCTAATTGCCTATATTTCACAACTATTTCTTTCATTTTACTCACAGTGATGCTTGGCTAATTTTCTTCATACTTTTCCCTTTAGTTTTATTGTAACTAAATCCTTATAACATCAAAATATATATGCTTTTAAATAACTTTTGTGGTCGTTTTTCATTCTCACCGCTTATTTTTCATTTGGCTTGTCTGTTTTTGGTTGTGCTGGAGCCACACACTAGATGAGATGGTATAATACGTTCATGCGAATTGTATAAATATACATTATATCATACATTGTACACCTTTATACATCATTTATCTTACTCATAAATATTCATTTCCTTTATACATCTTTTAACATATTACGTTTGTACACACAGACACATATGCACGATCTGCCCACGCACTCACACACACAGCCACACGCGTGGCTTGACACTGGGGGGAATTGTATGGAGCCAGAGGTTTCGCAAGGTGAATGCGTGCCTGGGTTTGAGTGTACGAGTTGTTCTGTTGAAGGAAACGGATGAATGAGTGGATGTGGGAAGGAGTGAGTGTGTGTGTGTGTACAGATGAATCCCCTTGTTGCAATAACTTAAAATGATTGCCAAAGATTAAAAATCAACATTATAAAAAATTGCTTATACATATCACCAGTAATGATAAATTATATAAATTCCAACCTAAGACAGCTCAACACCATCCAAGCATACACTTCCCTCGTCTCTGAGAATGTAGGTAGAAATGTGTGCATGTGTGTGTGTGTATGTGTAAATTACGTTAACATCAATTGTTACCAACAAAAATAACAAATATGAACTCTAAGCCATCTAAACATGATGTACAGCAGCAGCAGCAAAAAGAAAAAGTTCATTAACGCTTTTACTTCTCAGCTGAAACATCACTGAGAATGAGGGAAAACGGACGTACAAAAAAAAGTGAAATACATAAACCCTGATAAATTTCAGTTCACAAAAATGTAAGCGAAATTTACGTGTTTGTATAGAGCTACTTTGTTTCTATTTTTTTTTCTTTTCTGAAGCAAAAGGAAAAAAATTGGCTTTCCCCTCCAAACGAAGAAAAACCCAAAAAACCGAGAGATAAAAAATCCAACCGTACAAATGGAGGTTATTAGGTGAACTAGCATTGGAAGGAAGTGCGGGGAGAGTGGGTTTCCCCAGAACCCCCACAAAAGTTTAAATTATATGTAAATATGTCGTAAAGTAAATACAAAAGAACAAGAACGAAAATGCTAATTTTAAATTAAATAAAAACAAATGTGCCGTACCATAACATACCATACATACCATGTCGTGACATATCACAAACATATTGATTACTTTGTCCTCAAATAGCCCGCATTTGTTGTATTCCGTGTTGTCCCTTTTACGTTAACTTGGCTCTTGCAGCTCTGGCTTATGACAGAATTGTTAAATGTTTAATGTTAACATGTTTTTTTTCTATCTCACTCTCTGTTGCTGTTGTTGTTTTGTTGTTCAAAACAACAATGCAATTTTGTTGTCGGAGACAGGCCTTAATACGCTTACTTAGTTATATGAACCATTAAGTCCCACAACCTCCATCTATTTTACAACAAATGCCACCAGCTCAAGACCCCCATCTTAGGCAGACAACATCACTTCCACCTACGTTCCTACATCCACAACCTCCCACCCCAAACTACCACCAACCGAGACACCCTTACCAACACATAATCATTCATTCAAACATCCAATCGCTCATTTATACAGTCATACATTCATTGATGTTTAACTAACCAATATATAGATATGAGTCATTCAGCGAGAAATCATCTAAAATATGCTGTGTGAAAGGCAGTATCCTGTGCCAGCTTCTTGGGTGTATATAAAGCCTAAAGTTCTATGTTTGCGGATTTGTTACATAACCTGCCGAATTATATCAATCTACATAAAATAAATTAAGACGCAGTTTCTTAATAAGGAGTTTCATAGTATTCTCCCAATATTAATAGGATGATTTTTTAAAAACTTTCTCCGAAGTTCTGTACTCATAAATGATTGGTGTAGTATAATAAGCTTAGGATGTCTCATATCTTAAGATCCAGAGTTACCTGTATAATATTTTAGGATCCAGTGTTATCTGGATTTATTTCCAGTACTTTTAGTAAATAAGTAAAATTGGGTCTGTGTCATTTTGCTTTAACTTGCAAATTTTGAAGATGTATAACAACTTGGTTTTGTTGTACAGGAATTTAATGTGATCAACTTAATAGGGTATACAATAGTTTTTAGTTTAAACTAAATGTCAAGAAGGCCCTCATGTATAACCTTAGTGAATATGTCTATGTTTGTGGTACTACGACACTAATCTTTGGAATAGCTCATATATTCGAAAAGTTGTAACCGAAACGAAAACTTTTTATCTATGCCTGTGTGTGTTATTTTCATTTATTATAGACATCTATCAAATTGAAAATCAATGAACTATGAAAATAGCAAGACAACAAGAACAGCAGTAGCAGCAAACCCAAAACCCACACATATGTATGTATATAAATATCTAAAACAAAAATAAGATTAATCGAATCGAATCAAACTCACTCACAAAGTGAAATGAATAAATACAAAAGCATAGTTTTGTGAACAAACGCAGAGCCTAAAAGCCCACACGCACACACATCCTCCCACATATGAGCCGACATCCAATTCGTTTAATCAAAAACAATAGAAGCAAAGCAAGCACTGCATGCATCCAATCGCCCCCCGTCTCATCTCCTAGAAGACGGCAATTGTTTTAATCAGAAGAAAGCTCAAACTAACTAACTTTTCGAACAATGGCTGCTTATGGTATATTAGTTTAGGCTTTAGATGGATTCCTATGGCACGGTCCATGATACATGACCATCATCAGCGGTGGCCACAGCATCGTGTGGAGACTTCCCAAAGTATGCTGTCGGATGGGAATGGTTTGACATTGACAAAGAAAATAACAAAACGATTCCTGGAATTTCGTAGATAATGCTTAATTAGTGAAGGTTTCACATGTTGCCACAGTGAAGCCGTTGACTTTGATGACATTTTAGGAGGTGTATGCGAAGAGTTTGCCGGGACTGAATGGAAACAACAGAAATGTATATTTAGTTCTTATTTGGAAAGTCTCAGAGGTTTTCAGGGTACATTGAGGAGTATTTTTGGTGCTACAGGAAATTGCAATTTAAACTTGATAGACTAAGCTGGAATTAATTCGAATCCCATTTCAATGACAATTATTTACTTACGATTTCATAGCCTTGAGAAATATGAGTATGTCATTATAAATATGTTCATCGTGTTTTTTTTGTAATTTTCAGAATTTTCAGAATAACAACAAATGATAAATAGCAATTTTTTCCTTAACATTCCATGAAGGAACGGGCGGGCAACTTCTCTCTTATCAGTGAGCTCTGCACGATATAATTGAGTATACTCACTGACCGGCACCTAATATTTAATCCGAATAAATTACTAGACCGATTGTAAAATGTTTTCCATAATATTTAAATCCTGTTAATTTATTGACGAATGGCACATTTTGGTTAACCTTTACACGCGACTCGCGTAAACTGTTATTTTAGTCGGCACAATATTCTTTAATATTATTATATAAACGAATATTATTAATCCATTTTCTATTTCACCTTAAATTATCGCAACGGTAAGCCTTACACCCAGTAGTGTCAACGCCGACTTGGTCGCCTCAATAAATCACCCAGACATTATAATCAAAAAGAGCTTTGGGCATTTTGCAAATTCCTTGCAGGCATTGTGAAATTTATATTGTCTGTTTTCCGCCCTCTATTGCCTTAATGTCAAATTGCAGTTTCCGTTTCCGTTTATTAACTGTTATCTATGGTAAATATAAAATAAAAGCAAAAACTGGCGCAAAGCAGTATTTCATTATTTCGTCCTTTCGTTTTCCTTCTATTTTTGGCGAATGCCTGTGATATGGTGCGCCCCTGCCCTTCACCCAACACTCGAACCATCATTTATAATACAAAAAAGACATTAAACTCCGAAACAAAGTATTCCAACATCAGACGTCTCCCTTGAAGTGGGAGAGAGAGAGAGGGAGAGCGTGTGTGCGTTTGTTAAACAATATATTTGTAACAATTTAATGTGATACGTTCTACAATAAATTGTGCGTTTCCGCTTCCGTTTAGAATAATTTTTAAAGGTACAGCAGCAGCAACAACAACCACCAGAACTCTGACAAAGGAAACTAGAATAACAAATTGTTTTTTTGTTACTTTGTCAAGCTTTGCTAAACACCTTTGAGCACGCAATTTGAATAAAACTAAATTTGAAACCGACAGTGATTGAAAGGCTCGCAGTAGTCGATAGCGAGAGTGAGGTCAATCAATAATAGAAAGTCCAAAAATATGCTTTATTTTAAAGGATTTCTCATACGATTCCATCCCTCACAAATCAAAGGCAAAAAGAAAGAAATCTTTTAATTCGTTTTTATGTCATTTCCATTATCTTCTTTGCAAGTGCTCTTTATTAAATACTTTTGAACTTGTAACTCACTTGGTACTTGTGCCTTTTGTCAATAACCCGAGAATGACTTCAAAATGAATAAAGTGTATTACGCTTTGTTGTAAAGACATGGTCACTGAATGGGACACCAGCGGTCTTCCAGTTGATAAGGGCGGGTCTATGGTGGCAGATGAGCTGAGCCGAACAAAGCAAAGAATGAACAGAAAAAAATCGAAAAAAAAAATTGAATGGGAATTCAATCAATACGTGTGAATTTAAGCTGATTAAGGGTATTTGGTGTTACTTTTTGTTCTCTTATTCTGCCGACTAAGGCGGATTTTGTGAAAAGTCTACTTTTAGGCGCTCATAACACACACACACAGATGTATACCCACAATCACAGAGCCCACACAAATACAGTTGCGCGCTTGTAGCAGTTGCCGACACAAACGTCATGAAAAGAAAATATAATGATGTGACTTTTATTTCATTAAAAAGTTTACATTTTTTCTGTCTTTTACTTTCTTTTCTTTTTAAGGATAACAAGGATTTGTGATTTTTTTCCTTTTTTTGGCAATACTTTTTTAATTTTTGAAGGAGATGGGGAAAAAACGCAGTGCTTATACTTATCGGTTATGTGGTCGAAGGGCTGCGAAATGAAAGCTTAATTTGAAGCTGAATGGATGTGTATATTTTGGGCGCAAGTATTCGTTAAACAATAATTGGCAAGTGTTGGCAATGTCTTCTCAAGGTCAATCTAAGAAGGCATCTTTCAGGTTGATGAAGATTCTGACCAAACAAAACAAAAAACTTTTCTTTTAAGCATTAATTGACAAATATTGAAAAACTTGGGGTAAAATTGAGACTGTCAATCTTATACCCCTACAGCACGACCAATATACTTAAAATGCGTTCATTTGAAGTAAATTTAATAATTGTTGTTAGATAAGTAGGTTCCTTAACCTTGCGATAAATAGACCAGGGCAGTAGATAGTCTGTGCTATATCTGGCCATAATTCTTCCAATAGACATTGCAAAAAATAGGTGTGTAAACAAGTCCATCCATAAGTATTTTGCATAACTGATAGCCGCCTTGATGTGTGACAATTGCTGGACAGATCATGTAAATGTAATTACTAAATTCAAGGAAAACGTACTCAAATTGACACCCAGTATATATTTACTCAATTTCACAACAACTTAATTATTTTAAGTACGAAAAATTTCCAAGTGTACTGGAATCTAGTACAATGTACTAAAGCTCAGTAGAATTTACAACAACTAAGTACGATTTACTCCTAATAAGTATAAACGTGCTAGAATTGAATATATTTTCTGGTCTCGATTTGAGTATGTATTAGAAGTCGATTAAAAAAATGCTGGAATTTATTAGCTTTAAGTCAGCTATCGTATCAGGAGCCAACAGCCGCAGATAATTATGAACTACCACAAAAAAATGTCAAAAACAACAGATAAATATCAACTACCACAGATAAATATTAACAGACAGAAATCACAGATAAATATCATACATATCAATATCATATCAACAGTCACAGATAAATAGCAACAGCCACATATAAATATCACCGCCCACATATACATATCAACAGCCACAAATAATTATCAACAACCTCAGATAAATAACAAGGGCCACAGATAAATATCAACATACGTAGATAAATCTCATCAGCCATGCGGTTAAAAATAAACATCTTTTGGAGATCGGTATCGTTTATCCTTTACTTTCGGATGTTTACAATCGAATAACGCGATGGCTCAAAAAAAAGTACATTACGCTTGAAAACCAATATCATCTTGAATAGACACTATATGTGCATGTCTTACATCAATAAAGGAATGTGGGGAGATTCAAAACGTATCAATGATCCATTTGCTGACCCATCATTTCTCTACATTTGACAACAAAAAACCCTGATCATTTAGAGTGCATTCGACTATCACATACTCATAACATAACGTATCAATTTTGTTTTTCACGAAAACTAGGCAAGCCGGGGCTCCTAATAGACTTTCAGTTCAAGAGACCAATGTCCATGTCTGGATCCGAACCAAAGTACGGGACAGTTTTTTAAAAATTTAAATTTGGCCATATATAAACACTTAGCTACCATCTAAAACCCCATACAAAGCGTTCAACATTAAAGCTTTAAAATGTTGATTTCTTCAAAAATCGTAATCACCTATGGTGGCGTCATTATCAACTGCACCACCACGTTCATGTCGTTCGGTAACATAATAAAGAAACCACTGAAAGTCGGAACAATAGAGCCAACAAGACAATAGCACCAAGTGCAACAATAATGCAATTTTGCGATCGTATCGCTGGTCATGACAACATTTCGCATTTGATAGAGGGGGTGGGTGTGAATGACTGTACAAAAGGCAAACAACAGAAAACAATAAACAATAACAGCTTTCAATATTAGTGCAAATAAAAGGATTGTATGAGAACATAACGCAGACATTCTTGCAACATATATAAATGCCTTTGCGTATGTTATGTATAGACATTATATGAAGCCATCAGGGCAAAGTGGCACAGACAAGTCAAAGGACTTTTATGTGAATTGGCCATAATTAATTGAATACATTAATGTCACCATTAGTCCTCTCAAACTTGAACAGCAGTACAAATGTTGCTCTGATGGCTTCATATAAAATACTGAATACCTTGTCCTCCTCACCTTTTGTTGGACACACCTTAACATTTTATAAAATATTAGCTGGGGACTCATTATTAAGCATTTTTGTGTGTTGCGGATACTCAACTAATATTTTATGCAAAGATAATTTACAGCCGTGTATATGTAGAGGGGTGGATGGGTTGGAGGTTTGACTCGACCCTCGCTGTGGGTAAAAATTCAATTAGAAAAATTGTTTGATATGAAAGAAAAATTACTACAAAACGATAACCAAAGAATATTATTTGTATTGTTTTTTTCTTGTTCGTCGCTCCCTCTTTACATTTCAGTTTCATTCGTTTGCTTAATAGTAATTATTTTTCCTTAAAACAACAACAAAGTATAATAGACCCCTCAAACGTTATCTGGCGATTGTTTTGGCAACATTTTGTTAGTGTTGGCGTTTTTTTTTGTTTTTGATAAATGATAAATAAATACAGAGCCCAGCAAAACGTTAACAAATAAAATTTAATATA
Organism: Hydrotaea cyrtoneurina; assembly: GCA_958296145.1. Lineage (NCBI taxonomy): Eukaryota > Metazoa > Arthropoda > Insecta > Diptera > Muscidae > Hydrotaea > Hydrotaea cyrtoneurina. The sequence goes on from OY282515.1 coordinate 70,760,082, forward strand.
AACATTCTTGCATTAGCTGGACAACTGCAGGACTCGTAATATTTAATGAAGTCCTGTTGTGTCTCTGTATCGTACAACCTCAACCCAACAGGAAGACGCCGACAAAACAAAGAACGTTAACGGTGTGATTGTTATCTGGACATGAATGCCAATTATAAATTTATAAGGGGAAAACACGAAAAATGCTTTAAAACTAAATGACAGTTACTATTTCAACAGTACTTTTGAGGTTAGAAACATTATAGGAAGTGGAAAAAATCATGATGTGTACTTAGAGTTTTTTTTTGTATTTTTTGTAAATGGTTTGGTATGATTTAAATTCAAAATAAATGTAAAACTCTGATCAACGTCTGTATATACAATTCTACTACTTCTGATATTCTAAATGAAATCCAAAACTCTATGTAATGAAATTATAAAATATTGAATATAATTTTCAAGTCAAAAAGGATAGTAAAGCTCAAAGAAATTTGATTTAATTTGGGAAATATTTGAAATTTCGACATTTCTTTATTTTGAGATGAATTGGTGCCTCACTCACCAACAAGTCATCCTAGACTGGAACCAAAGGGGTGCCGGCCTTTCGCATTACTTCGGGTATGATTCAGTTTCTGTTGGAAGACAGTCATCGTGTTCCTAATCTCCAATCCTAGTAGATTTGTGCAAGAGAGAAGACTGGGGTTTTCTGGAAATCCTGCTGTTCTCTTGGCGCAATTTTAAATTTAATTAAATTTTTCCTAATGTTGCTCTTTTTCCACTATTTAAATAATATTTTTCGAATGATTCAGCCAGGTTTTTCGTATGGAGCTCCATAATTTGAACTTAAAAATGTTGTGTTCTACATTAGGGTGGAGTGAAAACATACTTTCTTTGAATTGGAAAATTTCACACTCGGAAAGAGATGTAGTTTGGGATCCATTATAGGGGAAAAATAAAAAAAAAAAAAAATGTAAAAAATATAAAAAAAACATTTAGAGGACTTTTTGCTTTGATTTTGGATTTGATTTAAAAAAAAATCCAAAAAATTAATTAATCAGCTTATTCAAAATGTACAAGTACCCAAATAAAAGTATTTGAGAGGATGCTCGACAAATATTCCTAGCATTGGTATTGATTTTAATGCTAAATTAATTTTTCGAAAAAGGAATTTTACTTTTTTAATTATTCATAAAAATATTTTTATTATAAGTTTTCTATTAGGAATTAAAATTGTAAACATTTATTTGGGTGATTTTAGTTTTTCGCAATTTTTCATAAACTTTTTTTTCTTTTAACTTTTTTATTAGTGGGACTTGTTGGTATTAAAATTGTAAAGATTTACAGAAACTCTAAAAATTAAAAAAAAAATTAAATCAACGCCAAAATGAAGAAAATTTTCAAATATCAAGGAAATGACATCTAAGTCTTCTTTTTTTAATATGTTCCGTTAACAAAATTCGCAAACTACTGTTATTTATTTATTTTTTTCGCTAATTTCATTCCATCCTTTTTTGCATCATCATTTTCACACATATCACACACATGGTCCACATTGACTCTATGCAGTACTATCATCCCCCTCTATGCCGTACCCAATTATTTTTTCAGACAGTATTTTGTGGCCTAAGGTATACACTTTGAGTCAATGACCGTCAATTTTCAATGTGGAGCTTCTCTATTTCAGCGCTTTGTTTCGGTGTGAAGGGATTCATGGTACAAATTTAACTGTGATTTCAATCGGTTAATAAATACCAAAGTTATTCAATTTGTTTGCATAGCGGCACAAAATATGGCGCACCCTGTAGATCAAGTGATAACCTCAATTCAGTCATGCTTCGATAAGAATAATCTACGAAACTCTTTGATTAGAGAAATTTTGTCACCTTTTCTAATGAAATAGTTTGCCAAAGCTTAGAAACATGGGCACTGGAATATGACCGTTTCTCCCTAAGGGCTTGTCTTAAATATACCTCTCGACTAATATATTCTTTTAAGTCATCCTCTTTTCTTTTATTTGTATCTGCAAAACTTAAAGCATTCTAAACGCCCTACCCCAGTTTGCATTTTGGGCATTGGATTTCCCGTTTTCAAACTACCAGCAAACATGCAAAATTCTACTTCAAACCAAACAAATGTGTGTGAGTGTATATGCAAACATTTCTTCGGAAATAATTTTCATTATTGGCATACAAGGATCTCGCTGGAGAACATTATTTTAACAATTCTTATCCTTAATGGTTGTGGTTGGCTAACATGCAATTCTCATTTGTTACAACCAACATACAAACACAGACACACACACACACACACTACGACATTCGTCGTAAGACAATTTGCTAAACTGTGCTGGCTCCTTTATTTCCTTGTCGGTTTCTTTGCGAACAGTTAATCTAAAATCACCAATTGTCACACAAAATACGCTTCATATAATTTAGAAATCTAGATATTTTCTTCCTCATCTTAATGCCACCCTAGTTCAAAAGCAAAAAGCAACTAAGACCAACAGTAGACAAAAAAGTAGGAAAAGACAAAAAGGCATTAAGGTCAAAAATGTAAAAAAAAAAAATAAAAGCAAGAAATCTAATAAAAAACTGAATGGGAAAACAGCAAAGTTCTAAAGAACAATGGCATTAAATGTCCTTTTAGACCAAGCCAAAAGAAAAAACCATAAAGTCATCATAAAAGTCACTGCTGGACATTAGCACTAGCTAAACAAAAAGAAAAACACTTTGTACACAGGCAGAGGCATTATATGGATGTAGATAGCAAATGAGATCAAAAGTGAGTCCTTTGTTTCCTTTTCCTTCCTTCTTAATTTACGTAAAATCAATACGCCAAAAAAAAAAAATATAATGACATTAAGGTTTTCACCAGGACCAAGGCGATAGAGAGCAAGAAATAGAGTGGCAGCACATCACATTATACAGAAATTAGGTATAAAACTGTAAGGTCCTGTTGTCGTTAGCGGAATGGTTATGAGGTCGTTTTTTCCAAAATTTATATGGAACAGCAATAAAGCTTAAGATAAAGTATGTGTTGAATACTGGTAGCAGTTCTTTTTTTCTCTTGCAGGGGGGAACATCTTTATATTTTCTGCTATAAAATGTTATTGTAATTTTTAGAATTTCAATGAATTTTAAATGGTGCACAGTGTCAGTTTGAAAATAAGTGTACAGCTTTGTAATATTAAAACCGGAAAAAATGAGGTCATATTGAAGGCCCAATATGAAAATTGCCCAGCATACATTAGGGACAACATTTAGTGGGTACTCCGCTGTTGTCAACATTATGTAGCCAATAATTAATTAATTATGTTTCCCTCACGTAAACAATCTGACCCTCAACAATAGATTTATTGCATTAGAATGAGCATTATGGCGATTAGTCAATTGTGGTAAATGGGTAACACTTCCCTCTCTTGAAGAAGCAGACTCTCTAAATTAACTGCAAGCGTACCATGGAATCATCGAGCTGGCACTGAGGAATATCAGAAATCCTTTAAAGAAATGTCTCCAAGATCAAATAGGGTAAACTGTGCCGGTCATGAACAGGGATATGGATTTTCTTTGGCATTTTTGTATTTGTTTTTTTTTTCGTAGAAGCTCCGTCGCGATAGAAATCCTTAGTTTCCTTTATTTTGTTTTTGCTAACACTTAGGGGATGCCCCCTATGAATGTAATGCGCTGTTTTAGCGACTGGTAGTAAGGGTATTGGAGGGAGGAAGTTGGGTATTGGGGAGTGGAAGCAGCCGGTGGGAAAAACACTTATTATTCCATTTGCGAACAGTTCGGCTGAAGAACGAATTATTTCTATGGCGATTCTGCATAGAAAATCCTTAGTTGTCCTGTAAGTATATCAAAAAACATGAGTCTTCTGACATAAGACTTCTTAGGGAATTTTCGCAGCTATTATTGAAATGATTAGCATCGTTATATTTATGAATTGATACAGCAGGTTAAAATTAATATTAATTTTAAGACAAGAGATTGCAGGCTAATATGGGTAACTTCGAATGAATCGCAAGTTCACAAAGGTTTCGACATGGAACACTGCAATCCAACAATTCGCGATCAAATCCGAAATGTTCATCGGCTCGTATATGTGAGATACAATAAGGCACATATTCCCGGGTTTCAGCGAGTACATGACTCCTGCTTTGGCCCTGGAGATAAATACATCTCTTGACCTAAAGCTAGACAGAGTTTGTGACCTAGAGCTTGGTAGAGTTTGACCAGGATACGAAATGTTGTTTATCAATCAGTTCCACTTAAATTCGTTTTCTTAAATTATATTCTCATTTGACCCTTCCCCGCGTTAAGCTTCATTCCCCTTTACAATCTGCTCTGCGTGCACATCTCACTTTGTGATTTCGTCATTGTCGCTAATGTCTTCATCAGCTATCGCTAGCAGAAGCCAGACGTGTATTTTTCCGTTACTCTGCCATCTTGAAGATTCGACAATTTTATTACTTAATATTATTTAATTGTCAATGATTAAATTTAATTTTCATCATACAAAATCAAGTATAACAACGATGAAACAATTTGTCTACACACCCACGCAGTTCGTCCCAAGCGTCAGAATGTATGGTGTTATCAGCCAAATGTCTCCAGCCAAGGCTGGGTGGCCCCAGCATGACAACAATGGCAACGACAACTACAACAGCGTGAAACCCCTTCAACAATATTTAATAAACCTCAAAGCAAACAAAGATGTTATTTACAGCAAAAAACACTTAAACAACAGCTGCTCATGAGTATCATACTTCGCAAACCTTCCTTAACGATATCAGAATATCAGAACCACCCCACCCCAAACCAGAAAAGAAGTTCTCACTCCGGTTAGTACTGGCAGTGACACACACGCACTGGGCCACATGGCATCCTTACCCCCCAACCCATCAACCCACCAATACAAACAAAAAGCAAAGTAATTAACGTTTATTAAACAAGAGAGTGACAATATTTGTGGCAACACTTCTGCTCTCATAATTTGTGTATATGTATGAGTGTGTGTATCTGTATACAATTTTATGCACAACACAGTGACAAACTGCTATTGCTGCTGCTGTTGTTGTTGTTGGTGTCTGTGTTATTATGATATTGATGCCTTAATTACGACGTCACATTGTCTGATAGTTAAATTTTACTATCATCTCGTAACCACAAAATAATTAAAAATATAAAAATCTTTCGACCATTCCTTTCCCCGCTCCACTCCAGAAGGGTGGGGGAAAACATATCAGCTTAAGACAGTGGTATACAATTGTTTGCAATTCACCAAAAAAAAAAAATTAAGGACTCATAAATGTCTTATTAATGACCCAGAGTTGAAATGACTTATAATATACACATATATATTGTTGAGCAAATAAATGTAAAGGACATTAATAGATAGAAGAATGAAATCAGGTTTGCCACAAAAATCAGCTGTTTATTTTTTTTATAGCTGAATTAACTGCAACCCAAATATTTTGAATTTATAGCTCCGGCTAGCATAAAAACCAAGAATCAGTCCGAATGACTTTATGCAGTCCATAGAGGTTATCGTTGGTTCGCAGACCAAGTATCCTCAATCATCTTACGCTTTTAATTAATACTAGATTTTATTGTCCACTTAAATTTTGTGTTATAAATTTGCACAATGGTAACTAACCATTCGGGACATTCCTACTCTTCCTAAACATGGAAATTAATACAATGGAAATTGATAAACACAATTCTAATTCCTCTGTAATTTATTAGTCTTAGGCAACTTAAATATTTCAGTGAAATAAATTTATATTTCACGAAAGAGAACTTGTTATCTACTCATAATAGAAAGGCAGATGTTTGCATTTCTTCAACCACTTCTGAACATTTTTCCATCAATAGTGTAAATCATTTGTTTCTTTGAAAATAAATTCCAACCTCTAATTTGATTTACTTAACAGATATGTATATTAATATTATAAGGCTTAATTGAAGACACAACATATTCTTTAAAGGAAATCTGCAAATAACAATTCGAATTGAAAATTTCGGTATTATCTGATGTTAAAGGATAGTAAAGCCACATTTCCAAACAATATGTGCATAATATTATTCAATAATTACACTGGACAACAGAAAAATCATTGTAATGAATAACTACTATACAATTCTGATATAAAAACAATACTCGTTTAGTACAAAAATTGGTCTAAATATACACAAGGATTTTATTTGCAGATGGTTAGGATTTTTAATAATATGTTTTTGAAAAATTTATTTTTTTTGCCTTATAATTTGCCATGACACGAAAACGACTCGGCCGATTTTGTTGAAATATTTTTTTTTCTATATTAATTTTTTTTGTGATTTTTTAGAAATTTCATAATTAAAAAGCAGGAATGTGAAGCGAAGAGAACCATATAATTTTTTTTGTTTGTAAATTTAAACCGAACCAACATTTTTTTTTGTAACAAACTTTAGTACTGTTATCGTCCGTCTGTTCTGTTGAATGCCTTCGAATGTTGAATTTATCAAATTAAAAGATAATTGATTAAACTGAAATCCAGTCTGATATAATTTCAAAGCCATTCTATTTTGATGTCATAACATTCATTCTAAGTTTGTTACCCACAAAAGATCATACTCTGTTCTAACTTTTTGCCTCTCAGCAAACATTTAACTGTTTTAAACCAAACGGATTTAAGAGATCGAAATCTAAAACCTCCATTAAAATCCCCATTCGTAAGGACATAGTTCAGATAAGACGTGAGTGATCAATATTTTGACCACTTCTGTTAAATATATTTTTCCCCCAAAGCCTATAAGGGGGGTTATATGTTACTCCTTAGGAATCCTTTTGGGGACTAACAGAACTGCAACGTATTCCCTTGATTTAATAATCTCAATCTGCTGGATTTTCTTAATGAGCTGGTTAATGGAACATTGGATAAAGGTGATTCACAACAAATGTGGATTTTGGAAGTTTAAAATCCGTGTGTGACTTCAAATATATTTTCCAACCTCTAATGGGTCGACTTCAAGAAGTTGAAATAAATGCTTCATTTATCTTTTTTAAAATTTTCAGATTAATTTTTAGAATCTTAGATACTTTTTGTTCGTCAATGTCATAAATGTCTTTCATTTGACCAGCCTTGACTTCCACACTTTGTCTAGCAATACTTGCATACACACATTGCATTGTGCTAAGTCCTCCTATTTTTATTGTTTTCTTACAAATTATTCCCCTTCAAGTGCTCAACTGCTCCAAAAGAAAAAAAAAAAAACATATCCATTTCATTTTTCTTATCTAAAAAATTTCTTTCTGCCAAAAAGTAAATGATCTCTTAAATGTTTTCCACAGCTGCATAACCTTTCGAAAGGACTTTGCTTGCTACCCACACTTACATGCAGTGGCCCTGCCGCACCAGAGGAACATGACTTTTATTTGACATTCATTGAGAGAGTGGAATGAACGCAAATACACACACTAAGGCAGACAAAAACTGCATACACCTAAAGAAAAAAAAAATGTGGCAGCAAAAAGACGAATAGGGAATACTTATATTATAAAGGACAATATATGCTGCTACACAGGATAGCATCACACACATATTTACAAAAAGGACATACATATAAAAAATTGAATTTAATTTTGAAAAGAAAAAAAAAACACCCGAACGCAGGAAACGACGAGAAACAGCAAAATAATTTAATATCCTGTTCTGTGTTTTCTATTTTTTTCTGCTCTTTGTATTTTCTTCTCCACAAAGTACCATCCTTCTATTATCCTTACACATTCGTTTCTTTTGCAGATATAATTTGTTAAGGAGTTTTCCGTATCTTTTATGCTGTGTTTCATTCGCCTCCCGCTTTCCTTCTCTCCACGGAACATTGATATTATATTATGCTCATTATTTCCATACATTACTATACAATTGCAATTATGACAATCAAGTCGTCATCAGCATCATCATCAACATTATCATTGTCGGTGGGAAGAGGGATTTGTTTGAAAGAAGACATTATGTTGCATTTATCCCTCAAATAAGCAAAAAAAAAAAATGGAGCGTATGAGAAAACGCAGCATATCCTTGCAATTGTACCTTTTTGTGTGTGTGTGAATGTGTAGATTGTTTCATTTATTACTTTGTGTTTTTGTTTTTCATTCACTAATATTACTGTGATATGTTACAACTAATGTGTGAGAAAAAAAAAACAGAGGCGTAGGACAAGCTTCTTTTGACAGGGGCTACTCTATGTTTGTGCTTTGTGAACAAAACTTAGTATTGACTGTAAATATCAATAATTGGCTAATTCCCAAAAAATCGACCTAATGGCACATAAATTTCAAGTTTTTGTGTTAATACTGTGCAGAATACATGTGTGTACCAGAAAACAAAACATGAAATTGTGTTGTTGTTCTGAGGATTTTCTATCAAAAGGTCATTACATTATTTAAAAAAACAGTTTTTCGCATTTTCTGAAAAATTGAAAATTTTGTGTGGGGTCACCTATGAAGTGGGTGTGTGATATATTCTTCTCATTGCTGTCTGTCATATGACACATCAATTGCTTCGTTCTGATTTTAAAGCAAAGTTGGCCTAGACGAGCAGATAACAGTGTTTGAGGTCAAATAAGCTAGGATAAACAAATGAGACGTCGCCTGAAAGGTATTGACATCCCCTTTATAATAATTTAAAAAAATGAGTAATGGATATATCCGTGGTCCCTATATATTTCAAAAAATAATATTTTTTCAGTTTTTCAGAAAATTGCCGTAATTTTATCTGGTGATAGTTAAAGTTTCATAGTGGAATCAACATGTTCAAAAGTTATAGAACTATTGCTGGAGGTTTCATATGCCTTGTGCTCTGACATATAGCTGATTACCGACCTATGTTTAGTTTGCAGCCGGATTTAAAAAGAAGTGCCTTAGACCTTTCGAATGATATATAATTTGCTTATACTTATACTTTCATCTGGACAACGTTTACTTTCAAAAAATGGCGCTACGTGCCACACAAGCAACGAAACTAGTGCTATTTTACGGGAAAAGTTTCCGGACCGTGTTATCACTCGAAGAGATTATCACAATTGGCCTCCGAGATCTTGTGATTTAACACCTTGCGACTTCATGAATTTCATGAAAAGAATATGGTCCTGTAAGCGTGGTTGGCTGATCTTGTTTTTCATTATTAACGGCATAACTTCCTCTTTGTTATGAAACAAACATCCGATCATTTATATCAAAAAAATAACATTTTTCTCCATTGATTTAATTAATTTCGATTTATTAATTATTTGATTTAATTAAAGCTCGGACTAATTTTTCTCGGAGCGGAGCGAACTTTGTTCGAAAAATTCCAAAAAAGTTCGTATCAGTAGATGAATACGTATTTTTTTTTTTAATTTTCGAACCGAGGTTACACTTCTCAGAAAAGACAGCTTCCGAGTTATAATTAAATAAAATAATTAAAAATAAATAAGTAAATAACTGAAATTATTGGAAGATCCACGACAGCCCATCAAATAATTCGGTTGAGTCAGTTGAATGAATGCCGGGTTTAGTTCTAAAAAAAGGTCAGTTTTGCAGCATCGCATTGTATTTTCATTTCATTTTATTTAAGTCAATGGAAACAATTTCCTTATAGACTAGATACTACAAATAATAATACTTACATTTAAGTACAAAATCACCCAAAAATCGAAAAATTACATTCTAAAACTGTTTTTTATTGTGCTATTTACTAATACAAAAACTAATATATTTCCCGCCTGCATATTATCTTCATAATTCCCAATATAGATTACCTCCTGTTATCCTTTTATATAAAAAAAACAACTGCGTACCTGTCGCCTTCCGATACTTAGTATATCCTTTTGTTTTTGCGCCACTAATGTTCCTTTTTTTATTTTACGTTCAAACATCATTTTACAATTGCTAGTACGACTAAGAGTTGTAGGATGTAAACAGAAAAAAACAACTCACACACATCCACTGCCAAAGGGAAAAAAACGGATAAAGGATCATAATTGCATAAGTACTCTCGTACCAATCTCACACAAACAAATAAATAAATACAGATGGCAGAAAAGGTAGAAACAACAACAAAAAAAACACAACACAACTGAATGTGATTGTGCAACATTCATCATAATCAAGTACTGCTTTTACAGCTCCAGCCACATTCCAGACAGAAAAAGTATTCGCACCGGCTGTGGAGGGGAAGGACGAAATCTGCAACTGTATCAGGACCACGTCGACAGAATAGAAGAGCAAAAAGCAGGCTATATAATGAAACAAAGTATTATCAACGATAAGGAAGTTGTTTTGGGTTGTTAAGTGTTGCTATAGACGACGATGACGATGATTACGATGAAGACCATCGAGAAAGAGAGAGAGAGAGAGAGAGAGGGGGAACAGAGGCGGCTGTTGTGAACACCAGAGTAGTCCTTAGATGAGTGGTAATAACAAAATACTTGTGTGTAATAACTTTTTTTTTTGCCTTGCATACTGGAGTTTCTTTAACATTTTTCCCCATCCAGTGTTGTTGTTTTTCAAAATACAAAATGGATATACCTGTGTATCTTGTATTTCAGATCTTTTTATGTCAATGTTTTTTACGTCTGTCTCATTTATACGAAATGATTGTTGTTCGAGCAATGGCTCGGTCGCAGCAAAATGAGGCAGAAGAAATAAATGAAAGAACTCAACTCAACTGAAGAAGAAGAAGTTTTTGGTTACAATTAGATTTGAAGATTGTTTAAGCTTTAAACTTTGTTTGACAATAATAACCATAAGGACCACAAGGATGATAATGATAATGAGGAGGTGAATGGAATGATGCATATTATGAAAATGATAATAATAATGATGATGCCCACAATCATAGCGATGATGATGTCCTTAATCATGGCAAAGACGATTATGAGTTTATTGTAAAATGTCCATTACTTGTATCTGTACTTGGACTATCAGTACTTTTTGTATGTATTTGTCTATCCTACTACCTGTCGGCCTTCTCTTCTGTCTGCGTACCTAGCGATGGCGCGCCATAAGAGTCTCATAGGTTTGTACTAGAAAAACAAGCCAACACAAACAAACAACTTTTGCTGTTATCTAAACGAGATTTGAGTTTTGCTTTGCTCGGCGAAAACGTGAAAAGTTTTGAGACAACATAAAACTGTAATAAACTTTAAGTAATTAACCTACAAAATACGACAAGCTCTGCAAAAATTAAATCAATCCTTTAGACAGAGTGACTTAAGGCACAAACAAAGAAAAAAAATCACGCGGTTTTAAAATTTAAGATTACATAAAACGTTATGGGCGTTATTTTGAAGCATCTGGAGTGAAAGACTAACGAAAGAAATTATGGACCAGAAAGTTTAAATGGAATTCTTGCTTGAGACTGAGTTGTAGACTTAAAAATTAAACAGTGTCTAATGAACTAAACCTCTGTTAGGTTTCAGCAAAACACCCAGTAATAAAAGAACAATTATAAAAGTCCAGCATAAAGCTAATAGCCTTTGCTGCTAGTGCTCTGTAACAACTTTAATCTTAGAAATATTTTCAAAAGTAAATAAATAATGAACAAAAGTCCAGCAAAAATTTCTGGAACAATCGTATAAAATCTGCTCGTATAAAATCGTATGTACCCGAAAAGGGTAAATATAAGGCCGACTTCCATATTGTAGCATATCATTTTCGATGAGGAGCTCTCAGTGTATCCAAGAAAGACAACAATCCATGAAATCGCGTAGTTGTACATGCTTGTGTAAGCCCTGCTCTTATCATATGCCTCAATGACTTTGAATAAGACCAATTGAGAGTGGGAAATGTCTGCCGTATGATTTGCTATAAACTGTCCCACCAGGTAAAATCATGTCCGGTTTAATTTACTTTAAACGTTAGCAGCTTTACTTTCAGTGTCTCTGGCTATAGCCGAAGTTTATAATATCACACCACTCTATGCGATAGCCCGATTTCAGAAGTTCAAGGGAATAAGTGTACAGGCGCTCCTGTGACTCCTCGCTGAATGTCATCCAGTTTCCTAAGATATGCTACCGTTCATTGTGAGGAGGCCAGCATTTTCCTTAGACTTGCAGCTCTAGATGTACCTTCTACGAAGCTTTATTTTCTCATTCTGTATACAATAGAATATATTAATGTCGAAGTGTTTATTTATAAAGGGTCCGCAAACTAACGTTTTTTTTCAACTATTGCCTATTTCATTTTCGTTATCGGGCCATGTTGAAAGAATTTTTGTTAACAAAAATTGAAGTGGAGGATATTGACAACATTTGGTTTCAACAAGACGGCGATGTTTGCGCCCTGCTTTTGAAGATCCCATTATCAGCCGCAGAGCTGATGTCGTTAGGCTACTGCATGGCCACCCGAGGCAGACATTTGAATGAAATTATTTTCCATTATTAACCGGAAGGATTATACTTTCAAAGAAAAAACAAATTTGAGAAAATATTTAGTAGTTTTTTTTTATAGAATTTTCAAAAAAAAAAGTTATTTGGCGGTATTTATTTAGACATATTTTGTACATCATATGAAAAGCTCGGGTGATGATAGACGAAACGACGAACATTCCGAATATAGGGTTGACGCGATTTATATCCGAGATTTCCTGATTAGTAGTCATGTACAATGTCTAACACAGTCGAACCTTCCTAGGTTATTGTTTATTTATTTTATTCAATTTTATTTTTGTTTAATTAGAATACAATTTATATTCTAATTTTGGTGTAAGTGTAAACCGGGTGACACCGACCATATGGTTACGCTGGTAGGAATCAAACCCCCCCCGCTGCACTATGGTTCCAAATGCGAATTCTTTGGCCAAAAGTATTTTTTTTTAACTTTTAATTTTTATTACTTTTTTGATGTTTTATTGCAAAATTATTATTTTCTGAACAACAATTTTTATTTAGAGTTGTTATATTATGTAGTTATGTTAAAATAAAATGATATTCATATATATATCCAAATATCCAACCTTCTGTGACATTTTCCCCATTTTCCAGACAATTTAACGCTAATTATGTGAGCTTTTTCGGATAAATATTTTAGGTAATTATCTGAAATTGTGTCGGAACCACTTTTTTGAAGAGAATATTCCAAAAGGGAGTGATTGTTTTCCTCTCTCTTCTGATTCTCGAGCCAAATATCAAACAGTTGCGAATTTTGTAACCAAATGTTGCCTAAAAAAGGGAAATTATCTCAAAAATCGCAAAAAATCGCAACTTGGCACACATATTTTCTAAAACTACACACTTCAAAGTAATTATAATTTTTAACGTTAGACTGGACACTCTAAGACAAAATTTGTAAAGCTTAAGGCAAATCGAAAAATAAAAATAAAATAAAAAAATAGGGCTTTTAGAAAAGCGTCGTTTTTTCGATTTTAGCAAACGAAGTTTCTTTTTTTTTGTTTTTTAAGTTAAAAGTACTTACCATCATCTATCTTTTCCATTTAACACTTTTTTATAATTTTGTTTTCTTGTAACGAATTCGGAACTTGAAATAAGCGCAATAAACACTACACGCACTTCGGTTTGCAACTGACTGAAAAAAATGCAACTTTGACGACTTACTGCCTAACGGTAAATTATATATTACAACAACTAAACTTGTTTTCTATTGTTTTGGAGTGTCTATTTTTAGATTTGCATAACAAAATCAAAATTCAAGAACATAAAAAAAATGACTTTTGGCCACAGAATTCGGATTTGAAACCATAGTGCGCTGATAGGCAAGCACGCTACCAACTCGCCTTGTCATTTTTAACGGTAACACTTGTAACAGTTTTTAAAGAACATTCAAAGTTGAGTAGAACACGGAAATCTCAGCTACCTATCCTTTCAGTGACGGTGCAATAAATAATCTTTTAATAAATGTATTTGTGGAATTTTTGATTATTATTTAAGATTGACGCTCTCAAAGGCTCTTGCCAAAAAAATAGTTGTTTTTAAATTCCAAACCTTCACATGCTGTGTTAAATCAAATATTATTCAATATCCTAAATACCCCTATATCTTGGCATAACATGATTTCCAGTTCAACTTTACATCACACACAAAGGCATTCACACACAAATACACGAACAAAAAACAACATGCCTTGATATGCATGTAGGTCCTTAGATACATGCATATGTGCCTGTGTGTGTGTACATATAACTGCATCTCGATGCATATGTGTTGGTTGGTTAGGGTTCACACACACACACACATACAGAGACCGAGAGTTAAAGCCTGTGTTATTTTTTGCGTTGACCATTGTTTAGTTTACAAAAGCTTAAGCCGCCTTCAATATCAAACGACAGCCTGCAAACACAAACATTCAGATGACACAAACCGATGTTGCATGCTACATGCCATAATGATGGCTTGCCTTGTATGTTTGCATGTGTGTATATGTGATGATCTTCTGTTGTTGAATCCGATATTGTTGTTGTTGCTGCTGCTGCTGTTGATGATGTTGACGATGTCACCACCCACTGAGCTTTATGACAACTACAACAAAACACACACACACACACCACCAACATTCGTTGCTGGTGCGAGGGTGGGGTCAGCATTAGTTTAGACTGACTGACCATTGTTGTTATTCCTGCTGATGCAGATGCCGATGCTACTGCCCCTGCTGTTGTTTCCCATGAAAAACGAGACAAAAGGCTTAAAAGGATGCACGTAGCCAGGTCATGCACTCTTTCACTGTGTGTGTGTGTGTGTCGATGTTTGCATGTTAGGGAACGGGTAGGATGGCCGATTGCTCTGGAGTTCATTTCTCTATATGAATATGTGGAACAAAAAATTGTTTCGTTATATGTATGTGTGTTCGGATTTCATTCAAGCATATACAAATGATGTACGGTTCTAAAACGCATTGGCTTACACACATCTACCAGGACATCGCTGGGTTCAGTGTAAGGACATGCAGCTCCTGCTGTTGTTATTTCTGCTCGTTTTTGAGCTGTTTGTTTGTTAGAAAATAACAAGCGTATACAAAAATATTTTTCAGTTGGTTTTTTTCTGCACCCCCCTCTCTCTGCACCTCTCTCACAGTCAGTTGTTGTTTAAAGAAATATGTCAGAAGCCATGTTAGGTTATTGTTGTAAGAACTTACACAGCTGGAAATGGGTGTGGGGGGAAGAAAGGCAAACCGCGTTGGCTTAGGAGAAGGGAGGTGGCGACTCGGGCTGCAAGTTTTGGCGTTTGAATTCTGGACGCTATTGTTAGTTTAGTTGCTGATGATGTGCTGGGGATGAAATATCAAAAAAAAACCCTAAACACATACACACTCGTAGAGAAAACGCTATCAAGCAACACCATGTGCGCTTTCGTCCTGTACACTGGAATACCAGCATCTATCACAACGGTAGTGGCAACGGCACATCATACATAGCTGTTCTTCGGTATGCGTTAAGCATACAATATTAGTTGCACATGTACATGACGGCCAAGGATTCGGGCCTTTAAATACCAGAAGAGACCGACAATTTAAAGAGTTGAGGCAAAGCAGGCTTTGATTTTTGGAATAGTCGTAAATGTATGCGAAAACTTACTTAAGTATCTTGAATATTTATATACCAATGGGGGTTCAACACAAAAATGTTAGATTGTAGTGTTTAAGGATTCTGTTCTTTGCTCACTGACAAAATATTGTCTGAATTGTGAGAACTTCTCTTAAATATAGTTTGTATTCACACTGACCGGGACATACACCAAAATGTTTGCTGCATATTCTGTATATATCTTGATAAACAAACTTAATTGAACGACGACTCTTTCTTCGGCTAGACCCCGGAATTTCTCAAAATAATTACCTAGAGAAAAGGATTTGCTTCAGTTTTGGTTAATATTTGGCTGATCAGTTAGCAAATAAATGCTGCAAGGCTAGGCTTAATTGCATTGGCAATCTAAATATTTTCCACGATTAATTAATTAAAATTGAAACAATTAGGAAAATAAAATTTAAATAAAAATGAAAAACTCTATCAGATACATTCAATTATTCTTAAAATTTTCGTTAAATATCCATATGTAGATTTTAGTTCAATTCTATAAAAACAAGCCTTTTTTCTCAAACAGAAAAACAAAATCTCTAGACATTGACAAATTTCTGTTGACCCATATGGCTAGTTTTTGCCGGGAAAGACATTGATCTCTAATCGATTGTGCAATTTTTTAATATTTTTTTTGCGTATGTGTGTTTTTTTTCACATTCAAACAACCTCTTGGCCATGAAGGATAGCAAACTCAATCTCATAATACCATCAAATGCAGACTTTGACACTTATCCCCTATACCACTACAACACAAAGTCAGTCCTATGTCAAGTTTCCGAAGAAGAATGAGTACGAAAAAAAAAACTAAAATATTAAAATCTCTTGGAAAAAAATCTAAACATTACAAATTTGAAATGCTATACAAACAACAACGTCTACTAATAATGGCAACACAATACAACCGAGTGGCAGAAGAAACAGAAGCAGCAGGAGTCGAACGCAAAATCTGACTAACTAAGCGACGAACAAAGTTTTCAGATGATTGATGGTCCTTCTTTGTTTGAGTACAACAGAAACAACAACGACACCCCAACCAAGAAAAGGACATCGTTATAAATAAGGAACATTTCTATGCTTTATAAAGTATATACATATATTTTTTCGTTTGTTGGTCCAGCACAAAAAAATGCACTTTATGAGGTCAAACAACAGAAATAACACCACAAAAGAAAGAATCATTGAACTTTCTTTGCTCCCTTCCCCCAGCTTCTTATGTTAAGATTTAAAACCTTTTCTGTTCTTTTTTTTATTGGTTTGCTTAAAAAGGGGAGAACAAAAACATGGGGTGGTTGAGTTTGACTGAAGGCCGAGGGATCAGAAGTCAGAAAGTAAACAGTTGATTCCCATTACTGTTGAGAATTTGAAGGCATCCCAACCAGAGTTGACATGCAAAATTGTCCCGGACTTAGTATAGTACACAATAGCCTTCAACGTTGTGCCAAGGGAACAACAGAAGGTATGTGGGTTAGTTATGTTTCAAACGAGATATATTACTTTCTACGATCACATAATAGGGGGAGGGACATTAATTTACATTTTACTAATACGTACGAAAGTTGCTTTTGTTCGTTTTTGGGTATGGAACTGCACGTATGTGGTCTAGATTTCTGTGGTGTTGCTAGAGTGAAATAAATATGAAACATATTAGCCAACTGGAAAAAAGACAAAGTTAAAAAAATTAAAATTAGTCAGTTTTTGAAAAGTGGTAAATTTTAGTTTTTTTTTGCTGGGCAAGAATTCCTCATGGCGAAAATAGTGGCACATTCGAAATTAGAAATAAACAAAAGTTGTCCTGAAATATGCTAACTTGTTCAGTAAACCCTTTTTCGAAATATCGAAAATTGACCGATATACTTCGAAAAATACAAAAAAAAATGCCACCAAGTTAAACAAAAATTGAATTGAGTACATGATTGTGCCGTTTATTAAAAGGCTCTGTCTGCTGCCATTTACCAACTTAAGTTTCCAAAAAGTGCCATCACCGTCGCCATATTTGCCTGTCGATAGCCTTTGTTTGCTAGTGCCCTTTATATTTTAGTTAATTATAATTTTTTCTTGTAATAAATGTCTGTATATATAAATAAATAAATAATTTTGCGTAATATTATTTTTTTTTGTATTTTCCTAGACTCCTAGATTCCTTTAACAAAAACCGTGTATCTAACACTTTCCTCACACTTATATTTCCAGAAATAATCATACTTATTTACCTTAACATTCCATGGAGAAACAGACTGGGAACTTCTTTCGAATCATTGATATCATTTGTATACTCACCTACCGTTTAAAGCCGGCTCCGAATGGCTAATGCTTTTCTAGAGAAGTTTTACATGGCTTAGAGATGGCTCTCTACTCGCAAAGTCACCAACAGTTACCAGGTGGAAACAGCCCAAAAAAAAATGTTTGATGGTCTTACCCGGTTTCGAACTCGGGATCTTCTGTGTGATAGTTGCACACATATTAAATCATAGCTTGTTTTAGTTTTGAAGTCTATTGAATAGTTTAGGGTTTTCATAGGCCCTACATTAGCCTCAAATTGGCTCCAAAGTTACAATGGGAGGGCATAAATGAAACTATTTAACCCATATTTTATGTATATAAATAAAAACCAATACACATAATTGTTTTCATCTTTCTTTGTCCCTATCATTTATTGTCATAAATTATTTTAAACACTGTTGCATAATCGTAGGCCGCATATAAGAAATAAAAACTGTTGCATAATTCTTGGCTTATTATACTTTTGTGCTTTTTTATGACAAAATAGTTTCAATTGTTCGCTTTTTCTTTTATTATCACATGTATGTATGTATGTATATGCGTTTGCTTACGATAATTTTCTTTTTTCTGTGCCGGTTTCCTTCACATTGCATTCATATTCTTTTGTTTATTATGAGATACTTGTTGTACCATCCCTGTAATTCAACTGCTTTCGCTGGAGTTTTCTGTATTCCGTTGTATTCCTCATTTTTTGTTTTCGTCTTTGTAACAGTTCTGGCTGACAAAGCATGAAAATTTAAGCGGATATCCTTGCTTAAAATATAAGCAGCGCATATATAATATTAATACAATAACACCATTGTGATCGGCGAGCGAGTGTGTGTGTGAATCCTGTTTTTTATTATTATGAAAATTAAGCATGCATTACAAGCGTCCCCCTTTGACCCTTACCCCCCTGCCCATAATTTTCTTCGGCAGCATTGTTTTTTCATTGAAAAACTTTGTCCTTTTAATAGCTGACCGTAAGTTAAAGGCTCCCAAGGAGTTGTGTAATAAAATTACAACACAGCCACTCACTCGCCTTGTCCATATTCTTCGTTTCTTCATTCATTGCAAGTAATCGTATAATACTTGGTCCACACGGCCAAAGCGATAATCATAAATTTAACCGGCACTGAGTGCGAAACACACGCAGAAAAATATAAAATAAAACAGAAAACGCACAAATATTCTACGAAATGTAATAATAAAAAAGAAACTTTTCTACTTACAAAAGAGAGTAAGCAGCACCGGAAAAAAGAAGTGCCCCGGAAAAAAAAACTCTATGCCCCATGTAACTTATAGTTCAAATATCATATAGTAATTGCGAAGGGGGTGTTATTTTTCGTTTGCTTCGCTACATTGGCAGGACACAACGATGAAATTATGCACAAGGGAGCATAAATTCGTTTCGTCCTTTTCAGCTTAACTCGAAAACTTTTCATCCGCTACCAAGACAATATAAAGAAGTGTAAGCTTTTTTCGCGCTCGCACAGCAATTGCAATTAATGAATGTTAGCCGGAAGTTAAGCATAACAATGGAGTCAAGGAGCACAAAAGGGTTATTAAATATCATGTTAAGAGCAAGATATTTATAAGATCAACATGTTATTGTTATACAAAATAGTAGGACATGGCAAGCCTATTTGAATGGAACATATGTTTCTTAAAAGGGTCTACACTTCATACTTTTTAAAAGCTTCAATCAAACGTTTATACATTTTATAGATATGATGGGTTGTCTGCTCGTGAGAGTGCAATCGGAAGCAAATCAATTGGGCCATTGTGATACTCTTGGTTGGAGGAGAAGTGGGTGGTGGTAGAGGATAGGTGCTGGGGGTATGATGGTGAACAAGCTCAAAGCTGCTCTGGCCGGTCGTTCAATGTTTTCAAGGAACTTGCTCCGAACGTGGGTGTGTCCCTGCAGACCCTACAGTAGTCATCCCGTGTCTGTGACAATGTCTACTTTAGATCTGGCCATAAGTAGCGACCTATCATACAAGTTTGTATAGAATACCACCACTATTTTGTTGCATATTTGCCTTTTGGTCATTTTGAAACGTTTTCAAAGACAGACGATTAAATATCCACATTTTTTTAAATTCAACTCGTTGTTGGACTTTTTCACGTTCTATGAATTACCACTCTTTTAAAAAAAACGAAATTGCCACTTTAATATTTCACATATAGAAGATCACAGCGCTTGTTTCATAACCCTTTACATGTCCCAGCATGTACTGTCATTAAAACCACTACAGTCCAAACTGTTCCATAAAGACTAACCTAAAAGTATGCTTTAAAGTCTGTACAAACATAAAAATTGAAATGTTTCACAAACACACCATTGTTGCCTACACTTCTCGCCATCAGCTGATCTGGCTGCAGCTCTGGCCTGTCCATGGATTATATCGCTTCAAATTTATGTACACATCCAATTCAATTTCAGTAATTTTTCAACTAATTAAATTTTAAAATATCTCTCGCTCTCACTCAAACACACACACACATAGAGAGGAGCCAACAGAAAAAACCACAATTTAAAATTTATTACCATGGCGCCCAAGCGGAGCAGTCAAGCAAAAATGTCACTTAATTGCAATTTACTAAATTGTTTCTGTGTGCTTTTATGCGAGCGTACGTGTGCGTGTGTGTGTGCGTATGAGTTTGTCTCGAAAAGAGTGTATTTGACTTTGCTCTCGACTCCAGCAGCGTGGCTGCTCTCGATGTCCTGTGATGTTAAACATTAAATACAATAACCTACTCCATCCTCCACATAATAACATTTGTTTATAAATACACATGTGTGTATGTGTATGCGTGTACAAAACAATATATACAAATATATGTATGCATGTGCATATAAAATCTCTCCGCCAATATATGCCTGAAAGTATGCTGCATATTTATATTCTTCTATACAATCAGTGGCGCAGAAACACACACTCACTACAGAGACAATGTCACCAACACATGTATACCAAACAAACAAATACATTTAAACACGAAATCACACACACTCGCACACATACACTCACCCATGTATTAAAACCATAAATTTTGCGTTGATTTATCTTAATTTAAATGTTGCAAACAATGTTACCACACATCTCTCAAAAACACACCAGCAAACACCCGCAAACACACACACACACACCGAGATATTCTCTCAGACACACATACACTACAACTTGTCTGTATATCACAACAATACAACAGCCGTGTATGCGTTATGAATAAAGAGATATTGTTTTATTTATTATGAATCAACAGACTTTAAATAACAGCAGCAGCCGTTGTCGCCGCCACTGCACCCAAAACAATAGTTTCATTCTCCATGTCGGGCTAAATGGTTGGTGTTTTATCAACCACAGACTATATGATAACTAAACTATGCCTGTGCTGTGCTGGCAACACGACAGACTATCACAGTACATTCCCTAAAGTTTCCATTAATTTTATTATAATTGTCTTAGGAGTATTTTTGGGGGGGGTCTGAGACTCCTTTAAGTATGCTACGTAGTTGGAGTTGTTTATAATTCATGAAATATGTAACACACAAAAGGCTTTGCTAACTTTAACTACTTGATATTTATGGAGAGTGTTTAAATCACTTTCAAAACTATTGAAATTGTGTGGATTACTGGAATTTATGGAAATGACTCTCTGAAATATTATGGGCTGCAGTGCTCGCTTTAAGGAGATACTTAGTTGTTTTCCATTATTCCAATGAATCTTTTTTATATTCAGCTTTAATCACCTTCAGACCAATTGGTCCAATCATTATTGCCAATTTGCCCATTTCTGATGGAGGTGAACTCCAACTATAGAAGTATTGCTCGAGACCGAACCATTATTAGGTAGCACGATCCAAACCTTACCAACTAATCAGCTGCCTCGATTTCGAAACAATGTTAACCGCCTCACCTCCTGGCTGTCCTTCCACCAGAGTCTGGGAGTTCCCAGTCTGCAATTTCTGTGGTAGACTTTGTAGACCGGTCAGATTCGTTTATAAAGACTGCAGTCCGGTATTCCATAGCAGCTTTAAATTAACTTGGTTCTTGGGATGGTAACAAAAATCTAGCCTCCAGTTGAATAAAATATGATCAGGAATCTTAGATTCATCTGGGATAGCTGTTAAAACTACCTATCAATGTATTTCCGTCATTCCAATTTTGTGACCCTTTGTCCATATGCTTTATTTGGATCAAATCATTTACCCGAAAAAGTAGGCTTTTATTTTGTTTGCCTCACTCACAATAAATAAAATGTACGCATGCATGGCTGTATATAAAATATATTGAAAAATCAATTAAAAATTTATCAAAATAATTAACAAAAGCATTACACACATACGTGCACACACACACACAGTCCCGTTGCAAGAGTGTATTGTGTAACATGCCAGCAATTTTGTAAAGCATTTAAAAATGCATTGTTTTCATGTAAAGTCTGCATTTAGGCGCGTCATCACAATACATTCAAACACAATACCATCAAACAAAAATTCGCACATACACACTCAAACGTGTGTTATGGTGGTATGCCTTTAATATAAATGAGCCTGGGGAGTATTTAAATTCAATACATACTTGTGTATGTATAGATATTTTGCAAAATACATACACGCATACATATGTATGTATGTATGTACAGACATCTGAATATATTTACATGCATAGATATGAATTAAATTCAATTTAGCTGGAATTGGGTTTAACGGAGTGGGAGACAACGGGAGAAGGCGAAGACGAACGCTGTTAGTCCTGCTGATGTTCTTTACAACGCACATACATATTCTGTTAAACATTGTAAGATGTTATTTGGAACACACACGCACACAGCAATTCATGTGTTCAAAAAGTACGTGTGTGGTGTGTATGTGTTAGTATTTCACAGCGAGTAGGTGCAATTTTGATGGATTGCTTTAACAAACAAACTTTTCACAACAACATCAAAATCTTTGTGTTGCCATAACAATTTCTTGTCTGTAGCAGCATCTGCGTTTAAATTTCATATGTATATGCATACGTTCATCTCCAAGGATCATTTGATAGTTGTTGGAGCTGTTGGTGCTTTGGCGTGTCATGTGGCGGGGTGGTGTGAGGAATGCAAAAGAAGACATAAGATGGAATGTTATTAGGTACACAAATGTTGAAGAAGTAGAGAAAGTTTTGTGGGGTTTGTTCTTTTTCGTTTTTTGTTGGGGGTGCTGAAAAGTTTTTAAACAAAATTAGCTGAAAAGTATAAAGTTTCATATATCGACACACATATACATACATAGACCGATAGGGGAATTTAGGGAACCTGTAAAAAGGTCTAACTAATATAAACAGTTCGAATATTTAGGTAAGATTTAAGGTACCAAATGTCTTGAAAGGAATGAGAATATTTTCTCCAATACTGATGAACAATTAGAAAATGAACCCGCCATGATTTGCAGATATTGTTGAAAAGTTTTTTTTTTTAATTTTGTAAAAACCCCTAAAATAATTGAAATACTGGGCGTTATGTTTAAATGAGGGGGAAACAGATGTCAACTTTTCCAGCAGTATGTAGTAAAAGAAAGGCAATAGTGCTTTTATATTGAGGGCCTTAATTTTTATAAGACGATAGAAGTATACATGAATTTAGTAAGCAACGCATTTAAAATAAAATGTATTTCAACATTTCCAAAACTTTAAAACATTGACTGAACTACAATAAATATTTTGAGCTTCCCTACATTGAGAGTCTCCTACTTACTTACTTACTTGGAATTACAACTTATGGTGATTTTTGGGCCTGCTTTATATATGATTTCAAGCACTTCGGTCTTGTGCGTGCTTTCCCCTGTTCGTGATACCAAGGACCTCCATGTCTTCTACCACTGGGTCCTTCCACCAGAGTCTGGGTCTTTCCTGTCTGCAATTTCTGTAGTAGACGTCGTCTAAGGCATTTCTAGCTAGAGCGTTTGAATTCAGTCCAGACCAACATAGCTCCGACAGCAAAATCGCAGAATTCTGGTGCAAAGCTAAATTTGTATCGTAAAGTAATTCCAGCTACATTAATGGGCATTTTATTAAAGGATATTTTATTGAAGTAACCTATTTAAAGGATGAAACATAAACATATTGGACGATAATGTAGTCATAATGATAAATAAAATACTTATACAAGTATTAATTTCAATAGTGACCCAAAGTCACTGCCTAGTGCGAAATTGCTCTCAAAAACATACAACTTTTTCAACTATCGCAAGTACCAATGTTTCAGCGCGATATTGAATAAGCTATTACGGTATAGATATCATACCATATTATAGAGAAAATTCGTTCTTCAGCCGGACTGTTCGTTTGTGGAATAATCTTCCTGCAAGTGTTTTTCCTGCCTGCTATGACATTACCAAATTCAAGGCCAACGTCAACAAACACTACTCCCTCTTTTTCCCTCCAATACCCTTATTTCCCATCGCTAACACAGTGCATTGCATTTATAGGGGGAATCCCCTGAGTGTTAGTCAAAAAAAAAAAAAAAAAAAAAAAAAAATTCATCCACAACCTTAACGTTAAAACTGCTGGCCTTAAAATGTCACCGTTTGCCTAGCAGTTGCATGTGTTTTGTTTGGTCCTCGTTTACCTTCAGACCCTTCTTCGCCGATTGTTTTTCGATTTTGGAAAAAAAGCACCATTTACATTGCGCTCTTTCTTTCCGTAGATTCATTCATCATTTTCAAAAAATAGTCCATACAAATTCTGCCTTCTCTGCAATTCAATAAACAACACTGAAGGTCAAAATTGCAACAGTTGCAGTATTTAAGGAAACTCTCTTACTAAAACTTTGACTCTTTGTTGCAACTACGTTCCTTTAATTAATTGCCAGCACCAGCTAAGTATTTTCAGAAATAGTAAGTAAACTTTCGTTCGCTTTATGAGAAAATTCTGTAGACAACACTGAAGGACAAAATTGCATATATCTCAAATAATGTTAAACTTTTTCTAACTAAAACTTTTGTCACTTTGTTATATCTACGTTCTTCTTATTAATTACAAGCAAGCGCTTACCATTTTCTAGATTATTAAAAACGGATATATGAAAAACTTTTAAATTTAATGGCAACTCAAAGTGCATAGTTATCGAGAGTGATGGCTCAATCCTGAGCACTGCACTACATGTTGTAAGTAACACGAAATGACTTTAGCTTAGTTTTAACTTTAAAAAAATGACACAGAAATATGATTTTTTCCATTACTTCTTCTTCTCATTCTTATAAAAGAAACTTCTCAAATGTATTGTCAGAGTATTTTCGAAATGCCCTCTATGACTTTAGTAATAAGAAGAAGAAAAAGGTGTTGTGTTCCCTTGCAACGTTTGGATCACCCTCTATGTGTTTCTCCACATTCACATCTTCTTCATTTTTTGTTTTTGTGAAACTTTTTTAATACTATTTGTTTCACAACTTTTCAATAACATTTATTTTGTTTTTGTGTTCTTGAAAAGGCAAAACAACCAAAGAAAGCTTTCATTTTTTTTTCCAAATAAGAAAGAGAAAAAATAAGTACAAACATTTCTTGTGTTTTGTGAATTATTTTATGACCATTTGTTTGTGAAAACTTTGCTTGGTACAAAATAATAATCTTTAGATGTGGAGCAGCAGAAGTTCCACTTCTGCCATTCCTTCCTAGAAAGCTTATCAATTTCCGAGTAAAATCATATCTTCTGCAAATGAAAACAAACAAAAACATTAAAGTCATATAGAAAAGTAGGAGAAAAGCATTTTTATGTTTAAACTTTTCTTGATTTGCCATATTTTTGCTGGGTGAAAAAGGTTGTTTTGGGTTTTTGTTTTAAACCAAATTAGATTAAGAAAAAGTATAAATATCAGCCCAAGAATATGGAACATTATTTCTGTTTCACAGCGCAAAACAATTTGTTTCATGACGAAACTAAACAATTTTGACTAGAATACATTTTGTGCCAAAGGACAATACGAATTATGACCATCCAACCCTCTTGACTATGATTTATGACACTGCACCATCATCTCCCATTACTTGTAGAGGATTATTTTATCTTTGGGCCAACATTCATTACGAAATTGTCCGTTTGTTATTGGCTTAATTTTATGACGATTACAGGTATGCCAACCGCCGGAACAGATTAGCATGATTGACTAACATTTGTCATACGATTTTTTCCCTGCTTCTTTTTTCTCCTGGCACTGTGCGAAGTTCGGTATTCGTGCCGTTCCTGTGTGTGTGTATGCGGCTTCGCTTGAAAAGGTAAAATGAAGGGGTTTTCATAATGTTTAATGTTTCAGTCGAAAAGTTAGTTTGCTTAGTTTTTAGAAACAGTCATTTGTTATGTTTTTATGGGAGTTTTGTGCCTTTCGTTCATTCGGTTTTTTTTCTTTCTTTCGGTCTTTCTTTCTATGGTCGTGTGCCGGCATTGTGGCCAAAAACTGTCTAGAGGTGTTAGACCGTAAAAACGGTTTCATTTTGGTTTTCGCCAGGACTTTGCAATAAAAAAAACGAAACGAACAAATAATCTAAAGCATATTTTTGGGGATATGCTGATGCTTTGTGGTTTAGCCGGCTGTGATTTATTTTTTATTGAACATTTTTTATAGGTTTTTCAAACACGGCCAATACGATGCAAAGCAAAAAAAAATGTATTAATTTAAAAAAGTTTTCCTGTGGCCAGAAATTCCAAAACAATCCAGAATGACTTGATTTACACAATGAATTTACACCCAGGCACAACTTTCAAGAATTGCTAGCGATGGTGGTAGAGAAGCAACAGCCACGACTTGAGAAATTGGAAGAAATTTGTCATTTTAATTGAAAGTTTTAGAAAAAAAGATTCTCTTGTGACATTGAAAATTGAAATTGGGGAGAAATTTGACATTTTAATTGTTTTTTTTTACAGTGCCAATTTTGTATTGCTTATACAAAAGAAGAATGCAATTCAGAAATAGGCACGTATATTTCATTCTACAAGAAAAACCCTGGGGAAGAAGACATCGTGTAAATCGAGACTTATACAAAAGAAAAATAAACGTCAGAATCATGCCTAATGTTTGTATTTAAAAAGACATCGTGTAATCGTTCATGACTTTTCATTGCATTTTCCAAAAAAAAATCATCTGGAAACTTCGGAAAACATATCATGAAGGAACAAACGGGGAACTTTTCTCGAATTAGTGAGCTGTGCACGATATAATTAGTATACCCACAGACGGGGCCCCTCTATTTAAAGCCGGCTCAGAACGACTAATGTTTTTCTAGAGAAGTTTTGAAATTGCTTAGAGATTACTCTCTTACTCGTAAAGTCGCCAGCATTTACGAGATGGAATCAGCCGCTGGAAAATGTGTGGTAGTCTTACCAGGCTTCGAACCTTAATTTAATTGTGTGAAAGTTGCACACATTATCTATAACTCTATCGTTATTGCTTAAAATAGATTTTGCTTGATCTCGCATTTGCTCCATTTCAATTTTATCCTTCTTCAGTCATTTCTTTAATCCTCCTTACATTTATCTGTCACACCACAGCCACCTTTAATTTCATATTATTTAATTCAATTATCTATATACTAAAATGTTCGTTACATGCCATTTATTTTGACTCATCTCCTCTATCTTCTTCCATGGTCTGCCGGTTGGGTTCCACTCACTTTAGTTCGGGCTGACTTATTTTTTCTCTCTCCCTGAAATTGAATTGAAAAATGCACTGTTATTTTAAGTGTAAAGTAAACATTAATTCGTTTAATGGTTTTCAACTACACGATGCCACCATACCACCACCACACTTCACTTAGTGCCTCTCGTCGTATGAATGAAATCAAGCTAGAAAAAAACCAATAAAAAAAACGCAACATAATAGCAGAAGAAGGACGAACCCACAAACAAAAAATAAAAAAAAAACAGGCGCTGGAGAAGAACAGATTCTATGCATATTTGTCACCCATAGATTCATACATTTCTCAGCACACTCCAACAAACACACACAATGAATGTTTGGATAGAGGGACACAAAAAAAGGATGTAAATGTAAATGTTTTTGCCTATTTTACAGAGCACACAAGAAGGAGCAACACAAAAAAAAACGATAACATTTACTTTGGTTTGGTACTCTTTGACAGAGTGTGTGTGTGTGTTGGGGGTATTAAAGGATGAACACCTCTTGTTCTTGTTATGTAGGTTGTAAAGTGAATAGTAGAGAGCCGCAGTGGTAGTGAATTTTTCCAAATGTTTGTGTAAAAGACTAACATGAATTTATTTATGTCCTTCTGCCACTGCTCCCTACCCACACGGCCATATTGTCCCCGCTGCCTACTAGTCAATTGGGTGGGCCCTGGTTTAGGGGGCCCAACAAAACATTTATATAATAATAAAAAATAAATACAAATTTCTACCCAATTTAAGCTTTTTTTAGTTCGTTGTTTTATTAATCCCTCACAGGGATAAATGGTAAGAGAAATGTGGAACCATAGGAAAATAATATTTCTGTGCAGATTGTGATGGCTTTGAACTGGTCTCGCCTGAGGCCATGGACAGTCAGCAACCTTACGGCTTTTGTTCTAGCCTGTCCGCGAAGGCTGTGGTTTATCGCCTAAATCTTAGGAAGATTTCATCACAGTGTGGAATTTCTATCTCAACCGAGAGTAGAAGGTAGGCCTCAACACTTAAGGAAGGAATTCAATTACACACCAAATTATTGAATTTTACCTCCAGGTATTCCGGGCTTTCTTGGTTAGTTGACGGCTTTTATTTGGTGTGCTTTTTATAGGGCGATGGCAACTACGATGCGACATCCCAAGGCTGATGACACACCATGGTTCAGGCTCTCCAGGTGACAATTATGTCCAGGTTAGATTAGGTTCGCATGGAAATCTAAAAATCAGACTATGAAGTCCATTGTCCAATTTGCACTACTTCCGCCCGTTTAACCATCCTGAGCGCTTCAAAAAGCTTCTCAATTGCCGATTATCAATATCGGACAGATCGCCGAGGACAGGGCAAGTACAGAAAAAGTGTTTTATGGTCTCCTGCTCCTCTTCATTTCCACAGCTTCGGTAGAAATCGCAACCTTCCTCTCATTACAGGCCCTCCCGTTACTACATATTGCTCAATGGGTTAGGACTAATTTTATACCTAGGGCCCTGTGGATCGGGCAACCTGCTCTACTTGTCCCATCGACCACCCCACCAAAACTACTCACCAAATGTTGTATTCTTCATTTTTTTTTTTGTTAAGTGTGCATAGTCTGTTCTTTTTTTAATATACTTTTAAGTTATTCTTCGAGTTCGATTTTTTTATTACGTTCCGCTTTTAAGTGCTGCCCTGTATGGAGATATATCCATTTTGGTTCGTCCTGCTCTTTTGTATGTTTAAGTATGAGATTTTCTGTATGGGTTCTTATAGGTTTTTATATGTTTTTTTTTTCCACCGACTTTTTGCCGAGAGTATGTTCATGTTAATGGTTGGCATTGTAGCAAGGACTATTTATTTCCATTTTACCAGTTCCAGTTGCTCAGCCGTCGTCCTTCATGTTGTGCGACTACATTTACCACTAGAAAATTTTTCTTTTTCGTATTGACACTGCGACTGCTGGCGGCGGGGTGGCATTGTGCTCCACTGAATCCGGGCTGTGTAATATTACTACCAATATATCTTGTATGCAAAAGTCATCGTTTTAACGTTTGACTTGATTTGAATGCACATTCATTTCGTGGGTATTTAAAAGAAAGACGAACAAAATAACAGCCAACGAATATCGAGTTTTTTTTCCTTTCATGACATTTTGTTCCATTTGGTTGGGGTGTGGAGAGAGGGTGGTGGTTTAAAACGAAATTGCGGTGTCGTTGGTGTTGGGAATGGGAATGCGAGGCGGTTCATGGCGGTTGGTGCTGCTCGTACCGGCGTTGTAGGTGACGATTGAGTTTGCCTGTGTGAAGCTGTTTAAGTTTCAATTTTTTTTATAGGTCTGTGACATTTTAAAGGACTTTTTCCATATCAGACTCTTACAGAGATACACACGTCCTTATGCTCTACCTCATACTCTCATTGATTTTTCAAAAGTGATTGAGTACTTAACGTGGCAGAGGTAATCAATTTAAAATCCCTATTAAACAGTAAGGTAAAATGAGTTTTTGATTTGCATATAAGTATGAGAGTACCCAGAGCACACACATGCAAGCATCACCATGGCACATGTACGACAATGAAGACGAGTGGCGGCATAAAAATGAATGTGATAGCGTTAGTAGTTCTTAAATGAGATTTAATTAGACTTCTTTTTCAAGTGACATTCTGGTTGGGGCGGATTTTTTTTAAATAAATTGCAAATATTTAACAATGGTGAACAGTAAATGTCGACAGCAAATCGGTGGAGAAAAGGGAAAGAAATTACAGATTAGAAAATATCATGATATCGATACCGAAATCATGGACATCGTTTTATTATATTTTCCGGATTTTAGAGATGTTTTGTGTGGACCTTTACATGCCCCCTTTATTGGTGAGCATATTCTTGGCACACAGGTTCACCATTCTTGCCTCCAATTACCTACAGGTCTTCGGTCTGAGATCTTGCTGATATCAGCATGATCACGTATTAATGAACTGGAATATGAACGGTAAGCTAATCGCCTCTATCGTTTTCCGCCATGGGGTACTGTTTAGGGCTAGAAGTAAGAAATGCCATTGTGTAACCGTGCGTATCATGTGACCCAAAGTGGAGTAATTCATCTTTCTGTAGATAACTAATTGATTCGTTCGCTATCGATGCTCCATTAAGAACATTGTTGAAGGCAACAGTAACGATTTTTCTGTGAATTAGACCATCAAGTGCATTATTGATGCTACATTGGAGCTGACACTCAGATTAAAACATGGTTACCACAATCGTGCGCAGCCATCATCATCCTTAGGCTCACTCGAAAGAATGATGGGAGACTGATATAATTATTCAAGATGGGAATTAAAACAAGATGTTATTCAATATCATCATTGAACCATTAAAAAAAATATTTTTTCAACTGATACAAAAAAAATGTGTGATTATTAAAAAGATCTGAGCGATTTTTCAGATAATTTTACACTGTTTTTTTTTTTTTTAAATATTTTGTTATGAGAATTTACTACAATTCAATTAATATTTCTTTTTCAAAAGAATACATTCATTCAATTTCCAAGATTTATCTTTACCGTACTTTTTGTAATTACTTGTGACCTCAGATTATCTGCCGCATTTAGGCTCTTAAAAGCTCAACATTTTCTTGGACCACCACAAATCCTTTTCCCAGTCACAAAGATAGAGACATTAAATAGTTACCACAATAAATTTTCATTTGTCTTCTACAGTTGAAAACTTAATTTTGCTAATGCTTGAAGATCCACAAAAAAAAGAAACAGTTTAAAATATTTTGGCTTTTAGCCAAAAATAGTTTGTTCCGAAGAAGTTGAACATTGTCTAAATTTCGTATGTAATTACCACTTATTTAAAAAAAAAAACAGAAAACAACAAACGAATAGCAAATAAAACAAACGACTACAAAAAAAAGGAAATCAACATAAGTGTTGAAATTTCGCAAATTTACTGATTGTTTTCTTTTGTATATGTGTTGGTGTGTGTGAGAGACATTGTTTGTTCTTCACACTTTTGTTGTGAAATGAAAAACCCCGCTTTAAAGACAGAAGTCTATAGCAAAAATAAACAGAAAAAGAAACAGAAAATTTAGAAAACATGAAAACAGAATTAAGCACAAAAACTAATAAACATTTGAGAAAATGAAGCAACACTCTTACTTAGGGCGTACACAATAGCAAACATTTGTTCCCCTTCCAGCCCCTCCCCGTCGGACTGATACGTTTGTCTTGCGTTTGTTACCAATTTATTTCTTGTCCTGTTGCCTAAAATAACAACGAACAAAAGGCCACATACACAACAAAGAATTCGTAGCATCTGTAAAGTGTAGAGCTGTCGGAAGGGGTGGACAAGGGGAAGCGGCAGTGGAAATAGTCTAGTGTAGGCACTTGTAAGCAAATGTTGTTAGCAGCTACAAAAACATTTCAAAGTTATTGTGAGAATGGAAGCGAGCAGGAGCAGGAACAGGAGTCGCAGCAGAAAGAGAAAACCTTTTTGCTATTTTACTATATTTGTCAAAACACTTACAACTTCTTTTAATGTAGTTGTTTGTTTATGTCTAAGCTCCTTGTTGTCACCAACAGCAATGCTAGAATATACTTAAGACTGCTGCTTTCATTTCCCTTCATGTCACTTGCTTGGAGTTCTCTGGCATGTGTTTCTTGTGTAAAATATGTGTGTACTGTGTACTCAAGTTTAGCATATCTTATTGACAGAGTGCTTCAAAAATACAGCGTTTAAATTTTATAGTTTGTATATTTATTTTCAAAACATTCGCCATAACAAAAGATATTTCTGTTAAATAGTTCTTTTGTAGTTTCAAACAGTTCCCAGTTCTGGAATATTTATTGGCAGAACTGTCTGTGTTGGTGTTCTGTGATGGAGCCAAAAAAAGGATATAAGGTGAAATCGTAGACCACTTGTTGGACAGCAAGGAAATTGCAAACAAAAGGCACTCTACGGAATGCTA
Organism: Hydrotaea cyrtoneurina; assembly: GCA_958296145.1. Classification (NCBI taxonomy): domain Eukaryota; kingdom Metazoa; phylum Arthropoda; class Insecta; order Diptera; family Muscidae; genus Hydrotaea; species Hydrotaea cyrtoneurina. The sequence continues at coordinate 70,792,467 of OY282515.1, forward strand.
CAACTTGTGGCGTGGATATAAATGGGCTGCTGTTGTCCTTTTTAAAAAATATGACAAATGGAATTTTTTAATTTTAAATAAATTTATTGATACAAAACATGAAGTTAACTAAAAGTAGTTTGTGTTAAGCTATGAAGTCCAAAAAAGCATTTAAAGCGAAGTCCGAGAAAACTAGTTGTGCGGTAGGTAAGGTTGAAATTTCCTGGCGATATATTTTTTGACCACAAAGGCTAATTAATTTTAATTTTTTGTACCTCAAACATAAGTTGGAAACAAATCGTTTTATGGAAACAGGTAGTTAATTTTATCCCATAAAATTGGTACGAAATCTTATTACTTTCTATTAACATAAATTCTAATTAACATAAATCGTATTTGGCTAAAGTATCAAAAATGGATATATGGCGAAAAACAGCTAAAGAATTTTGTTGAAAAAAAAAAATTTTGTTGAAAAAATAAATTTTGTTGAAAAAAAAAATTTTTCTTGAAAAAAAAAATTGAAAAAAAAATATTTTGTAAAAAAACAAATTTTTGTTGAAAAAAAAATTTTGTAAAAAAAAAAATTGTAACAAAAAAATTTTGGAAAAAAAAAAATTTGGGGAAAACACAATTTCTGTACAAAAAAAATATTATTTTTTTTATTATTATTATTTATAGAAAATTATAGAATGCCTATTTAAATTCCTACGTACCTACTGCGTGACAGAGTCAGTGAATCAGTGTATCAGTGTATCAGTGTATCAGTGTATCAGTGTATCAGTGAATCAGTGAATCAGTGTCGAGGGTAAATATATATTAAGATAAATATATATTTTTTTATAGGACCAACTAAAAGATAAATTATTTACCAATTTGGGAGCCGTTTTCCATTTGCGTAGATAGGGAATGTTGAGAATAAGGCGTACTTGAAAAAGGATATGTGAAGAAATCAAAGGATATATATTCTACGGCATCAATATTTCAAATTCCAATAGAGAGGAGAAGACTACAAGTTGTGGTCATTGTGAAAATGTCCAATTTTCATTGAAAAAAAAAACATTTCGCGTGCCAAAAAAAGGATATATTAAAAGAACTGAAATCATTCTGTGCACAGAAGTGAAATTAGGAATCTAGATAGTAAACAGTATTTTGCGACGTGTAGTACGAAGCGAAAAAGCATCGACAGATGTTAGTCTTCAAAAAACAAGACAATTTGTAATTATTTTTTTTAAAAATTTTTAAATGTTTGATTTTCAGTTTGCATTGATATGGTTTTTTTGTATCTTTTTTACTGAATGGAAGAAAAATGATTTGAATGTATGTACCAAAACGGATATATGAGGAAAACTATAAATGTTTATTTAACAGCTTGCACATTTTATATATTAATTGTCTAGATATAACTACATGTTGTGGCTTCGACAAATGCAGGAGTTGGCTCTATGTGTTGCCTCCAAAATTAACATTAACATACACCATTTCCGAACTTGGTGCGCAAGCGACCGATTGTCGTGTGGACTGTATGTTCATATGTTTATAGACAATCCGCAACAAACTGTAACTCTCTGAGTAAGCACTGGCTTCTCGACGATCACGTCCGGGTTTTCCGATTAGCTGATGTGGAAGTTTTGCTTGTTAATGTATCTTTCCAGAAGGAAATGCAAGCAATTTCAATGACCATTTGCCAAAGCGAACTAATGATACACCCACCCAAATCTAGATTTGTACGATTCCCCTTTATATATCTTACATTTACTTTTTGTAAAGACATTTTCTATCACTTATTTTTATTTTAATTAAAACCTTAATTTGCCTAACCGGAAACAGCGACAAAGAACCTAAGTGTTAATATTTAACTTGTGTCTGTATGCCATCCACGAATATGCCCGCAGACATTTGCCATAATAATATTAAAAAACAGGAAGGGGAGGAAAAAAAAGAAACACCAAACCCTAGTAAACGGAAAACCTGGCCATGAGTCATATTACATGAATCATTATGTTTCGAGTAAAGCTTAAACAAAAACGAAAAAGCCAATGACAATGATACCTCCGCTTTTTATTAGACAGACACTATCCACACTCAACACAATGCACACACTCTCACGAATTGGTGTCTCGGAATATAGTCCACAGTCACTACTGACGTCAATAAGCAAACATATCCGTACACACTGTAACAGGAACCAAGCCCTAAGCAAACTTTCGACCACACAAAAGCAAAGTAAATAAAGTTCTTGTGTAAGAGACGACAGGCGGTATGGCGCTCTGCTCTATGGCGTTGCGGTGGTGATTCAGTCAAATAAATTTTATAAAATTTTTCCTTGCCTAGCGAAGGACACACTGTTGCTTTTTGGGCAACAAATGGAGCCGGAGTTTTGATATCTGGTGGTATGGGGGTTTTTTTAATACTAAGATCACTAATATTAACGCAAATACCGCCTTCAAAAGTGTCTGTAATTTGACCTAAAGCAAATGTAAATAAAATGTGTGCGGTTGAATGCTAAATGTTGCACAGCCAACCGGCAGGGTGGTCTGCCAGGTAGAGTGAGAGCTAAAGTTAAACATTTTCTCTAACTTAATGAAATACTGACCAAAATAACCTCAAACCTCAACGACAAACAGCACCATCTACTCATTTACCTTGGGCAGCCGATGCCATTCGAAAGGACAAAGACACCAAAGGAAAGTCACAAAGTCTACGTAAACTCAAGCACAAAATACTGGTGCTCACAACTAAACTAAACATTTGTGTGACTTTGTGTTTTATACGTCCTGCCTTCCATCGTGGCAGCAACAAGGCAGGCGACTGTCGTAACACCAGCAGCTCCAGCACCAGAAAGGAGTTTATTCATTGAGGGGGTGTTTAAATATGCCGCACAGGCGGGCTACTGAGAGCCTCCCTTGGCATTTCGTTTTTCGTCATAATATAAAAACTCACAAGCGGATTACATTTTGTGTTAATTCTTTCATGCTTTTAAAAAGTGTATGCATGTATACAACGAAAAGGGCAGATCAAAAAAAAAAAACTGTTGCTCTGGTGCACTTTTTTCCGTAATGTTTTAATTTACAATACTGTGTTTGCCAAAGAGGTTTTCTGTTTAAACTTCATCCAACGGCTAAATCAGCAGCAGCAGAGCGTACCGGCAAAAAAAAAAAGAAAAAAGCGGAAACGTGTTGCGAAAAAAGAGAGGATAACAAAACCAACAGCTAAACGCAAAAAAGCAACACAGCAATTCAAAAAGTAAACTAAATCCAAAACACTATTACTGATGTATACACTTCTGCCTGAGTGCCTTAGAATCCTTCGTCCCGAAGTCCTCGAACATCATTGCAAAAGTGGAATTGTCTCTATGTATGTGTGTCTGTATGTTTTAAAATTGTCTCTCCCTCCTGCCCACTCTATCTGCATCTCTCACTCGATCCTTCCATTATGTATGTGTTAAGCTTAATGCATTATATGCATACATGAACTTTTGTTTCCTGTACCTTCCTTCCTTCCCGGCTTGGCTGCCGTTCGTTTATTACGACTACGGGGCAAATTAAAATGTTAAAATTTTCTATTTAAAATATATAGCTGGAGAAAAAACATCCTGTATAAATGTGCATACAAACTGTATCCACTCAGTCAGTCATTCATTCACTTTGGGTTTGGCAGCAGACAGACGTGTTGATGTTGAAATCTTGTACATGAAAGCACAACAACAGAAATAAAAAAAAAAAAAACACAGAACCGGAGAACATCAAATGGTTATTAATTAAAACAAAGAAATGCAAGCAAAGCTCTTTTTTCTGTCCTACACTCGCCCTTGTCTTTACACAAAGAAAAAATTTAATTAACTTTTGTTAGTTCAAACACACATTGTGGGCTTAAAGCTGGTTAAATTTGAGAAAAAATGGGCAGGAATTTATCTTCAAGTCTGATACTTTCAGGGTTTTAAGGCCGTTCACTATGAAACTATATGGGATTTAATATTTAAGCCAGACACATGGGTTAAAGCCAATTAAGTATGAATTCAGGCTCTAGGCAAAGCTAAAATGCCCGTATCAATGAACGTTTAACACCTATGAACATTTATTTTAAACAAGAATTATTTAATGATATTTTGCTCAAATACCGAATTTAAAAAAAAGGAATTGATCTGAAAACTCCAGAGAAAGTTTAAATAAAGTTAAACATGTGGCATACTTTGTAAATAGGAAGGTCCTGCCAATTTTCCGAAAGTCCGTTTATTATTTAGTTTTTTCTATAACACTTTGCTTTATGATTGATGATTAATCAAAGCTTATTGAACAGTTATCTGGTTGTACAATGATATTGAAATGCAAAAGCTCTGCAATTTTCAGCTGTTTCCTTTGCACAGGGCTGAGACTTGCAATAAACAAATAACAACTACTTTTAAAGCCTTGAAATTGGAGTTTTTATGTAGATTTTCTGTCTATCAGTAAGTATATCTAATAGAGAGGAGGCTCATTGGAAAAATCGAAGTTGATCTGCAAAATGTTAACCATTTGATATGTATCAAAGATAGCCTAACACATAACTTTTAAAATAGTCTACACATCGTCACTGGCCTCCAAATGATCCTCAAAAGAAGCTTTAAGAGAAATAGTTTGTCTGTTTTTAAACAAGCTACACAATTTTAAAGCTTGGAAAATGTTTTTTAATATAAAAATCGCCAAAAGCTTTATCTATTTACCGTTAAAAATTGATAGGAGCTCGAAAACTTCACGTGATATGAATACCAAAAGGAGCTTTTTAAAAATACTACTTGGTATAATTTAAATAATTCTTTCCAGATCTTTTTGAAATATTATAGTAAAATTTGTAAACACATAAACTTTATTAATTTAAAAGACTATTTAGTTCTGAAAGTTCTTGCCGATTTTTAAATATTGATAATGTCCTAATAGGATTTACCTCAGCGATTTGATATTGGAAAGTATTCATAACATCACGATCCTACGCATAACCATAATTACGACACTTCAAAAATTCATAGAATCAGTCCATTTGACAGACAACTATTGACATTTACACGAAAAACGTGCTTTGTAGCTTCACCTTGAAGTTTTCGGTGAGCCTATTTTCTATACAATAATTTTTCCGGTCGATTTTCTAGTTCATTATCCTTTATTGATAATGAAAATATCACTGTTCCGTCCCACACCAGGTTACACTCTAATGACCGTGTGCTCCCCTTTCATGTCCTTAGTATTGGTAAACATTTATTTCTGAACGTTATGAATGATTGTGTGCGTGGGTGTGACTGTATGAGTGGAAGGTTTTTCCTTCAAAGTTCTTAAAAGTCCCCGGAGACGTAATCAATTACTTAATACAACCATCACTACGCTCTTGTGCCATGACATAGCCTCCTCTACGTCTTCTAGACAAAGGACGCGTTTGCATCTGTAGCCCCCATAAAAATATTGTGGCGTACAGCAACAACTATGATGGGCCAAACCATTAAGTTTTTAATAATGCCATAAGGACGACAACTATATCGCTAGCCATAAATATACCGCAGAGTTTCTTCATTGTTTTCACTTTATCTGGGCTTACACAGATGATGATAAGGCGGGGGTGGGCGAGTGGTTGATGTCCATGTCGGTTGAGTCGAGACTGTCGAATGGGTGGTGGCTGGGAATCGTCATTCGGTTTTGGCTGATGTATTGTTGGTGGTTAAATGTCTCGGTTTGGTTAGTCGAATGGCTGGTTATTAATAAGATTGTACATTTTAGCTAATATGGCTCCCCAGAGTATAACGTGCAAAAGCTTTTTGTGACACAATAAGTGAAAAATGGCGCTAGTGACTGTGGCACATGAAGTGGCGTACGAACATCCACAGCACGCGTGGCACGCCTCGTTTTTAAATGCCGCAGTACGTCTGTGTGTTACGAAGCCTTAAATTACACTAAATGCTTAGTGCAAAAGTGTCCTTTTGAAAATAGTTTCCTAGCATCGACCCCCCGCCACTCGATCCCTTTAACAAATAAACCAATAAAATATTAATGGGCTTCGAAAAGCGTCGTCCTACGTTTTGTATGCTGTCCCATAAAGCATTTTCAGTGTGTCGGCCCAATTTGCCTCCCTGCAGTTACAGCTCTTAGCTGTTTTTAGCCAGGCCATGTCCTTGGCTAAAAATTTCCGGATATGGCCAACATGCCATCAGTAATAGCGACAACAGCAGTAGTTGTAGTAGAAGGAATCATAAAAAAAAGAACTTGTCAAAAAAGGATGCTTACTTAATGGAAAAAAAGCGAGCGAACAAACGAAAGAACGACTGAACGAAAGGAAAAAAGGCAATTTCCGTGCTATAAAAACTTAAAAGCTTTGAAGGCAATTTAAATATCAAACATGATGCAAAAGAAGACGAAGGGAACCAACCAATGAACGAACCGACGAACAAATGAATGAACAAAAACTTAATTTGTACAGCCTTTTATCTTTAAACGTTAAGGAAATGTGCAAAACGACAGCAACAACAACAACCACACCGAAAAGTAGAAAACAAGTTATAGGCTTTTAAGGATCTCTTCTTTCTTAAAAGAAAGAAAAAACTTAAAAGCTTTGAAGGCAATTTAAATATCAAACATGATGCAAAAGAAGACGAAGGGAACCAACCAATGAACGAACCGACGAACAAATGAATGAACAAAAACTTAATTTGTACAGCCTTTTATCTTTAAACGTTAAGGAAATGTGCAAAACGACAGCAACAACAACAACCACACCGAAAAGTAGAAAACAAGTTATAGGCTTTTAAGGATCTCTTCTTTCCTTTTGCATACGACTTTTTGTTTGTGCAATTTTTTTTTCACTCTGGAAAAATTTAAAACTTTGATTCTCTTCACAGAACTTTGGCATAAATTCGCTATGAAACGTATACACACACATCTACAAAATTATATACAAGTATTTATTAATGTTTGATAGTCGTTCTCATCATCATCGTCATCGTCAGCACCATAGTTTGTTGGAATAGGTTTAACGAAAAACCACAAAAGTTTTCCTGTAAAGCCAATGGTGAGCAACCAGCAACAACAACAACATGAAAAAAACGAATTTTATTCGAAGAAAACTTTTGACATCCCAAATTTGTTGAAGTTTATGAGTGTAGCAACGCATCGTGTTCGTACACATCTCCAGCAGACACTGTAGGGATGTATGTACAAATTAATATACATATTCTTGATGTTCGCAGGCGGTGGAAGTTGAGGCGAGTTTTCGAAATTTATGAATATAAACTAATGAGTATTAAAATTTTTGATGCGTCTGCCTTATGCCAAAGAGCAATGAAATCATAAAATGGTCTTAAATGAAATTGAAAGGCAGCTGGCTGTGGTGTATGTTGGTAAAGCTTCGTTGGCTTAAGAAGTTTTACAATTTTTTCGAAAATATTAAAGAGCACAATCTAAACACAAATGTCGACGACTTAAAGCAAAGACTTGATATGTCCAGGACGAACGTTACATTTGGGGGGCAAGCGGTAGCTCTGAAAATTTAAATAATGCTTATACAGTCTCAGCTTTCTTAAGTTGACTCTGCAAAATATTATTAATCTAGGCGTGATTACAAAAATTATTTCCCAACCCGTTGGTCTGGTCCAGGTCGTGATACAAAGGATTTTTATAAGTTTTTTAACCACCGGCTACTCGGTTTTCCTTGTGACATAACATATTCAATAAGTAAGTTGTAATGCGCCCGTTAATTTGCTTGAGAAAGTATTTGTTACTTAATTTTAAAAATTTTGAAAAAAATATTTTGAGAAAACTATTTTGTAAAAAAAAATTTCGAAAAAAAATAAAAGTTGCGGAAAAAAAATTTTTGCTGAAAAAAAAATTTTTGTTGAAAAAAAAATTTCTGTTGAAAAAAAAAATTTTGTTGAAAAAAAATTTTTGTGGAAAAAAAAAAATTTTGTTGAAAAAAAAAATTTCTTGAAAAAAAAAATTTGGAAAAAAAAAATTTCTTGAAAAAAAAATTTGGAAAAACAAATTTTTTGTAAAAAAAAAAATTTTTAAGAAAAAAAAAATTTGGTAAAAAAAAAATTTGGGGAAAACACAATGTCTGTACAAAAAAATATTATTTTGCCGGAATGGATAATAAATGTCCAGCGAATTAATTTTCTTTCGTGTTTGTTTGCGTATAGTGTTCAATTTAATTAATAGTTTTTCTTATTAATTAAGTGTTTTGCTTATTGTACCACTTTTCGGGTATAGATTTCTTTTATGAACTAATTTTCAGTATAAAAGACTCAACCGTTTTAATGCTAATGTATTTGCTCCCGAACTATGTAGACAGTTCAATTTCCAATACGGGTTATTAAAATCGTATGGCATTGTGTGTTCATAGTTCGGTTTGACGACAAATCGTGAAATACTTTTATATGGAGTGATCCAACCACGTTTTTACGAAGCTTATCCTTTGGTAGGAAAAATGATCACAAACTGAATTCCACTTACATATGAAGGAACTTTCATGAGGGAACAGACTTGGAACTCTTCTCGAATCAAATATATAATTTGTATACTCACTGACCGGGACCTTCTGTTTAAATCTAATGGGGACTATGTCAATCTATGTCAGTCTAATTCATTTGTACAGAAACACAATAACCATATGTCATTAAAATATGATTCAATTACACTTTCTTAGACATGTTAGAACAAAAATCGGATTTAGGAGTATCATACAATAGACTGTTTCTACCAAATGTTTACTAGGTTTGTTCAATATTTAGAAAAACATTTTTTAAATTTTGTTTTCTGTAAAGTTTTTTGTTTGCTGAAGCGCAGTCGACTGTTTTCTTTTGATATTTAGTTTAAAGTACATTCTACAATTTCAACAACAAGTGATCACTGTCCTAATCAACCGATTTTCGTAAAACTAAGAAACATATAGAGAATGTTTTAAGGTTTTTTAAAGGATCTGAAACTCACCATCGTCTGTGCTAAAAACATCCTAAATAATCTTAACCATTAAAACTTTTAATATTTAATAGCTTCGAAAACAGACATTATGTAAATACATTGAGTTTGAAAAATTACTTATTTCAACTATGTCCAAGTAGCCATATTTATTAATTTACATACTCGAATAGTACAGAATTCAAAAGAGATTTTATTAATAAAATCTCTAGTATATCGAAAATCCGCCTAACATCCGTTTTCCATTAATTTTGAAAAAAAAAGTTCAAACTTCTTACATTTGAGCTAATGGAAAAACAAAAACTGTAGCAAGTTTACATAATCCTGGCAGCTATTAGCAACAACAACGTAAAGTAAACTTTTACATAATAAAACTTTAACTATTTTCTAATAACATACAAAGCACATTTTCGCTGAAGAACATGGTTATTATCCTGCCATTAGGGAGGAGAAATATATTTATGTGTCTCAGGCAAAAAATAGAAAACAGAGAAATTGTAATATATGACTATGTGAAACCGCAATATCGGTTTTAAATATTCTTTTTTTTTTTTTGCGAAACGCACACTCGCAAAGTTTTATTAGTCGATTTCATTTTTTAAAACAAATTGTTGTATATTTTTTTACGCCCGTAACTTTGGCTCGTATCCTTTGGCTTAGACAGCTGATTGTGCCGTTGTTTTAACGGGAAAAGGCAGGAGGTGAAAGTAACAAATATTTGGCTTTGTTGGAAAAATTCATTAGTATTTGTATGGTAAAGTCATAAATTAACAATTTTTATTACAAACGATATTTGTTATATGAAGAGAAAAAGAAAAATCGACTATATGAATATATACATTCATACGTATATATATGTGTATATATTTTTAGATGTATCTGTATTTTTGTGTGTTTGGCAACAACCACAAAAAGTAATTTTATAATTTTACACTGTGGTCGCAATTAGTCGTCATAAAATATATGTTATATATTGTTGTTATATACCACTGACTCTGCCACTGCCAAAGCCACCGCCACACTAACTCGTACTCTAACACCGCCACTACCTTTAGAGTTCCAAAAACACTTTTATAGCCGGCTTTTCGTTTCGGTTCTAGTGTTAAGTTTTATATGGCCTTTCGTACTTGTTTTAATTTTGTTTATATGTTTTGCAAAACCCATGCTCACTACATCTGCGCGAGTACATGTGTGTGTGCGTGTGTGTTTATATAGTTATATGTATAAATGTTTATAAACACTAAAAGGAAAAATTATTGTTATTGTTTATAGCCGTAAAGGCGCCGCCAATTGTTTGCTGTTCCATGAAGTTCCACTCTGGCCATGGCTCTCCTCTGGCTCATTGAAATTGGTTGAGTTGTATTGAATTTGCTAGGGTTCGCTGTGACGTTCCCTTGTGGTTACTACCTATACACAAATATTGAATGGTGTGTCTGCGTTTTTGTATTTATATCTACGCTTGTATAGTGTATACATGTTTACACATACAAACATGGGATACTTATATGTTGAGTGTAATTGGTTTTCTTTAGTACACTTTTATATGAACTTTAATGTTAACCCCACTAAAAGAGACGAATCAGTTTTTTCCCCCTTTCAAGGTCTTATACATAAAGTCATTGAGTTATGTGAAGTCCTTGAGACTGGAAATACGTAATTTAATGTTATCTTTTCGTAAAGCAAGTTTGGGAAGACGTCTAGGAAATTTCATAACTTTCTTTAAAAAATCATTTACATATTGTTGCTAGTTAGTGCCTTCCAATTCCTTTATTTAGATTAAACTCAATTTTGAAATCAGACAAGTCTCCAGCATATCCCTTTTAAATTTTTGGATAGAAGGTGGTGGGGCGAATTGTTCGTATTTTTCTGGGGAAAACTTTGTACTGGTTTTACTCTCACGGGATCGCAGGCATAGCTTAGCCTATTACTACATTGAGGATGTTATTCGCATGGCTTCCTTTAATACGCACAGTATGCTGAACGGGCAAAGGCCTTTGGCACAGGCGGCGACGATAATCGGACAGTGGCCTAATACACATGTAACTTAGATCAGGCTCCGTCTTGTAGCAATGACGTAGGACGTTGATCGGCAGCGTCGTTGGGTACAGTCGGCGGGAACGTAGCGTAGACAGCAGCTCCTATCACTAGCGACACAGTCACAGGACTGCCGGCAATGATGTAGGATGTTGATCGCAAAGTAGCCTTTAATACAACCGACATATGCTCAACATATGTTGTTAATCGGACAGTAACCTTAGGCGCAAATGATGATGACGACGTTGATGAGGCAACGACACCAATCACAAGCGATGTAGCACGAACAGTCGACTAAACAGCCAGACCCTCGCTGCTTATTTCCTCATGTTATTCCAAAAGTGTGTTCTACTCGCTCCTTGAATTATTTTCTTTTAAATCAGTATGGACAACTGCTTTATATTTCCATTTTAAAGTTTCTACGATTGATTCTTAAGTTATAAATTAAAACCGTCAACGTTTCTTTCGAGTATTTATTCGTAATAGTCATAATATAACATATCTGAATGAAACCACAATTGTTTCGCTTCATACGCGTGAGTATTTATTACTTGTATTCAGGTTGTCTGGATGTTTTGTAATGCATACGCACTATCTGTATGAACCTTCGAATAATACTACGGAAACATGGAATTGCTATGAACTATTTATACATATGTAATACTGCTAGTTCTAGTGTGTGTGTCCGTTTGCGCTCCTTTTCTCTTATCGCACACCCTTTTCTTCATATGGATGCGATCAATGCGCGCTGGATGTGACCTTTTCTCCTTATCGATGTTTGCCCGTGAAAATGTGCGTACATTTCTTATCGGTGAGAGTGTAGACACTCTGAAATGTAGATACAGCACAATCAGACCACACCACAAGAAACGTGTTCATCTTTGAACATATCAATCTAAATTCTACTAGTCTCCTGTTACTTTGCTTCTTCTAGTTTATTGTCTAAACCTTACCGAGATGAACCACAATCCTTCCCCCCAAGTATCTAATGTCATATTTCAAATATATATAATTTTTTGTCTTACGGGCTGGAATTTTTTTTTCTGCATATCATTTCTTTTATCTTAGTAAAATACTATTCCCACAACCTTTCGATTTTTCATTTCCTTCACGTTTTCCGCCCCATTTGTGCAAAGTTTCAATGTTTCAACGACGACATGTCGTGCAAAGATTTCTAATTTCTCCCTCATTAATTCCGTCAATAAATGATGTGTTTCATTTCTGGGTAATTTGATCTGTGTTTGGTGGCGGACATATTCTCTGTGTACCTTCGTCTCTCTCTTTGTCTCTCTCTCAATCTCTGCCCATTTATCCCCGTTATTGTGCAAGAGGAGCAATTAATATTTAAGCACGAGTAATTCGGTACTTTGGCATTTCATTTCATAATCTATGTACGCCGTAATGTTAATGATGTCGATGTCCTGGCAACGGTTTAAGGCTACCCTCTATACACACACACACATAGACGCCGACACTCTCAGTCTCTTAAATTCACTGATATTATTTGGTTTTATCATTAATTCCATTACCTATATCCTGTCATGTACACCAGGAGCCACCAGCGAGCAGCAGCTACCGCGACAAATGTGTTGGCTGGTATCTGTTCTAGCTTAATATAATATTACATTTTTAGTATTATAAGCACAATTTGTTAAAAAGTTTTTTAATTGAAGTTTGCCATCCGACCAGCTCAATGATGGCAACAATAAAGGGGACAGCAGCAGCTACAGCTACAACTACAATTACACTTAACTCTGTAGTTTAACATTTTACACACTTGAAAGCCTGCAGGGTATTGTACTCGTGGCATATGAATATTATAAAACTTGCTTCAACTTTCTCTGTATATCCTTGAACTCCACCGCCCACCATCAAGCTATCTCCCCCTCGTCAGCAGGGGAACATGAACTCATTAACATCTATCTAGTCCTGGTAACCAACATAAAAAGAATGGTTGCCATAGTGTTGCAATTATAATTACAAATTACAGCGGTGAAAAAAGTATCTGTAGTACTCTCATATCTGCTTACATACATACATATATATGATAATTATTACGTGATTGTTCCTAGTTGAGGTAAACTTTGCTCGACCTCCACAACAAGGGATGTCGACTATTATATACATATTAAAGTCTCTCCCTTTCGCCCCCTTGCACGGACAAAAAGTGTTACCGAAAATAAATAAATCATCTTTAAGTTGTTACTTTTTTTTATGAGCTGTCGTGTAAAGTTTGGAATGTCATTTTCTTTGGTGTTTTATTTGTGCTGCTCCTCTACTTTTTAGATTTACCTGTTTTTAATGATTTATTTGCTATGATAGCTCAAAGACTGATTGTATTCGGTTGTTGGTAGATTTTCATATTTTAATTGGTTTTGCCTTACACACACATACAGACATATAGATCCTTAGGCCCACAGGGAATATCTTACACAATTTCTGCGCCAGAATTTTCCTTTGATCTACGAAATGTAATTTGTTGGTGTGTATGTGTCTGTGTGTGTGTATGTATGAGTTTATGTATGTTTGTCGTTTGTTTGAAGTTAATGTAAATGTTAGTTGTACAAATAGAACTTGAATAATTTTTCCAGAAAATATTCATAGTACATAAGAAAATATTTGCCTTGGCAAATATATGTGCATCGGAAGACTTAAAGACTTAGTAAGGCAAATGGCATGGAAAATGTTTAAAAAATAATTAGAATGATTTGCCATGAAAGAAGATCCAAATTTATGCTGCACTATATGAGTGTAATTGCAAGGATACATCAGACACGTACCATATAAGTATGAATGTAGTAGTTCGATGAAAGTGGAAATTGTACGAAACCTTTCAGATGAGTGCAATAATATAAAGAATATTTTAAATGTCAGTGATACGTATAAAGAAAGTTAATATGCCTTTTTGTTTTAAAAGCCAAGTCAAATAGAAGGCGAGGTTATATCGAGACCTTACAACGAAGCGCCAATTTTTTGAAAACATGCTTTTTAATGACAATCGATAGAAAATTGTCCAGAGCTCTTAATCCGAAAATATTAAAAATAAAACATCAATATATACCTTTATGCTTAACCACACAAAAAAAACTCTCCTGTAACATTTTCTTTTTGGCGCTTATGTCTTTTTCGCGATTACGTTCTATGATAAGAACTAGAAAAGTCTGGCAACACTAATTCCACATCAAAGATATAAAAATAGAACTTTTACTTAATGATTTTCGCAAAATTATAAGGAGATAAAACTGGAGTTTTACTGAAAACAGAGAAAGAATGATGATGAGCGGGGGCAATACCCAGGCTTAGGTTACTAGTGCCCTTGCAATATGGGAATGGAAGAAAGGTGTCATAGTTGAGTAGAGCACTTCTTCTGTCCCCCATCAAGAGAAGGAATGAAGAATGAAGAGGGATGATAGTGGTGTCAAATCTATACTACATCGGGGTCAACAGCTAAACATATTTTTTCCTTGCTCGACGGAAGAAAGCTTCACTATAAAATACGCCATGTATCTTTACTGATCAGTGGGTGATTTTTAAGGAAAAGTCCAATCCGAAAGTAAAAAAGAAATCCATAGACATCTTTCAAAAAAAGAATTTAACTATATTCAGTTAATTTTAATTTATCAAAAAAAAAATGGTTGTTTTGATTATTTACATCCAAGAACCGATAAAATGCACTGTATGAGTTGACAAAAAAAAAATGGAAATATTTGTAAAGTGTTTATGGTCTGAAAAATAACAAAGCTCGCCGAATTCTTAGGGTTGGCATGAAAGAAACTAACGATACGAAGAGGAAAATATTAAATAATAAAGCCTAGGCCGAAAAACAGATTGAAATAATCGAGAAATTACTTGGCAGTTATACAGGGTTTCCAACAAGAGGTGTTATTTTGGTATTCAAAGAAAAATTAAATTTTTTGAGATAAATGATCGGATGTTTATTTCATAATATATAGGAAGGTATGCCGTTAATAATGAAAAACAACATCAGGCAATGGCCAGATTAATATCTTCCAACTTCGACCATAAAAAATCATTAATGATCTCTCGATAGGGCAAACATTTAACTGTTGATCTAACGTTTGTGGAATGCCCAATTCTAATGGACAAACCTGAGTTTTCTTCAGCACTTTGGGGTGGAACAGTTGTTCTTGAGCGACGTGCACGGGTTTTATACTTCACATCACTAACTTGTCCCAACAGCTAATGATTTCAATGCATTGTGGACCGTTCCATTTTTAGTAATGGCGTAATTTCTACTTGTCAAATGTCAAAGAATAAAAGCTTTAAAAGTGACAGATACCACCTCTTGTTGATAACCCCATTTACAAAATGAAGTGGACAAACCTTTAAGACTGCCTCAAAAGGTTGGTAATAACTTGCATGGCACAAAATCTTCTCCTGAGAGGTGGAAATTCTTCTCACAATCCATTTAGAAGAAATTGTATATTCATCAAATTTAATAATCTTACCAATAATATCGCCTTATCATTGGAACATTTTAATTTAGTTCCTTTATTTCATCAATAACACCTTCAAATCCGTTTACCATATACATTTAATTAAAAAGTTTTTCACATCTCAATGAATCCTTTAGTAAGAACATTTTTTTTTCTTCATTTTAAGCTCCAAGAAATATTGCACAACACCTTAGATTGTTTTAACCGTAAAACCCACACAAATCTTCAGTTTCTATAAAAATACATTTCGGTTTTTTTTAATTGAACTCAGAAAAACTTGAGCTTTACCTTGCAGCACCATTTATATTTGGAGCTGTGTAGTGTTTTTTCAAAAACCATAAAATCCGATTTCTTCTATGGTAATTGCTAAGCTGCTCACATATCCTTTATAAGATGTGTCTTTTTTGTTGTTGTTGTTTGTTTGTTTGTACCTTTTTAAAGAAACATTTGTAATTAAATGTTTATACAAAACCATGAAATCTTAAAAACAATCCAAAGCCTCTCATACATGTGTATGTGTGTGGTTGTGTGCAGTCTGCTTTACTGGTATTTGTTTATTTGTTGTTATGCATAAAAATGCTTGCATTATTTTTTTATGAAATACCAACAGCTACAACAAAATACGAAAAATAATACAATAATACTACAATATAATAAATACACACAATGACAGAAGAGAACCAATCAAAAATCCAATTAAAATTGAGGAAAATTCGATTTGTATGTAAAATATTCAAATGCTATTGGGGGTTATGGTGACGTATGCTGTAGAGGTAGGTAGGTAGGTAGATGGGTAGGAGGAGACAACGTGCAATATATCCACAAGGATAACTGTCGGTGTGTATATTTATAAATGTGTCTGTCAGTATACACTCATATATATGGCTGTGTGTATTGAATAAAGCAACAACAACACAAAAAAAGGAAACAGAACCTACAAAATAAGACAAATATGTGTGCATACAAAGCTCAATAACACTGAAGAGCAGACAAAGTATAAATTGATGAATTTATACATTTCCCCCTCCACTTGTTTCTGTTGTTTTTCTGTTTTCGTGCCCAAAAACAAAGTAAAATTTCTGTTGGTTTTGTTATAATGCTTAACACAAAATCTCTCTATGATTGTAACGTACCGACCAATGATTGATTATATGTTTTTTTTTGTTGCTTTTTCGCTTTTATTTTTATTCTGGCTACAAAACGAAAAAAACAAATCATCCAAATGCCAAAAATCTCTAAATAATAGAACAAACCTTTAGAGTGTTGGTTGCCCGGCACTATTTGGCATATTTGTACGAGAAAAAGTGAAGCTAAATACTGAATTTTTAATAAAGGTTTACTTGCAGCAAAACGGATTAAGTTTTTATTTAAATACATATTTTTTTTGTGCCCAGTGAAGGCAAATATGAATAACAATTTATTTGGGAGTATTTTTTTTTAAATTAAATATCATCAATTGGTTGAAATATTTTTGAAGTTGTAGGAAAATCAAAAGGAGATTTTAAATTAAAAAATAAATAAGATACAGGAAATACGTAGAAATACAACTGATATGAAATGACGAATTTTAAAGAAAACAACAGAGCTATGGAAACAGATTATTTGGCTGTGAACCTCAGTGCTGGAAAATAAATTGGGATATTTTTGTGTATTTATAGAAAGGAAGATATTTCAGTTGTTGCTTAAATAAATAACAAAATATTTGACCATTTTCCAATACGATATTTATGTG
This sequence comes from Hydrotaea cyrtoneurina, assembly GCA_958296145.1. Classification (NCBI taxonomy): domain Eukaryota; kingdom Metazoa; phylum Arthropoda; class Insecta; order Diptera; family Muscidae; genus Hydrotaea; species Hydrotaea cyrtoneurina. The sequence goes on from OY282515.1 coordinate 70,809,596, forward strand.
AGAGTCCTTGGAGGGACTACATAAGGATAAAGGAACATAACACACAATACGAAATTTGTTCCGAAGGATTCTCTAGTCGACCCCATTCGCCAGTATTATTGTTATGATTCTCCAATTCACATAGATCAACTTTTACACAACATCCAAAATTAAACGTAATTTATGGATAATCGTATAGCAAAAACTCATCTATAGTCAAATACTTGTACTTTAATTAGTGTAGCATTTATTAATTGATGTTTATTTATTGAGCCGGCTGTTGATGCCCAGCTCAAGGAAGAATGTAATTAAAATGCTCTGAGCAAGGAGATGAAAAAACAAGAAACACACACACACACATTCTCAAAGTCGTTAAGGCTAAGAGCACTACAAATTCTATATAGTATGTGTGTTTGTGTATCTACAGCATTTCAGCATTTAATCCTTAATTAAAATCAAGGATTATTACCGCAGTAGCAAGACTTTACCGATACACCGTTGTTGTAATTAAATTTCCATTCGTTATTTAATACTCTTGAGTAGGACCAGTGGCCAGTTGTAAACGTTCAACAACGAGCCAGATGAATGGCTAAGCCTTCTCTTTGCCTATTACCCTTTAAACCTAAAGGAGCTATTCTGGTTTTTAAAATGACCAAGATAAGATTTATAAAAATTAATTACTGCCAACTGACAGGAAGCTGCAGTTACTTCTCTGATTAATTTGTTCGCCTATTTAGGAGTTGTACTGAAATGCTGCACGCAAATCAAATTATACGGCTAGCAAAATCAGTCAAGCGCATTGAGGCAAGGACATGCCAACGAATAACAGCATGGCATGCAAAGTGAAATGTTGTGAGATATATTGAAGGTAAATAAAATTAAAATTAAAAGTAAATAAATAATTGGATTCATTAAGTAAATTGTTAAGGGGGACAGAAAAAAAAAACAACAGCAGACAAATGCTGTCAGTCTGTCTAAAGCATATCCAGCACACAGGCACATACACATATACACATATTAACATAAACAGTAAAACAAACGCATGGACAAGGACATTTCATTTCATTCCCCATCACTGTTAGACATTTCACGAACTCGGTGTTCTGTTCAATAACGGAATGAATGACATCCACTTTTAGATACAAATAAACAATTCCAAAGACATACACTAACACACACATACTCAGTCATTTGCACACACACACACACTGAGGCGTAAAGGATATTTCGTGGAAAAACAAGTTGAAATGTTTTTTAAGCCACCACAGAAATGTATATAAAAAAGATAAATATACAAGCACACTTACCGAAGCAGAAGAAGAAGAGAAACCCACCAAAATACACACTCACACGTACATGTATATATAAAACAAAGAGTATGTAGACCGCAGTATAACAAAAACATATTGACCTAAATATATAAATGAAATGAAGAAAAAACACAACAACCAAACCGTACGTCGTTTTTGTTGTCCTAACGTCCTTTGTTCAGAATTGATGATGAACAAGTAATGTTAACGCCAGATAACGCGTGTGTGCATGTGTGTGTACCTCATTCACTTTTATACTTTCCGAATGATATTGTATGTCCAACACACAGACACACACACACTAATGTGAAAGCATGTCCTTTTCTTCAAACTGAACTTTTACTTACACAAACAAAACATTTAGCCATTGTGTGTATTTTTCTGTCATTAATTTATCTGTAAAACACAGGACGATGGATGAATAAAAGCGAAAACAACGCAAACAAATTCAACTGACCGGGCCAGAGCCAACCATGTTGAACGGAGTGCAAGTAAACTCTTAATCAAACGCAATAAAAACCAACAAAGCAAACAATACACATCACCAGCAAACTTACGACTAAACGTATAGACAACTTCCAACAGGACAGCCATTGTGTTTGTATGTGTGTTTGTGCCCTGTGCGCTGTCAATCCAAAACATGCCAAAAACTATAAAAGTTTACATTTATTTCTATTAAATGTAACGACGTAACTAAGGTAAAATAAATTAATGTCTATTTACCCCCCCCCACAAAACATATGTGAGTACTCTGGTAAACATCGAGTTATTGATGGCATTGCACTGGTCTCTGAAACAAATTGGACAGCAAAGCAAACAAACAGGAACACAGTCCTTTATCAGTAACCCACACCGAGAAACCCAGCCCAACCCACACCACACAACCTTCAAGTGTTTGTTGTTTATATTTATGAATTGTTTTTCCGTTTGGCTGATATCACCACCAACGCACAGCACACACACATGGTGACATGTCAAAGGCAATAAAATGTCAATTATGTTAAATTATATACAACGAATTGTTGGTTTTTTATTAAGTCCGCAAATAAAGCCCACATAATTATGGGAAAATATGGCATTTACTTTAATCATAACCGAGGAGGATATAGAGTGATCCCACCAAATGATTGAATAAATCCTGTGATATGTGTAAGTTAGGACATACTTTAATGAAGGCAACCTTTACAGAACAAATTGAGCCGTCGGGGGGAAAAGTTATCCTTTTTATTTCGATAGAGAGTAAGGAACTTAAATTAGTTCTACAACCTGTTGTTGGTTTTGGTGTGTTTAATATTTTATTCGCAAATACATCGCTCTTTTCTGTACTTTCTACAGTTCGTGATACCAATGATTTACATGACTTCTTCCACATGGTCCTAACTCCGGAGTTTCGGTCTTCACAGTTTGCACCTTCCCCGTTAGTTGTCGTCTAACGACTTTCTGGCTGTAGAATTTCGATTCATTCGACCGACATGGGCCCAGCCAACTGAATCGCTCTATATTGTTTCTATTACCTACATTCATGTTTGGATATAGCTAATATAGTTCACGAGTCGTTCGACGTCCATACTTTCCTATAACACAAATGGGACCACAGAGTTTGCGAAGAATTTTCTCTCGAGAACAGCCAGCAATGCTTCATCTACTGTCGCAAGTATTCATTTTTCAGTGACATTAAAACGCAAGAATTGAAGAAAAAGTGAACATGTTAATTTTCATTGTTTGAGAATGTGAGCTCTGCTTTAGAAATTCTTTAGCCAATGCGAACCTTCGCTTTATTTGTATGCTAACACCAAACATTCTGTTGATGTCGAAGACAATATAGCCAAATTATTCCACTACTTCAACTGCCTGCCTCCACTATGTCGGCTTTCTCGCATACTTTTTGTCATTGTCCTTCTTTGTCAGGTGTCTTCTTGTTTCTACACAGATCACCAGTTTCATCTTGCTTTATCTTTCCGACAATGTCCATGAGATAGTTAGTGTGATTTACTGTGTTGTTTTTTTACCTTCTGGATGTTTTTTTTTTTAAATATTTTGTTCATCAGAATGTTGTAGAAGTTGCACTGAAGCTGTCTCCCTATCTGAGGCCTCTTGTAGAAGTGGTGGCTTTTTATTTTTGGCGGATCTAGAGTCATTCTATAAAAATCGTACAAGTTTTGCTGTGACCATTAGTATGTTAAAAAAGTTCCAGGATAACCAGTTAACCTGTGTCAGACCTTTTGCAGTGCAGTTTTGTGCCGAAGGTCCTAGTGTCACTGAGATTTTCTACAAATACGAACAGATATATCAAAGGCAGACATGGTTTCTCAAAACGATTGCTCTTATCAGAGTATGTTCTTTCCTAGATGTAATTCCAGCATTTGGATAGATGTACCTGATCTGCGGATGAGTACTTATCCATAAATCAGGGTCCTTAAGACATTTATTGTGATTTAATTTAATTCATTCTCATTTGCATTGCAACACATCTTAAAAGAACTTAAGCATGGCTTAGATATTACCCTATTACTATAGTCGCTAAGAGAAGTTATTACCAGAATATGAACCTGGATTTGTTGTACGATAATCTCTCGTAGCCCCCATGTTTCTTACTGGTTGGTGCTTTCAAAGTCATTCAAAATCAAAATTATTCTAAAAAGAAAACTTTATGGTACTTGGCCAAAAAAGCATGGCATATTGTATATGCCCCGCCTGGTGGCAGCTACTACATAGATTCCAGAATATCGTCATGGTTTCGGTTCCCATGGTCTAGGAATGTGGACAAAACTTAAAGACATGTTAAAAGTAATTCAGCGGATTCCGAATTTCTGTTAATAACCTCATAAAACGATTGAAATATTTTAAAATATATTAAATTTATTTTGGATGGCATTTGATTTACTTCACTTATTGAACTTTCCACTTTTCAATATCTCTGTATTAAACATCTTTGTTTAATAATTAAATATAATCCTGGTAATTGTTGTGATTACAATTTTACATATATTCAATAATCCTTGCATGTTCTTGACGTATAATTAAAGATATGTTTTAATAAACATAAATTGTTATTCATTTTCGGACTAAACGGCTTTCATTTGCATTTAAAGCTAACATTTATTTACCACCAAACCGTACAGCATGTTAATACTGAGACGTTCTAAGTAATGAATGAAATACTAAAATGTCCGAACGCATCGTGTACAAAACTAACCAGACACAATATGGACATTATCTCTGTGAACATGGACTCGTATTGGTCTTATAATAATGATGTTGTGTTGTTGTGTTATCTGAAATCTTAAAACAAACATCATATAAACTGACACACACACACACAGAGGATATTATTCATAAACTTAGTCTTTGCAGACATGTACAATGTACCCTTGCTGATAATAATTTTGCAAAGGGTTTGAGTTTCATGGGAGGTAGCCTATCTAAGACTTAAAACCCCCCAGAGACTTTATTAAATCATGAAAAATGTTAAATAGCATTTAAACTATTTAATCCTTGAACAGTGTTTACACATGTGTATGTCTATGTATGGATATGTGTGTGTGTGTGTGTGTGTTTGTGGAAGTTGGGAATAGTCGAAGTCTCGTTTTATCGAGCATACCTTGAAAACAAACAAAAGTTGAGTTATTAACACTTAAAACCATACCGGTGTGGTTGAGTTGGCTTGAGTCGAGTTGAGTCTACATATTTGTATTTGTCTGGGCGTTGTTGTTGTAGTTGTTGGAGATTGTGTTAGTTAGCGTGCGTACGTGTTGGTTGGGAAAACACAAAATACCAGATTTTTCGCCACAACAACTTCAACAAAAACTTTTCGAGTGCAACTATGCAACAATATGTTCCATACCGCTACTACACACTACTGCAACAACTAGTGGCAACACTATGCCACGGTGACTAGTTGGTAAACATTTCCGTCTAGGAGCTCTTAATAATTATGATTATAACAACACCACACCCCATTTGAAAGCTACCATTGATTCATGCACTCACACATACCAACACCGGTAGCTGCCACACACACACACACACACACAGACAGTCTCTGAGGTCCTTCCGCTTGCACATGTGCGACTTATATATTTTGAAATTTCCTAACGAAATAGTTTCCTTTTGGCAAAAGCCGGTCTTTTGTTCATGTTTGCTAATGAATGACAAAAGTGTTGGCTGTGTAACGATGCCGGCACTCTGAGGCTTGAGTGTGTGTTCCGTTAGGTGCTTTGGCGTAAAGTGGGCGTGTCATTTTATTATATGGTTGTGTATATATACTATAAGCTTCATTAAGCATATGTTGCTCGCATGTCCTTGCACTAGACTAACAGTCAAACACACAGATACACACTCAGTCACCACCGTCACCGTCACCGTCACCATCACCTTCAGCGACAGCGCTATTTAGTTTGGTTGTATGCAAGTGCGCTGTGTATACTTAGTAACCTGTTTGCATACACCTACACACATACATGGGTAGCTATTAAGATTCGAAGGTACTTTACAGCGTATTAAACATATTTAGCATAAGGATTTGTCATTATACAGCATGCACACATTCATATACACTCTACCACACACACATATGCACTGTCATACAAGCAAGGATAATTAAATGTTGTGTTGCTACTCATGTAGCTCTACTTAATTTGGTTTCATTGTACATACCCTCTACTCAAACTCCTCGTGGTGCCGAAAGTGTGAGACACCAATACAGATGAACGGAGTGTAAGCAGTGCGGGATCTCAGGGAATTGCAGGAAATAGGTGTAAAATACTTCAGTTAATGAAATTTTTTCCCTAATAAAGTTTGCAACAAGCATTATAATAAACATCACCGAATGTTTGGCTGTTCCGGTAAGGAATGACAACCGACGCCGCAGCAGAAACGACAACAAAAACCAGTACAACAAAAAGAGTATTGTTGGGTTAGACTCAGGATTAACATGTTATTAAATGTGTTGGTTTGGCTTAAGGTTCTGGCAAAGGTGTATGATTAAATTACAAGGATTTTCTACTTAATAAATAAATCTCAACAACGAAAAATAATTGTCAGAGTCAGGCCAATGGCATGAGTATAAGAATGCAAATATATATATATATTCTGAAAACTGGCAGGATTCCATAATTTAAGAATGTAAATTAGGAAGGAAACCAATGCGGAAAAGTTATACAAACAGGGTTTTATTGTAGCTAAAAAGGATTCATCATAAGATCGAGAACATTCTCAACCCCCATTCTCGTGGCTTGATTAAGGAATAATTCTCCTCGATACACTACTACTGGTACTGACCAACGAAGCTATTAAATTCTTGCGGGATTACTTGCCCCCCAGATATTGTTGCCGCCACTCTCAAGCGTCCTAGTGGACCCAAAACTGTTCATCATCACCCAGCTGCTGCTGAGTGGGATGACAGGGACGCCGGCAAAGTTGAATTCCATGGCGGTTTCGGTCATGGTCGCACCTAATAAAATATTTAAAATGGGTGAATAAACCCCAGAAAGTAGATCTAAACCTTCCCAGTTACACACAAAGAAAGGTTTTCTATTTTAAAAGAAAAGGAAATATAAAAAAAGGGAAAACAAAAGTTGTAATTTTAAATAAGATCATATGGTCTGTGTAGGAGTTTCAGGCGTCTCTAGCCTTTATATATACTTCCCAGTTACCGACATAGAACTGACGATGCTGTTATAGGCAGGGCTGTGGGTTTGGAAGTCTGTAGTCGAGAAATTTGATCGACTCCGACTCTAAGTTTATTTTACTTTATTATTTTATTTTTTAAAACAAGAAAAAAATAAATTAGAAATATTTTTTTAAAATTTCTTTTTTTAATTTTAAATATTTTTGGTTACATTAGCTATGTATCTTTCGCATACAAATGCAACAGAGCGTGAGATAGAGTGTAAGAATAGCCGACGGAAATACAATTTTCTAAATTTTGTAATACAATAGCTGAAGCTTTTATAGAATAACTCAATAACCGGAGTCGAGTTATTTAAAAATGCTGGAGTCCGAGTCAAGCAATTTTGGCTCGTCTCCACAGCCCTGATTGTAGGTCACAAGAATCCTTAGCATTTGACCAGAATATATTCGTGTACGACTCTTAAAAGTAATGGCTGAAATTCGGAGCTGTCTTTGACTACACCAAGGCTTGTCAAAATTAATCGCCGTATACAATTTGTGTCTGACACAGCTAACTGATATAGGGTAAGATTTCCGTCTATTGTAATGTTACTTACTTCTTCCAGAAATACTTCTCGATGTCCATCGAAACCTGGCTACTCAAAAGGGCAGAAGTCAAACAAAGTTTAGTGCAATATTTGTACTTAATCAACTTTTACAAATTAATTGTCTATGAACAATATTAGAATCTTTTCAACTTGCAATGGAGCGAAATCCAGCATATTTCTTATTATCTTTTAAACATTTTCATCATCATTGTTTTATCAGAATATATGTATCCATCAGAAAGCACCCATTTTAAATCACACATTTTAAAGTGCTCCATGTGCCCCATCTCCCCACAATCGCTTAATTATGCTCAGTCTTTTAAAAACAGCTTAAGCCTCTTAATATATGCAACAATTTTCAAACTTTTGTGTACGTTTCCTTTTAAACTCCATCGGGCGGAGCAACAACAGCAACGATATACGAGAAAATCCTTCAAATCAACTTCCATATTTATTATAGCCACACTTTGCGTATGCTTCATCCCACCGAAATAGCCCCAGCAACATTTGCTTACTTAGAATGCCCTGTCTGCCCTCACCCATAAAACATGCAACAACTTATATTATATTATATTATATGTATGTATGTATGTGTATATGAGTCTTTAGCTTTTTCGTTTCTTTAGAAATGAAAACAATTTTTGACATGTCTATTTAATCCGGCATAAATTGCTTTGACCTTTTCTTTGACTTCATGTGCGATAGAACTGACGGGTTGTGTGCGTGTGTGTAAAATCCTCCCACTGTCTGTATAATATATTTGGCTAAACACTAAAGATGGGCTACCATTAAGTCACGTTTTCGCACCATTAACCCATAAACTCGGAAGAGGGTACCGGCAATCAGACCACACCAAACATCTGCAAGAGTTATCAGGCATAAATTCCAACCAAAACAGAATATCAACAAACATAAATATTGAACTTTATAGAAGAGAAGTTTTTTTCTGTCTTTGGCTGCCTTTGCCCTCCAGACTAAAATATCTCTAGCGTATATTAGCACAATCCCATGTAAAGTATTATAAAAATATTTAATATGCAAAGGACATTCATATATTTCACAGCAAAGTAACATTCCAGGCTATCAGGAAGGCATTCGCCGTTCATGATGGTGGGTAGGTAAATGGAGCAACACACACATACCCATTGTTTTTTAGCAAATGTGCGTTAAAAGCCTGAAAGTAGGCCTCCACTTTTTTTTTGCTTTTCTTTTCGTTTAAAAAAATGTAAATCTACCCTTGTCTTAAAGGATGTCTTGGCTTTTATGTGATTTAATTTTTTTTATACACATAATATATGTACGTCTGTCTATGGAGGTGACAATTTAGAGCTTTGGGTGCGTGTAAGAGCTTACATGATTTACTTTTTGCCATATTCCGGCGTCTAAACATTCGTTTTTTTTGGCTTCTTCGGAATCTACTGTACTTTAGTACGGCAAAAATGATAAGGGTTTTTCTTTATCGCCGACACGCAGTGTAAACTTTTGTGGAGCAAGTATGTTGAGTATGTTGTGTATTGGATTTGTTGTAAATTGAAATTCAGAGTGACTTGTGCTTTTCGCTATATGTGAGTTTGTGTGTGTGTGTGTGTCGCGCGTACTTTTTTTCCTTTTGGCGTTAGGTGATGGGGGTGGGCTTCTAACTGTTTCGTTGTGTGTTTTTTGTGTTTCTTTGTTGATTCTTGGCAGCAATGCGTGCCTTTAATGCCTTATCCTGTCACATGTGTTAACGAAGGCATGAAAGAAAGAAAGCACGACGACGATACATTATGGTGCGTGCGCGTGAGCCCTGTGTTGACATAACCTTAAGTAATTTTCAATTAAGTTTCAAAATATTTATTTTGAAGCGACTTCCACCCAGCAACATGAGAAAACTTTTTACAACAAAATCAATATCCCACGTAATTTAAAAATATGTCTCACTACGACGATAAAGAAAATATGAAGTGAATTATCTTTGGGGAGGGCAAGTACTTTAAGGCTCATAGCTAAGAATTTATGGCATAATTTAAGGATTACATGAAAACTGCAATAAAGAAACAGATTTATTTCTCCATAACTAAATGAGTTTGGCGTACGTACGAAGGACTTCCAAATCTTACACTGAGACTTGTTTGAGGCTTTGGGGCCCTATCATACCGCCCATGGCGACTTTAGGAGTCAGTGATCGCTAGCACAAAGCAATGCGCTTATAAGGGGCAACCCCTGAATGTTAGAACATTAGGTGGCGGCCAGTTATCTCGAAACAAATTTTAAATTTTTTAATAGAACCAAACTAAAACTGCCAAGTTATTTACAAGTGTTCGAAAAATATCTCAGCATTCAAAACAATTCTTTTTAGCAAAAAATAATAATTAAGTCCAGGTTAAATAATTTCATAAAAAGGATATACCATCAACTTATTTGTCCTTGAAGCAAATGTGATTACATTTTGTTATAAACTTGTGCACATACAAATACGAGTTTTTATACAAAAATAATATAAAAAAAAATAACTCACCATTCCAAACAATTCTGTTATAGCGAAATTATATAATTTTAGAAAAAGGATATACCAGTAACTTATTTGTCCTTGAAGCAAATATGATGAAATTTTGTGAAATTCTTGTTCACATACAAATACGAGTTGTTATAAAAAAAATATAAAATTTGAGATTTAGAAAAAAAATATGTATATGAGAAAAAATTTTTTACACATACAATTCTAATTAATTCGTGCGGCACCAACAGTAAATAATCGACAGTTTTAAATGATTAACCATGGTGCGTCCTCCCACAAGGAGAAAATGCGATGTGGCTACCATCGCCCGCAAGCTTATCAATTAAGCCCAGTAAACCCGGTACGCTGTGTAGCTCTTTCTTCCAGTGGGTTACCGAGGTTAAGGCCTGAATAACACCTGTGTTATTATTCGGGTTGTTCCACCCGGTTGAGATCACATGCTCCACACCGAGCCGAACTCTCCCTGTGATTTAGGTTGTGAAACACAACCTCAGCGAAACTCCACTAAAAATCGTTAAAGAACTGACTTCCGTGAGATGTCCACAATCTAACTTAAGTACTCACTGACCAGAACCAACTATTTAAATCCAGCTCCAAACGGCTGATGTTTATGTAAAGAAGTTTTACATGGCTTAGAGATTACTTTCTTAATGGTAAAATCTATAGAATCGAGAAGTGGAACTGACCGTCAGCGATTTTTTAGAGTTCTTCTTATCGGTCACCCTTTGAATTTTAATTTGTTTTTAATTTGTCTTCTGCTTTTTGTATACTTTCAAAAAAAAAAACCCTCCAAACCAAAGTCTCACAATCTTAACCACCTCTTCCGTCCTAGTAATACGTAATCAGAATTTATTTTATCTCATCTGCTAGTCTATGTGCAATTAATATCAAATGTCTCAAAATATTTTCCCCCTTAAACGATTTTGTCCTACCTCATCCTGTACTAAGACGTAATCTTAAATATAGTTTATCTCGAAACAACATTAAATGGCATTTCCCATAGCGCTTAACTTAGAACTCCAGCAAAATAACTTCAAAGTTTGATTGGAATAGCATATTTGTAGGCTTATAGGCTGCAACAGAAAGTTGCTTCAGCATACTTTCCGGGAAAAATACTTTGCCATGCAATCAAAACTAATCAAACTATTACACGTATAAAAGACAATCAAACTTTTGCTAAATGTAATCAAATTTCCAAGTAATTTGCCTTGTGGCGTATGTATCTAGAAAAGCAAAAAAATATGTGTTGTCTGTATGTGTGCGTAATAAGAATCTAAAGTATACTTTAAGGCTTTGTAGAAACTATAAATATCAAGCATTTCTTTCGGTTAAGTTTCTTCTTGAGGAGTTGGGGAGTTTAATAAAAACTTCAGCATTTATTTATAATTTTAGGCTTCCATTTACTTTTTCATTTAAACCCTTTCCTTAAATTCAAAATTTAAATACTTGATATATTTGCGGTAAACATCATTGGCAAAATCAACGTTTACCACAAGAATTTCAACAAGAATATTTTTTTGTTATGACTGCAGCTATGCCAGAGCTTTCTACAACTCCACACCTGCCAGGCCAGGCACACTCGACAATTTAATAAAAAGTAAATAATAAAAAAAAAAAATATCTAAGAGTAAATAAATTGGTTTCGTAACCACACAGACCACAACCATTTCAGATATTTATTTGAATATATACATGGACATACATATGCATAAACTCAAAGCAACATTTAAGAAAATAAACGACCAGAGGCATAACGCACGACAACGACTAGCTGGCATCCAATTCAATCAGACGTCAGCAAGTAAAGAATCATATTAAGTAAATGCTCTTTACCTTTTCAACTTGGCCACGAGTTGGTCTGAAAGGGTTTCACCGGTAGAAAATGTTTATAAATGTTTAAGGCTACATTATGTGGCAAATGAAAAGCAACATACGTTGAGCTTCAAACATCTCTATAGACACAACGAAAACATAACACGTGCTTCAAGGATCACACGTTTGCGTGTGCTCCTCTGAAGGAGTCTGCCAGGATTCTGGTTAAAAGAAAACAGTAGCAAAACTTTGTATTGCTGGCATTTCTTTTTTCTATTTATTTATTTGCACAGCACAAAGAATTATACAATCAAATATTAGAATGAACAAAAAAAAAATCCATTCGTACCTGTTCCAAAAGAATTCCGTGTTTGGCAATCAAATAAATAAAAAAAACCCAAGCAAAGGCTCAACAACAATGCCAACATACGAGTAAAAACGGGCACGTTGCATTACTATTATTTACCCTATCGTATAGACAGCGCATGTGTTGTACGGGGGGATGGCAGGAGGCCTTCGTTTCAACCGTTTATACCTTTGAATAGCGGCCTTTTACTTAGCTAACAACAAAGTGAACGGAATGATAAACGCTTGAAACATGTTCAAAAATATCTTCTCTGGCTTTTTCTCGTACAACGCAAAGAACTTTGGTGGTGTAGTGTAGCCAGTAAATGCAATAATCTTTCAACTGCTAAAGTATACACGCGCGCTCAATGTGAACACGTGACTATTACCCGGACATACACACACACACGCCCGCACACTGACTCGCCCACACAGCAATTTACAAATATCCTTTGCTTGGCGGAAACTCACAAGTAATATTTTACTTGGCATTGCCTCGCGTGGTGTGTTGCCACAGATAGGCAGGGACTTGCTGATGATTGGCCATAGAATAGAGGTACACCCCCGCATTCCTCTTCCTAGTCATACGAACGATGTACTATATGTATATATATATATATATATATATGAAGCTAATATCTGTCAAGATATTTCTTGTGTGTGTGTGTGTAAGTTCATATGAGGCTTTTGGTTTACAGCGTTTCCGTTAAGGGACGACTGTGATAAATTAGGCGCAAAGGTGTAAAATAATATGAAAATATTGTTAGAGATAAAAGTAAATGTCCATAAATTCTTATTACTTCAATAAAATTGGCAAAATATATATTCTAGAGCAGAAAACCCAAGAAAAAAAAATAGCACAATCGATCAAGGCCATTATTCAGGGGGAAAGAGGTAGACAGTCATAAATTTATGAGAATGAAATGTTTTTTAAAATAAAAAAAGTGGTGGGAAAAACAGTGTAGTCTGGATGTAACTTTTTTAAGAATGATTTCGCATTAATTATAAAAATCCTTCTTTGATGGATGGCATCTGGTATTAGATTGGCATGTTTTGTTATTTATGCCATACAAACACTTTTAGACAAAAGAGTTCGATGACTTTGAATGGAGATTCAAATTGATTGTAATTTATCATATTTAAAAAATAATTTGCAATCCTAATAAAGCGAATTGATGGAAGTTATTCCAGTGTAATGGGGAACATTTTAGATCAGTTCAATAATTTCAATCTTGACTTTTAGAATTGATATTAATCCTTATGGAGATATGAGACAATATCGTATAGCGCAACGACGATCCATTTCTTTGGTTTGGTAGGATTCAATACTTTGGTTGCACCACTACAGCTGTAGAAATTTCGGAAAAGACGAACTCGGAGGACTAAAACTAAGCATCCTTGGCAGTCCAACACAAGTGTTTAACTGTTATAATTTAAATCTAATAAACATATTAAATTTTTGTTAATTAATTAAATAATGTGAATGGAGATGGCAGGGTCTTAAGGTAATTAATAAGATGGACCTACGCAGTACCTTCCAGAGACACTACTGATTTAGTTATTCTCAATACTACGATGAACTAATGGTATCCATTCCTACGTAGTAGAGAAGTTAAACTGATCAAATATACAAAACACAATAACTCTCAGATGGAAATGATGGGCGAAGAAGACACTCAGCAGTTCCTTTCCAAAGGAGAGGCTGTAATGATTGTTTCTATCCTACTGTGAGCCAAGGGAAATGTACTACAGATTTCTGATTACGGCTTGTTTAGTTTGTCGCCAGTTCTGAATATTAGAACTACGTTGAATTACGTGAATTTCTTTGGCACTTTGCATTTCGTCTTTCAAAATCATATATTTCCACATTCACATATATCTGAATAACTCAACAGTTGGGATGTTTAATAGGCAACTGTTACACAAAAGTCACGAAGGTAATATTTGCATATCCTGTTCCACTCAATGTAACACAACATAATGCGTTAGTTTAACAGCATCGTATAATAAAGGGCTTGAACTGGAATCAGTAATGATAGGTGATCTCGCCGGAGTCTGTAATCTACCACCGCTGCTGCTGAGGAGCTTCTAGGATGTATGACCTAGGCTAACCAACTGTAAGGAACAGGCTTTCGCTGTGCTTTGTGATAGTTGTGGTTTACCACCGAATTTTAAGGGAGTGTTTAGCTTCTTATGGATCTCAATGGAATGCTTTCAGGTGGGTCTTAAAGCATAGTTAAGAGGAAGAGTATTCACGAATTGGATCTTCGGGAACACCGAGTCTATTTGATGGTTTTATTGGGTTAACTTGTTATGATTGGTGGCTTCGAAGTTACCTTATGAGTAATAAATAGAATATACCTATAACAGCGCACTGTCTGACTGAAAGACATGGTTTCATCTCTCACGTACATGTTTTCTCCTCTGATCCATTCAGTTGTGACAGTACTGCCTGTTTCTCATGGCATGCGACAGTAATTAAGGACGAGTATAACACAAGTTCTCTATTCAAGTCCAAAGGCATTGAGGAGCTACTCAAACAAAAATAAGACATAGCCATTAAAGCTGTGAGGGTAGAAGTCAGTGGACTTTCTAGATGAAAAGTCTCCCCATTGTCATCGCTAATATTTCAAAAAGTAGTTTTGTGTAAAGTTGTTTGGATTTAAATGGTAACTATACAGAGTATTTAGATTAGTTTTCAATTCAATTATAAAATGGTTTTTATAATCCGTGGCGAAATTTTTTTTCACATTTCTTATAAATGCAACAGCACTTTCATTATCTTTTACCAAGTAGAAAGCCTTGTTTCATTTATCCTTAGGAAAATCTTCATGTTGGTTTTCAACTATTTGCAAATGAATTGTTGGGGTAGAGAGGTCTTCATGTATGTTATCTTCTTCAATTCAATTAAACTCAATATGGTTTAGGTTATTTATTAACATTCGATACGAATTTCGCTACACTTTCATAATCTTGATTACATTTTACATTTACATGTTGTTTCGCTCATCCGGGCCGAAAATCGAACCTTTTAAATTTAATTAAAAATTTCAACCCGACCCAGCCAAAACTGCCACCATCGAGTCAGGCTCCTGTATTTGTTTTGGGTGATTTTCCGTTTTCTGCCGTTGCCGTTGCCTTTCAACTGCAAACACACACCATTAAATGTTAACGTCTTAACACTTGTCATTCACATTACGTGCTTCACTACATTAAACGCTTTGTTGGCGCTGTTGGCAAACAACATTGGCAACAGCAACAGCAGCGAACGGCAACAAACACAAAATGTATGATCAATGTATAAGTGTTTTATGTGGTGGCGGTGGTGATGCCATACACGACGAGTATGTGTTGGTATGAAAGCTAAAGAAGAGGGCGAACGGTTACTGGTGTATAAATTTTAATTTAATTTTTGTGGTTTATAGTGTGCATGTGTGTTTCTCAATGTGTGATGAGGGAAAACGTATGGTGCGGTGCTGTGTTGCTGTTCTTGTTTTCTGTTTGTTTTTGTTAGTTCAGCGCAATTAATTGAACTTTTGCAGCTAAATACATATTGATGTTAGCGAGGCAACGAAGAACTCTGCCTGTCTTGTTTTTAGTATCCCCCGCTCCATTTTCCCGTCTCTATATTCGGTCATGTTTCTTGAACACACATCAGTTTCCTTGTCTTATTTGTTTGCCCCCTCCCGGCCCAGCCGAACAGCCATTCTTTATAATTTTCACTTGACTCACATTGTTTGCTGTACAACTGGTGGTTTTGGAGGATGTATGCATGTGTATTTGTGAGAATGGAAGTGTGCAAGTGTACATTCATGTTGACATGCTTTTGCCTTGAGTTCACAGCTCTTCGTCGATAGTTGAGTTGTGGTTTTGCCAACGTTACGTTGAACTATTGGCATTTCATTTAAGTTAGCGTTACGTACAATTTGCCCGGTTACGACTATGATGGTGACGGTAATGGCGGCGTTGGCAGCGGTGGTTGTGGTGGTCTCCGTCGTGATAAAGTTGACGGCAAGAAAGTGTTTCTCTGTGTGCGTTCATGTGTATAAGGGTTTTTCGAAATCAATTGTTTAAAGAATTTGTTGCTTTCATCGGCATTATGTTGGCTTAACAGCAAATTGTTTTCGTATTTTTTTTTTTGTTTTAGAAATGTTAGAAAACAATAAAACAACAATGCCAGTAACATCTTCCCAACCTGCAATCCAATATCCATGCAGCAATTTATGTAATGGAATAGCAAACCGAAGCAACACCATTTCTCTACCCTCCTGACAATCAGTAAATGTGGAAGCATCTGAAGTAACTTCAGTTCAGCACAAGTCTGAAAAAGGCTATAAATTGTTGGGCATGGCAAAAGTTATGAACCCTACACAACGGTGAGAAAAGCAACCCTAAATACGACCAGTGTGAGCCAAGGACGAAGTAGTTTAACAAGGCAAAGCATGTTGAAGTTATGACAATTACTTCCACTTTCGCTAGCATTCGATAGTAATAGGAGGAATAAGTTAAGCTAAGAAAATTTTAACAGGTAAAGCTGAGAAAGGTTACTGCTTAATGTACGGCTTCATTCTAAATCCCGGCACACACTTCTAGTCATGGCAATGGGAGTTGAAAGAATTCCTTTTATATAAATATATTGTTTTTTTTTGAATATTTCTAGTTTGGAGTTGGTTTTGAGCAAAAAGTTGTTCACACTTTTCAACTGGAGAATTCATCGATTAAATGTTGTCAAATGTCTCCTATCTTGCACAGTAGCTCTACAAAGGGAAACATTACCAATGAACCAATGGGTGGGCAGACCGAGGTTCTGACAATGAGGTCTAAGTTTGGTCTGAAATCGCAAGGTTTGAACAGAAAAGCACTTTACTAACAATTAGACAGACTAATAGGTTCCAAGTAGCATGGCTAGACAAATGGATGGACCGAAAAATTGAGAGCGAGTATAAGGCATGCAAGAACCGAGAGGTAGGCCAGAAAATAATGCTGAAAGATGCTGAGATTTTGTAAGATTAATACTTAATTCAGAAACGAAAAGGGTGAAGTTGTATGGGTGGAAAAGTTGAACAACAAATTTAGCTCAGATGAAATTTACTGAGAAATGTGAGAAAAAAAATGGGACAAGAGAAGCAAACGGAGGGGCAACACATAAATGGACGGTGGAAGGATGGCCAGGTGGTGTGATATGTAGTTAGTGTTATGCGACTATTACACAGTATACCCTAGTTCGCAACATTTTTCACATCATAAAGCCATATAAAAATTTCTCTAGAAAAAGCATCAGCCAATCGGAGCTGGCTTAAAAAATAAGTTCAGGTCAGTGGGTATACAAAATTACATCATATAGACAGAGATATGAACGATTTTGGATAATTTATAAACCATCTTGGTTGTTTACTGATCCATTTTTCAACGGCTGTTTTCCGACTCGAAATCCAACACAACTATTATGAAAAGTATGCAATAGCACTACACCATATTATTATTATAAATATCCAAAAATATTGCAATGCGGTTACATCTATAATATTCAACTTAATACACTCATAGTCGATGATGAAGGTGACAACGCCGGCGATAAAACCAAAACTACAAGACGACGACGAAGGAAATTCGCGTCTCGTCTGCTGTGGATTAATTTTGCCTGGGTATGTTTTTGCCGCTTGCTAAAACATACAAGAAAGACAGGGAAAGTGGGGGGAGGGGGATTCAATATTCTCTTTTCATAATGAAATTCAATATCTTATGGCCAAATACCAAGTAACGTAAATACAGCACAGCCACATAACCGGCAGCACTCTACCACTATCAACGCAGACAGCAAACTCGTGGCATTCCCTTAGAAACGCAGGGAGAAGGCAGCCGGTCGGATGAAGACAACCCATGATGGTGGTTTAACATCATACAGATTTCGTTCAGCTATGGATTATATGGCATGGGGTCTTTGCTTTGCTATAACCCGGTCTTGGCTTATATAAGCAATTGGGTTTTATTTTACTATTCATCATTATGTTTACTCCATCAGCAAAGCAAGTGCAAAAACTAAAGCTTAACGAGTTTATTGTCCTCTCACACAACACAACAGAAGAATAGAGCGAGCGCGATATAGAAAAATCAACAGAAGCAGAAACAAGTTACACAACGCAAAGTTCAAAGGCCCACAGCCCAACAAAAAGAAGACAAAAACTATACACATCCATTTGAGACTCACTAAATGTCTGTTCAATACCAACACCGAGATATCCAAACGATTGTCCATCCGTTTGGCTAACCGTCATCTGTCTATCCGTCTCGTCCATTGCCGCCACCGTCTCACAGACAAACAGAAAAACAAAGCAACAGTTTAGTTAAACGGGGCGGTTTTCATTGTGGCTGATATAAATAGAATTAAATCAACAAACTTGCATAGGAAAGTATATAAATACACATACAGACATACTATATGTGTGCACGTGGTTGTTGTACATAATCAGTGAAGACATAAGACCATGTGGACCTAGCAAGAAGAACTCTGAACATTTTTGTAGCCCCCTGCCACCACTTTGCTGTCCACGAAAATCACGTTATTCAAGGGAAGAAACAACAGACTAACAAGCAAATATTTTATTGAAATATTTGCTAGCAAATAATTTAATTTTGCAATTATAAAGGAATTTCGCTAACATATGGCTGTGCATGGGTTTGAAGAATGTCTGTTGTTTAAATACATAAACTATGGAATTTAATAGGAGTGTTATATTTTCTAAGATATTAATTTTTAATAAATTTGTTCTAGAGTGTCAAGCGGAAAGGGAATCCGGGCAAATTTTTATAAACCAATAACACTTTATTAAACTTGAGACTTTATATAAGAAAATCGTGGCATGAGAAGGGAACAAGAGTTCAGAAATTGTTTGTTAAATATTTGAAAGAATTTCGTAAGACAAAAATTCGTCCTAAGACTGCGGACGTAACGTGGAAACTAGCTGGGAAACACTAAGTAAACGGAACAATTAAAATTCAGAAACTTTCTCAGGGACTTGCCGTGGGACCGATGAAAGCATGGATGGATAGATGTCCCATAGACGGCTTTAGAGATTTTCATAAACTGCCAATTCAAATTTAAATGGTGTTACTTTCACCGGAAAATCATGAACAACATTTTACTTAATCTGAACTCAGTCATGAAATTGTGTCAGATTCATACATGCATTAAAAACTCTAGAACGAGAGACCTCATACGAATTACAACAGGGTTCTTCAATAGCCCAATATAAGATAATCTGCAAAGTTTTGTCCATGTTACGCAGGCCGAAAAATGTGATCTTCCTTTGGACAATGCTTCAGAAAGTACTTTTGAATAACAAAGATAGATTTTCTTTTATATCGCTTGAGTATCTTTTTGGAATTTTTCTAGAATTTTCATTTTTGTGCTTCAATTCTATAGGAGAGCGAGTAGAGTTCTATGGGTTAACTTAAATAAAGCCTATATTGTTGGGTGGAAGGATTCACAATTATGTGGTCAGTTTAATTAAATTTGAATCTAACATCGCAGGGAAAAAAATAATTATTATAATCGGTTTAAGTCCAAATTTGGAATGCTATGTTAACAAATCGTAGAATATATTTTGAAATGTGTTTTATATTTTTTTTCTGACTATTTAAATAATCTTAGGGAAATTGTATTAAAATATTGTTTCACACTTTTTGATGTTGTAACCTATTAAATAATATTATGATAATTTCGTTATACGTAATACAAATAATTTTGTTTAACATAAACTTTGGTGCTTAAGATGATATTTATGTGTTGATCTAAAGTTTTAACGTATCTTAAATATGCATATTTACTATTTCCTACTTATTTATATTAAAACCATAAATAATAAAAGTAATTAATTTCATTTTTAACTTACTTAAATACATACATATATATAAATGTTGTTGTTACTATTTTCTCGATGTTGTGCGTACTTAAAAATAAATAAAAACCAAAAAAAAGAGAAAAAAAAAATCCCATACATTTTGTTTGTTACTAGTATTGGCTATAAAAAAAACGAAAAAAAAAGAAACATTTAAAGAAATTGCTGACATTCTGTTGTTGTTGTTGTGTTTTTCTTTGTGTGTGTGTTTGAGTGTGCGTGTGTGTTCACTGATTGGTTGCAACACTGGAACATAAAACAAAATTCTACAAATTAAATTGTTAAATTTTTTAAAATATGTAATGTGTTTTTAATGGAGTCATACATAAACCAAACAATATTGTTTTTTTCTCTACAAAAAATCCTCCTTTTCTCGGTGTTGTAAGCTCTCACCTACCATCCATGTTGTTGTTTAACCAGAGAGTACATAACTAAAGAATGAACAGGGAAACAAAAACAATGTTTTGAGTACATTTACCGTGTCATTTTTTTTTTGCTGTAAATGTATGTTACTCTTTCGTATGTGTGCGTGTGTGTGCAGTTTGGCTGTAGTAATGTTTGTTTTTCTGAATTGTTTGTACTCATTGTTGTGTCACGTGAACCGAAAATTACAAAACAAACACAGCAGAAAAATTGAGATTGATATTTAACAAACATTTCTTCTCTCTCTCTCTTCTTCTTCTCCTTCCATGGTGTACAATTTTTTTTTCTGTTTGTTGGCAAAACTTACACACACTCACAGACTGCAAAAAGGCAACTACAGCAACAATAACAGCCGCAGCAACAACCGTAACAAGAGCAACATCAACAGCACCAGTACAAATCCTGACGATGATGATGCTGTGTTGTCAACTGTGTTGAATGGATGCACTGCACTCGGCGCTCCAGACCCTGGTCATGTATGTAGTAACAGATAGCCTTGCCATCATGACACTGAAATGAAATTAAATGATATGTAACGCATACCGAGCAAATATTTAAACAAACAAAAAATGACCGTTAAAAAAGTACACACATCGTCTGAACAAAACGACGTATGAAATAATCCTGCACAGCCACAGGTCACAACAGGATGCGCACAAACAACAACAAACAAAATATCCACAGCAACAACAACAAGAACTATCGTAATAAAAAGAAATACGCCGTGAAAATTTCCAAACAAATATCGCCTCACTAATACAGCAAAAACGCCGTAAAAAAACACACACAAACGAAATGTGGCAAACCGAGAGAAACAGTAACTAAAGTACCAAAGTTTATTTAAATGTTTTTACACAACAAAAGAACGAAATGGACCATTTTAAACATAATTTAACACAAATTGTACATATATCAAAAAGTGATCAATTATAGTCTTTGCTTATATTTTTGTTAATCTCCACAAAACAAAAATAAAGAAACAAAAAAACCAAAAACCCTCCTCGAAAATCCATACATATACATAAAAGTGAGAGTGTGCCTAATGTAGCAGGAGCTTTTTATTTGTTGTTATCGTTAAAACTCAAAAAAGAAAAATTTAACAATTTCCTTACGAAGCACAAAGGAAGAAAACTCTTAAACTTAAGCAAATTCTTTGGTGATTTTAATACAACATTAACAAAAAGAATAATAAATTAATCAACAATAAGACTACAGGGATATCAATTATTAATTATACTGTAAGAAATAAACTACAATTAATCTACATTTATTTAGTACGCCACTGAAAACCAAAAAAATAACCAAATATCAAACACACAAATAAAGGAACTTATCAACCTAAGTCTTACAACTTTAAAGAAAAGCTTTAAACATTAAAGAGAGCACGGACCCAGCAGTTTCTAATACAATTAAAGTAAGACCATTTCTTATATAATATCAAAATAATACATAAAGTTAATAATTAATGGTTACTAAATATTTTATGTTTTTTGTCGTGTATATCTTTAGTTAATATAACAATGACTTACTTACAACTCGTAGATTTGTATTAGCTGTTAGATTGCAAATTATTGGATCTGTAGGTTAAAGGATTACAGATCCTGCCATATATCCTTTTTTCAATATTGTGGAAAACATCAACGCTGACAATAACCAATAAATTAGCTTAGCACTTTTTAGGGTAATTATAAAGCTCAAAATTTTTGGAGCTTTATCTAATCACCAGGGGGGGGAACAAATTAGTTACAAAGAATTCTTGAAATTGTGACTAATTTATTGCCATAGCAAAAACATGTTTTACAGATCTTGAGGGAAACAAGTTCGCATTTTTCAATTTTTGTCTCATTCAGGCTAACAATTTAAAAGCTCACAAAATGTTGTAGCTCACTCTCTAAAACTATAAACATTTCCAGATATCGCTTTTTAACTTTTTACAAAAACTGGCAAACTGGTTCATGAAATCTGTGAAAAATAAACTTTTCATTGACAACTAGAGACTGATTTATAAAAGTTTTTAATTACAATACTCCAATTTTCGAAAAATAAAAAAATTTTCGGTCCAAGGGAAAACCTGGTGACACAGACGATATGGCTAGATTTTTGCAGCATTTCTGTGGCAATCGGACCCACAACCCCACGCAGATGTGCAAGTACTCTACCAACTCGTCTAACGGGGCTCTTAATATTGCCGATATATAATTTTTTCGGCTTTCTTGAAAAACTACAGCACTGCAAAATTTTTTTATAAAAAGAAAATAAAGCGATTTTTGTTTACAATATTTTCGTCTGTAGCGCTTTTGAATTTTTCGCATTAACACATCTCATGAAAGTGTTACAAAACAGCTAAATAGCTTACAACTCGTCTGAATACTTACTGTTGTAGCCCCCGAAATTTCGCTGTTGTAACCCTTAGGCTTGGGAACTTCTCTATATGTCCTCTCTAAAGATTATCTAAAAATAAAACGAAATAATTTCTTACTTGTTAGTAATACTTATTTATTTCCCTTCACATTCCATCAAGAAACAGACGGGAACATAGCTCAAATCAGTGAGCAGTGCGATATAATTTTAATATTCACCGTCTCCGAATGGCTAATGCTTTTCTGGAGAAGATCTTTAACGGCTTAGAGATTACTCTCTTACTCGTAAAGTCGCCATCATTTGCAAGGTGGAAACAGTCGCTGAAAAATGTTTGTTGGTCTTAACTGGATTCGAAATTGGGTTTGCTGCGTGATAATCGCACACTACCTACCACACCATTGTCAAGCAAATATATTTAAATAGACCTATTTTTCTTTTACCTTCCACAAATATCATATCTTATATTTTCAAGGATTCTCTGATATCGATATGTTTGTTTGCCCAGGACATTTTCATCAATCTACACGTATCTAACAAAACAGTGGTTTATATTTGCTGTCATTTTGGACAACTGAGAAAATGTCTTCACATTACTCAGTTCCGAGATAAATGAATTAATATCAATCATAGTAGTCAGTATATTAGTACCGAAATACTCTATGATTAATTTCAATGTCTGTATTACCAACAAATCCGTACCATTGATTTGGAATGCTCGAGCATGTTTTGGCACACATTATATAGAGCGGGGTCAGTTAGGCATTTTATTTATTCGTCTCATGTCATTTAATGTTTCCATTAATAGAGTTATCATTATTGTTATGTTTTGAGAGCAATAAAGCGTATTAAGGATATAAAGAGGTATAATAAATATTCCTCGTACGTTGTGTAAAATGAAAAACAATTGTAAATCGGTTACATTTTTATCAAACAATTCGAATGAGGAAACACTTTTATTGTCTATTGATTTGACACATAGCTACCAAAATAGTTTCATAGTCAGAGAAACACAAATAAAAGTATGAAAATAAGATTGTATTCAATTTATCTTCTTATACTCACGATTTTCTAAATACCGGAATTAAGGAATACAACGGCTTCAGTATTTCTTTTTCTATATTATTCAGGTCACCATACTTCAGATAACTAAGGGAAACCAAGGGATTTTACCAGCAACCCCTGTGGTAGTTTTCATTCAAACTTGCGAGATAGTATGACTGCCATAGAGTGGGCTAATTTAGTCGCCTGTAAGGTCATCTCCTGTTTTTAGATATACAGCCTGCTCAGAAAAATTCCATTTCCTTTCCCAAAAGGTAAAATTTAACTGACATTTAGCTTTCTTTCACCGAAAAACATAATAATCTCATCTTTGCATCAAAGCGGAGCTGTGCCCTACACTTTGACCAGCACGCTAGTCTTTCCTATAAATGTTCTTTTTGAAATAAATAATTATTGTGTAGATAGAAAAAAGCTAAGTAATTTTTGGTATGAGGAGTAAAGTACGACGATTATTGCCAACCAGAAAGAGATACCACCAATTGAAATGTGCTCCGTGTAAGTATTTGTCTGTCATATGTTTACACAACCCCTCACAATTCACACCTTTCGATGAAACAAAGTCCTAAAAAAATCCGCACAACAATCATCCTGAAGCGGCGCTACACATGGCATTCCTGGAAATATTTTTCCGGGGTATTTTACAGCATACATTTTTTTTTACCAATAAAGCAATATAAAAGGTTTGTAGACAACATCCCTGATAAAGGCTCATTTTCCCAATATGTATTGCAAAAATAAAAAATCGAGCTATTAAGAGTTTCCAACTCCCAAGATCACATTAAAACGGATAATTAGTTTTCTGAGAAGGTGCCACCTTCTTCGAATTAAAGTCTGCTGGTGAAGGCACAGCCACCATTCAATTTCCGTTACTTTGGCTCGGCGCACATGTACAGCATTTTCACTTTAATTTTGCGTCGAAATCTGCTGCAGCAGCATTGGTAAGACGCACACAAAACACCGGAAGAAGTCAAAAACTTTTATCCTTTTCAATATTAATTAACACTTCAATTCCACAAGGCATGCCAGCGCAAAGAAGAAGAAAACTTTTGACGCTTGGTTTCCGGCAACAAAGCCGCACAAAAGATTAAGAATAAGGGTAACAGAAAGGCGGCAAAAAAATGTTTAAAATAACAGAAACAGGCCAACGCCACAACTATATGCAAAAGCAAAACTTTTCTGTATTTTTTTTCTTTGCTCTGTACAAACCTTCAGTTTTATTTAACGTGGTAATGTCTTAAGACATATCGGTAGTTTGCTCTAGCTGCTGACCCTACAACCCATTTTGGCTTAGCTATGGCTGATGCTGACTGACACTAATTAACAATTAGCCCGGGTTGGGGTTTGCAAGTGTTGGCACAAAATGGATGAACTTGAAAAGAGATTTTAAGCCTAAGCATGCCTATTTACAAGACTAATAACTAATTTACTTAACTCCTTTACAACGACATTCGCGTTGTTTTGCATGTCCTTGGCAGAGATGCAAGGAACGGCTCGGTTTAATTGTGTACGGTGGCTGCACAGTGACAATCCTCATTGGCTGGGGCTGTGTCATTTAGCTCATCTGGCGCTGTGGAATATTACTGACAGCCACTTGAGCTTATTTAAATGGGGGAGAAATGCTCTGACAAATGTAAAATACTTTCACTGCGCCAAACACAAGTGTGCCCTCGTACCAGGCGACCATGCCACTGTCTTACCCATCAACAGGACCCCAAGGATTATGTGTCTGTTGACTCCTCAGCAACAAAACGTAGTTTCCTTTTAAAATGTTTGTAAAATACGGAGTAATAAAAAGACAACAGTCATATAAATAGACAAATACAACCAAATGACAACATCACCAGCAGCAATTGCTATCGCAACGCAACTCACAAACAGCAGCAAAAAATGAGAAATGTGGTGTTGTGGTGTCAGTGAATTATCACAACTCATATATATTTACTACACTTACACACACTTTTGTCAACGTCCTTTATATGACGTTGAACCAAGAAGTACAGCTGTTGGGTGAAGGGGAAGCAAACTTTGTGCTTCTGCTGAAAATGGTTGAACTTTTGACAATTGTCTTAAAGTACCACAATTGTTCTTAGACTCACTCTCATACACACGCGTGCGGTCTTCCACCTCCCTGGGGAAGTAATACCTAAATGAAGCTCATTCATATCTACCCAGCCAACCAAACAGCAAAAAAAGGATAATTTTAAGTTTCATTTCTGCTACTAGACGTTCATGAGAACGACAACCGTATCACCGTCTGTGCCCTGGCATCTTACAAATGTCAACAGCGAGTTCACGTCTCTGCCACCTTAACTCTTTCCCTTAGGACTAACGATTTTTACAAAATTCTCTAAAAGAGTCAAACTTTCAAGGTTATGAAATGCGAAAATACTCCTTCGTACGTAGCCCTTTTCATTCGACCTGAAATACTTCAACACCACGCAACCATAAAAAAAAGACAAACGTTAGGCAATAACGAAATGAATGAAATATCTGTATAAGATAAAAGGAAAACGTAGAAAACTTGCAAAAGTATTTTTTGGTTTGAAATTATTTTAAAAGACAATGAACATAACAATTCAATTTATTGAGAGACCGACCAAGACAGACAAAAACAATCAGCGGAATGTACTTCAGTGCAAAAGAAAAAAAACGACCAAAGCATATTTTAATGATGAGTTTCTTTATGGGATTCACGGAGAATTGCCAAGAAATATTAAATGGGCAATGTAAAAGATTGTGGAGAAAATTGAATTTGTGTGGCATATTTTTAGAAGTGAAGTGTTTAATAATATAATAAAAAAATATTTTGAGGCATTAGAATAAAAAAAGATTCCGAAGATGATTAATGATTGATTAAATAAAATATTGAAAGAGTTGTGGAGGCCTTTAATTTTTTAATGTTGCAATCAACAACTTTAAAAATCTGTAGAAATATTACACTATTATTGGCTCTAATAATAAAATAAAACGACAGTTGTTAATAAAATGACAGCTGTCAATAAAATGACAGCTGTCAATAAAATGATAGTTGTCGATAAAATGACAGCTGTCAATAAAATTATAGTTGTCACAAAGACTATTAGAGACATTATTAATCATACGCTCCAAAGACTTTTTTTTCGTGTGGAAGTTTTAGGGTTATATAGTTAAGACCAAAAGTCGACTTTTCGACTATTACAATAAAATCAAAAGTCGACTTTTAGACTTTTCGACTTCTTAGTAGAAAAAAGTCGATTAAAGTCGACTTTTCGAATTTTTTCTTTAGATAAAAAAAATGCAATATTTTGGAATAAAAACAAGTTTTATTTGTATTTATTAAAAACTTTTATATAAAAAAAAGTGTTTATAAAGGTAATAACATCAGGTAATTCATGTAGTTTTTAAATTATATTTAATGTAATCGCCAGCCGTCTTTAATTGTAACCATCTTTGTTATAATTTGTGTGTTGCCACTACAATAAAATAAAACTTAAATGTATTTCTCAATCGGCGAAACTAAATGAAAGCGGCGAAGAAATGAAATTACGCAATACGCTTTGTTTGGATGACAAGTAAAAATACATATGGTTATATTTTAAGATAAAATAAAAAGTCGAAAAAGTCGACATGAAAAAGTCGACTTTTAGACTTTTTTAAAAACAAAAAGTCGACTTACCGACTTTGACTTTTTTGTACCCAAAAGTCGATTAATCGATTAGTCGAAAGTCGACTTATAGAACCCTAGGAAGTTTAGAAAAAAATTGCATTTTTTTTGTCAGTCATTTTTTTTTCTATATCAACTGAATATTACCCTCTTTATAAACAACTTCATGAATTTACTATTCTGGAATTCAATTATTATGGTACCTGAAAATCATGTCGTCCTATTCTTCACCTAAAAAGAGGGTATACTTTTAGGATTTCATTTCATTAACATAACAAAGCATACATGTCAGGCTGAATTTTCATAAGTAATTTAACTAATTAGGTAGACATTATTTATTTTATTCGATCAATATAGATTGGGTAGGAAACCCTAGATTTTTATCTGGCATACCGGGGCTGAGTAACATTTTTCTAATTAATTAAACAAATTGAAATACAAAACTCACATCCACGCAAGCACATACACAAAGCAACTCAAACGCTCACGTAAAGGCCATACAAAAGCAAGAAGGTCCTGATGGCCGGGCAACCAACACACACACACTCACACTACAAACGAGTCAATATATTACTGTCTTCAAATTCAAACACGCAGTTTCTATATAAAATATCTATCATTTCAACACAGTTTGGCATTTCAATAGAAAAGACAAAGGAAATCTCCCTTTCTACCACAACACATCCACATGTAGGGGAGTCATGAGGATATGGTCAAATACAAGCACAATAATAATATAGCAGAGTGGTAGACAATGTGTGGGAAGGGAGGAGTGGTAAAGCAAAGAAACCTCATTTCAATTAATCAACCGCAAAATAACATTTGTAATTAAATTTTCATTAGAACACAAAAATACAAAGCACAGCAAAAAAAATCACCTCCACCTTAACAATGACACAGAAATATTCAAAGAAATACCACAGGTATGTCGGTCTTCAATATGTATTGGTTTACGAACAGACATGTGTATGCATAGCAAAACGGACTTGATATTTAAAGTAATTTAAAGATAACATACCCCGGACACTCTCTTCTCTGTGTGTCTGTGAAATTTTGTGTAAAGTCATTTCTGTTCATTTCAATTATTAATAGCAAATCTTTTGTTGAAATACCAAAATGGAAATATTTATGATTTTACTGTTCAGAAATTAAAGTGTCTAAAACCAAACACCAACTTAGAGCACCAACATCGGCCACACCAAAGATGATATTGCAATTACCAAGAATAATAGAAGATTCCTGTATCCTTAACATGCACATGCATGTCTATACTGCCAAGATATTGAGCATGTTTTAATCGTTCGGCATTGATTCAGATACAAAGTTATCATTAAATTGTAATTATTAATTAAATGCAAAAAGGTTATAAACTCCAGAGAAATGTAATAACAAATATTTATATCTCTACTCGATAAACATTTGATAACAACATACACACATACACTTAGCAACTAAACAAATACTTTGTGTAAGTTATTAAAATGCATTAACATTTTAAGGTTGTTCTTTATGGGAGTGCATAAAATTCTTATGGTTTCCATTGAAATATTTAATGGGAATATTTCAGAAATAATTTGTGTTTTAATACTTAACAATATGTGCATTTAAAGGTAGATTATGTCTGGCAACATTTTATGATTACAGGGGGACAGTTTAATGTATCCTTTTAAAACTTCCTGCTGATAGGGGGTGAGAGTTGAGATATTTATGTATTTTTGGGCAGTGCATATTGTTGGAAATTCTTACCAGTTACATTCTAATTGATTTGTTTCAAAATTAAGTAAGAACATGTACACAGAAGTATACACACTAATATACTCACAATATTATTGGTTGAAAAACCATTGGAATTTTAATAACTAACAAATACAAGTATTGGTCAGAGTTTCTTCAACAGTTGAGCAAGTGAAAACTATCTCTAAGATAATATTTATTTTGTTAAGTTGATGGAACTTCTGCCATGGATAATTTTACTCTTATGCAAATATAGAGCTGACAAATGTGGGGTGAAAAAGAAGTTCTACCAGAGGTTTGTTTTACTTCTTCACACAATATGTTACGATTAGATCGTAAAATCTCATTTACTCTATAAACGATTGCACTGGCAATTATTTTCATTTAATTCCTTCAAAATGTATTCTAAATGTATAGGCCCCGAATACTCCTCTGAAAATCCTCGTTGTCTTATATAATCCTCCTATTCAAGTGTGTGACGACGTGATCGTATGGACTTCTCCTATACCAGGGAAATGGCGTGGTCTTATAGACTGTTCCTATACAATGGAAAAGGAGTGGTCTCGTAGATTCCTCTTATATAAGTGTAAGATAGTTCGTGGTCTTAAAGACTATTCCTATATAAATGTAAAAAAATCGAGGTCTTTAAGACTCCTCCTATATAAGTGTATACAAATTTTAGGTCTTAAACTCCTCCTATATAAGTGTAAAAAAATCGAGGTCTTAAAGACTCGTTCGAGATCTTAAAGAGTTCTGCTTTACAATTGTAAGGTCGTGATTTTATGGACTCCTCGTCCGCCTAGGCGGCACTAAGCATTCCCCCAAAAATAAGTTAATATTTCTAATATTCTTGTAGCTATTCATCTATCCTTTTAGTTCCTTTAGTCTTATAAACAAAATCGATAGATAACTTCGGCCAGAGTCCAAAAAAAAATATATATAAGGTTAATTGTGTTAAAGTAAATTAATTTGGATTCTTTTCGCCTCATTTTCCATGTCCTTCTGTCTGTGTTTTATTCGGTCTTCCCTAAATAGTTTGGCCACTAGTACCACCACGTCCATGATTGTTTTTCTATTTTCTTTACATTTGTCAGTCATTAAATGCCAATTTACATGTCAATGCCTGAACGTAGCAAATGTCAAAGTACACAGAGAAGTGAGCATTTACCGCGCTCTACAACATTTCTTTTGCTTACTTGTTATTACAATTTTGTTTTGTTCCGCTTTCCTCTCGTTTTTTTTTTCAGTTAAAATACAATTACTTGTCTGGCTAGTGAAGGCAACAGCAAAATGAATGAATAGTGGGGGGAAAAACCAAACAATTAGTGAACTGTCTGTCTACAGTTAACTAATTCTTTTTTTCTAGGTCCTTTTGCAGCCGCTCGCCATTCACTCCATTCTTATCGTTTAGTTTTGTTACAGTTCCATTCGTCTCTTTTTGTTTTGCATTTTCTTAGATAAAGCAAAAGTTAGGTCGGTAGTTGTTTCGTTGATTTTTTTGGTTTGCCTTTCTCTCTTCGCCTGATTACATTCAAACCTGGCTGGCTGGCTGGCTGGTTTTTAAATAACCTGTAATTTTGTGTGGTTAACAATTTCAATTTTACCCTAGAGTCAAGGATGTGTGTGTGTGATTTTTTCTACGCTTTTGATGCTCTAGCAGTTGAAATTGCTTTTAACCACCAGCATCCTTTCTTTTCACTTTTTGTTTTTGCATACATGATCAGAAATGAAAAACTAAAAAGGTATCATCATGGCGTTAATGACTTCTTCTTTGGCATGACCTGGTGGTCTGGCGGCACAAAACATCGGCAACAACAGCAGTTAAACATGCAATTATTACCCTTATGTCTCGTTTATAGTCAAGGTAAAGCATATCGCCGCGAAGAGGCAGTCAACAGCAATCTAGCCATTCCCTGTGACCTGTTATACCAGCCAGCCAGCCACTTTAGCTTGTCTATATGAGCCTAATGGCCTTTAATATGTTCATTCAGTTTTATTGTTTTGCCAGCTCCCGTGTCCACATTGTGCAGCCAGCTCCTGCCACCATAAGGTATGTGTGTGTGTGTGTGTGTGAGGGAATTTTTAACAACTGACAAAAATCTCTGAGTGGCTGTTATATAAGGATTCCTGCTTTGGCCTTTGCATTTTTTTTGTTCTTGCTGGCCTTTTTGCCATTTTAATAGTTCTGTCTCTATAGAGCCTTAAGCTTATCTCGGCATTCGGTTCTGCTGTATGGTAATTGTAGGAAATTGTTGTATGGTCTCTAAGTTAGTGTAAATCCTTTTTGGTGTCCTTTGTTTGGTTTTGCGCCGTTCTTGTTGGTGTGTTGTGACCAGTATTCGTTCGTTGGGTGTTGTTTGGGGTTTCCATACTTCACAGTTCATGTCGTTTCCTATCACATGGGCCCACGTATTGCCTGCTTGTTAACTCTCGACTTTCCTGTTTGAACTTTAAAGTGCACATACTCGTATAGAGGTGCACAAGTCACATGTGCCAGGTTGGCTCGACAAACGTGCCTTACATTTTTATTATGGCTCTGGCTGTCGTGGTGCTGTTGCTTGCTTGCCCTTATCGTCTTTCCGTGCCAAAGCCTGAAATCCTTAATTTGTCCATAAAGGTTAGAGTCAACTACGCCGGCTCTTACCTGTGCAATGGTGGTGGTCGGGTGGGTAGTTGTTTTGTGTCAC